>JAGIQG010000001.1:119066092-120282967 GCA_024679065.1 Sphyrna mokarran | reverse complement strand
ACTTTCTCAGAAAACTAAGGAAATTTGGCATATCAGCTATGACTCTCACCAGGTTTTACAGATGCACCATAGAAAGCATTCTTTCTGATTGTATGACACCTTGGATTGAGTCCTGCTCTGTCCAAGACCATAAGAAATTACAAAAGGTCATGAATGTAGCTCAATCCATCACACAAACCGGCGTCCCATCCATTGACTCTGTCTACACTTCACGTTACCTCGGAAAAGCAACCAACATAACTAAGGACCCCACGCACCTTGGACATTCTCTTTTCCACCTTCTTCCATCAGGAAAAGATGCAAAAGTCTGAAGACACATAGCAATCAACTCAAGAATAGCTTCTTCCCTGCTGCCATCAGACTTTTGAATGGACCTACCTTGCATTAAGTTGATCTTTCTCTACACTCTAGCTATGACTGTAATATTACATTCTTCATCCTTTCCTTTCCTTCTCTATTAACGGTATGTTTTGTCTGTATAGCGCAGGGAAAGAATACTTTTCATTGTACGCTAATACATATGACAATAATAAATCAAATCAGAAACAAATCAATTTTGAGTTGAGCATTGCCTGATGTAGCTTAGAAACCCCATTCTGCCATGATAGTCTCTGCTACATTTGCCGCAGAGAAGGGCAGTGGGCTGAGAAGCTGTATGATTTTCTGGCTTCTGTTTTACTGTTGGCTCTCTTTTCAGCCATCTGTGCTTTCCATTTCTGTCCGCCTTTTCCACTGCTCTTCCAAACAGATGTTTTGGACATTAACGACTGTCTTCCAGTTATCAGTGTCATGTGCACCATCTTCACATCTGGCTTGCAGGTTTCCTTATGATGGAGTGATAGATACCCATAAGGTCATGTCCCATGCTGATTGAATTAGCACACTCTAGGACCTCTAATTGGTGATCTTATTCTGTCAAGAGATATTGAGAACATCTAAATTAGCGAAAGTAAAAACTGTTTAGCCTTTTCCTGTTTCTAGCAGATGTTGTCCAGGTCTCACCACTGTAGAGGAGTGTGCTGAAGATGCAGGGTAAGTTGACTTGCAGTTTGTTGTTCTCACTCAAGTCTTCCTCAGCTTAGACATAAGCACTACTGTTTCTGTGGGGCACGTGTTGATTTTGGTGACAGAGTGCTAGATTATGTAGAGAAGGCAGGAGAATAGTAATAAGAGAATTGGTGAAGACATGATGGGCCAAATGGGCTTCTGTGCCTTTACTATTCTGTGATCCTTTTGGTAATTGTGGAAATTAGAAATATGAAGTTTTTAATAAGCTCCAGTATCACATTGTCAGTGCTGATTGGTGCAGTGTGGCAATATCATGATCCTGACATTTGTTTTCCTGACATTGAGGGTCAAAGCAAACACTTTATAGATGTGAGAGAGTCTGTCCATTTGTCACTTCAAGTGATTCTCAGTATGGATTGTTAGTATGGCAGCATCAGTACAGAGTCTCCTATCCAGTGAGGGCTTGATGGACATTTGTCTTGGCTCTCACGTGAACAAGGCGGAACGGCTTTCTCTCAGTTCTGGAGTATAAGTAGTCATCCTCTGTAGATGACAGCAGCAGAGAAAAACAATATGCCAATGAGTGTGAATGCTAGAATACAATGCTGGCCAATGCCACTATAGATCTCAAAGTGTTCCGATATTTGCCCCGTCATTTCTCACCTTACCCAACAATATCAACAAAAGAGAAGACCATAATGTAGTGATCAGCAGGCAACTAATTCTCTCCAGCAGCTTGAATAGACCAACTGTGCTCACAAAGGCAAAAGCCTTGGTGAGACCATCTTTGGATTCCAGGGCGACACAATGCAAAGGGGCCCTGATTCAATTCCGGCCTTGGATCACTGTCTGTGTAGAGTTTGCACATTCTTCCCTGTGTCTGAATGGGTTTCCTCCAGCTGCTACGGTTCCCTCCCCAGGCAATTGATGTGCAAGTTAGGTTGATTGGCTATGATAAATAGCCTCTTAGTGTCGAGGATTACTAGGGTAAATATGTAGAGTTACGGGGATAAGGTCTGGGTGGAATTGCTGTCATTGCAGACTCGATGGGCTGAATGCTGTTTTCTGCACTGTAGGATTTCTATGATACTTCTATAATTTATTTAAATTTCACCAGCTGCAGTGGCGGAATCCATGTCCCCAGGGCATTAGCTGGTCCTCTGGATTACTGATTCAATGATCGCTAGACCATTACCACTATGCCACCATTACCCTGGTTTCCTGTGCTTCATGGATTCAGGTGATATAGCACCAGCACCTGGATTTTTGTCCGTGGCAAGTGAGTCAATAGATTTGCTCTGTTCTTGCAATATAGACTCAATATCTCGCTCTGCCATAACAGGCAGACTTTCTATTGTGCCCAGATTTGCCTTACCTTTAGAATACAACTTAAAGTAATGCTCCACGCACCTTTCCAACTCTTTATTGCAAATGGTGGCGACGTTCCCTGCCTTCATTTTTCATGGAGTTATTTTATTTGTTGGTTTACCTGTTGCCTTTTTGATCCCTTCACAGATGTCCCTGACACTCACTGTATCGAAGGACATTTACATCAAATGCTTTGGGACATTTCTCCAACACGAAATAAATGCAAGTCTTTCATTTTATGCCGTTTGCTCTGTGTTGGTGCAAACAGTCTGAGCAAAGCAGTGTAAAAGCCTGGCTGATTGCTTTGCCTTTAAATGAGTCTTTGCTCACTGTTTGTTAGAGAGCTTATTTTCATTTATCACCTAAAGATTAAGTGTCAGTTACATTTCAGTTGCATCATTTATCAAAAAAAAGGTTAATGGCGGATCATTCAAAAATACAGATGAAACAATGTATCTATTGAAAGCAAAAATAGGAAACAGCAGCATCTCCAGATTTAGAGGACCCCTGACACCCCTCAGGATTTAACAATGTGACAACCATTAATATTCTTCCAAATAGGTCCAGAGTAAAATAATTATCAATATCTGAGCTTAAACCACAAACATTAATCTCAACAGAACCTTTCCAAGGCTCAGTCCGGGATCATAATCCGTAGCACATGTATGGTGAAACCAAATATTGAGGTTAACCATTGAAAATTAACACCTCATCTGAGAGGAATGCATAAACAAAGTGGAAAATGAATAAATAAGTATCTCAGTCTGGAATTTTTTATAGTAATAAGTGAAAGCCAAAGAAGAGACAAGGGAGTGAGTTGGACGCAAAGGAAAGAACGAGATAGAAATGCAATTAATACTTTCAGAGTAAGGGACAAACGAGTTATTTTGTATACTGGACAGCAGCGGGAGCTTGGCCAAGAGCTTAATCTTCTTTCAATGCAGGCTATGATATTTTTTCAATAGGCCAAGTCTCATAAGTGGTCTCTTAAGTAGAAATGGCTATACCAGTGCTGACAATTTAAGTCACGAACAAATTGGCCAGAATAAACAAAGAGCAGTTGGCTTCAGTGAAGACTCTGCATGGCTCAATGGCTTTGCTTTATTTGCTCCAGTGATATAAAAGATTGAACACTTGAGAACAGTTCAAGCCATTATATCAAACCATCATCAGTCATTGTAAACCCCTAGTCTCCAAGACCGATATATCCTGCAGCTCATTTTAAATGTAGGGTTTCCATTGCTTGCAATGATTAGCACATATCAGCAATATGGCACTCAAACCATTTCGATGTTCAGGCCTTATTTAACTGTGAGGGTGAACTGCCCATATATTTCCAATCTGAAGCAGGTGATGAAAAATCCAGCAATGTGTAAATAAACAAGGGAAGCAAATTTGTGTCGATGCAGGGAGAACTACTCTACAGCACCCCTGTGTTCCTATTATAAGCCACTAGTTTAGTCATGCTCTCCAATGTTGTTGTGCACATAGCCTGCACATTTGCCAACTAAAATTGTACGTTGCTCCTAAGACATAGGATCCTGCAATGGGGCTCCCATCTGGTTCTGGCAGCACTTTAGTATGTTTGTTTTAAGGCCAGTTCCAAAATGAGAGCTGGGGGAAAGAGAAATTGATCTCATTGCTGATTGTTTCCCTGAAAGATGGGTCTGCAGGGAAATTAAAATTTCCCCTCTCCATACAGAAAAAGTTAATCCTCTTCGAGATATCTGAATTTCACTGACTGATTTTTATGCAGGGTTCTGGGAGGACAGCTAAGCAGCTCAGTAAGAACCACTCTGCAGCATTTTTTTAAGACTTTGGATTATGATCCAATGCAATTTTAACTCTGACCTGAGCAGGAAAACCGCTATTGCTTTTCCGTAGGTCAGAAGAAGATTTAGGCATGCAGAAGAACTGAACGATAGGTTTTCTCTCCTGATTTTAATCTGATTTGATTTGATTTATTATTGTAACATATTGTCACATGGGTTACTAGGGATATTGAGGACTTGGTCAGGAAGAAGCGGGAGGCGTACGTTAGATCTAGGCAACTGGGGACAGAGACAGCGCTGGAAGAATATAGAGAGTGTAGACGGGATCTTAAAAGGGGTGTCAGAAAGGCAAAAAGGGGCCACGGAATGGCTTTGGCAGGTAGGATTAAGGAAAATCCTAAGGCATTTTACTCCTACGTAAGGAGCAAAAGGATGGTTAGAGTGAAGATTGGATCTCTCAGGGACAGAGGAGGGGAACTATGCTTAGATCCTGAGGGAATGGGGGAGATCCTGAATGAATACTTTGCGTCGGTATTCACGCGGGAGAGGGGCCTGATGTCTGGTGCCGGCTTTGAGAAATTTGAGGACCCATTAAAGGAAATAATCATTACGAGGGAAGAGGGGTTGGGGCTTTTAGGCAGCATAAAGACTTATAAAGCTCCGGGGCCTGATGGCATTTACCCCAGGCTGCTAAGGGAGGTGAGAGATGACCTTGCTGGGCCTCTGAGGCAAACCTTTGTCTCTTCTTTGGACACAGGTGAGGTCCCAGAGGACTGGAGGATAGCAAATGTAGTACCATTGTTTAAAAAGAGTCAGAGGGATAACCCAGGGAACTATAGGCCGGTGAGCTTGACTTCAGTAATAGGTAAGCTAATGGAGAGGATCCTCAGGGACAGGATGTATGAGCATCTGGAGTGCTGCAATCTGATCAGGGAAACGCAGCATGGCTTCGTTAAGGGGAGGTCGTGCCTTACGAATCTAGTGGAATTTTTTGAAGAGGTGACAAAAACGGTTGATGAAGGACAAGCCATTGGTGTCGTCTACATGGATTTCAGTAAGGCGTTTGACAAGGTTCCTCATGGTAGGCTGATAGAAAAGGTTAAGGCGCATGGGATACAGGGCCAGGTATGTAGATGGGTTGAGAACTGGCTTGGGAGGAGGAGACAGCAGGTAGTAGTGGAAGGCTTTTTTTCCAACTGGAGGTCTGTCACTAGTGGTGTGCCACAGGGCTCAGTTCTAGGACCTCTTCTATTTGTGGTTTATATAAATGACTTGGAAGAGGGGGTAGGTGGTGTGATCAGCAAATTTGCTGATGACACTAAGATGCTTGGATTGGCGGGTACTGAGGAGCAGTGCCAGGCAATACAACAGGACATAGATAGGCTGGTAGATTGGGTAGATAGATGGCAAATGGAATTTAATCCGGATAAATGCGAGGTGATGCATTTTGGCTGGAATAATGTAGAGGGGAGTTATAGGATAAAAGGTAAAACTATCCGGAGTATAGAGATGCAGAGAGACCTGGGGTGCAGGTTCACAAGTCTCTGAAGGTGTCAGTACAGGTGGAGAATGTGATAAAGAAAGCGTATGGTATGTTAGCCTTCATAGAAAGGGGTATAGAATACAAGAGTAGGAGTCTGATGTTGCAAGTGTATAGAACGTTGGTTAGGCCTCACTTGGAGTACTGCATCCAGTTCTGGTCACTGTACTACCGAAAGGATGTGGAGGCCTTGGAGAGAGTGCAGAGGAGATTTACCAGGATGCTGCCTGGTATGGAAGGTCTGTCTTACGAGGAAAGATTGAACACACTGGGGTTGTTTTCTCTTGAAAGACGTCGGCTGAGAGGGGATCTATTAGAGGTATATAAGATTATAAGGGGTATAGATAGAGTAAATAGTGGTAAGCTTTTTCCACCATTAGAATCGGATAGAACAAGGGGTCACGGCCTTAGGGTGAGGGGGGCTATGTATAGGACGAATATTAGAGGGCATTTTTTCACACAAAGGGTAGTGGGGGTGTGGAATGCACTACCGAGTAAGGTGGTGGGAGCAGGCACGCTAGGGTTGTTTAAGGTTCTCTTGGACAGCCACATGAGCGGTCTGCAGATAGAGGGATATAGCAGGACTGTCTAAATATCTTATTTGTTTCCACAGGCAATTCAGTCCACCTTGTTGACCAACAAAGTGCATGCATTCGGCAGGTCGTGTGAGGGCTGCTCTTGAATGTTGCTTCAGGAGTGGCCCAGTGCTTCAAGTCGTTAGTGTATGCTTAAACTGGACCATCTGATGGGCAACATGACAGCTCAGAGACTATCGCTGTTGCTGTGCAGACACATGGATTTGGGCCTGTGCCTGCGGGAGTTTGCGCGTTCTCCCCGTGGTTGCGTGAGTTTTCTCCGGGTGCTCCGGTTTCCTCCCACATCCCAAAAATGTGCTCTTAGGCTGATTGGGTAATAAAGTGTCCCTATATTGGTCCCTATATGGGAATCTTCCACAATAGGCATAGCCTAAAGTCAAGGATATGTCATTAAGACGTTAGGACAGCGGCGCGGGCTCGTTGTGCCGAAGGGCCTGTTTCCCATGTTGTGTTGCTCTTTGTTCTTTGTTCTTTGTTCTATGTATTAGCATAGAGTGAAAAGTATTGTTTCTTGCCTGCTAAACAGGCAATGCATACCATTCATAGAGAAGGAAAGGAGAACGTGCAGAATGTAGTGTTACAGTCACAGCTAAGGTGTAGGGACAGATCAACTTAATGCAAGGTAGGTCCATTCAAAAGACTGATGGCAGCAAGGAAGAAGCTGTTCTTGAGAAAGCTGGTACATGACCTCAGAATTTTGTATCATTTTCCCACAAGGAAATTTGAACTCTTCCTTGTTCCAGTTATCCAACCCCTCGCTTTTCCTTGCCTAAGTCCCTCCCAAAATTCCTTTACTCACAGTCACCAGGAAGGTGTCTATGACTCTGATGATTTTGTACAGCATAGCCACTCTTCGTGCAATTGCAATGAAATCTGAGAATTAAAATAGTGGTGATTTCTGCAGGAGTAGTGAGTTTTCAACTCACCTCTGCCCATCAAAACGCATCTGTTGTTAAAGTGAACCAAAAACAAATGCATCTGAAATTCCATAGAGCTTTCCCAAATCTATCACGTTGCAATAAAATGACAATTGAACCTTGAATTTTGCTGCTTGTAGTGACAGCTTCTATGACTGACATGTAGTGGCACATTTAAAAGATAGGATTCTACCTTCATCAACAAGAACTTTTCACATCTTTCTAATTTGATAGCCCTGCAAAACAATGAAACAGACCTCACTGAAATGGATTGAAGCATCATGTGAATAATACAACATTGTGATAAAGAGGGGCAAATAATGGAAATTTAAGTGTGCCAGTTTTTGGGTGTGTGGGTAGGGAGAGCACAGGGGTTAACTAGTTCTTGTAATTGAATGGTGAAAACTGAAGCACAAAGCCTCATTTTCATCAGGATGGAGAACTGTGGGGAAATATAAATGAAGAATGGGCTGCTGTAGGCCTCAAGTACATCAGATGGCGGTTGGTGTGGGTGGTAAGGGAAAGAGTGTCATTGGGCCAGAAAAATTTCAGGCCACTATTTTGAGCTTTAGCAATACGACAGGAAGTATCTATTTAACTCATTGAACATATTCTTCGTGCCAGCTACCTTAGGAGGTTCAGATAAAAACAAAATGCAGATGCTAGAATCTGAAGCAAAAACAGAAAATGCTGGAAAGTCTCAGCAGGTATGACAATTCTATGGTGAGAGAACAGAGCCAACTTTCAAGTCTGGATGATCCTTTGTCAGAGTTACATAGAACATAGAACATAGAACACTACAGCACAGAACAGGCCCTTCGGCCTTCGATGTTGTGCAGACCAATATAAAAAGCAATGCCCCTCCAAACTAAACCACTCCCTTCTCTTCCATATACTTATCAACTAACCTCTTAAACGCCACCAAACTTGGCGCATCCACAACTGCTGCAGGCAGGGCATTCCACTCCCGAACCACCCTGCAGACAAATAAAATAGGACAATACGCAGGGGGAGATATAATTGACCAAGATGTCACGAACAAAAATACAAAGCGAATGTAAGTAGTGTCATAAAAGTTGAGAATGGTGCTAATGGAATCTAAGATAATGAAATGTGTAAATGGCAGATTAAAGATGCTGAGTGTCAAAGAACAATATATGATAGATGGCCCTAGTAGGAGGGGAGAGGAGGGTTGGCAAGATGAAATGGAAAGCAAAATTTAGAAGTATAAATCTTAATCTGTTTTCTTTGTCTTCACCTCTGCTGAAGGATCATCTAAACTTCAAACGTTGGCTCAACTCTCTCTCCTGTTAGACCTACCGAGATTTTCAAGCATTTTCAGCTTTAGTTAGAGGTTTAGGAGTTTATTGAGTGGGTGAAAATGAAAACTGTGCTATAGCAGATCTCGGGCATCATTTATTTTACCTTGTCTAAAAAAAATGCTCATCTAAATTACAACTGTGCAACATAACAACACATATACAGACATACATCTGACTTCCACACCTTGCTTAAAAATTAAGACAGCAGAGTAAGTACACTCAGAAAATAAACAGAACCAGACATATTATTTAAGTTGTATGATCTGCCTGTTCCAAATTTCAAAATGAAACTTAAACTCAATGGGCAGCATTTTCCAGCCATGCTCACCCCGAAACCAGAAAATGCTACCCAAAATCAACAGACCTTTTCATGGTCCACCTCTCGCCCACTAAGATTCCTGTGGTAGTGGAATGGGAAAATTTGCCACAGTATTTTGTTCTTGTTTATCATACAAGGCTTTTGTTGCTGAGACCTCATTCTCCAAAGAGGTGTGCGGATTCTCATTCATTGAATTAGTTTATCCAAGCATTATAATTTAAGGAGAATATCAGTTAAACATATTGAATATCACATTGCTTCTTTTTGTTATTTAAAATCAAGTTACTGCAGTTACACAGTGTAAACTTGCTGAAATTATATCTACAATGTAATAGTTAGAAACACGCATGTCCAAAGATATGTCGTGTCTTGTGTGCCACCTGCTGGATTTCAACAGCAATCTTTGGAGCATTGCTCACTTACCTCATGCACAGTCATACATTAAATAAGTTGTAAGTTGGAATGAATCTGGTATTGCTGCCAAATATGATGTTTTATTTATTTGCTTTTGGATAGCATATTTAGATTTTCTCCCTCTTCCTATTTATCATTCCCTTTAACGAGTACACAGTATATGTGTGGAATGATTTATATTTATTTTGAAGACCATTAGAAAGCAACTTAAGTTGGTTTGGTCCTTAAATCGTTCTTCCGATGTGCTTTTTAAGTAAAAATCCCATGGTACTGTAACAAATTTTAGAACAAATCAACAAGCAAAAAACAGACAAATTCTACTTTTCATTTCAAAATTCACATGGAGTTCAGAATAAGTTGGTTGCACCATTTCTCTAACTGCGCCATCTCTTCTCTCTATTTATGCCATTGGTGCTGATATCCCAGATGGAAGAAAACAATAAAACGGGGAAATGCTGGTCTGAAATTGTCTTGTATATTTTAAAATGAAAAGTAATAAAATGGGGGAATAGGAATATGGGTCCAAACTGTTGTATTTTCATTCTGGGATGGACCATAATGTCCCGTGTTCGCTCTCCCCCTCAAAATGATCTGCAGTTGCTCAGTAATAGCCCTGGCATCAGAGAGACAGAATACCATCATGGAGACACATCTACCGCTGCAGAAATGCCTGTCTGTTCCTCTAATGATCTGATTGAGCAACAGGCTCAAGATGTTCTGTCAAATGTTCCTATGTTCTGTCAAATGAGATAACTGACCAGTCGATCTCTTAGAGTGATGATTGAGCCAGGAAGCATTAGCAGGGTGTCTCCCTGCAACAATTTTAATACTGCCATTAGCAGTTTTTACATCCAATTAGAGAAATGTGTAAGCCTTCTGGGGTTATCATCTCACCTGGGGACAGCACCTCCAACAATGCAGTTATCTCTCTCCACTCCCTACTGCAGGTTCATTCAGGAGTGGCTTGAATCCATTACTCTCTATCTCAGACTATGGAGAACTGAGCCAAACTGACATATAGGAAGTCAACTTTATTACAAAATAATACTTACTATGTTACATGGTAATTGTCAGTTACACTGTGATGCAAGAGCCATTAGGGTATAAAGAAAGATTTTCCCAGGACCTCACTGCAGGCATGGGCTCGTAAAAATCAACTTAAAAAGGTTCTCCAAACTGCACTCTGATGAGATAACAAACTTCTTTCAGATGTGATGCTTTGAGAGCTGAACATTCCAGATTTTAAGATCTGATGCAGATAGAGACCAGAGGTTTAAATTTATTTCTGTGTTATGATATTATCTGGGTGATATTTAATGGAGCTGGGGATATCTCTCACTCACCAGCTGAAAAGCCAGCTCCAAAGCAAAACTTCCAAGTCGGAAAGTGCTAATTCAGAGGTAAGCAGCCTTTAAACATTTGGAAGAAGTTGGGAAATATGTTCCTTTTTAATATATCTATTACTTTCCCCTAACTTTCTACCTTTCTTCTGAAGGTGCTGGCAACTTATTTAGGTTCATTGTGAAAATAGAAAAGGGTGATGAGAGTCCTGGACTGGAGGAAGTCAAAGTTCAGGGGAACAAGAAGGTACCTTGTCAAAATTAACTGGGCAGGAAAGTTAATGAACAAGGTCGTTGGATGAGCAATGGAAAATCTTCAAATAAAAGAAACAGTAAAGAGTCTTTCAGATATTCTGTTAACTCTGTTTCTCAAACAGAGCAATGCAGTGCAGTCTCGATAGTGCCTAGCAAATGAAATGTGTTCTGAAGTCAATGGAACAGAGAATAGTCAGGATGTATGGTGGTGGGTGGGTGGCATGGACAATTTGGGCTGAAGGACCTGTTTCCCTGCTGTAAACTTCTATGACTATATTGCTAGCATCCCTTTTATGACTCACTTGACATTAAGTTTCACATCATATGGCTCTGATTAGTATAGCTCCCACAGTATTGAGTAATACAAGAAGAAAATAAATATTATGCACGTAAAGAAATTTATAATTGAATACCAACATTTAAATTGACCTTTTGAGGTGCTATGTGGAAGAACTTCTGGAAGGTGTCATGATTGTTTTTTTTGACATGAGGCAGATACAAGTATTAAAAGAAGAAACAAGATGGTATTTATTACTGTTGGTGTATGATTTGACCTAATAGTGTTGAAGGTCATGCAGAGAGAAGCTATGGTGGTTAAAAAAACTTAATTAAAAATGTAACCGATGAGAACCTGCCCGAAAGCTGCAATCTGTCTGAACAACTCATTGAACAACCATTGCATTTCAACCCATTAGACTTCCAGGAAATTGAGAATTTGGGGATCGAGTGGACAGATGCATTAAAATGAAGGGCATAATAGTATTGAGCATCTGGCAATTTGCCATTCATGGCGTTGTTGGAGAGAAACAGTCAGAGTGTGTCAGATTGCAGACCTCTTGTTGTTCAGAATTTCATTGTTTGCACATGTAAGCTTCCATTATCCAACAGTTCTTGCTGGGTCCTCCGAAAAAGCCATGCCTTCATTTTTTTAGGACCTTTAAAACCCCGAGGGATGGCGTGACCTCCAAGGGGACAATCAGAAATACAGGCCAGAATTCTCCGACCAGTCATTCCTCACCACTGCTGCCAGCAAGGACGGAGAATTTGGCACTCTCAGCCAAATCTCCATTCACTGCAGTGGGATTAGGAAATTCCACCAGCACGAATGGCCCGAAAATCCTGCCCACAACAACCACTTGTGGTGCAAATGAATGTTGCCATTTTTCCCCTATATATGTCTCCCTATTTATCAGGCATGTCCTGTGGTTTGAAATATAGTTCTTATTATTATTCTGTTTTGGATTTAAACTCAATGAAGTGAAAGTAAAGGCAAAAGCTAAAAGCAGCTGCTATTCTGTCCCGCATCGGAGTGTGAGTCTAACAAAAATTCCCAATTGTAGAGAACAGAACCACCAAGAGCACAAAGATTATGGATTCATCAAAGTATTTGTTGATATGAAAATCCGGAGCTTTGAAAGCACGAGTGTAAAATGTGTAGGTTTTCTTTCCGCATTTCTTTTGTCAATCACGCAACACTCAATTCTGAATTGAGTGTGTGAGTCAGGATGTACATGTCAATATCAGCCTGTGGGATAAATCCCTGGAATGTTGTTATTGCATAATGTAACTTCAAAATCATGAAGTGGTTGCAATATGATCAGAATTTGTTTTCCTGGCCCATATTAAGCTATTCAAATGTACAAGACCTAAGAGCTTATTCCTGTCAACTCTGATAATTAAAATGTTACTCTATAGTCTGCCTTGGGGAAGGGACACTCGGGGGAAGTGGACAGAGAGTGGAAGAGAAAATTAAGGGTTAAGGATGACAATAAACCAGAAAGAATCAATCTCACGGAGATCCAGAATTTGGCTTTTTGCACATGTTTTAATGACACTTGGTGACTAAAACCCACAGCTCTCAAAATTTGGATGAGTATTTAAAAATGTCATTCTGCTCAAAAATTTGGATCTTTGCATTTCAGAAAGATATATGTCATCGCAGCAACTTTTTTTAATGATTGGCAAATGAAACAGCTTTCAATTGGAATAGGAGAGTGAGATTGTTTAACATCACAAAAAAAACAAGCTACCTGGTTTGCAAACAGGTTACAGTATGAGTGTGCTGCGTAGTACATTTCAGTGGGAGGATATTTTTCTGGATAGTACTACAGTTCCTAATATTATTCTAATTGTAATCATATATCTCCATTTTAGGACCTTTTGTCTACAAACGTGTCAGAATTTTTGGCCAATTTTCCATAAAAAAGATTCGTTTTTATTGAAGAACCTCTTAGTAAAGGTAAGTTCTAGCAGGTTTTCTAAAAACCAGTGTGAAAGGTAGTTAATATATGAATTAGAAATGATTCTACTGAGATTAAACAATAAATAAATAAGTAATAAATAGGGGTGGCACAGTGGTTAGCACTGCTGCCTCACAGCACCAAGGGCCTGGGTTTGATTCCCAGTTTGGGTCACTGTCTGTGTGGAGTTTGCACATTCAGTTCAACGCCGGCATCTCTACATTATGTGTGGAGTTTGCACATTCTTCCCGTGTCTCTATGAGTTTCCTCTGGGTGCTCTCGTTTCCTACCACAGTCCAAGCAAAATGTGCAAGTTAGGTGGATTGGCCATGCTAAATTGTCCTTTAGTGTCAGGGGACTAGCTAGTGTAAATTCATGGGATTATGGGGAAAGGGTGCGATTGTGCTTGGTGCAGACTCAATAGGCTGAATGGATTTTATCTGTGATCATTATAATTCATAACATAACGCAGATGCTGGAATCCGAAACAAAACAAAAAAATGCTGGAAAATCTCAACAGATCTGACAGCATCTGTGCAGAAAGAATAGAACCATCATTTTGAGTTCAGATAATCCTTTATCATGCTGTTAGACCTGCTGAGATTTTCCAGCATTTTTCTGTTTTCATTGTTGAAATAATCCATTGGCTTGTCTAGGTAATTCAGAAATATGTATGCTGTGTTTTAAAATTGTTTATCTCTAAACAGCTGGAGATAAAATAGTACAGGTTAGGCCACAAATTGCCTGACAGCTATAAAAACAGAGAGTTGTGAAAACATTAGGCAAGCTCAGAAAGTCAAAAATGTTGGCAGAATTGTTCACCAGCTGAAGACGGAGGTAACCTGTGGAGATTTCTTGCTTGTCTGCCTTATCTACTTGGAAAAGCCATGGAAACTCTGAAAAAAACAATGCAAGCAACATGGCTTGTTGCTTATTTTCCAGCATTACATGGAATTAAGCAGCACTGCATGAGTTAACTGATTCTGATCAAAACTTCTGTTCTGAATGTTCAGCTTGGAGTGAAATAATGCAGATTGTGGATTTGTATTAGGTATCTTGCCAGTCAAAAAACCAAATATTGCAGATGTCGGCAATCTCATAAAAACAAAAACTGATGGAGCTTCTCAATAAATCCGGCACATCAGTGTAGAGACAAACAGAGTTAATGACACAAACTTTGGCCATGAAGAGTCTGTCTGTTGTGGTGAAAATGATCCAAGTACCTGATAATGTTAAAGTTTATTTATTAGTGTCACAAGTACGCTTACATTAACACTGCAATGAAGTTCCTGTGAAAATCCCCTAGTTGCCACACTCTGGCACCTGTTCGGGTATATGGCTAATGCACGCAGCCAGCATGTCTTTCAGATTGTGGGAGGAAACCGGAGCACCCTAGAGAAAATCCATGCAGACGTGGAGAGAACATGCAGAACATGCCAAGCCTGGGTCACTGTCATCAAACCTGGGTCCCCTGGTGCTGTGGGGCAGCGGTGCTAACCACCGTGCATTGTAATATTTGGAATTCATGCCTCTTCCCGAACACAGTATTGCCAGTTATCCAGGGATATTTAGACACACACAAGTTAGGGATTTGGTGGGTCAGTTCAGTTAGCAGCTGCCTCCACTGCAGTTAGATTTGGTTAACCAGAACTGTGAAATCCAGAGGCATTCATTAGTTGGATTGGATCATCCTGCATACTTACCTGGGCAATTTTTCACTTTCATACAGTTAGTTTGTGACTGTGCTGCAACACTTATGCCAACATCTCATTAGTCAGCGTTGCCTTTCTTCATTTTGATACTACCTATTTGCTGTGTGAAAATTTCTTTTGAATAGATTTGCAGACTTTTTGATGAATTGCAAATTCACATTTTGTTGTTGTTGGTTTCTGCTATTGACAGTTGTTTTCAGTATGGCGCAAAAACAATTTATTGTATTTTAAGACGTTTTGCTGTGATGGTGGCACAGTGTTAGCACTGTGCATCACTGTGCCAGAGACCCAGGTTCAATGCTGGCCTCGTGTGACTGTCAGTGTGGAGTCTGTATGTTCTCCCTGTGGCTTGTGGGTTTCTTCTGGATGCTTCAGTTTCTTCCCACAGTCCAAAGATGGATTGGCCATACTAAATTGCTTCGTAGTGTTTAAAGCTGTAAAGGTTAGGTGGATTAATGATTCAGTGATATTAGGATACGGTTCCACATTATTTCCTTAGCTTTTTTTCTTCCCCATTTAACATAATCCTTGCAATAAATGTATCTGGATGTGCTTATACTTCTAAAATACTCCTGCAAAATGGGAGAAAAATAAAAAGCCAATGGCTCCACATGCTGCCATTTGAACCAATATTTGGATGAACAGTTTTGATTCTATGGACAGAGACATGTTTACATTTTATGCATTACTACCAGTTTCATACAGAAATTGTGGTTTTTCAGCAAACTGCTGCCTGGCTGCAGGAGAGATACTACAATGAGCGAGACTTTCTGAATCCATTGTGACAGAGATTTGGTGGCCAGTCAGTAGTCCTTTGATTTTCAACAGGCTTGGACAATCATGGTGGCGGGCAAGGTTGGAAAATCATGCCCAAATGTTCAGCCTATGTTTTTTTTCTTCTTTTCTCTCCAGAAATTGGTGTGATCACACTGCCCCCCCCCCCCCCCCGCACTACCGTCCCCCGCCTCTCCACACACACACACACACACACACACACACACACACACACACACACAAGTTGACTTTCTCATCCAGGTAGGAATTCTTCCCATATAATTCAGGACAATGGGGATAACTTTGAGTTTAGGTGAAACTGTACAGTGAACAATATTGATTCAGCTGCTGTTTATATATGGGAGGGATATTTAAAAGTTAGCTGAATTATTATGAGTGGCTGAATTTATAGCTCCCATTTTATACTATCATCCAAAGTCAGACATGCCCTCTACGAATTTGAGGGGGCAATCTGACCATTGTGAATTACAGCAAAGTTTAATCTCATCGCTGTCCAATGCCCCTACATAGAACAGTTCATCTGGCATCACTGGGTGGTTTTCTGGAATCCTATAACCATGGTTTTTCTTCCTTGTAATCCAGAGGCATTAAGGCTAATTTTCCACACCAGCTGAGACCTGGGGCCAGATTTTCCGTGCAGGAGAGAGAGCAGAGGAGATTTACCAGGATGCTGCCTGGTTTGTAGTGTAGGTCTTATGAGGAAAGGTTGAGGGAGCTAGGGCTTTTCTCTTTAGAGCGGTGGAGGATGAGAGGTGACTTAATAGAAGTTTCTAAGATCATGAGGGAGATAGATAAAGTGTTCGTGCAGAGACTATTTCCTCCAGTGGATATAGCTGTTACTAGACGGCATAACAATAAGGTTCATGGTGGGGGATATAGGAGGGATGTCTGAGGTAGATTTCTTACACAGAAAGTGGTTGGGGTGTGGAATGCACTGCCTGCTGTGATTAGTGGAGTCAGGCACTTTAGGAACTTGCAAGCAGATATTGGATAGTCCCAGGGAGCATAACAGAATGACAGGGATAACTTGATCTTGGGTTTGGACATAGCTCGGCACAACACTGAGGGCCAAAGAGCCTGTACTGTGCTGAACTGTTCGATGTTCTATCATTCCATTTGAGACAAGCCCCTCAAGCTTCTTAAGAATTTTAAGCAGCTGTTAATAAGCAGTAAGCACTTTCCCTGCTCTCTCTTCCCGTGCTAACCTTTTGAAAATTGAAGAACCTGATGATAGTAGGATCCTGGATAACATCTGAGACCAGGATTTTCAAAATCTGTCTGTACTAGGTCCAGACACTGAAGGTCTTCAAAAGTCCTGACTTGCATGTCTAAAGCAGGTGGTCTTAAAGGGGAGAATGTCATAAGTGTTGTCCATGATAAGTTTACTATATAGTTAGCATTCACTTATTTTATCTTAATCTTTACTTCCAAAATAATCTAACTTAGAGTGTTGGTAACTCAAAAAAAACTCATGGGTAAGCATAAATATTCTCACAGAAATGTAATGAAAATACTCTTGAGTTATTGCATTTAAACATAAAAATTTATTCAGGTAAGCATTAATCATACCAATCACACTTAAGAAACTATTTGAAAGTTTGTATACCTGAAGGCTACATGTGAAATGTGAAATGTGAAAGGCTACATTTTCATGAGCTACTCAGAATGAATCAGCTAAGGCATTCAAACAGTTGACAGAGAGGATGAAGCAACTAATTGCAGAAACTGAGCTTGGTTTCTTACCACCATATGGAAAGAAACAAATCTCAAAAAAAAAATCTAAAACATATTTGAAGATAATTTTCTTTTAAGATTCAAAGAATAGTGAATACTTTTGCTAACCACTGAATAAAACTTTGAGTTGACAGTGAAAGCATACACGCAATGGCACCATACAGCATTCAAAAACACATGGGCTTCAGGGCAATGAAACATATTACCTTCATCCCATTGCATTATAGCATCAAATAACATACATTTCCACAATCAAGATTTTTAGCTCAAAGTTTATTTCCTTAATCTGGAACAGGACTGAATTACCTTTGCAAGCACACCATGTACTGCAGAATAAATGGATCAAATGATCTGTTAATCATAGAAGATCAGGAAATCCCTCCAGTGTAGAATGAGACCATTTGGTCCATCCAGCCTGCACTAACAATAATCCCACCCAATCATCCCCATAACCCCATGCATTTACCCTGCTAGTCCCCCTGACACTAATGGTCAATGTCCCATGGTCAATCTAATTTAAGTGTGGGGAAACCAGAGCACTTGGAGGAAACCCACATAGACAAGGGGAGAACGTACATACTCCAATGACCCAAGGCTGGAATTGAACCTGGGTCCCTGGCACCCAGAAAATGCAACAATCACGACATGCAACTCATAACTTGACAATGCTACTCTGAAACATGGACACTGTAACATCAGTCTTTGAATATGTTTCTCAGTTCATTGCAATCCTGTCAATTTGTGCTGTTCAATAATGCTTTTAAC
Organism: Sphyrna mokarran; assembly: GCA_024679065.1. Taxonomy (NCBI): domain Eukaryota; kingdom Metazoa; phylum Chordata; class Chondrichthyes; order Carcharhiniformes; family Carcharhinidae; genus Sphyrna; species Sphyrna mokarran. The sequence goes on along the minus strand of JAGIQG010000001.1, from coordinate 120,264,870 downwards.
CTTTTTTTTCCCACATTAATTATTGACTAAAATGTTTATTTTTTCTGACAATATTGGTGGGATCTTTAGGTTGCAGTTTCTGCATCAGATCCCTTACAGTGTGTTATAATCAATTGCTGTGCCAATACTCTCTGCAAGATAGTTTGCCTCTTAAACAAAAAGCTTCAAAATTATGCAAATCTTGTTGTTATATAGCATGCTCATGTCAACTGAAATCCAGTACTGAAGTATAAACTGATATGTGTAATTAAGATCAGCTTCCTTGTGGTTATTTAGAACCTTTCTATTTAATCTGGATACATTTGCCATGTGAAAGCTGGCATTAAAATCTGGAGGTAGAAAATCACAGGCAGAGTACCCAGTGTGCCTATGATTTTCTGATATACAATGCCAACTGGCGACATTTCCTTGCCGCCAGCACATTTGGAAAATGATGTCTGATATGGGCTTAAAGGGAATTTCTCCAGAGCCTAATATCCACCACTTAAGTAGAAAGATGTTTTGGTCTGATGGAGGTTGAGTGGGATATCATCATGGTCTAAAAAGTTTCCTATTTATTTGCAGAACAGAGGCCAATTTTTCCCAAATGACAATATTATAAAGTGAGAGGAAGACATTAAGATTTGGGTAAAACTCTCCTTGTTGAATGACTAAAGACATTTCCTCAATGTAGCAAGAAGTCATATAGATTAGAAAACTCCAGTTCAATTTTTGAATAATACAAAATTGGCTCACTTCAGTCACAGTGGTCTTTAGATACTGCAAGTGGCTTTAACCCTCATAAATTAGTTTAGGGGAAAACTGGCAGGGTTCCTCCAGCTGATCACTAATTGCTGGGTGGAAGAGTGTTGGGTCTAAATTCCACATGACCGAGAACAGCACAATCAAATGTCTAGTTGGGTGTCAGACTCATTGGAACTACCTGGGAGATTTAATCCCAGTGCAGAAATTTGCAAACCTGAGAACATACATAGAGAACTTGCATATATAGATGAACAAACAGCAGTTCCCTGGGGGCGGCTAATCTCCATGGCTGTATGAAGTGTCTTCCCTCAGAATGAGTTGCTGCATTGGGAGAATGAATTTGGTTAAACCTAGCTTTGTACCTTTTTACACTAGGCAAGAGAAAAGAGTATCGAAAAAGAGAAGTTATCTCTGGCATCCTGGCTCACATTTATCCCTCAATCAATATTGCAAAGCAAAATATTTCATTTTGGTCCGGATCTTCAGTCTCTGGATTGTTGAAGACCAGACGTACTTCACAAGATGAACTTTGGGATTGCTGCAAATTCCCAATGCAGTGATTCCATGGCAGTGTCCATGAAGTTTGAACTGCTGATGGGCAATTCACCTACTTCCCAGAGCCCTCTGAAAATGTCTCAGTTTCTGAGTTAGAACCAGAGACTTTGGAGAGTTATGTGGTACTTATCTGAATAGTTGCCCAGGAAATATTAGACAGCAAACTCCTAGTCGAACTCCTGGGTAACTATAGAACTGAACTGACATCCTGACCTCCCCCCACCTCCTTCAGCCCCCGGAATATTCCTGCATCACAACTCGTCCTGACTAGCTGCTACCATCTGACTTCCCAATTCCTCTCCCAATCAACCTGACCAGCCCAACAATGCCACTCGACTGAACCAGGCTAGCCCACAATTATCCCCGCATGTATCTGCCTACCTCACTAATGGCACCCAGCTGCCACCCTACCCATCTGCCATCCTGCTTACCTGGCAGCCTAGCCATTTACCTCTCCACCCTCCTCACTTATACACCTACATATTTGCTCATTCATTCACCCATTCGCTTACCCATTCACTCATGCACTCATTCACTATCACCGGAGTACAGCAGCTGATGCTGTAAAAGAACAAACAAAGAACAAAGAACAACACAGCATGGGAAACAGGCCCTTCGGCCCAATGAGCCCGCGCCGCCATCCTAACGTTTTAATGACATATAGAGACCAATATAGGGACAATTTGTTACCCAATCAGCCAAAGAGCACATTTTTGGTATGTAGGAGGAAACCGGAGCACCCGGAGAAAACCCACGCAACCACGAGGAGAACGCGCAAACTCCCGCAGACACAGGCCCAAATCCATGTGTCTGCACAGCAACAGCGATAATCTCTGAGCTGTCATGTTGCCCATCTGATGGTCCAGTTTAAGCATACACTAATGACTTGAAGCACTAGGCCACTCCTGAAGTAACCTCTAGGAGCAGCCCTCGCACGACCTGCCGAATGCATGCACTTTGTTGGTCAACAAGGTGGACCGAATTGCCTGTGGAAACAATTAAAGTATTTAAACAGTCCTCCTATATCCCTCTATCTGCAGACCGCTCATGTGGCTGTCCAAGAGACCCTTAAACAACCCTAGCGTGCCTGCTCCCACCACCTTACTCGGTAGTGCATTCCACACCCCCACTACCCTTTGTGTGAAAAAATGCCCTCTAATATTAGTCTTATACATAGCCCCCCTCACCCTAAGGCCGTGACCCCTCGTTCTATCCGAATCTAATGGTGGAAAAAGCTTACCACCATTTACTCTATCTATACCCCTCATAATCTTATATACCTCTAATAGATCCCCTCTCAGCCGACGTCTTTCAAGGGAAAACAACCCCAGTACGTTCAACCTTTCCTCGTAAGACAGCCCTTCCATACCAGGCAGCATCCTGGTAAATCTCCTCTGCACTCTCTCCAGGGATTCCACATCCTTCCGGTAGTACAGCGACCAGAACTGGACGCAGTACTCCAAGTGAGGCCTAACCAACGTTCTATACACTTGCAACACTTGTAAAGTGAGGGCATGGCTGGTCTTCTGCTGAAAATCCAGTGCAATGAGGAAGCAGTTCCATTGAAAGTACGAAGTGGGGATTGGAAGACCAGACCAGAAGTGCAGATCTCTGGTCTGGCAAAGAAAAGTCAGAATAGAGCAGCAGTCCGATGTTAATTTCTATTCCTGGGAAAATTTGAACCCTTGTTCTTATCATGTTGCTGTTTGCAGGAGTTTGCTGTGTGCAAAATACCTACGTTATGATGGTGATAACACTTCAAAAGAAAGTACTTCATTGATGGTGAAATGTCTTGGACATTCAATGGTCTTGAAGGACACAGGGTGGAATTCTCCCAAAGAAAAATTCAAAGTGTTGAATTCACAAGGAAACTGGAATAATTCATGTTGGTTTTTCAGTGGAAATTCAGACTAGAATCTCCCACACTCTGTGCACTGCTGAGATCAGCAAAGCAAATACTATTACGTTTCAGGTGATGAGGCCTGTTCCTGCTTAAGGGGCTGAAATCAGCATGCTTTTTTGCAGGTGCAGTGGCCCCAAAATGTCAGCTTCCCATTTGTTGGCCAGCTCAATCCAGGACCTCTGCAGCTCTGCCCTCTCTAGCCATCCTCTATGGTCCAATCACACCCCTCCCAACCATCCTGGGACCAGCCTTGACACCCCTCTGTCCTGGTCCGCACCGAGCTTCAGCACCTGCCACCCACAATGTCAATTCCCCCTACCCGCATGCAGTGCAGACACCCCTGCAGGCAAAACCCCACCCCAACAGATACCCTTACACCCAGCCCGACCTGATTGCTGGCCTCCCTCCTGCTCCAAATGATGCCAATGGTTGAATGGCAGCGGGATTTCCACCCCCACCAATCTCCCTATAGGTTCTGTCCCCCATATGCTCCACCCTCTTGACACTGCCCCATGCCTGGGCGGGCAGTTCCAAGGTGCCCCCTGGGCATTGGTACTTTGCCCCTTGGGCAGTGCAGGGGGACATAGGCTGGCACTGCTAGAGTACCCATGCTCAGAGACACCACCACCCATTGACTGAACTCCTGGGGAGGCACCAATATTCCCCCTTCACTTTAGTGGGATTGGACCACTAGTTCTCTGAAGGTGGGGAGCTAGTCTGAACCCCATTGGAATTAAACACTCTGGTCGATGGGAGATGGTAGTGAGCCCAGAGAATTTAGTCCCAGACTCGCTCATTTTAAATATCATTTAAATGCTAGACCCATCAAATTCCAATGTGGAGCAGACCGTGCCAGAAATCTGGCGCTGGGAGACACTAATGAGGCACCAACCCTGCGAATCACATCCCATGTGATTCTCCTGGCCCGTTGTATGAAAAAAATCAGCGCAGCAGGATGGGAGGATTGCCCCCTCAATATTAATGCTAGACTTTTCTCTTACCATTATGCATTTACTTTGAAAGCATGTCTACAAAGCAATCTGACAGAGAGCTCATTGAATCTGATAGACAAAAGTAAGAGCTGAGAAGTGTATAGTAGACCATTTTTTACAATAATTATCAATATGAAGACAGACTGATATAAGATAGATTATAAGTGAAGTATTAGGTGATGGAAAACATCTCTGCTGCACCAAGTCAAAGTACAGATCACTACTCAATGGGTTCTTTGTTGCTTTATTTCTTCCTGCTGGCATCCATATGTCTTCCAGTCCTTTTGTATCAGCTCCTGGGATAAATGTAAGAGAACAAAAGATATGATTTTACTGTTCTTTTAACAACCAGATGTGATACCATTAGAAATACTGAAATCTATTTAGTTCTCCTCACACACATTATGAAACAATGAGGTCTGGCATCCCATTGCTGCTGGCTAACATCATTTCTGTGTTACTTTTAGTGATGATGTGGAGATGCTAGTGTTGTACTGGGATAAGCACAATAAGAAGTCTCACAACACCGGGTTAAAGTCCAACAGGTTTATTTGGTAGCACAAGCCACAAGCTTGCGGAGAACTGCCCCTTCATCAGGTGAGTGGGAGTTGTGTTCACAAAGAGGGTCTTAAATTAAATTCCTGAAATTGGAAACTCCAACTGACACCAATGAAATTTTCCATGATCTGCCCATCGCCTACTATAATTCCCACAGTGAATGGAATGGGAAAATTCACCCCCTAGTTCCAGCAGGTCCCAGTCTCCCATCTTCAGAGAGAGAGTGAAAGTGAGAGACATTTCTCTATACAGCTCCCATGTAGTAACTGAACTAGTGTTCTCTCTGTGATCCTAGTCCCAACCAGCCACATAACTTTTCCTGTCAAAACCTAATCATACTGCACTCTGAAAAACCCCAGTGTACACTGAAATAATAACACTGCATTAATCCAGATTAAAACAAACATTTTAGCAACTAAGATCAATTATGCTGCTGCTGTAACAACAGGGGTTGCCAGATCCAGACAAAATGGCCCTGATACATAGAAATGCCTGCACAAAATACATGCCACGAATATAGTTTTTTAAAGGTCACAGTGTTGTTACAGGTCAAAAGAGTTTTTTTCTCTCAGAAGGTTTTGTGACTTTGAAGCTCCCTGCTTCAGAAGATGGTGGCAGTATTTTTAAGGCTGAGGCAGATGTAGTCTTGTAAGGCAAGGAAATCAAAGGTTATTGCAGGTAGATGAGAATGTGGAACTCAACACAAACTGTTCAGCGATCTCTTATTGAATGGCCGAGCAAGCTCAAAAAACTGAATGGCCTACTTCTGCTCTTATTTTATGTAACCGTATGCCTTACTCTCAGTTTTAAATTTGTTTTTCAAAATGTAATGAACATGCATGTTAGTATCCCTCACAATAAGCACCACAACACTGGCAATGTTTCAAATTCCGCACCTGACTTAGTCAGGCTGGTATTATCTGCCTTGTTATCTGTGCCAAACAATTCTCCTTTGCAAACTTTGAATAAAGCATTCAGTGAACATGGGCCTGAGGACATAGCTTAATCATGTGGACCATACATATGGGCAGCACAGACATAGTCTGTCTGCATGCTTTAACTCTACCCTCACCGTTGATGATGAATATGATTGAAACCAAATATTGTCTTTCAAATAAATAAAACTGATATTCTGTCATCTGAGCGGTCTGAATATGGAGTTAATTTCTGGAACAGTAAAATATTTGATCCTATTTCTTTTTTGTGGGTGAGATTTAGAACTCACTGTCAGTTATAGTGGTGCACAGATGTATGGGGAGAATAAAAGAAATCAGTCATTTTCGCAGCACTGTTAACAAAAGGCCAATTTAACTGAAAAGGGAAAGACTTAGGAATAGTCAAGGAAAGTGGGAGAAAAGATCAAAACAAATAAACTATTATTTTTCCACAACCTTGACTCTTATTTTCACATTTACTCTGTTTTTTTACGTTCCAGGGTTACTTTATAACCTGAAAATGGTTGTGACCAATACAACTGAGCAAAGTTTTAATCTGTATGGATTTATTCTTTTATCTGTGTTTTTAGCAGAAGAATTATCTCACACAAATAGAATATGTACTCAGCTTTTCTGTCAAAGTAATAGTGCAGTTTATTGGATTTCCTGCTATTTATGAGTAAATATAACTCCCGATGAGGGATTGGTATGTGGTAAAGGTGACTACCCAAAAGTTGTTGTCCATGTTGCATCGTTGCACTGTTAGTTACAGTAAACTAATGCTGGCTCACCATTAAAATTTATTAAATGGTGTAACTTTATTGTATTTGTACAAATAGCAAACTGAATTTATCGCCAAAATTTCAGATCCGATGCAATGCTGGGTAGCTAGGTCATACATCCTAATGATTGGCTAATCAAATCAAACAGTATTTTCATACAGCTGTTTGGATTAATCAGACAGCAGGCTGTACTCAACCAACCTATGTTTGCAAAACCCAAAATGTCTATTGTTAAATGTGACTTTAGGAATGGACAACACTTATTCAACAATCTTGAGTGTGCTAATAGCTACATTAACAACCAGCTAAATATAATCATAACATGGTTAATTTAATGTTGTGTATTTATAGTGGTTTGTAGTGATTTTTTATCAGCAGTACTGAAACTGAACTGAGCACTTTAATATAATGCGTGCATAACATTACCACAAATGACAACATTGAACGTTTGCCTGTGGAACCAGACAGAGTAGGTTTACAATCTGTATTCTCCTTTGCTTGTTGGACCTCCATGGCCTGCTGGCATCAATCCTTCAAACATAATACAAAAACCTGGGATGAGGACATCAAACAGCTCTTGATAACCATTGGGGAGGAAAAGAAAATCATCGGAAAGTCAAGAAAAAGGGCTTCAAAAAAAAACTCTCCATTTGCTCCAGACATGGGTTCAGTGGACTTGAGTGACAATTGCTAGAGCTGGGGGTGTTTAAAAACAGACTGAAGCTTGGGTTGAGCATTGTTTTAAAAAGGAAAAGAAAGGGAGATGCTGAAAACATGTTTTATGCTGTGCACTCAAAAGTCTTTCCATAGAAAGAAAGTGGTGGGAGTTTTTGGCGCCATGGATCCCTTCAATGAACATGCAGAGCAGTGGAATGGTTTGACTATTTTGTAGAAGCTAACAAAATTGCAGAAGTCATAAGGGTTGCTGTGTTCCTGAGCATAAAGGGAGGGAAAACACCGAATCTTCTCTGGAGGCTAGTGCAGCCAGCAAAACTGGGTACTAAGATATTTGTGGAATAATCTGCGGAATTCCCCTACCCCAAAGAGCATTAGATGCTGGGACAGTGAGTAAAACTAAGAAAGAGTTAGACAGATTTTTAATTGGTACTAAGTTGAAGAGTTATGAGGAGAAAGCAGAAAATGGGGATGAGGAGCATATTAGCCATGATTGAATGGCAGAGCAAACTCAATGGGCCAAATGGTTTAATTCTGCTCCTATATCTTATGAATTTATGATGAAATTGTGGAAACTCTATAACCTTACTATTCACCAAAGCCTTTAGTAATTGCAGAATGTTTCAGATTTTGTCAAGAAGAAAGGAAATCATTTCCACCATTCGTGGTTATATTGCAAAGACTTGCAGAATACCATAAGATTAGTGATGTATTAAATGATACAATCCAGGATAGACTGGTCTGTAGACTGAGAAATGATGCAATACAGAAATGGTTGCTAAGTGAAAGTAAACTGACTTTCAAAACGGCTATAGAAATCGCTATTTGAATGGAATGGCAACGAAAGAATTCGAAAAAAAAGGTTTCACAAAATGTCAGCTGAAGTGACAATTAAGTGTTTCAAAACTTGAATTCGAGCACAGACTTGTACTTGCCACAAATGCTGAAGATGGGCATTCAGCTGTGAAATGCTGGTGCAAGGATATTGTATGTGCAATTTGGAGAAAAAGATGCCATATTGTGTGTGCATGCTGGAATAATAAGCAAGCATCAAGCAAAAACTGTGGCATGGTAGCACAGTGGTTAGCACTGGTGCCTCATAGCACCAGGGATCTGGGTTCAATTCCTGGTTTGGATCACTGTCATTGTAGAGTTTGCACATTCTCCCCGTGTCTGCATGGATTTCTTTCAGGTTCTTTGGTTTCCTCCCATAGTGCAAAAATATGTAGGTTAGGTGGATTGGTTGTGGTAAATGTGCAAGATTACATGATTAGGGTAAAGGGGAGAGTTTGAGTGGGATGCTTTGTGAGAATCGGAGCACACTCAATGGGTCAACAGGCCTCTTTCTGCAATGTAGGGATTCTATGATTCTAAAAAGCAAGAGCAGAATAAAGCAGCACGTCATAGACAAAGGAAAAATGTATTCATGCAGTGGAGAAAGGACAAGAAAGCAAATCAAATTGCAGTCTGAAGACAAATTGTCACTGAATGTGCTAGCCACTGCTAGTGCTTCACATAGGTCACTCCACTGCTAGATGGACAGCCAATAAAAATGGAGGTAGACACTCAGGCAATTTGCAGTCTGCAACTTTAATAAAAACATGTTGTAATCTTTTGCATGTAGTTTCACTTGCACTTAACACCCTGCTCAAGTTAAGCAATATTTAACAGTACATAGTTTCACAATAGTTTTGTTGATGCCCTAGACTGTCTACAAAGAAAAATGCAGTTACATTCCTCTGAAACCTTCAAGAATAGTGTTGAAGACATATACTACTGACGTGGTCCCATTGAAGCCCTGCGTTGACATACTGTACAACTGAAGGCACAGACAGCAGATTTGTCCTTATACTAAACAAAAGGGAATCATCCAGCATTAATGGGTTGAACATGGTTAAAATAGATTCAGCTAAATTGGGCTGAAGTCAACCTGATGACTAACGTCGGACCTAACTAAAATCCTGAAGAAACATGCTGCTGGTTTTGATGATGAACTGGGAAATATGAAAGAGTTCTCCATGAACTTGAAGATCAAAGAAGGTAGTCAAATGAAATGCTCAAAGGCAAAGTCAGTAGCCTATGCTGTCTAATCAAAGGTAGAGGCTGAGTTGGAATAACTGCTAAAGATAGGAATCTTAGAACCTGTCAACACCAGTCGATGGGTACACCAATCATACCATTTATTAAAACGGAAGGATTTGTATGGATTTACAAAGGCTGCAAAGACACTCTGAACACAGTGACGTATGCTGAACAATACCCTCTACTCCATATTGATAACCTGGTGGCAGGGTTATCAAGATTGACCTAAGTTTGGCATACCTACAAATACATATAGATCAGAAGTCATAAGAGCTTCTGACAATTGTGACACATAAGGGTCATTCTGATATTGAAGTTTACTGTTTGGCATCACATCAGCTCTAGCATTGTTCCAAACAGCAGTGGACAAAACCTTGACCAGGTTAATTGAAATTCAGTGTTACTTGGATGACATTCTGGTAACTGGAAAGGATGACGATGAATATCTTTGGAATCTGGATGCCACTCTTCAAAGATTGGAGAACTATGGACTGAGAATCCAAATATAAGTTCTCCCAGTTCTCTGCCACATATTTGGGACATGTGACTGTGCCACAGGCTTTCACAAATTTCCTTTGAATATCAAAACTATTATACAGTGGCCTGCACCTCAGAATGTTAACCAGCTGCAATCATTCCTGGGATCATGAAATGACTATGTAAGATTTGTTCCAAATGTGGCAACCATTTTAAAACTATTGCCAAATCTGCTGTCAAAATAAAAAGTGGAAGTGATCTGATCAATGTGAGAATGTGTTCATGCAAATCAAGGAGGCATTGCACAAATCTGAAATATTAATACATTTTGATCCAAACTTACCCCTACAGTTAGCATGTGATGTATCTCCTGATGGTGCTGGAGCAGCAATATCCCACTTCGTGCTTCATTCTCTATATGGGTGAAGAGAAACCCATTGCTTTTGCATCCAGAACGTTGAGTAAAGCTGAAAAGGAACTATGCACAAATCCTGAGAGTAATCATTCCACCAACATTAAAAAATGAGTGTTAGACCAACTCATCAGAAGTAAAACCTGCAGGAAGTCCAAATCCAATTGTGCCAATTGACCAGAATCTTCCTGAAACCTGACACTGATAGAATTGATAGGGAAAAACAATATCTCAACAGCAAATCAAGCACAGAGTCAACCTCCCATCACCACATCAACACTGGAATTAAGAATCTACTGATGACCATGAAACTATTGTTAATTGTCAGAAAATCCCATCTGGTTCACCAATGTCCTTTAGGGAAGGAAATCTGCCGACCTTACCTGGTCTGGTCTATATGTGACTCCAGAGCCACAGCAATGTGGCTGACTCTCAACTGCCCTCGGGTATCTAGGGATGGGCAATAAATGCTGGCTAGACAGTGATGCACAGATCCCATGAATGAATAAAAAAGATCAGTTTCATTAACTTTTCTTCTTTTTTCTCTCTCCTTTATATGATGTCATTTCTCTCTCTTTATCTAGTTTGACACTGCGCCCACCCATTCCAAGTTACACTTCCTTCTTGGTCATTGCATTGCTAATTTCTCAATCCTTTGATCAAATTGGTGAAGTAAAAACCCTGTTGTTTGCCCTCCTCACTCCGATCCCAAGTTGTCCCATCTTTGCAGCAGTACCATTAACTGCTTGCACTTTCAGCAAATTGGTGGGCAAAAAATGTTTTGAACTGAAGGGTGCATGAGCAGGTTTAATGGCGGATAACATTAGATGCCCTGTTACAGCAATATCTGACCCACTTCCTGACAAATTTGCAGTAGAACTTGTAGGATTGGAACTGGTGTATAAGATCATGCACACACACAACTTCACTGAATGTGAATGGTGCATTCAATTAATCGTACTAAAGCAAAGAAATTTTACCCTAGTGTAATCCAGAATCATTACAGTCTTGTAAAACATTTCCAGATTGTCAGCAGACTAAAATTTAGTTTGCCAATGTCCTTTTTTTTGCTAAGCATTGCTCATCTGTTTTGCATTGCTTCATAGCAAGCTATTGCTACAGCATCAAACTTTAAAAGATTAATGAAGCCAGTTACTGGCTGACACTCAACTATGGCACAGCACCTCATAATCACCAAAATCTGCTTTGCAAATTTATATCGGAATGCAGACACATTCTTCAAGGACCCTTCACCTTGTGTTTGGGAGCCTTATCATCCAATTCAGATATATAAATGAAACATGGATTGCTAGCTGGGTGCACATAGTTAGAAGCAATTGAGTTCAGTTATTAAGTGGCTTTGTCCTCTACTGCCATTCAGTGCTGAAACAGCCAAATTGCAACCCAATGATTCAACTATTAGAATATTCAAATAAACCATTCCACAGTAGTCAAGAAATGCCTAAGTTATTCAGAGCAGCTGGATTCAAAATATTCTTAAAACTTACTTGTGTTCTTTGCATCTGTTGCTTCCTAAGTTCCATCAGTGTGATGGTTTCTTTATTTTGTTTGTTCTTTCTTTATGGAATTGTAGCATACCCAATATGTAACATGATATAAAAAAGGACATGTGCATTAAGAAATGTAACATGACCCAAAATATAATGTAAAACCTGACATAAAGTAAGGCTTGACGTGATGGGAAGTATGGCACAGCCCAAAACATGTTACAATGGGAAACAAGAGGTAACTAACCTGAAATGCAACATAACATAAAATGTGACATGAAATAAAATGTGATATATGTGACATGGTAAGAACATAACTTGTCTTAAAACACAATGGAAAACACAACATACAATTCAACAATACATCATAACATGACAAAGGAGCTAAAAAGAGAGCTAAAAAATATGATAAATCTAAAACACAACATGGTGAGGAATGTAGCATGAATTAAAATGCAGTGTAACATGATCTGTAGCAAGATGAAATATGAACTGTGTCGCAAAATATAACGCAAGTTATTCTAAATTATGACAGAAAGCAACATAAAAAATGACTTAAGCTGCAAAGCAACCAGAAACAAAATTTTATGTAACCTAAAATATGATGCAGCTTAAAACGTGATAGGACATAGAACATGATGTGACCTAAAATTATGTGCTAAAATATGACACAGCCTAAAATCCAACAAGAAATTTTTTGCTGCACAAAATGCAACATGACCTAAGAGGTTTTACAGCATAAAATACATTGGGACATAAAACACAACATGACCAAATGCAAAACATAATGTGGTATGAAAAATAACACAACCTCAAAATATAACCGCAAATGGAACATAGCAGGAAATGTATCAAGACATAAAATGAAACCTGAAATACGGTGCAAGTTAAAATGCATCATGAACTAAATTGCAATATCCAAAATTGCAAGGTGAACTAAAACACATCACAACTTAAAACTTGTCACGATCTGACGTGGCCTAAAAGCATAATGACCTAAATTATGTTGTGATGTAAACCTATTAAATTAGTCTCCCCTCAATCTGATTTTCCAATGTGGAGTGCCATAAGCGTAGACAAGGATCATGGGTGGAAGAGGCAACTCATAATGTTAAAATGGTGGTGCTCGTTAGGCGAAGGGCCTGTTTCCCACACAGAGTGTTGTTCTTTGTTCTTTTTTCTTTGTTGCCTGGATTGGGAGGCATGCCTTATGAAGATAGGTTGAGGGAGCTGGGTCTCTTCTCCCTGGAGAGATGAAAGTTGAGAGGCGACCTGATAGCGGTTTATAAAATGTTGAGAGGAATAGATAGGGTGGATTCTTGCAGGCTATTTCCCAGGGCTGAAATGGTCGCTACAAGAAGACACAGGTTTAAGGTGCTGGGGACCAAGTACAGAGGAGATGTTAAGAGGTAAGTTTTCACTCAGAGGGTGGTGAATGGGTGGAATTGGCTGCCGGTGGTGGTAGAGGCGAACTCACTAGGGTCTTTTAAAAGACTCCTGGATGAGTACATGGGATTTCATGGGATTGGGAGTTACAGATAGTTCTATGGCCGGGTAGATATGGATATGATCGGTGCAACTTGTGGGCTGAAGGGCCTGTTTGTGCTGTATTGTTCTATGTTCTATGTTCTATTGTCTGTGATGGTTCTGTGCCTTTAAGAAATATATTTTATTTACATTCCATTGCAGGATTTTGTAAGCACCATGTTGTCTGCAGCCAGTGTCCTCTAATTGTTATGTAAGCAGCATCATTGATGTCACATTGATCTTATCTGGCCTATTGCAGTGTTCTGGGATTAAATAGTTCTTTGGGAATTACTGAGTAGAGCTTCATTGAGGATGATACAAGGTCAAGTGACATGCCTGAGGACAGGTAGTTTTTTATATAAAGCATTCTGAGTTTTTAATTGCAGTTAGAAGTCGGTGGAAGAAGGCAGTCTCTCTCTCTCTCTGTCTCTCTCTCCAGAGGTTTGCTATATGTTTCAGGACTGGAAAGCCTCAGAGATTTGATCCAACATTCAAAGGATCTATTCACAGCAAGTGTTAAAAAACTGTGAATCCACCTACAAATCCATATGAGTATGCTTGTTTCTGTGTGTGCCTATAGCATGGTGTATAACTTGAAACAACAGAGGTAGCTAACTGTTAAGAGTATATTGTGTTGTGTTTAAATTTTGTAATTGGTAAAAGTTGTACTTTTTTTGTTATATTTTAACTATTTTCTTTAATAAACTTTGTTTGATAAAAGCTTCCTAACGGGTCACTTGAATCATACATAGAGTGATTTTGGGTTATGCTCACCTGTGCCAAAATCAAATGTACGACTTAGGCCTAGGCTAACTTCACAATAAAACTTTGAAATTTCTGGCCTTGGTCTTAACATGTCAAAAACCAGTAAGTGTGACATGAGATAAAATGTGATACAACATAAGATTAGAAATACAATGCAGCTAAAACATGTGAAATGACCTAAAAAGGGGAAATAATAGAGGTGTAACATGAACAGTGACATAAAACACAATGCAAACGAAAATGCAACATGGCCCAAATGGTGTTGAGAGAAGAAATATGACACAACCATAAGCTAAAATATGGTGCAGTAGAAAATACAAACCATCTACATGACCGAAAATGCAATGAAATGGAATAACACTACAATTTAAAGCAAGACGCAAGATGAAATACAACATGATATGAAAAAAATCATAATGGAAAAGCTGCTCTGGCGTAAAATATGCTGCAACATAAAACACGACAAGTCATAAAACAACTATATGACCCAAATTGTGATTCAATGTTAAACACAAGAGAGGCGCAACACAATAGGAAATGTGGCACAACCTAAAATCACAACACAAACTCAATGCATTACAATGTAAAGCACAACGTTTAATAAACCTGTTGCAGCATGGAACAATGTAAAATATAGTGAGGCAATGCAGATTGATAGCAATATGACTGAAATGCATCCTAAAACCAAAAAACATAGGAAAATGTGACACAATCTGTAATGTGGTGGTGACCTAAAGTGCAATAAAACATAAAAGAAAACATGACTTGAAATATGATGCAAGCTAAAAGATAACATAGTATGACGACAGGAAGTGCAATATGATCTAAAATGTATTGTGACCTGAATTCCAAAAGGCAATATGACATAAAATTAGAGAATACCTAAAATACAGAAGCCATAATATATAATAATATGAAATCCATCACGATCTCAAATGTAATGTGACCTAAATCATTCCAAGCCATGGAAGATGAAGCCTCTTTGAATGTGACTAATCCAACATGACCAAAAATAAAATTTTAATGTTTATTTATTAGTGTCACAAGTAGGCTTACATCAACACTGCAATGAAATTACTGTGAAAATCCTATAGCCGCCACACTCCAACGCTTGTTCGGTACAGTGAAGGAGAATTACCCTGACCAATGCATCTAACCAGCACGTCTTTCAGACTGTGGAGGAAACCCACACAGACACAGGAAGAAGGTGCAAACTCCACACAGACAGTGACCCAATCCAGGAATTGAACCCGGGTCCCTGGCGCTGTGAGGCAGCAGTGCTAATGACTGTGCCACATAGGCACCCTGCTGGCATGACCTAACACATGGTATATGAGAATGGCCAGATTTACATTAGAAAGGTGAAATTCACTATTAGGATAAAATCTTGACCTGCAGTGGTGGGCAGTGAGGTGGTGACAGTTATTTTACTTGCAGCAGCCAATTAAGAAACCATTCCAAATCTGATGCCCAAAGATGACAGGCAGGCCTTCCATGCTCCCAGCCCAAGCAGAGGACTAGTTGTGATGAAACTTCAGCATTTATTTGGCTGCTGCTGAGGCTGCCAGGAGGGCATGGTGGCACAGTGGTTACCACTGCTGCTTCACGCTGCCAGGGAACTGGGTTCGATTCCCAGCTTAGGTGGATTCTGCATGTCCTCTCCGTGTCGGCATGGGTTTCCTCTGGGTACTCCGATTCAACAGTACAGTGGCACAGTGGTTAGCACTGCTGCGTCACAGTGCCAGGGACCCAGATTCAATTCCTGGCTTGGGTCACTGTCTATGTGGAGGTTGCACATTCTTCCCATGTCTGCGTGGGTTTCCTCCAAGTGCTCCAGTTTCCACCCACAATCCAAAGATGTGCAGGTTAGTTGGGTTGTTCATGGTGAATTACCCCTTAATGTTAGGAGGACTAGCTAGGGTAAATACATGGGGTTATGGGAATAGAATCTGCTTGGGATTGTGGCCGGTGCAGACTTGATGGGCTGAATGGCCTCCTTCTGTACTGTAGGGATTCTATGATTCTAAGTGAATTCTAAGAATAGCAAAGAGATCCAATGATATAATTCTAATATTCACTTAGAATCCATCTTGAGGTATGTGCAAGATTTTTGGTGTGTCAGGTCAATTTAGACGAGCCCTTGCAGAGGGATGAGCTCCCAGTGTTTGCACAGGGTCAGGCATTAGCCAATGCTTACAGGAACCCAGTCTATCAAGTAACTGGTGTAAAGATTAGTTATTCCAATCAGAGGAAGATAGAAAGCAGTGGACCACAAGGAGTGGTGCTGATACCATTTTTCTATTATTTACATCGATAGTTGAGTTTAGAAACAAAATAATAAAATTTGCACAGATAATGCCAATCTGGGGTATAATTAGCACTGAGGAAGAATGCAATGTGTCACAAGAAGATATTGTAAATTTGCAAACTAGACAGTCAAACAGCAAATGAACTTAAGCATGCATAAAACTAAGAAAAATTGGAAACATCACATTCAATTTAGAAAGAGAATAGCAAAGAGATCCAATGATATAGGCAAAAAAATCATTAGATAATAAATTAAAATGCTAATGCCCTCTCTCAGGGAATGTGGGCATTACTAGCCAGGCCAGCAATTTATTGTCCACCCCTAATTTCCCTTCAGAAGGTGGTAGTGAGCTTCCTTTCTGAACCTCTGCAGTCCCTGAGGAGTAGGTACACCAGAGTGTTCCAGAGGAAGTTCCAGGATTTTGACCCAGTGATAATGAAAGACAGTGATTTATTTCCAAGTCAGGATAATGAGTGATTTGGAGGGAATCTTACAGTTGATGTTGCTCCCATATGTGTGTTGCCCTTGTCCTTCTAGATGGTCTTGGTTGTGGGTTAAAAAGCTGCTTCCTAAGGATCCTTGGTGAGTTCCTGCAGTGCATCCTATAGATGGTTCAAACTGACACTACTGTGAGTGAATTTTTGTGGATTGAATGCAAATCAAGTGGGTTGCTTTGACCTAAATTACTGGTCTGGCTAGTAATGCCCACATTCCCTGAAAGAGGAAATTATGACTGCTCACGTAATCACGATATTTATATGGTTAATTGAGTTTCTGGTCAATAATAACCCCCGGGATATTAGTAATGGGAGACACAGCAATGGTAATGTTATAGAATGTCAAGGACAATGGACAGATTGCCCTTACACTTCTCTTTGGCTCGAAGTGGTCATTGTTTGGCATTTGTGTAGCGCAATTGTCACTTCCCCCTTGTCAAGCCAAGCCTGGACATTGTTCAGGTCTTGATGCATTTGGACATGGATTATTTCAGTGTCTGAGGAATCGCAAATAGTGCTGAACATTGTGTGGTCATCAGTCAACATCCCCACTTTTGACTTCATGATGCAAGGAAAGTCATTGATGAAGCAACTGAAGATGGTTGGGCCTAAGATTTAGTTCTTAGCATATAAAATTCAAAAGTAGTGAAATTATGTTAAACTTGGATCCTGCTCAGCCACACTTGGGTTGCTGTGTGTAACTTTTTCCCCATATTATATAAATAAAGATCAAAGCACTGGAGAACGTATGAAGAAGAATTTACATGGACAGGACAATAACTGAGACATTAAAGCTACCAGCAAAGATTGAACAGGATTTTTTTTAAAACAAAGACCTAGCAATGATCTGACAAAGAGCTTGAAATGTTTGAATGGGTTGGAAAGAGTGGATATAAAGGAAATAGGCCAAATCTAATGGATTCCTGTCCAGCATCTCACTGAGTTAGAGGGGTAGGCATCCCTGTGATGTCGGCTGCCCTTCAGCCATTTAAAGGTCTATGGAGTTCCCCCCACCCCCCACAATTAAATCCCATCTCAGAGAATTGTTCACTAATCTGACTGGCCATCAACTCTGTAGTCCCAACAGTGCCGTTGGGAGCACTGGCCACTACTGGGACTACAAGCAGTCCCCAGACTGAAGGTATTGGGAACCTTGTAGAAGTTGAAGAGGGGAATGGGGAGTGGGAGGAAGCATTTGTGGAAGTGGACGTTATGGTGAGACGAGTTTTGGTGATGCTGTTCAGTTGAAGAGGATCAGATAGCCAACTTAGAATTTGCATCTTATGTCCCTCTCCCCAGTAAAACAGAAGGCAAGTCCAGGGTGAACTGGAGACGACCCATCTAATTTTCCACTCCCACCCCACCTGCAAACCCACCGATGAGGGCTGGTTAAATTCTGCCTAATGTTTTTGCTCATAAGAGAATACAAAATGAAAAGGGACCAAAAATACAAATAGTTAATAATAAATCCAGTGACTTGGTAATCAAGGGAAATTCCTTCACTTAGAGTGGTCAGAATGTGCGACTCATCATTACAGGAACTGGTTGAAGCAAATAACTTAGATGCTTTCAAAAGGACACTAGACAAATATATGAGCAGAAAGGAAATAGAAAAATATGGTGAAAGGCTGAGATGGCAGCAACCTGTGTGAAATATAGACACCAGCATAGATGATGAGGACCAATGACCTGTTTCTGTGTTGTGTTGACCATGCAATGTCAGAATTACAGAGCAATTCCAAATCCTTAAGATATAATCTCATTCAGAGCACACACGAGGGTGTAGGTTTTAGTGCTATGTTTGTGAAAATTACCATTCTGTGAATACATGAAGGACAAATAAATTTTAGCACCAGACTTTGTGCCGAACATTATTTGTGGAAAAGAAGAAAGATACTTTCATCTGATAGAGCTGGGAAATTTCATTTGGCCTTGAAGTATTTCACCTTCAAATATGTTTGCTAAGGTTTGAGCAAAAACATGAAAGGTGAGCAGAAAAAGCAAAACGTTATTTTCCTGTTGATAGTGGGCTGCAGTGAAAATACAAAGTGTGTGGTACAAACGTATTTGAATCTTAGCTGTGTATTCTTAGTGTTAAGAAAGCAATCTTAATCTGATCATTTAGACAGATTAATTGGACCACAATGTTACAATGATGATAACATTGGATCTGTTGTATGTGACCAATAAGAAGAAGCTGTAAGGGTCAGCTGGTCCACTAAACCATGTAACCAATGGTAGAATGATATAATGATCAGCTGACTCAATATAAATAAGAACCTATTGGGAATTGGGATTATTTGGAATGGCCCAGGGTGAGACCTCAAGTTTGGAGTAATGAAGTTTCCTTATTAAACCTTTTCTTTGTCTTATTATTTGGAGTAAAATTTGTTATATTTTTATTGTCTTATGCTGGTAGAGTTCATTCTGGATGAACACCCAAGAGTAAGGCAATATGTTATTGTAATGTTCATTTTGAATATTCATTTCTAGCTCCAGGACATTGAGTGCAATCTGATGGCCAGAGTAGTGACTTATTTGAGGGTTCAGTTTTTTTTATATTTCTTCATGGGAAGTGGGCATTGCTGGCTGATTCAGCATTTATTACCCATCCAAGAGGGCATTTAATAGTCAACCACATTTCTGTGTCTGGAGTCACTCATTGGTCAGATCAAGGAAGGACCATAGATTTCTTTCCTTGAAGAGCATTAGTAAACCAGATGGGTTTTTACAACAATTGACAACCGTGTCACAGTCACTTTTAATTCTGGATTTTTATTGTGTTCAAATTTCACCATCTGCCGTGGTGGGTTTCAAAGCCAGTTCCCCAGACCCTTACACTGGGTCTCTGGATACCCATCCAGCAACAATATCATTATGCTACTGTCTCTCCATAAATGAGCAAATGCAGCTGTTAGGGCCTGCATCAGAGTTGAAGTTCTGTCTAATATTTTTTCCTGTGAGAAAATACCTGACCTCCCTTCAGCATCCACCACGGCAGCAAGTCTATGAAACACAGCAGAGTGGAGGAATGGATCTAACAGCTCCAACAGTTGTCTCAAAGCTGTTCTGCAGATTGACATCCAAATAGCAATTCGAACAAGTAGTAACAGCAATCAAATACACTTTGGTCCCAAGCCAACAGCAACTTTTTCCTCAGATGAGGAAGAGCCCAGGAACCGCACCCAACACATGTACCTGCCTCGACTGTGCAATAATTGTACTTACAGATCTATCTCTGTCCCCAAAAGCAATCTTAGTTGCACAAACCCAGAGGCTCATTGAGATGAATTGGAAGAAATGTTCGAACAAGCACATACTTATGCAGTAATTATACTTCAGTGTTAAGCTCTTATCGATCCTGTTTAATGTTACCATTTGGGGGAGCCAAATTGAAATAATAGCACAAAGAGAAAAAGCAAAAAAAAATTTGGCAGAAATTAATTGTGGCAAAGATAACAAAATAATAATTAGCAGAGTTATCCATTGCCAGCTCCTGATAAATAGGAAAAGAAGAAGTTCTTTAGGCAACTAAGAGAGACCATAGAAAACTATTACTACATAATAATGGGGTATTTCAATTTCCCAAAGGGCAGTTGGATCAGGGACATCTGGAAAGGAGTAAAAGCAGAACACATTCCATAAAAACAATAGGGTAATACGTGACTGTTTCTAACATAGCATATAAACCAGGATAAAATATGTTTTTCATTATTACTTGTCTCCATCAATATGTAGACACACACACACACACACACACATTAGATTCATGCTATGATAAAGAAAACATCAAACTAACAACTTAAGAAACATATCAAATACTGGCATGTGACTTGTTGCAAGTAGATTTTGATATGTATGCTGAAGGCAACAAACACACTTTAAGATCGTATACAGTACATATGCACATGTAAACTGGATCATATGAGAGTGTGCATGAATCACATTATTTAAATAACACAATAAAAGATCATGGTGCAAAAATATAAAAGCCCAAGCCTTCACTCTACAGAAAGGAGGAGTTCAGGTAAGTGTTACTACTGTTATCAATAAAGATCTAAGGGCCAAGTTTTTGCACACAGGGAGTCTCAGCCACAAAGACTCTTCTCAGAGAATCAGTAAGACTCTCTATGATTCCCAGCCTTTTAGAATTCATAGAACCCTACAGTGCAGGAAGAGGCCACTCGGCCCATTGAGTCTGCATAGACCACAATTGCACCCAACCCTATCCCCATAGCCCCGTATATTTACCCTGCTAGCCCCCCTGAATTTAAGGGACAATTTGGTATGGCCAATCCACCTAGACTACAAATCTTTGGACTGTGAGAGGAAACTGGAGCACCTGGAGGAAACCCACACAGACATGGGGAGAACATGCAAACTCCACACAAACAATGACCCAAGTAGAGAATTGAACCCAGGTCCCTGATGCTGTGAGGCAGTGGTGCTAACTATTTCCATTTTGAGACGCAAAGATTAATCAAGAGTAGTTAACATGACTTTGTCAGTGGGAGATCATGTCTAACAAATTTGATTGAAATTTATGAGGATTGTGTGTGTAGAGGAGAGCAGTGCAGTTGATGTAGAGTATCTAGCTTTTGACAAGATCCCACTTGGGAAACTTCTCAAGAAGATAAGAGTCCACGAGATCCTGGGCAATTTGGCAAATAGGATCCAAAATTGACTTAGTGGCAAGGGCAGAGGGTAATAGTCCAAAGTTGTTTTTGTGACTGAATGCCTCTGTCCAGTGATATACCTTAGGGATCTGTACTAGGTCCCTTGTTGTTTGTAGTGTACATTAATGATCTAGACATGAAAGCTTGAGGTATGATCAGTAACTTTGCAGATGGCATAAAAATTGCTGATGTAGTAAATAACAAAGAAGTAGGTTTGAGATTATAGGACCATATATATAGACTGGTCAAATGAACACAACAGCGGCAAATGGAATTTAATCCTGAAAAATGTCAGGTGATGTATTTTGAGGTTCTAATAAGGAAAGGCACAATTAGTGTTAGGGTGTTAGGAAGTACAAAAGACCAGAGAGACCATATAGTCGGCTACATGTCCATCATTCCCTGAAGGCAGTGGGACAGATAGATAAAGTGCATGGGATTCTTGCCTTAATAGCCAAGCCATTGTATGTAAGAACAGGAAGGTTATGATGGAGATGTATAAAACACTTGTTGGGTCACAGTTGAAGTCTGGTGTGCAGTTTTGATTGCCATATTATAGGAAGGATGAAATTTCATGAGAAGGAGTGCAGTGAAGATTTGTCAAAATGCTTTCTGGGCTGGAGTGTTTTAGCTATAGAGAGAAGCTGCTTAGGCAGTGGGTTGTTTACTCTTGGAACAGAGAAAGCTGATGGGCAACCTAACTGAGGTGTACAAAATTTTGAGGGACATAGATAGGGTAGATAGGACTGAACTTCTCTTTAATAGAGGAACCAATAACTAGGGACATGGATTTACGTGTGGGGAAGGAGGCTTAGAGGAGATTTGAGAAAAACCATTTTCACACAGAGGGTTGTGGGAAACTGGAACTCACTGTCTGAAAGCTTGGTAGAGGCAGGGATGCTCAACATTTAGCAGCCTTCAGATGAAACATCATAACATACAAGGCTATGGACCAAGTGCTGGAAAATGGGATTAGAATAGATAAGTGCTTGGTGGCCAGTGTAGACACGATGGGCTGGAGAATCTCTTTTTATGCTGTAAACACTATGACACTAAATTTGTTGCAGTTTTCTTTCTGTGCCTATTCCAGGTTACCGTTATTGAGAACAAGATTATCTGATCAACTATCTCTGTCATATCCTTCCTTTCCCCTAGACGACTGGACCAGACTTTGCCCCATGAGACAACTGCTGCTCCTTCAGCCCGATTCCACAATCACACAACTTTCCTTCTGTGCTTCATGTTAGCTGATATTTTTAAAATATGTCCCTTTCCCTTTCAAACTTGCCATCATCAACTCTCTCCTCAAGAAACCAATGTCTGATCCCTCTTTTGCTGCCAGATACAGCTCCATCTTAGAGCTATCTTTCCTGAATGTATTGTTGCTTCTCAAATCCATTCTCATTTTTCCTCAAATCAGGTTCCTGCTTCTGCCACAGTACCAAAGGGAATCCTATCAAAGTCACAAATGACATCCTATGGTATGTTATCCCTGCCTGCTTTTCTCAGTCCTTTTGTGGCCTTTGACATAGTTAACCATGTTCATCCGATCTCCTCCTGTACTGCCCAACTAAGTGAAACTGCTCCCACCTGGTTCTATTCTTCTCTATCCAGTTATTGCCAGAGAATCACCTATGATAAGTTTTCTCTGCTCCCACATCATCACCCCTGGTATCTCCCAAAGATCGCCTTCCCCATCCCCAATTTCTCATCTACATCCTACCCTCAGGGATATCATTTGAAAGCTGATCATATTCCATAGCTATGCTGATGACACCCAACTCTACCTTATCACCCCTTCACTGCTTCCCTGTTGTCTGACTGCTTGTTAATTTCTAGATAAGCAGAAATTTCGTCCTAATTAAACATTAGAAACATTAGAAATCCTTCCCAACCCTATCACAGGCTCCTCTCCAGTTCACCTAGTCCATCCTTTTCCCTGGCAACTGCCACATGTTGAACCAGGCAGTTTGCAACCTTTTATGTTGTATTTGATTCTGAAAAGAGCTTCTAATGAAATATCTGCTCCATTAGCAAGCCCAACTACTTTCACCTCCATACAATTCCCTGAATCTTCCCCTGATTTAGCTCATCGGCTGCTGAAACCTTTATCTGTACCTTTGTTGTAATTAAATTGGAGCCCTTTGGCCTCTTGTTCATTGCTAATTTTAATCAATATTCCGCTAATCAGTGCTCTACTTAGGCGCTAAGCTATATAATTCCCTCCATTAACCTCACTGCCTTTTTCCCTCTCTCCTCATTTAAGCTTCTTCTTAAAAACTATCTCTTTAATTACACTTTTGGCCATTTCTCCCAGCATGTGAATAAACATCCATTCATGGCTTGATAACATTCATGCAAATCACATTGGGGGAAATATTAAAGATGCTAAGGAAAGGCAATTTTTTATTGTTGCCTTTTTCTATATCTGTTTCACACTTGAAGTGTCAATAGTCATACAAAAATTATAAAAAATTTGGATCCAACTGGTGCTTAATCCTGTGACTCAATGTTATTTTACTTTATTGAAATGTGTGAATTTAACAATGAGTAGAAATATTGTTTGTATGTTTGCATATATCATTTTTTCCCCCAGAGTTGTGGCATTTGTTTTAAATCTTTTTTTTGACATCTGCATTGTGGTTTGAGTTCAGAAAAGGATTCCTAATTTGTTCATGGCTGGTTTCATGTACTTGTGGTTAGAACTGTTTTATTCAACCACATTATGCTTAATGTGCTAAATTAATGAGCTAAAATGTTGGGAAGGAAAATAGTGTTAACTCAATTAGTTGTGTGATTCTAGTTGGTATTAAATGCTGTAACAATCCTAAGCAAAATAAATAGGCCAAGTTACCAACTGACTCAAGAACAACTTCTTCCCTGCTGCCATCAGACTTTTGAATGGTCCTATCACATATTAAGTTGATCCTTCTCCTTACCATATCTGTAGCTGCAACACTATATTCTGCATCTTCTCCTTTCATTCTCGCCATTGTACTCTATGAACAGTATGTTTTGTCTATGTAGCATGCAATAAGCTATACTTTTCACTGTATGTGATGATCAGATAGGTCAAGGAGTCTATTTCAATGAGTTGATGGTTCTCCAGTAACAGCAATACTTGTCTTGGTGTGCGCCTGTGGAAATAGCCTACAGAACACTGAACCCTGATCGTGATGAACCTTAACAAAATGTACTGCAAAGCTCTTTCAGACCTTTGCAAAGGCACATTTCAGAAGGAAGAGAATGATAGTCTCTTTCCCAAGGCAGTCATTTCCAGGGCACCAACCAGAGGGGTGAAACTCCAGCTGAATAAGAAGTTTCTGACATGGAGGGCCCTTCTCACCACCAGCCAAGTTATGTGTTGGTGTTAGTTTGAAGTTCTGATGATGGGGCGTTTTGTTAGGTGAGTTTATCAGTCTGCTCAGGGAACCACCTGAACGAATGTACCATCTCTTTATTCTGCAGAGGCTCCAGGTTTTCACATGCTGACAACTGCCTGCTAGACGTGTGCTCAAAGGAGCTTTTCTGCACAAGCTTTTCATGAGATACAAGCACAGTACAACTGAATGGAACGTACTGCAGCAAAATGTCCATCGTTAGCAACACTAGGTATAGATAGAAGCACGGTATGTAATAGCACTTGGTGTTTGTGTACTAAGGGCTTAATACAGCTGGAAGAGGCCACACACAAAGCTGGCCATAAAGGTGAGAGTGATGTTGGATTCATTTTTTTCACCTCTTGTCTAGAATGTTAGGCCTCTGGATTCTAGCACACACTCGAAGCAGGCTGTTAATTTCACGCCTGTAAGCAAGCCAAAATGATTTTCAGTCCCGTTAACTTCATGTCTATCCTTAGTAAAGATTGTGATGCTGCTTGTTTGTTATTGTGTTAGTTTTTATTTAAACTGTGGGGGCGATATTACCAAAAATATTGTAAGTCCTAAACAAGCATGAAAATGGGGTAGGATTGTGTTTTATTTTTGGATGAGTAACAAATCGAATCTTACCTCACTCTGTAAAAAAAAAAGGCACAACCTGTTTCCCACTAGCAGGGGGAGGGGACAGGGTGTAACTTTGCCAAAACCTAGCAGATTGCAGCAGAGAGCACAATTGCACATGCTCAGATCTCTGTGCTCTATGAACACAGAGATCTGTCAGTCACTGCCTCCCCTACAAAGTTGGTCTTCATGGTTGATTTCACACATCCCCTGCCCGGACTGATCACACACCCCTGCACATGCTGCCCAACCCTGCCTCCCCTTGCACTCCTACCCTCCCACCCCCATGCTGTCATAGGGCTCTGTTGCTGATTCCCCAACCAATTGTGGTTGCAGAGCATGCAGTGTTGTCACCAACCCAATCAGGGTTGCAGAGTATGCAACGTCCCTCCCCAATTAGCCTGCTCCTCCAGAGTCTGGCCCTTCCTAATCCCCTCAGGCTCCACCTCCCCCTTGGCATTGCCTAGTGCCCGATGGCACTGCCAGTGTGATGGGCAGTCCTCAATGGCCTCCGGTCCCACCAACAAGGTTATCATGTCAGGTTCCTATTTATGGGATCATACATGAATCATCATTACGTCTGCACCAACCACAATCCCACCCAGGCCCCTCTTCCCATAATCCCAGGTGTTTACCCTAGCTAAATCCCCTGGCACTAAGGAACAAGATGTAGAGATGCCGACGTTGGACTGGGGTAAGCACAGTAAGAGGTCTGACAACACCAGTTTTAAATCCAACCGATTTATTTGATAGTAAACTCGCAAGCTTTTGGCTTTATGGCCTTTGTCAGGTGAATGAGATGTTCTTGGCAGACCAGAATACTTCATTCACCTGACGAAGGCCATAAAGCTGAAAGCTTGTGAGTTTACTATCAAATAAATCGGTTGGATTTAAAACTGGTGTTGTCAGACCTCTTACTAAGGGACAATTTAGCATGGCCAATCCACCTAAGCAGCATATCTTTGCACTGTGGGAGGGAAGTGGAGCACCCAGACGAAACCCAAGCAGACACAGGGAGAATGTGCAGACAGTGATCCAAGTCGGGAATTGAACCCTCCTCCTTGGCACAGTGAGGCAGCAGTGCTAACCACTGTGCTACCGTGCCACCACAAATTTAAGACAGATTTAAACTGAATTTAAATATCACGATCAGCCTCACACCCTTCTTCAGCTGATCTCACCGGTAAGATTGTGAGAGGCAAGAAAATGGACACAAATTCAATTTCTTGACCCTCTCATAATCTTACCGCCTTGTATCACCCATTGGTCAATAGGGCGAAAGGGTAAGTTCATGACAGATTTGAAGTGAATTTGAATTTGTTTGTTTATTCATGTAGAGTGCTGCAGTCTGTTGCAGACATTTGTTGAGAAATTTGACTTTCTCAGTCATGAATATGCTGGCATCTTTGTTATCTTCAATTACCTGACCCAAAGGAGGCACAGTGGTGGGCATGATGGCACAGTGGTTAGCATTTTAAGAGACTGTGTGGGGTTTCCACTTTCTCCCCATGTCTGTATGGGTTTCCTCTGCATGCTCCATTTTCCCCCCACAGTGCAGATTAGGTGGATTGACCATGCTAATCTACCCATTAGTATCCAAAGATGTGTAGCATAAGTGGATTAGCCATGCAAAATGCGTAGGGTTACAGGGATAGAGTGTAGAGGCTGAGCCTGGATAAAATGCTCTCTCAGTAATTCGGTGCAAACTCAATGGACTAAATGGCCTCTTTTTGCACTATAGGGATTCTATGGTCATGCAGTTCAAAGCAATGCTGTACCTTCATGACGCAATGCAATTTCCTAATCTTGTACTATAACTTTCACAAACAATTGGCAGAACTTCCGGAGAAATGGCACAAATAGCCATGTCCTCCTTTTCTTTGGAGCTTTTGCCAATTTCTCATTGAAATTACAGCAGCATGTCAGAACGTTTGCATGCAAATCCTCCCCCAAATAGAGAATGGATGAGCAGCATATAAACAACCAAAGCGCAGTTCGGCCAAAAAGCAAGCTATATATACTCATCTGCTCATAAACAAAACTCACTTAAATCAAAATTTATTGCCCCCACTTGTGGATCATGTCTGGTCTGGCAAAAAAACCAAATGATGGAATGTTTATTGATCCTATTTCTAATGGTAAATGATTAAGAGACAAAGGATATTTGAAGATAAGAAACAATTCCAAGTGAGCTTGCAGTTGAAGGTAAAAGCGAATGCATTATCACTATGACATTGACAAACAGTGCAAATAGATAATACAACAGTTCAGTAGATGCTGAAAATGACATCCTAATCCTGGGTTGGATGACAGAATTGACAGCTTTGTAATTTCAGATTCTTTCAAGTTTTTCTTTAGAAAATATAGTTTTCATTTTGATTAGCCAAATTGAGAACATATTGATTTCTAGCCAAAGGTCCATAGACAACTCCTACACATGACTCACATCTGCACTAGTGCATGTCTTAAAGTCTTATTTTATAACAGATATTTTACAGTGTCTTCATTCAAAAATTATTCCTATGAACATTGGTCACTATGCTAGTTCATTTGATAATTACAAAAATAATGCATGCAATTGTAATAAGTTATTTGGATTTTCTTAAAAGTGTGTGTGTTGATTTGCCATATTAGTTTTTTGTAAGAAGTCTCACAATACTAGGTTAAAGTCCAACAGGTTTATTTGGTATCACAAGCTTTCGGAGCACTACTCCTTCATCAGGTCAGCAGCTGACATTAGTTTTACATTAAGCACAATTTGATGAACGTGCATCTTATGAAAGAAATGTTTTCACAAATCTTTAATTTTTCTCTTGAACACCAGCATTACCATCATTAGTGTATGTGCAACCTCCCTATTGTCAAAAATATTTTGAATACAAAATGCTGACATCTCTCTGGTTTCTATGATGTGCCCATTGTTTGCTTTACATAAAAGATGTTCTTTGAAATGATAATGTTATCATTGTAAAATTCCAAATGTTTGCACAAGGGACATGCTCCTGTAGTTTATGGATTAAAGAGATGTGAGCAAAAATGTTATTGTTATTGACTTTGAGCCTATTTTATTCAGTTGTGATGCAACATTCAGTTTGTACCAGGGAGAGATGGATTCTGAAACACAATTATTTACAACTAGAAACTTAACATGAAATTTAGCCCAGTGATGGTTAATGAATTGCATTCACTCCTGACTGACCGAAGACTGAGGTGAAATTAGATTTATTCAGAGTAAATATCTGTTTTGCACTATGAGTAAAATATGTAACTAACCCCATGGACAATTAGAAAATGTTCTCCTTCTCAAAGGAAGGTCGGCACAAATGAAAAGATATTTTGCTGTGACTGTGATAACACTGATGCCAAGGCAACTATGTTTATTGCCCCAAAAAAGAGTGATACATTACAGAACCTCAGGTTACTTGCAGACAGCGATCATAGGCTACTGGAATTTCCTACTGTGCCAGTGGACACATTAAGATTAATTGGGACATATGTATGGATCAATGGAAATTAGTTCCAAATCTTGCCATTTACTTTCCAATACAAATTACAAAACAGTTAAGGAAAGGCTTGCTTTCATTGACTAATTACCATTCTACCTACCTTTAGAATAAAAATGCCATAATCTAAAAATTGCTACAAACTCCATCCCTTTCCCCAAATTTCTGGCCAGGATTTTCTTATAAATAACTAAGTGCCCAATATGCGGAGAAGTGGGAGTATTTCCCACCTGTTTTTTGGACATATTTACTGACATTCTAAGCATTGCAGTGTTTCTCAATGTGAATCACTCTGGAAAGTAGGGGGCAGGGCCTATTCTCACCCAAGAGGTGGGCAGCATAGAGCTGAGTGGGTCATTGTGCATATGCCTATCTGTCAGTGTGGAGATCGGCAATGCTGGCCTCCTGATCACTGGTCTCTAATCGGTGGCCAGTCCTGCAAGCCCCCATTGCTGGCCCTCTAATACTCCCAACCCTTGATCGCTGGCCTACTGGATTACCTTGAGCCAGTCCGTTCCGGCCAGCCCTGATCTCCCCATCCCTGCCCCCAGCAAGCCCCAACCCTGCCCTTCCCGGACAGCCCCAACCCCTTCCATCCCAATGACCAGCTCCAACATTCCCCCCCTCACCCCATTGACTAGGCCTGACCCACCCCTCACTCCAATGGTCAGCCTCAATCGTCCTCCTCCTTACCCTCCAAACGCTTCAAGTACAGAATGGCAGGTAGTCCAGCACCACCTATTGCCCCCTCCTAGGACCTACCTATTTAGGACTACCTGGTGCCTGGGGGGCAGTGTAAGCTTCCCCATTGGCCAGTGCCAGAGTGCTGGGGTGAATGCAATTGGGCCCAAGAGAATACCATTCCCGGCCTGCTAATCAGATTGAAATTCTCATGTCACGATGATAACCAGCTCCACACTAATTTCTGACGCAGAACTGGTTATGTTGAAAAAAAGTACCTGCAAGACTGGCATTGCTTGTTACAGACTGCCCACTGGTATCTCCCAGCCCATTGCATTGCTCAAGTAGTGCAGCATGCCAGGAGAATCCTGGTTATTATTTCAGATTGAATCATTTGGTAATTCCAATAGCATCGTGGATCTTGTTCCGAAATTCAAATCCCATACCTTGTCCTTCACAAAGTCCACCTACTTTACCTTTGTATCATTAACTACCTCATCTTCCATCTTAATCAATTTGGCACTTACATTCATATTAATATGTACACATGATCTGAGTGTACAATTATTCCATCATTCTCCTGGCCAACCTTTCATTCTCTATTCTCCATATACTTCACCTCATCCAACATTGTTGCCTGTATCCTGTTTCACACTGGTGGGATTTTCTGGCTGCACTTTCCCCAAAACCAGAAAATCTCACCTAAGGTCAATAGACCTTTGCACGGTCCACTCCCGTTATGATTCCCGTGGTGGGCAGGATGGGAAAATTCCCTCCCCCCACCCCCAAGTCTCACTCATTCACGGTGCAATGACACAATGGTTAGCAGTGCTGCCTCACAATGCCAAGGACTTGATTTTGATTCTTAGCTTGGGTCACTGTCTGTGTGAAGTTTATACACTCTCACCGTGTCTGATATCTGCGTTGGTTTCCTTCAGGTGCTCCGGATTCCTCCCACAGTCCAAAGGTGTACGGTTTAGGTGGATTGGCCATTCTAAATTACCTCTTTGTGTCAGGGGGACTAGCTAGGGTAATGGAAGGGGTTATGGGGATAGGGCCTGGGTGGGATTGTGGTTGGTGCAGACTCGATAGACTGAATGGCCTCCTTTCCACTATAGGATTCTATCACCTGTGTTCTCCAGTGATTTCCAGATGTCCAATCTAAAATTTTCATTCTTTTCAAGCCCATCGTACTCACATCTTTTCTCTTTTGAAAACATCATCAAGCACTACAACTGCTCCAGATCCAACATAGATTTGGTCCACATCAGAGGGTTCTCAGACCGCTTAACAATGTTTCATCAATTTGTATGTATCTAGACCTGTATACATGTACCTGTCTGAACATTTGAGCTCTTCCACAACGGCTAAGGGCCTTAGGCTGTTAAATGTAGTTTAATGAAATAAGGCAGTTAAGTAAAAAAGCAAAGGAATGTGCAAATCTATAATTTTTTTTGTTTTTTTTAATATGACAACTCACCTTTAAGAAGAGAAATATTATGTAGCTTTGTATAGCAATACCATTGCTCCTGGATTATGGTTCAAATTCCAAGATTGGGTAAAAGCCAAAAGGAGAATAGTTATCACAGACCCATATCTCATCCAGCCTTGAAATGCTAAGTACTATTATCACTTACAACAGATGTTCCTAGTCTTGCTACGTTGCAAGTTTCATATTTATACGACAAGTGTGGACAGATTATTTTTCTTCTAACATATCTATGTAATTAAGAAATAAAAATGATCCTCATGAGCCTTATTGACATTGCCCAGTCTTCACCATCCAAAATTGAAATTACTTGACATTATTCAATTTTTAAATTAAAAAAGATTTGTTAGGGTATAAAGTATGTGCCATTATTTGTTGCGGCAGGCATCTAACAGCATTTGCCATTACTTAGACTTGCTCTTGCATGTTTAGGATTTTAATTCTTTTGCATGGTGAGTTGCTGAAAGTGCAAGCTGCTACCTTCACAGAGAAACTGGGCACTGGAACATGCACAAACAGAGCAACTTACTGTCCGTCTCCTTAAGCAATCAAATTGGCGGTTTATGAAATTACCAGTAAAAATGCTGTGAAGGACATGCAAATTAAAGTGGATGAAATAAATTTTAAATCAAAAAACAGAAAGTGAAATGAAGTGAGGAAAAAAAAGAAGAGGGAATAACAAAAAAAGAAAATTATAAGAGAACTTTTTTTTAATTTTAAATCTCTAACAACAATTAAAACCTGATGGAATGAGACACCACACTTCTTACGGTCAATTTTCAGGGCCAGAGATGTTGAGTATCTGTAATTGACACCAATCACACAATATAAATGGTTCTTAGACATGCAATGATTTAACTCAGCGTTCTGTGGCAAGTTGAATTCATATCTACGGCTCAAATACAGCAACTACATACCAATCAATATTGCATTTTAAGAGTTAAATGAACAATAAGGAATTCATGACAGAGTGGCACAATTTAAGCAGCTGTATCTAGATTTAAGAGTTTAACTATCTGTCTGCTCATCACCTGAATTACTGTACCATTTACACATAAGTAATGCCAAGCATCATTTGCATTATTTTGACAGAAAATCTAGTTCAATATGTTTTATTATAAAACAATGACACAAGCAGAACTGAATGCCATGCTGTGAATAAGTGATACCAATGTTGATCCTTAACTATGGCTGACTCCCAATTCCATTCTCTTCACAGCTACTGTGGGCATTTTCAGAAGAACTAAATTGAATATTACTTTCCTAATAGAAACAGTGAAATCAATGAATTCACTTAATCAAGAATATCGGTAAAAACAATGGCATTTGTATCTGTAAGTAAAATCCAATCATTTTATCATTTCATTAATTTACTTTAAATGATAAGAGGAAATATCTTCAAACATTCATCAGCACCTCCTCTCTATATATTTTTTTATATGACAAACAAAGAACTAAGATGAAGATTACTGAGCTGGTGAGTGGATGAGAGGAGGCTCACTAGTTAGGGAAAATGGCCAAATTTTCCACAATCTTTGATCTTAATCAATGGATGTGATGATTTTCTGTGGAAGTTGGTTGGAAGAGGATCTTAGTGACCAGATGTTTCACGAATGGGTCATTTTCTGATGTTTCAGATGAACAGCTAACAATGACCTGAAGTTCAATGAGACATATCATTCGTACATTTGACCACCAGACTCCCTATTCAGACCTATTCATTCTATTCTATTCTATTCAGAACTTAGTCTTCAAAGCATCCTGGAAGGAGTAAAACATATCCAATAACTCAGGGGAGACCCTGGCTCGTGGCCAAAATGGAGAAGATTCATTCAGGCAGGCACCTGACACATCGAGGGAGAGTCATTTGGCATTCCAGGACTTGGGAGTGCATCAGGACATTTTACAAGAATACAAATGAATGAGGAAAACAACAATTTATACCGTATGAGAAGAAAGTGCTGATTGTTTGGCAAGTGGACTCAGACTGGAGAGGCATTGCCATGGAGAATGCCCCGAAGTGACTGCCAGTTAACTGCTAAGCATTGTTTGAAATTTAAGCCAGACAATTTTACACTGATTACTTAATGCATTTCCCTGAGGAATGAGTCAGTGAATGATTGTCACTTATTTCGTTCAGCTGAAAAAGGTACAATGTGTGAATATGTTATTTTTCTGCAAAGAACAGAATGTTGTATATTAATATATAGATTCCAGTATATGAAAATGCACCACACTGTGAGTCCAACTGAGAATCTTAAATTGATTACAAGTGTAATTCTTAGCATGCCAAGGATTATTTTGCAAATGCTGTCCAGTTGCAAAATCACACCTAATGGTGTGTACTATATTTTAAGTTTTGCAAGGTTGGTTAGGTACTGTCTATATCTTGTTCTGTGGTAAACAGTAGCTGGTTCATATTGTTTGATATGATCTGGCAGTCTTTGGGATGAATGGCCTAACTACCATGATCCACCAGAAGCCTCCCTTCACTGGTCAATACATGCTTCGAGTTTCTTATAGTTCCACACTAACTGTAGAACTGTAGTTTACAGTTAGTCTACAGTGGTCTTGTAAATTGGGCCTGAAGCATTTACTAACCATGCAAGTTTGATGCTGAAATAAGGTGCATCAAAGATATCCAGCAGGATAGCGTTTTAAAAAAATGTTTATTACTTAGTGTCACAAGTAGGCTTACATTAACGCTGCAATGAAATTGCTGTGAAAATTCCCCAGTCATCACACTCCAGTCCCTGTTGGGTACACTGAGGGAAAATTTAGCATGGCCAATGCACCTAACCAACACGTCTTTTGGACTGTGAGAGGAAACCAGGACACCCAGAGGAAGCCCATGCAGACATAGGGAGAGTCATCCTAATCAGGTTATTTTGCATTCTATGACCTTTTTTGAAGCTTTTTATCTTGTGTCATCTGAACACCTCACAAAACTACAATGTAAAGGGAAAACAAGATATAGGGAATGAAAATAGAATGCTGATTTAATAGATTTTCCTGATTGCTATAGAAAATGCACCAGGTAACTACAGTTAACCTCCAAGCATTGTTTAAAATTCAAACCTTGCTGACACTGATGAGTCTAAGGCATTGCCTGAAAAATAAGTCAGTGAATACCTGTCACTTATTTCATTTAGCTGCAAGACCTTTTGATCCTGAAAACTGCCAAGTCTACCTCAGACAGGAAGGGTAAAGTATTTCAAACATTTGAGCAATGAGGAAAGCTAGTAGTTTCATGCTGCCACTATACAGTAGCAATACGATTGGTATTCTTCACTAACAAGATGCTGTCATCAAACCAAAATGACATTCTGCCTGCTGCACAAATGAGGAATGTGGTACATAATGTTCAGTGCCAGTATGATGCTGGATATGTAGATGGTGCATCCTAAAGACTGGCAGACCATAGCGAACATCATGTCCCAGTTGCTAATCGCAATGGGCAAGATAAAGACTGTACCCAACCAGCTTTTGCTCTCAAAACTCAAAATACAGTGTCCAACATTAGATGTGGTTCCACAGTTGGACAACATTTGGTAAATAATCCTCAGTGTACTAAAAATTACACTGGTAGCCAATTTAAAATTGTCAAGTGGGTTTTGCAGTGTGGTGTATTCAGATGTACTGAAATCTAAATATATTACTACAAAGGACCCTATTCTTTGCAGACAAAAGGAACATGTACACACATTGTGCTTCTTGCAGCTAAATGAAATAAGTGACAGGTATTCACTGACTTATTTTTCAGGCAATGCCTTAGACTCATCAGTGTCAGCAAGGTTTGAATTTTAAACAATGCTTGGAGGTTAACTGTAGTTACCTGGTGCATTTTCTATAGCAATCAGGAAAATCTATTAAATCAGCATTCTATTTTCATTCCCTATATCTTGTTTTCCCTTTACATTGTAGTTTTGTGAGGTGTTCAGATGACACAAGATAAAAAGCTTCAAAATGTCTCTTTTTTCAGCATTACATTCAGGGCCTTAGTTGGGAATGTCAAGGCTCCAGACTGAGTGCACAAACCTCCAAATAACCCATCTGTCCAAATCTTCATGCACCACATGTGGCAGAAACTGCAGATTGTGCATTGGACTATCAGCCATTTCATAACTGATTAAACCAGAGTGGAAATAAGACATCATTGATCCAAAGGAACTATCTAAGAAAGAAGGAATTAGCAACAGCTTGATCAAAGGAGTTGATTTCAAGGATCTTTTTAAAGAAAAGGAGGATTTTGGAGTGAAGAAATTTTGCAATGCCACATCTAGCCAGCTGAAAGCATGGCCACCAACTGTGGGATGAAGTAAGGGAAGAATATACAAAAAGCCAAGGTTGTAGAACTTTATGATTTTGGAAGAAGTCATTGGGAGAATGTAGGAGATCACAAACATAAGAAGCAACAAGACTGTGAAGAGATTTAAAAATGCTAATATGATGTTCCTGGGAATGGGAGACCAAGAATCAATGTAAGTCTATGAGGCTATGGATGGTCATTTAGGAAATGATAAGGAAATCATTTAGGTCATTTAGGAGTGCTGTATTTGAATGAGCTGAAGTTCACGAGAGGTTGGTGATGATGAGATGTCAACCAGAGCAGCAATGCAATAGATGAGTCTCTAAATAATAAAGATGATTCCATCAGGAAATGGGCAAGGCATGGCAGGACTTGGACAATGGAAGTGAAAGTTGGTAGTTTGTCTGATTGATTCTTAGCATATGGTTGAATATGAAGACACAGAAGATGTTATGTAAATACAAGTTCCTTTTCTTTCTTCCTAGAGTGGGTCCTGAATGGAAAATGGAAGGGCAAATCATAATTTATATATTCATAATATGAATTAAAACTTACTGATTGAAATATTTAATGCAAACTTTAGTGCATGCATGATCTGGTTATAAAATGGTTGCAGCTTTGCTAATCATGTTTCAGATTCACTCTTAACTGATAAATAACAGTTCTTTTCTTGATTTTCTTTTCTCTTCCAAATCTTGGATTACTGTTTTCCATGTTACCAGATGAAAGTCTGTTGTAATGATTGAACGATTCTTTGCTGGTGGCATATTTCTCTGGTTGTCCCTATTACAATGCATGTAAATGTTGTACAGTTGAATATTTTAGGACAAATGGATTCTACGGGCATGATTTTAACATTTCACACAGAATTTAACAAACAGGAAGCCATTTAAAGATTATAAACCATTTGTGCAAAAGATTCAATTTGCTACTGTGTTTTGTGTACATGTAAATACATAACAGAAATATGCAAATTATCATGATTTCTTAAATCTGGGCAATGCTCAGACTTTAAAAACATCAGTAACAATACATTTAATTACACTACATTATTCCAATATCCTGTTCAAATATGGACTTATTATCATTTCCATTAATGTGTATCTATACTACTGGCAATGAAATGAGTGAATGATTTCCATCAAGCTCTTAACTGCAATGGCCATGTTTTGGAAATATCCTTCCAAATGTGCTGTCAACATGCAAATAAAGCACCAGCTATGACTTCATACCTGAAGATAATTATTGCATAAACATGCTATACATTAAACAAAGCATGTTTGAAACTAAAACTTAGAGATCAGTGGCATCCCTGTTTTCCATACCTTGTTTGTACTAAATATAGTGGGCCAGAAATTGGGGTAATGGAACTAGTCTAAAAGTAGAAGGTCATCACCCAAGATTCCCATCTATGATCTCTATTTATTAATCCAAATTCATGTGCGAATGTCACTTGATGACAGGATTTGGCTTGATGATGATGCTTTCCATTGTCAAATAGCAAACCAATATTCACAACTTGGTCTCACACAAAAGTTACAGGCTCATTGGAGATCTAATTGGGGCTCATAGAATAGAACTGTATCACTTTCTCAGGAAAGGGGAGAAAGTGAATGAATGTAGGTTGCTGAGTTCTTGATTCAAAGCTGCACAGTCATTTTTCAAATGGTTTCCATGTTGCTCAAGGCCTAAAAATAATTAAATGCAAAAATGACTATTAAAGCTTGAGATATACATGTCATCTCTACTAAAACTTCACAGCGAAGAAGAAATATAAACAAAAGTTATATATGTTGTGATAAACAATGAAGAGATAAATACTGATTAGATGTGATATTATTCTTTGTAATGAGGCTATTTACAGAGACAAACGTATCTTGTGGATAGACTTGGATGTCACAAGCTCCAGAGCTCAAATTATATGAACAAACAGAAGTCAGACTGAACTTTCAGTGTAAGTCTTCAGATTGAGTTAATGTACCATATTTGACTTCAGGTTCAGACTGAGATCAGTTTAGCAATAGATTGGTATACATTTGAAAGTAGATCTGTTTAAATTCTTGCTGAATTTATACTCACATTTACTTCGAACTGCCTACTATCCATTATGTTACAAAGTTTTTTTAATTTGTGCCTTTGGGTACATTAGTTCAACATTTGATATTTCGTGCTTGCAGCATCTGTCATTTCAGCACTGTACAAAAGCAAGGTCTTATCACGTATCTATGCACATGCACATTTATACACATATTAAAACCATATAGTTGAAAGCCAGTAATATCAATCAATCAATAGTTCCACTCAACCTGCATATACCTACACTATTTATATACTAGATTCAGTGCATAACATAATACTATCTGAATTGACCTCAGCACAACCTATTCTGCATCCAGCTGACAGGCCTGCTCCTTGACAACACAACAGAATTCAGACCTTTAATCTGATCATTATGGTGCATAGGAAGAATTCACTGTAATGAATTGGCAGTCCTGCACTGTGGAGATAAATACTACAAAATAAAATTAAGAAGGTGTCACTCAATAACTTTGATCTACAATGTTACATTAGTCATTGGAATAATTATATTCTTTTTCTGCTTTGGAAAAACTATGATCTATATTATGGGTTAGACTTTGGTTAAATTCAGCATAATTTTCCCTTTCAATCTACAATATAACAGAGATAAATGGAAGGGAAATACTTGAGATGATGCAAATCTAAAATTAAAAAAAAATGAAAATACGCAGGAGATCTGGCAGCATCTGTGGAAAGAAAAATAGAGTTAATGTTTCAAGTTTTTTTTTCCCTAAGAGCTGTTTATTTTATTAAAATATATCAGAAGTGTAAACAATGCCTTGACTTTGGATACATAACAATATGAAAGTCTTAATAGAGGAAATTAGTTTCTATCAAAAACCATAGCATTAAAATTCAAAGTAATCTATTTGAATCACCAATTTTGTACGAACGTGATTCAATATAAACTTTGGAAAGAACAGCAATCCAATGTAAATCGTACTGTCATTTCAAATTACCATTGGTTAGAAATTAGATGCACTTTATTGCAGCATAGTTATCGGAGCTGACAGAAACTGTGTGTCTATACGCAACAATACATTTTAGATACTGTGGCTCTAGCTCTATATAGGATCTTTTAGTGTGCAGCAATGTAAACAAGCACCCGATTAATCACAAGATGCTAAATGCAGAATTGAATCTATGTAAGACTCGCTACAGAAGACTTATAGGATAAATTGTTGAGGATTATTGATCTTTAAAATTTGGCAAGAACAATTGTAGAAAATTTCAGTGCCAGTCTGTTTTTAGTACAAACTGCTGGTACAATCCATTACTTGGCTGTAAGTGATACAAATTGACCATATATTCTTGTTTGCTTTATTAAGGGATTATAATATTTAACAACTTTCTTCTGGATTGTTAGGTTTAATTTTCAATAGGTTTATAATATAGAAAAGTTTATATACAGACTATCTTGAAAAATGTGTTAATAGTTAACCACTAATCTTCTGTGCTCATCATGAGTGGCTAAAACACAGATTATACATTACAGATTATTAATGTTAATTTGCAAGAAAGTGTGCATTTTAGCTCATATTGAGCTAAATTTGTTACATATACAACATAACAAAACGTATACTTGTGACTTAGTTCAAGAAAAAAGTTCAATAACTTTGCTTACTGTTGCCACATTTTACAAAGATTTACTGCGCACAAAATATTGCGAATATTGGAAGCAATATCTAGATCATTTGTGCCATCTGAATACCTGAGGAATTAGGTGACAATTGTTACCTAAAAATGATGATATAAAGTTTCAATATGGTCAATGTTGGCGACATTTGTGACCCCGCCGGTTAACTCAAGTTTTCAGCAATCATGGAAATGCTAAGAAAGTGAACATCTTCAACTTCGCAAACTGTGAGCCATTGACACTTCTCCCACATATCAGTTTTATCGAAAGTCGCCCGAAACAAAAAAAAACTTCCCCATATTATCTCCAGATGCTTTCAATGTTTCTGTTTCCTTAGAAGCAGAGCTTTCCAATTGTGTCAAACTCTTAATATACCCAACATTAGAAATAATTTAAGACTTATAAGAAGAATATTCGAATTCAACATATTCGCACAATGCATATAGTGCTACAGATGGAAATACATACCTTATTCAAAACGGTGAAACTGCTTCAGAATTGTCGTGATTATAATCATCATTTTCTGGTGCCATTTGTATTCTAAACTCAATTGGTTCTTAATAATTACAAAAAATTGCTGTCGACACTAGAAATGGTGTTTATTAATATCTATGTATTGTGTTAATATTTAGACAATCGCTCCTGTCAGCTCCTAAGGAATTGCATCCTACACCGACTTACATGCGCACCTGTATCTATGTTCTAAAGAAACGGGCAGACAATACAGAACAAAAAACATTTTTATTTTGCCCGCTGAATCCACCCAAACAGGCGAAACATTTGCTCCATAAATTTTGGGAAAGATTATTTAATCCTGAAACAAAAAGTGCAGTTATAGAAGAGCGACAATATTTATGGACATGCATCCTGTACTCCATGTGAAAAAAAGTTTCAATTTCACTGACTCAATAACAAAAAGAACGCTACACAATTGCTTTTTTTTAATCAGATAAATAACAGCTATTATTTTCCGTGTGATTCCTACGTAGGAAAGAGAGGTAATTCTGAAATTCTTGTCCGCGATAATTAACTTAGTTTTGAGCGTGTGATTTTACAGAAATACTTCATAGAAAACCCAACTAGTTTTACCAAGCGGCGCCTGTGATTCAGAATTGGGTGGATGAGGGAAGCGGTTAAAGATTGATGCATGGTTATGTACACTGTCTCAGGTGGGTTCTGCCATAAAAATAAGGTAAATTCATAAAATCTAACTTGCTGATATGCTGTGGCCTCCGGATTGCAGTTAAGTGGGTGAGGTACAGACAGCCCGACTTATTGTTTGAGGCTACAGCCCTACGTATTATTTACTCAATCATATACCTGTACGAGTTTTTGTTCACTCAGCCACAATGAAGGATTACCCACATCTATTTTCTGACTCCACCCATACAGTCATAAGGTCATTTGATAGCTTGTGATCTAACCTGCGCGAATGAATTCTGGCAGAACTTAGCGATTACAAACTGTAACCTCTTTTCTCTTCAGGTTTTGTATATTTGCTGTAATGTTGATTTGCAAGCTGGCCATCAACATATTCTGAATGCAATAATTATTAGTAATGTGCAAGAGCAACAATTGCACATAACTTCTGTTTTGAAGCAGTTTATTTTCCGATTGGGGATTCAGTGTATTGTATTTCTGAGTAAACATTATACAATATAAAATACTCACGTGTGTAGAAAGGCGGCTGGAGCGGCGGGACAGAGCTCACCATCAAGATGGATATACGTTCGAGAGCTTCAGTGACCTCGACCACCGTCGCTCGAGTGTGTAACCCGACCCCTGCTTCTTTCACTAAGGTTACAACTGTAGCCACAAGCAACAGCGGCGCTCGTCGACTTTGCAGTTTAGAGTTGGGTTTTCGGCTAACACTAATAAACAGTCAAGTGTTCCCTGGTATTGCAAACCACCGACCCGCTTACTGGAGAGGTCAACTCACTTTCAGGACCATGACAAGTCCCAGTGTCCCTTACACAAATGCAGAGAAGCAAGTGGGGACTGGATTTCTCCTACGCCACGTTATAGCCGAGAATAGCGAATGTATGACTTCATATCAATTGGACTCAAAAAGACTTCCAGTCTTCATCTATCTACGACCAAATTCTCAATCATTAAAAAAAAAGTTCTTCTGCCTACGGATCTCTAACTTCTTCTGTCACACGCTGTTTTTATTATCATTCAAGGACTTTTGGGGGCAAATCGTTACGATCTGAAAAAACGACTAAAGCTATAAAACTTTAATCATTTCAGAAAACAATTGTCTTCATTCAGATTTGGCCAGGCTATCTACCTATTTAATCATACCAAGTATCAAAGGGGAAGTCTATTTTTTAAGCACAAATTTCTTCACTGTTTCAAATATTGAATTTCAAAGCGAAAGCGTTTAGCGTCCATACCAGCAGTGTTATTTTGAGTTGATTTATTTTAAAAGCATACACCCACCACAGGCATAAAGGCTGTAAATATTTATGTTACTGTGCGATTAATCCAAACTTCACAAGTACTATCTGTGCGTTAACAACATCAAGGGGGTATTACTGTATCGCCGCAACATTCAGTGTGTTGCATGACTGATGCGGGCCTGCAACACAAACACACAGATGTGTTAACAAAGGGGAAACACCAAAAAAATATCGCTCGCTTATTTCTGCAAACAATGGGTAAGCAGATGCTTCTGCATTTCCAAATAAGGGGCTGTGACGTTCAGGCATTCAACAAGGGAACTTTTGTCGCTTGTTTTGTGCAGTTCTGGGACGCCCCCCCCCCCCCCCCCCCCGAGCCCCCCCCCCCCCCCCACCCCCCAGGAGTTTGCTGTAGTTCGGCTTGTACTAATTAGCAGACAGGGCTCTTTAACCTTCAGCCGCTGTAAATTATGAGGCAAGGAGTCAATAAGTGAGAGATGTAAAGGTGGTCCTGGCGGACAGGCAGCGTGCTGGCGACCCCCCACACCAAAATACTACCCCCCTTCCAAACAAATGCTGCCGTGAAATTGAATATGAAAGACGCTGAAATGAAATTCCGAGCAAATAGTGACACGTGCTGATGCCGTGACCTCTTCACTGAACATTCAGGGCTCCATTTGACATGCTATGGAAATCCAGCAAGCCAAAATGTAAGATTTATTTTGCCCGAATCGACAGGCTTAGGTTCCCTCCCAGAAAAAAAAGAAAGAAACGGTTAAAGTACATGTACACAAGAGGCCGTGACTTGTGTTCTCACAATTAGTTCAAAACACATACGATAATACGTGTAAGTAGCCTAGCAAAGCAGCGCCTAAAGCACACCGACATATTTCTGGTGTAAATAACAAAAATATCGGTTCAGATTTGTGTAAGGGTTGCTGATTATACTCCTGGTGTGTTCAGGTTGGGCTGCTGATTTTCTGTGTGTGTGTGTGTGTGTGTGTGTGCGTTTTACTCATTATCATTCTTACCTCATACACTGTCCAGAAATCCAATCGAATACGCGAGACAGAGAGAGAGAAAAAAACTTTGCAAATCGGCGATGTTTTCCTGACGCGTTGCTCCATCTGACCCGGGTGTAGACCATTTTAGGAGACAAGGGTTTAGCACCGGGGCTGCTGCTGAACACGTTCCAACCTCTTCCAATTACAGTTAGAACAGCATAAAATCCATCATCTTAATCACATTCTCCTAATTAAATCACATTTCGGGCGACAAAGGGTGCCTGGGCTTCGGACCAAGAACAAAGTTGACCTTTTTTGTTTAACGTATCCATCCTTCCCCCCGCCCCCCACCCCCCCAATCACTAATCCTTAATTCTTACAATTCAATCGAAACGAAATACAAATCGGGAATTTCATTAGCACAGTCTGTATGAACGGGTGGCAGTGTAAAATTGCCAATCGTTATTCTGCGGTGTGCCCTCGGAGGCCAATTAAGAGTCCATTTGAAAATAATCACTTTGGTTCTTGGTGGGAATATGAAGGGTTATATCCCTGGAGCGGGTGAGGTGGACATAACAAGTCATCTGGCCCTTGGCTGGAAGGTCCAGTAAAACGCCAGCTAGTGCAAAAGCCGTGCCCTCTTTCTCCTTCGACTTTTCCAGGAAAATGCCACATTGGCAGAGGGAGGAGGTTTCCATCGGCGGAGCGGCATGCTGTCATTTAGAGAGATATACGATTGTAATGGTCTATGATCGACAAAAAGTGACCCTGCCAGCCTCCGCGGAGACTAATATGGAGGGGGAAAAAAAATTCGAGCTGCTACTATTCTAGAATCCTTTCCCTACAGGTGGAAGAGTTGTAACGTCCATTCCTGTGAAAATAAATCCTCAACGGAGTCCATTTTAAACGGAATGCGTGAGCCGAACAAAATCCCCACCAGCAACTTACACCACCACCACCCCCCCAACTCCAAGCCATCAGAGGTTGTTTTAAAACAGCCAATGGATAGAGTCGGATCGAAAACAAAAGGCGACAAAGCCAGAATGAAGATACTTACTTCTGCCCCCGTGTTGTCCTTAAACTCACCGAGCGCCGTTTGTTTAGTGCTGTCTGCGGCAGATTAGCGGCAGTGTGTGAAATCAGACTGGACGGGGAAGACAAGCTCAGGCTCGATGTGGATTGGGATGTGGATTGGGTTGCCCCAAACCCAGACATCATTGTTCGTTTCCCCCCACCGAGAGCGTCAGCGCAGAGTTAGTGGCCTTTCAAATCTCGCCCTTCAGTCACCTCCAGAGTGG
Organism: Sphyrna mokarran; assembly: GCA_024679065.1. NCBI lineage: Eukaryota > Metazoa > Chordata > Chondrichthyes > Carcharhiniformes > Carcharhinidae > Sphyrna > Sphyrna mokarran. Next base: position 120,221,072 of record JAGIQG010000001.1, on the reverse strand, counting down.
AGATACGAGCAGGAAGAGAAAGGCGGGGTGGCGAGCTGCAGATTTGCTCAGACATTTGGAAAAAGCAGCGGAAAGGAAAATGAATCAACACAAAATCAAATACTAATGCCTGCTTTCTTCCAGCTTGAAACATACCAAACAGGTACTAATTCCACTCAGAGGTAAAGGAGATAAATGGAACAGTGATTTCAAAATACAGCCATGTGTAGCCTCGCCTAATCTTGCGTCTGTTTGAGAAAATAATAAAAGGGGATCGATTTTAAAGGGTTTGTTAATCAGACATCGATTGATGCTTTTTGTCTGATTATTTTAATCAATTCCTTTAGATATTGCACCGACAGGAGTGATCGGTAAACTGGTCATTTCACTTCTGAATGAACGGAAAACTGCCCACCAAATCGTCAGCGCGTCCACGGAGAGAAAGGTGCCCCGCTCGCTTGCCTTTTATTATTCATTTAATTTCCTTCTTACCCGCGGAAGAACAACCAGTGGGAGCAGAAAGATGTCTGAATTACACGGGGCATTCAGGAAACCGTCCAAATTGCCCGTGATAAATATAATTTGGGAAGCGTAATTGAATTTACTTACACCACAGCCTTAAAAAGTCAAAAATCCCAACAGCGGGCTCCATTCGATTTGAACGCACGCGTTTCTCTGCTGTGCGAACGTAAACTGGCAGGACAACGTGGCGCCAAAAATAGAAACAATATTCTAAACTTTCCACATTCCTCTTCAAACTTTTATTCAATCCATCTCGTTGATTAATATCCGAATCCCGTTTTTTTTCCCCCAGTCGAGTTGTTGCCAGGTTTGGTCATTTGCTTTCTGAACTCTCCTCACGGACTCTCTGAACATTTAGATTTGAACAGAGTAGAAAATTCCTGCCGCCTGCCTGCCATTTTAGTCTGGTTCCTGACTTGCATCATACAGATATAATGTGCTTAATATATGACCGAAGCTGAGGTAGATAATAAGCCTGCAATCCGGCTTTTGCTTCGGATCTCGCTCCTTCGTACTTTGGCTGTGTGTCTGAAGGCACCTCATAAAAGCGCGCGTTGATTTTTTTTTGCAGCGCTTGAGTAAATTAACGTTGCATAATCTTCCCCAGGGGTTTGAATGGCAAAGATCTCCCAATCCACAAAACTGTCTGCGTCAGTGCTGGTGAAAACTACACTGGAAGGTGATTTCAACTAGCCCCTTTGTCTTTGCTCTCCATTAATGTCATGGCGCTATGGAGAGTCAATATACAATCTTTCATTAAACGTTAAAATAATCTTTGATCTCAGTCTTAAGTGGTGTCATAAAGTTCACAAGTCTACCTATGGGAGGTTGCTGTTTCAGTGCAGACTTCGAAAGGAAGCTTTTCACTTTCCAAACTTTTGATTTTTCAAAATATCTTGTGAAGTCAATAAAAACACTTCCTTTGCCGTTCTATTCTTTTATCAGCAAAAAAAGCACTGTCTTTTCATGCTTGGTATAGAAAGCGCTCATCACCAGCAGCGCCCCCCCCCGTCCCTCCCCCCTCCTCCCCCCAACATCCGATTCAGACCATGTGGCTGGTGAACTACTGTATAATTTATCTTCATTTGCACTCTCATTATGCACTCTACACGACATAATCCTGTATGATTTAATGTGCAAACAGGCCCCACACATGAGGATGCTGGATCAACATTATTAATAACCAAACACAAACTGTCTGACCTTTAATAAGGTAACAAAAGCCTAATAAAGTCGTCTGAAATGTAATATGACCTTTGAACCCGTGGTTCTGAAAAATGCCTCTTACCCCCAAATCTGTTACAAAACGGAGAGAAAGCCTGGTATTAGTTACGATCTGCACACATTGTCTACCTTCAACAAAACAATCCGCCTGTTTGAACAGCAATTATTTGGGAATCAGTCCGAACGTAACCTTCAGTGACATTATTGCATTATTTTCAATCAAGCTAACCTCGCCGCGCTGATCATCTTCATTCGCCATCAATTTATACAGCGCTCTATACTGACTTGTTTCAATGATGCGTTAAATCTTACAATATTCTCCGGCTACAGATTGACCGGATCGCCTGATTTTCAGTTGGTTGTTTTGCTTTCAGAAGTAAATATGCCCGGGTTTCTCGAACTCAGCGCAATCGACTTCTGAGGAAAGCGAACACTCCAGGGATGGGAATGAGATAGACATGTTAGTGATGGGGCTGTTACAGTCTTTAAAAATAAGGATTCATTTTTCGTGTCAGGACTGTGTGGAGTGGAGCGTAGGTGGATAACCCTTTGTGTTAAGTTTGTATACATCTTTTTTGAGAAATTGCACTTTTGTGGATTAAATACTTCGATACAAAAACGATCCAGTTAGACAAAATGATTTCACGGTATATTTTTTCGTCCCAGGTGTGCACATGTTTGACTTGCAAAATAAACGCGTAATGCCGTAACCAATTTTATACACAGAATAAGTTGTACATGAATGTTTTTTTCCAGAACATCACTGAATCTTACAACCAGAGGTACTAGTCTTAAAACTGATATCCACACAGACTTTTAATAATAATAATTAATAATAGTGTTAGAAACATACAGGTGTTGCAGTTAGTATATACATTCTCTCGCTTTTAAGCGGAAATATTCCTTCAAGCTTCCGCGTGACATGCTTTATTTTTTAATGTAACTTCAAAAACACTGGCGTGATATTAACTAACAATTGCTTTTATAAAATTAATTTGACATTTCGATATATACACATCCGTTCCGCCAAACATTTTTTTATTATCACAATGCTGAACTTAAAAATAACAAGCTTATATAGTATTAATAAAGGTGATATCCAGTCAAATAATCAGCGTATTTCTTTTAACCATCAAACGTCCCTTTATCTGATGAAAAATATTTGCAAACGGGGTGTCAAGGGAGGAAATATCACTTGCGCGTTTTCCCTTAAATTAGAAAGTCGGCTCTGTGGGGTTTAGCTACACAGGTTCAGTGGTTTCATCTGTAGTGCCCATTATATTTTAAATTATTTCTCGGAGTTCATCAGTCTGAGAAGTGTCCTCTTATCTTTCACACAGGCCTGTCTACAGCATACTGGCAGGCACTCAAGTTAGACGCTGGGTTCTGAACACTGGCGTACCCAAAACTTGAATGCTGCTTGGCTTTGAGTCTAAGGCTAGCCAGGCTTGAGTTGCAAGTGTCTCTGTAGACGTAAGGTGGGGTTGGCGGAGCATAGGGGCAGGTTGCGGATGGGACGGCGGAGTTTAAAGACGGGTTGCTCAGGTTGTTCAAGTTATTGAGACCGTTGAGGCCGGAGCCGGGCACCCCGGTTACTGCAGAGGGCACCATGCTGGATGACATGCTCATGGAGGAGATGGAATTGGGGGAGGAGAACATCGCTTGAGAGGACAGAGGATTAACGTTCATGGAGTTGAAGAAAGGGAAGCTTTTGGTGGAGAGCGAAGCCGATGTCAAGCCTTTGGCCGCCCAGTTGTTGTAGGAATAGCCCGGGTACATGTCGTCGTAGGGTTGCATCAGACCATTGAACTGAGGTCCAAAGCCACTTTTGCACAGCTCCGCTTGTTGGTTGCGTTCCCGTTTCCTCCACTTGGCTCTGCGGTTTTTAAACCAGACCTGAAGGGGAAACAACAGTCTTGTTTTCAGAAACATGCAACAGAATGAGAGAAAGAGAGAAAGGAAGATTCATCAGCACACATCTAAACCATCTGTACTTTTCAAATATAACAGATATAACACACATGAAATGGGTCCAGTTCGAATTCAGCTCCAGCAAACATCAGCTTGTCCTTTTGGGACCCAATAAATCAGTCAGATCTGTGGTTTTTCAATCACCGAGGAGTCAAAGTATTTGGTGTAACGGATATACAAACAGGTAATAGGTCCTTTATTACAAATATATAACAAGACTAACCCATTGAATCCTTAACTGAGAAACATAAGTTATGCAAAAAAAAACTTAAATCATATCATTAATTTAAATGGGACATTTAATTACTGAATTTCCGAATAAATAAATCAACGACTTTAAAAATGATGTCATTCAATAACACCTTCAGGCGACCCTTAACATTTGTTTCAGATGTATTATTAAGAAGCACGGAGAGATTTAGCAACACATCTCATCAGCTTTTCGGAAGTACTCAACATCACGAAAACGCTGGCAGGATTTTTTTATTGGAAAACTGATCCTTCAATGTGCATTATAGTTGATTCTGTTTCCGTGTGTGAAAGACAAGCCCAAATGAATGCGAAGTGAACTAAACAGTGTGACACACGTGAATCCAAAATATGGTTATATGAAACAATTCCACGAGTACGTCTTAACTGGATAGCTACAACATAATCGATTGTGAATGCTGTGACTTGAAGGCCTGCTGCTTCTCACTTGTTTGTCATCTGGAAGGTTTAGTGAATTAATAATTCAGATGTAGTACAGTAAGGACGGAAAGTGCATCGTGAAAGCAAATGAGTAAAATTCCACTCGCTATGTGTTGAAGGATGTATTATTGCGTTCGGAAACACACGCCGAACGGAAACACATTGTCCTTCAGAAGTGTGTTTTTCCGAGAAAGAAAAGCAGTGCACCGTTGAAAATGTATTGGACGTTGACTCAATCCGTTATTTACAAACATGCACATAGCCTACTTTTATTGTTCACGGAATAGCCAGATAAACAATTGGATTGCGCAATACACTACCTGTTTTAAAGTCACACATACAGGAACAGCAGTGTGACTTCGTTAATAGAAATCCTGTACAACACAGGAATTTCATGGGTCTCCACGGAGCTGCGAATCATAAATGATTGGGATACCAATAACAAAGTATTTTGTTCAATCCATTCATCAATCTATGCTGCTTTTCTATTGGTCAATCAGGGATCAGCTAAGAAAGACTGGAAAAGCTTCTCAGACTATCTATCTATGTACCATCCGAGGCATTAAGTGAAGCCTAATGAATCACGTCAATCTTAAGGAAAGTCCTTTTTTCACAGTTGTTGGAATCCACATTCGGGCAGCGAGACTTCTCAGCACGCAGCCACATTTGTGTATTGGGATGTGATCTCAGACAAATATCACAATGGCCTGTTACACAGCATTGTTTACACAACTGGTGTCCTACATTGCCAAACTATTGTTAAGCGCTATTTAGCAAGTTTGCACCGTGTTCCAATGTGAAATAAATATTGCACTTTAATTTCGAAAGAACAAAATTATGGCCGATTTTTACACTGGACAATACTGTAATGTAGGTTCAAATGTTTCTTATCTCCCTATTTAATGGATGCTACAAAGAGATAGCAGGAATATGCGATAGTGACAAGCTATTGTGGAGTCTATCTTGCCTAAAGTAAATAATTCAAGGAAGTTATTAATGCACCGAATTACATTAATGATCAAATCCTATAAAATCGCTGCTGTAGTTTGATTCAGGTTTTGTCTTCAAAAATTACTGATGGTGCAAAATTAGCACAGAAATTGCTGCTAATAGTGAAGGGGATGCAACGGGAAAACATTATCGGTAACCTACCCGAACTCTAGCTTCAGTTAAATTGGTCCAAACTGCAATTTCTTCTCTCGTCGACATGTCTGGGTAGCGATTTCTCTGGAAAGTTGCCTCCAGTTCTTGTAGCTGTTGACTGGTGAAATGGGTTCTTTGGCGCCTTTGTCTTTTTTTCTTTGACGGGTCGTCTGTATTCGTGTCATCGTTTTTGCTTTGCTGAATTTTATCTTTTTCTGGAGACAAAAATGAGCAGTGATTTCCCAGTTGGTTCATTTGGGCATTACAGAAACATTCAACTCACACACCTGAGAAAAGTAACTCCAACCAGAAATAACGAACCAGATATCGTGCATTTTAAAAGTACCTTTGAGTGCACAAGCACAGTGATATTGCGGGTTTAAATCGTAGCACCTCACGATTAAATGACTAAATTAAATGCCCTGGTTCACTTTTAAATAACAGTAGCTTATTTTTGCGCATTGCTTCATATATTCAATTCGTATATTTGCAGAGTTAAAAAGCACCTACTCTGATGCAGAAACAGCAATGATGTATATAAATTACTTCCACCTCTGAATGTATACTCAGCGCGTTTTCTTAGTCTATAAAATGCAAACAAGCTAATCACTTCATTGGCAAATGTACATATTTCCTTGCCCATAACGACTAAAGTACGAACAGACCCATTTTAGGCTGTAATAAATAAATGAATATTTAATACCCCGTTCTATTATTATACTATACAATAATTCGCATAGAATTTCATTGCACGCGCCCATAGATATAACTCAGGAATGGTGCAATTTGCAGACGTAACATGTGAAACACTGAATATGTCATATCGTACAAAGCGAATAACAAAATGATCGCTGATGCCAAAACGCATTGCATTTTTTGTCTTGAGACGCAATAAAGTTATGCCATAAAATAAGGAAGTGGTACTATGTCCGACTGAAGTGAAATCGATGCGGTGTTATACAGATGGAAAAGGCCTTACCTCCCGTGTCAGGACTGGAGGTGTCCGATAAAGTGTGAACCTCGAGCCGGTGCTTGGGCTCGCTCGTTCGTATCGGTTGCAAACCCGAAGCCATGGCTAATGCTGCCTGATCCCGCACCAATTTATTGCCGCTGCTGCTGTTTCTAGGGTGGTCCAAAGTCAACGGGTCTTTTGTACTGTTCATCTATAAACAAATTCAAGCAGCCGGTGCGATGTTTCCAAAGAGGATTGAATTTCTCGCAGCCCACCTCACACTACGAGAGAAGTCCAAAGGGGAATGTAATGATCTAGGGGTGTGGTGATCCAGGAACTGTCGTGCACAAATCTTCAATAGATAGTTGCACAGATCTTCTTTAAATTGCGCATTCGTGCTGCTCTCTTCATTAGAAAGTCCGTGCAGGGATGAAAGTGCGCCAGAGGAGGAGAAGAAGCAGACGAGGGGGTGACAGTGAATGAATGATTCCGGGCTGACACTGTGTATGTGTGCGTCCGAGTGACAGGGATAGGTAACTGCAGATAAGGATCCCCGGACTGCCGCTGTTCCTGCCGCAAAACGCGCTCCCTGTTTCACCAGTGGCTTTAAGAGCGGAGCCGCCTCTGATAACCTCAGCAGTTCCTCCTCCTGGTCAGCCTCCACCCCCCGGCTGTCACTCAGACTGAGTGACGCGGATTGCCGGCCCGTCAGCAGCGCCGGGGGGCGGGGTTGCCGCCGAATCCCTGCGCGTCACTACACCAATCAGTGAAGCGGAGACGGGGCCCGCCCCTCTCTACGTTTGTGACGTCACGGACGCGCGAGGGCGCGCGGGGGTGGCAGGGCCCAGAATGCACCTGGAATTCTGTCCCTTCCCACAGTGAGGAGGGAGAGAGGCAGAGAAAGCAGTCTTAGTGATTTATAACCCCCAAATTATACACTTCTCAGTCTGTCTTCAACCCCCTTATTTAAACCTATCTTCAAACCTTGTTGTTCAGATTCACTATTAAGTTACACAACTATTTTTTTCCAATGCAACTTTTTAAAATATTCCTTGGTTATGAAACATAATCTCAAGCCAGATTAACAACATCAGTTCACGGTAATCGCCCTGCTTGCTTCATGTACTAAACACGAATATTGCTTATTTCTCTTCGTATGCTGCCTAATCGTGTCCCCATCACTGCTTGTTGAAAAACAATATTCCGTACAAATGAACCGATTTGCCCCAGTTATTAATTGTTGCCCATGCCAAGCACGCAGTAAACATACTCACTCTTTTTGAATGGGCAATGTACTTTCAGAGGACCTATTTGAATAAAAGAGCAATCAGAGGGGAAGCTATCCTTTCGACCACCCTCTTACTACTAGAGAAAGTTGCCAATGAATCGATTTGTATTCATTGTTTGGTAGAGCATAGATTGGCAACGTCAATAAAGACTTCTAAAAATTTTTGAATCGTGACTAATTTGGAAAATATGCACCGTGGTTGATATGTTGTAATCATTTGCTTTTTCTCTGGAAAATATGTGCAGTATTTAGGTGTTTTCTCGACATGTTATTAATATTGACATTGTTTTGCACCTGCAATTGTAATAATTTGTTAATTCACAGATATGAATTACATTACATCTTCATCGCGAAGTAATATTAACAACCATTCGCAAAACAAAAAGGAACTAAGTATGTATATGTATCTACAATTCAAATTATTATACTTTCGTAGTTTGCATTGAAGTTCTAAGCTTGATTCCACGCATGACTTGTCATACAAGGGCAATATTAATTCAAAGGTTGAGCGTTAAGCAGCCCCATTATTCTCCATAACTACCGCGATTTAGAGTATAACGAGTAAGATTAAATGGTTAGGTTTTGTTTATAAGGATCTTGGAAATACAGGTTGGTTAGCACCTGAAGGACAGAGATAGGTTAACGTTTCTGGTTTCACCTTTGATAGAATATCTCAATCCGGAGCTGAACAGTCTGCGATGTGTTGGTAACATTTTGAGTTTGCATTTTAGATCTCCAGCATGCTATTTAATTTCCAGTTTGCGTCTTTACTCTTTTACTAATATTTACAATAGACTTAAAGAATGTGAACGACGAGGAAGCGCCGGATAAATCGAATAAATAATGCCTAGTTACTATGATGTAGTTTTAAACAGAAGAGTTTAGATTTTATTACCACCCGGAAAAAAAAATCGCATAAAATTTGTGTGTTTTGCTTGCAGTATGAGACTTTTAAAAATATTTTTCAGCCTGGTCATTTTAAACACCCGGTTTCAATTCTCCAGCAAAAAAAAGGAGACATTTTTGGATCCCGACAATGCCGGTTGTTCGAATTATTTTCAATTTGACGGAGGCAAGGGCTCCGAACAAAACAGATGTGAAGGCGGCATCTTAGATCTGGCCCAGTGGCAGCTCTTCAGACGTGTTTGATTCAATAAGCAAAACAGGTTCGGTTCCAGCTGCAAAATCTAAAGTCGGAAAGCTCCTTGCCTGATTAACCTGGCTCGTGAATACTGGTGACGAGGCTAATAAGGGGGGATTTGTACTGACACGGGGGTTCTGACACTTCCCGCTCTCTGTATCTCAACCTCCGTGTTTACCATTTCACTAAAGCTGAATAAAACACACACACAGACACAACGCTGATCTGCAATAAATATTTGGATTCGCTCCCTGTCCGAAAGCTTATCATTAATCGGTATTCTGTTCGTTAGTTGTTTTTAAGATCATCTATCCCCGAGATTTGGCAAGATTCTTCCGTGCATAACCGCGTGATATTGTGATGGAGAGAACGCTCTTAAATTTGTAGTGGTTTTTAATCTGATAAGACTCTAATTTGCTTAAGTCTTTTAACTGGGCTTTAAACGGGTTCTGACAGTTTTCTTATTGAATTTCTTCAAATTCCCAAATGATCATAAAGTACTGACGTAAAGTAAATATTTCCCTTCTCGGGTGCTGAATGTGACCTAGAAAGACGTGAACCAGTCCTCAGGCCGAGAACCTATCTACAAACAGTACAACCTGGCTAGGGATTTAACATCGGATTATCATTACCTCCTTGACTTCAAGTGAGTGTTAAAATTAAGAACAAAATTAAGCTTGAATTTGAGGGGGGATGAAGGAGATCAAACTGAATGCAAATTTTCAGAAGTTTGTGGTTCTTATTGAAAGGACTTCGGCGACTGTTGTCGAATTTTCATTTTTATCCCACATCTGAAGTGATCAGGATTTGTCTTCATTGGCGCAAAACGCGCGTTATTAAGAGACTTTGGGGCAAACATTATTTGTTATGGTACTCAAACTCGAATTTAGTTTTAATCCTAATAGAATGGTCTTTATCATTTCACTGAATCTTGGTGAACTTGGACACTTGCACTCTTCCCAAATCATTTTTAGTGCTTCAGCGCCAATCAGTAAAATAAGAATTGCAGTCCAGTTTTCACAATCACAATAATCAATTCAAACAGCTGAATTAAATGCAGGACTACTTTCTGTCAATTATGTCCTTTCACTGGGCCTTTTCGGCTGTTTACAGCTGCCTTTATATTAGACCTTCGATGCAGATTGATTCTTAAAATGTGCATTTATTAATCTTACAAGTAAATGTTGACGGAACTGTCAGTAGGTTTGGTCTCAGTGAATACATTTCAAAAAATATGTTCTTGAGAAAGAAATTAGACATTGATATTGAAATCTCAAGATGGCGAGCGTGAGATGCTCGGCCATGTTTGGAAATGCATGCAATCTATTCACCATAATATCCATGGAATTATACTGCTTCCTGTTAAAATACCAAACTATCAAAACTACTGTCTGTATTTAAAACATGGCACATTGAAAACAGGAAACCCTTTACAGTGCTACAACGTTCCAAATGTCAAATGTCTGATTTCAGTCACTTGCAAGCACCCTAGCATCCCGTCTGGGAGTAGAAACTTTTAAATACACATTCACTTGTAAGCTTCTTACAGTTAGCCTCAGCGGAAGATTCTACTACGTGAAAATGCTTGAATCATAAAAATTGTGCTTTATCCAACTCTCTGTCTGATCCAAACGCGGGTATTATTTAAGTTGTGAGTTAAATGTTAGCGGGCCCAGCAAGTTCACAAGCATTAACTGTAACACCGTAACCACTTTCATATTTATGCAGTCATTTCCTGGGTCAAGCCCTGTTGCCTGAAGGACATCAAATACTTTCAACACAGATCAGAAGTCTCGCTTAGTTGTCAAGGGCATTTAGGATTTGTGTAAGTTTCAAGCTTAATTTTCTTGAAAACAAAGAGCGTTGCTTTCTACACCAAGTGGAAGGGCGGATCGACAGCGGGGTGCTCTTGGTAAAGGATATTGCAAGTACGGTCGGTGCGTGGGGGTTACTGTCGTCCCACAAAACTGTTAGCACAATTATTTGTTTGCAACCCGGATCACAGTTCCCCCGTTCGCCTCCATCGACATGTAAAGAGAAGTCCCTTGCACTTTGCATGTGCTACTAAGATGAACAGTAAAAGCTCGACCCGTTCGTTTGATTAAAGATCTTGCGAGTTTTTGTGGCGGAAAATTGGGGAGCTAACAGTCAGCATTAGTTGCCATGGTTACCGTAAATCACATAAATCCAAAAAATACCGACCTATAATCTGAGCCGAAGCTTTGATTTCCCTGGTGAAATAATATTTAAAAAGGCTGTCAGCTGACAAAACAACCTTATTAATTTTCCACGGGTAAGAAGTTAACGCCAGAGAGTTTTCATTTAAAAATGCGTGTCTTCAAACAGCCAGGCAAAATATCTATAAAATGGTACCATGTCTTTAAAATCGGTAATTCCGGCATTGTAATAATAGAGCTTAATATGTTATTACCGAAGGTATTATGTTTTGAAGATATATCAACATTTGCTAAAATTTTATTTCTAATCGCCCAACTAAGTCAGAAAAATGGTTTACGTGTTATGTTGTGTGCGTTTGAGATAATTAGCGATATGGTCTATTGAACATTGCTGCGTCCAGCATCTGCACTTGACCATGTGTCTGACAGCACAAGATGGCTCTATCCGACACAATTTGCTCTGGCGTGTGTAAAATTTTCAGATTTTTTTTTCTGGTCGTACGATTTGAGGAATTCTAATGATTACTTTTGAAGATTGCACCTGGAAGGTATCCATGTGAAATGATTCACTTTGTTTCATTCACTCCCTCTCTCTTGAGAAACACAGCCAGATCACATCCTTTTCCATGATGTCTACGCGAAAGCTTGCCAAATCAAATGTCAGTTGTAACATCTTCTTTTTGCAATGTACGCTGGCACCTGGAGTAACAATGTATGTTTGTATCTGGGCATGTTTGTTGTTGTGCAAGAAAATGTATGTGGCAGTTTTGCATACTCGTGCGCAATGCTAAAAATAATAGCACTCAATGATAAAATATTTATTTTCCGCTGCGGATATTTAGTAATTCTAACATTACTGTAATAGAGGGCTCAAGGCAAGAGGGGAAGCCGGTCATCAATAAAACAATTTATATTTTATATAGCACCACTACCAAAATAAAATGTTGCGAAGCACATCATATGTGTGTTATCAAACAAATTTTGACACGGCCACATAAAGAGTTGTCAGATCCAATGACCAAAATCTTGGTCAAAGAGATGGGTGATAAGGAGTATCGTGAAGGAGGAAAGCGAGGCGGAGAGGTTTGGGGAGGCAATTATAAAGTTTAATGTCTAGGCAACTGAAGGTTTGCCCACCAAAGCAGGAATGTTTACAATTAGAGGTGCCTAAACGGCCAGAATTAAAGGATTACAGAGATCTTAATAGTGGTGTTGGGAAAGCGAGGTTGTGAGGTTTCTGCAATACGTAAATATGATTTGTAATCAAGGACGATTTTTAAAATATAAATGAAACATACTTAATTAGGAAACAATGGGCACCAATGACCCGAGTGATGGGTAAACGGGTTTTTGCAAAGAAGGGCGCAGTTAACAGAGTTTTGAATGATCTCAAGTTTCCAGAGGGTAGAACGCGGAGGCTGGCCAGTAGACTGCTGGAATAGTTCAATATAGAAATAGCAGAGGCATGAATGAGGGAGTGGGTCAAATATGGCATCAAGGTTGTGACCAGTCTTGTTCAGCTTCGGTGAGTTGCCAGAGTGAGGAATGGAGACAATGGTTAGGGAACGGCGAATATAGTAGGAACCAAATATTGGGAGGTTTATTGTCCTCCCAATATTTGGTTGGAGGAAATTTATTCTCATTCATCTGACAATGCCAAGACAGTGAAAGGGATCGAAGGAGGTGATAGTAGTGTTAGATGCTATCAGCGTACGTGTGGAAACTGATGCTTTATTTTGAGGTGATGTTGGCGAGGGGCAATATGCAAATAAAAAAATAGGAAGGAATCAATATATATAAAAAAATAGCGACATGGCAGCAGGAAGAGAAGGGACTGCAGGCGATTCTTGGCTTGATAGTCAAAGATGGAATCGGGCAAGTGCAGTTGGACAATAGTGCAGGAGAGTTGGAGGAGGAGGATAGTAAGGTCAACCCTGTCAGAGGTTGCAGACAGGTTCAGAAGAATAGGAAAGAAAGTTTACCTTGTCACAGCCACATAGGGTGCTATTTGTTACTTTGATGAGAGCCGTATGGTGGCAGGAGTGAAAAACTGATCGAAAGGAGTCAAAGTTGCATTTCTGGGAAAACTGGGCATGGATTTGCGACGTAACAACAAATCTAAGATCTTAGAGAGGAAACTGTAGTTGGAGATTGAGCTATTTGAATACTGCATATTTCATGAGCAAAATATGATTTTAAAAAATCCAAAATATGCATAGCTCTTTGTGCTGACACATAGAAAAGATCACAAAACTATTTTCAAATAAATGCGCCGTGGAATCGAAAAAAAAGTTGAATTAAAATGCACTTCTGATCCATCAATTGCACGTTTATTATAAGGCTTTTAGGTATCGAATTAGGATGTTTGTAGTATTGCGACACGGTCGCTAGCTCTGATTGTATTTGCACATATACATTAGAAGATTACTTTCAGAACTTGTAGTCTGTTAAGTGGATGAATTGGTGCTGTTTGGGTAGATTTGTGCTTGTTTTGTTGTCTTATACCTTGGGTTTGTTGTCTTTTTCCTATGTTGGATTACTGAGTATTCTCCAAGATGAAGAGCCATTAATTACCCATTCAGTCAATATTAGGAAGACGACAAAGCTTTTTACAAAGGATTAAGAAGATATCAAATTGTTCCATTAGTATATTCCTACTCACGAATAAGCTTTCATTATACATTTAGTTTTCCCTCGAGTCAATCTAACAACTGCTGCATATATTACACAGACTGTACAAAACAGACAGACAGTAAACAGATCTTAAAAGGAAATAAACTTTCTTTCATTGATATTTGACAAATTTCTAGTTCTTTCCCGTCTCCATGGCACCCCTCTGCATTTACACAAATAGAGGATTAGCAGTGCAATAACACATTTCTATAGTACAAGCACCGCCTCACTCTTCACCTGAAACATGCTTCTAAAATTCTCGTTCAAAGACTCTCACAATGAACAAGATTTTTTTAAAAATTATACACTGTAGTACACCAATTGTTACTCCAGATTAGTGGATTACTGGAGTGAGCGAATACTCATTTTAAAGAGGGGCAAGAGAAATTGTAGCATGTTTGCATATTCAAGAAAACGAAGTATTTTCAAACTGTTCGCAATTCATGCAGCTGTTTGGTATTAAAGAGATAAACCATGTCAAATTTTATTTTACATTTAGAATTATTTTTCGGGGGCCTGCGGACAAAGAAACGCTATAGCTTATAACATATGGGTTTCCAAGCATGACTTGGCTTCTTCAATGTAATCTGATCATTTAAATTGTGTCGGACTGGCTAAATGGTAATGGTTAAATTTGATCATAAAAATCCGTTTGTGCAATGATTTAAACTGTACACAAAATGCTTAAATGCGAAAGTAACGACGGAGCAGAGTGGAACACCGTGCTAACTAAAACATTTCAACACACGACGTATTTGTGCACACATGCACACAATTGAATAGACTATGGAATAAATAAACCCTCAAAAATTAACGTGTGCATATCATCAAATTGGAAGCACAAACAAGATTAAAATACGCGCGCCCGAAATTTGGAGTTGAAATGGATGTCACACAATATGAGAGCAAATTGTTATATTTTCATTTCGTTTTACTTTAAGATTGTCTGTCTAGGTAATTTTATACATGTTTGCAAATTCGTGAATCAAATGTATTTGAAACACGTCTATAGATACGGAGCTCCAATGAACGGCTCGGTTGCCAACAGAAAACTGAACATAATTTGGGAGGTTTCGGCCAAATTAATGGATGACTGTAGCTTATACTTCTGCAATTGCCAATAAAAAAGTATTACATAACCGAAAGGATTTATAGCATGATTAATACTAGGTTCAATTTAAAACAGCATTAGAGCAGAACAACTGCATATCTTTATATTTCAAACGGAAAAGATAACCTGTTTAAACCTATTTTTAATAGGAAAATGTTCAATTAACGCATCTAGCAGTGCACAACAAGAAAACTGCAGCACATCAATAATTACTAACGAGGTATAAAGAAAGCGATTTTATGTGACAAAAAGGTCTTTTGCAAAGTCGATTAATTTTCTTCAGCTCAGCACTTTGTCTCAAAATGTGAGGTTCGTGAAGATAAACAGCACAATTGGTTTGCACTTATTTGGATGCGCACTTTCTGAAAGTATCAGAAATTGCATGTATGCAGATAATTTACACCTTTTAAAGTAAGTAATATACGCAGGAATATATTTAAAAAAACAAATGATAGAACCAAATAGAGAAACAATCTTCAATATTTTATTACCTGTTGTTTTATGAATGGACTTGCTATTTAGTCAAATGTAAATTATTCAGATGAGTCCAGGAAAATGATTTTTTTTTCTCAGATTACTTTGATTTAAAATTGAGGTTGGTTGGTTGGTTGCTTGTAAGGAATTTAGAAATGCCGGGTTCACATAGCAAGCACAACCCCTTCAGGATTGCTACACTTGATCTTTTAGTACAGCAGAGGCCGCTCTAACACAAATTTTAGACTAACCGGTATACCTCGTGAGATTTCTTTCAGTTTTGTCAGAGGGTGTAGTGGAATTCTGTTGTAAGGTTTAATGTAGTGAATGATGTTACGCACATCATAATTCCGTCCATCCGATCACGTAAATATTTCAAGACTTTATGTTCGGAGATTTTAATATAGGAGACTATTTTGTTTTGCCTACCATGCGAGTCGAGGTGATGCCTCAGGAATTTATTGTCTTTTCTACTGTTTCCAGCTTCCGTTGCAGAACTTAATTCAGATTTTCGAATTTCTGTGTCTTTCGTAAATAAATACTCCACAGCAGAGGGCTGCGAGGCTGAGAGAGGAAACATAGAAACGAAATGAGACACGTAAATAAAATGCAACAAAAATTTCTGTTAGTCCCTTTGGTTTTCTATTTTCCCTAGTTTAGACTGTTTCGTTGGTTCTCGCCCACGCCCCTTCTCAGATATTCATGCTCTATATTTTAAAATCTAACTCAATTTGTCTACAGGACTGTCAAGCAGCCCTCACATAAACGCATGTTTAATACCAGCAGCAAGGTTATTATATTAATCATATTCGAGCCAATCTTTTGGATAAGTGGCACTAATGAGAGAATAAGAAAATATACTGGCAGATTTAAGAGGCGTGTGCGTTTAAACTATAACCATTACTTTTGACATGTTTTTTGCCTGGATTTTTTTGCCTTTTGAGGCAAGAATTTTTGTCGTATTATTCTGATGGAGTTCATGTCAAGAAGATGGCAATACATTTGATTCAAAAGGAGCATGTTTCTTTTCTTCACGTGGAGTGAACTATATCCTGGCGTATCTGCCTGCTTTCCGATCCCTTTTTTTCTGGACTGCTGAAGGAATTGCACTTTCCCAGTCTGTCGCATAATCACCGATTTTTCAAGGTTACAAAACCAAAAACAAAGCACAGGCATATCTGTGTATTCACTTTCCAATACTGGAGTTAATTAAACGTTCCTTATGGCACTCTGAGCTCCAACTCTCTCCTTTGCTGCTTAATTAATGTCAGCCATGACATCACCAACAGGCCTCACCCACAAAAACTGCCCAGTACCTGGCTGTCGGTAAAATTTCACAACTATAATGGTTACATATTTCAGAGCATCTTGTTCCAAAAGTATACGTTTGTCACATACTAAAATCTCTAACTCTACATTTGCATTAACCTTTTTTTCCTCTCGTTAAGCACTGTAGGGATGCTCATTCTTATTTCTTGTTGCTTTGAGGATCTGAGCTTCATTGAAACTTGCTTCAGAATATAATTTTAGCCGGTCGTAGCTTAGAGTGAAAATATCCTTTGTGGATGTCGGTAGTAGACGGTGTATTGAGAAAAATGCTCGAGGGGAATCAATCAGCTTCCCTACGTGTCATTTATACCCAGGGCAAATTTCGTCAAAAGTATTAACTGCCCCTACATTGCAAGATGTTTTAAGGGGGGGGGGGGTAAACGAAGCTTTTACTCACATAATTCGACGCAATGCTTACGGCAGTTGGCATCCATAATACCGCCAATCAATTGTTTATCTAGAGAGAGTTGCACAAGATAACCGTCAGAGCCAATGTAACACCGTTAGGCATGGAGGAAAATGTTGCTATTATGCTTATAATTACAGCAATATGAAACATGCAGTATCAGAATTTGGAAAGGGACAATCTGGGCAAAAATAAACATGCCACCTATTAACCAACGTTCAGTGCTACGAATAGAAATCGACAATAACTAACTTCTACTGTGGCCTTGGCAATCTCGATTTCATCAGCGGCTGGTTTATAACAAATGCAGTTATTTAAATTTACAAAGCATCAGATCAGAAAAACATAGAGACCTTTGTTCGATCTGTTTTACACATTTCTAATGTGTATTTTATTAACATTAGATAACCAGCAGCGTGGTTTTCATTAATATACCGGGAAAGGGCAATCTTAATTCAAATATATTATGCTGTCATTGTGAATTGCGAAATTGTGTCGCTGTTTTTTTTCCTGCTTAACCTTGAGCCGGATTTAAAATGTAGCAGAGAACATCAATTTTACAGCACTTCCTACAAAAAAAACGCGGGTTCTTGGCAACCGATGTCCCGTGATCAATCTCATCCCAAACTCGAGCGATTTCACACGATTTAATCTGTTTCTTGTTTTCTAAACTATAGGCGCAGGCACGGCCACAAGTGCCAAAGTGCGACAGTTTGCCTGCTGGATATTTAGTGATTCCGCAGTAAAGTCGCAGGATTAGTGTCTGATTGAGATGTCTGTCGGTGGGATATTACAAAATTCATTATCAGAGCGGTGGACTAACTCGATATGAAGTAACACAGATGGGATTTTATTAGTCCAGGCTTCAAATGTTTGCTTATGATAATTTTTTAAAAATTTGCATGTCATCATCATGGTAATCGTTTTTTTTTGCTGCATTTCAAATCTATCTGGAACTAAACTATCTCCCTTGCAACAGTGCTGGCTTTGCTACCTTGCAGAGTAGGAAGAATTTGCCAAATATTCAGACCCAAACACCAAAATGAAGGTCTTCTGATAAATTTCCAGTAAAATTATATCTAGTTATTTTTATTTTCCAACCAGTTTAAAGTCGGCGTTAATAATTATGCATCACTTTGTGCTTGAGAGACTGAATAAATTAGCCTTGACTGCACAAACTATAGTAAACACGATTTGATTAAGTGATGAAGACAATTGAGATATATGGCATTGGCATGGCGCACACTTATTGTAGCTAACATTTTAAGTGGCGGAATAACATGTAACATGTACTCGTACTTCCCAATTACTTTAAAAATGCTAATTCAAATATCATTGCACTCAGAGCAGAAGAAATGTTACCTCTCGTTTTCTTCCCCACCGGCAGTTTTTTTACTTAATCTCTCGTGATATTCAGTGAATAAGACACCAGCACTGAGGCTTTTGAGCGACTAATGCAATAACACCCACTTCTCCCTCGTTAATCATTGCAAAATACGCATCTTATGGGTCAAATATGTTAAAATGAAACACCCAAAGCCACCATATAACTTAATCCTTTACATTATATAAACCTTCAAATCTCCCCTTGCATTAACTGCCGGTTTATTTAAAGTTTATTTATTAGTCACAAGTAAGGCTTACATTAATACTGCAATGAAGTTACTATGAAATTCCCCATTTGATTGTCCCCACATTATTTAAATCTGAACAAACTCCATTGTACGAGCTCAAGGTGGTGTACCCGTTTTTGGCCGAAATCTTCGTTATGTTTTCATTTTTCCGAATGAAAAAGTCACACCACGCCTAGCCCTGATATTTGCAATCGGTGGCGTTGCGAATGATGATCTCGCTGCCCTGTCCTTAGCAAGTATGGTTTGCAAATAACATTTCAATCCATTGCTGCCTATTCGGTGTTTTATTTTGCGTTCCATTGCATTAAGCGTTAGTAATTCGTAGATTGAAAGCAAAAAAGCGAAATCAGATGAGAGCCAAGGTTCAGTACCACAACGTTAAAAAAATCCAGCCTACAAATGATTAAAACTAAAATGAGAAAATTATACTGTAATGGTTCAGGATGCTAACGTATCACTGTTTAAAACAAAAATTGATGTTACGAAAACACAAAGAAGCAGAATGCACCTTGCAAAGTTATGTTTACCGCCAAAGCAATTACACCAAACCGGCTTCGAAGTCGGCCGAAGTTCTCCGCAGTTAGTATTCAAAGAATCAGGCCCGCTTTACCTTTGGCCGCGAAGGGAAAGACACGCTGGCCTGTGCACCGTGACCCTCAAGCTGTTCCCCTCTGGCTGCTGCTGGCCTGCCGAGGTTACAGCGGCGCTGGGGCGATTTCCCCAACACTTGCTTCACAACTTAACAACCGAATGATATAAGACACCAGGCCAAGGGGAGCCGCTGAAACTTACCGACAACTGCCACTGGGGGACGGGATGGTAATTGGAAGAAAAGTGCATCTTTAGTTAAAAAGACATTCTTCGTCCTCCCTCCTCCTTTCCTGTCAACAGTACCGAGGCTGGATCCACAGCACAAGTGAACCCCTCAAAACTAATCACTTACTCGCTTGAGCGAGGGAAATGCTAAGTGCAGTAAAATGGTGATCGCAGTTACAAAGCACACACACGGGGCTCTGGGAGTGTGGAACGAATTCTCAGACTTGCATTATCTCACATCTAAAAAAAAGGACGAGTCGACTTACCAGACAGAAGCTGAGGGACTTTTTTTTAAAGTGTGTGTGTGGCTATCGTTGTGTTAGTAACAGTCCTGCGAACGGCAGATTCAAGCTTGAAAGATTATACAAAATGAAATCAACTAACGCTTCCGCTTGGTCTCCTTGTGTTTCTCTCTCTGTCTCTCCCCCTTTCCTTTCTCTCCAGATTCTTTAGGATCTGTTTCTCTGTCTATTTTAGAAAGACGTGACGTCAGGAAAGATTCCAATATATCACAGGGAGAGAGAGAGAGAGGGGGAGACAGAGAAATTGAGTCTTTTAAAAGAGGGACTGAGCCTTTGGGAGTTCAGAATTAAACACCCAAAAGAGCAAGCAACTCGGTTTTCATCAGATTTCACTTTTAAAGAAAGACGCAAAGAATAGAGCATTAAAAAAAAATCTGGGTAAATCATCTATTTGGCTGCACCACACACGGGCCACTAAAACTATACCTGTAAACTCGTTTGGACATCAAAGTTATTTTTAGTAAAAAAGTGCCGAAGAGGAAAGTTTCCAAGGGTTTCAGTTAATAGTAATTTACACACATAATGAGTTTTTAAAAATGTGTCGCATTTATTTGCTTGCAATTTACTTCCTGCCCTGCACAATATGACCAAACTAATTGCGGTAGCAGAATTTGATTTACATATTATAATTTCAAACAAAAAAAAATGATGTGCCATAGCCCATATTTACCGTCACAACGATACGACGTGAAATGAATCTAACTTTAGGATGAATTCGAGTGCTTTTTTTGGGGAAAACCGATAGTTAAAAAAACCTGATTTTCTGCCACGTAAATTTTTTTTAAACTATTGGTGTTGTTGAATTAGACAGATAGTAAATACAATTGACAATCCCAACATCAGGATGCGGGCGAAGTATGCAATTGGCCAGGTACAATGTTTACTTTAAAGAAGGACTCAGTTGCTGAAAATATTTAAACCTACATGTGGACAGTCTAACTCGCCTGTATGTTACAAAGGGGAAAAAAGATGGGAGCACACGCTTAGTTTTCATGCTTCGTCTGAAGAACGAATTTAGCCAACAGTTTAGACGAATTTAATCACCCTTGGTAGTTTCCCACCACCAGGGTCAGCGAGGAAAGGAAAATTGCACCACGTTTTCCGTATCTCTCCGGGAAAAGTGCACAGATGTGATGAAGGACGTTCTATTGAGAGCGAAGATGTTAGAAATGCTTCGAAAAAGAACAAAAATATGAATAGCAGGCACTTTGGAAGCATTTTCTATTAAACCAAAAGGAACTCAAATAAGTCCTTTCAATTAATTAGATTAATTACAATTGCCTAGTTAAATCGAGATGTACAACAGCCATAGATTCTCGGTAATCTTTGTTTTCTTGCTTTCCCACTGATCAGCTATCCCGCCATTCTGCCATACGTGTTTAATTCGATTCGCCGGTGCAGCTTAAGTGAGCATCTGTTGTAAAATGCAAATGTACCACAGAGAAACATAAGATACAGAATGCTTCTCATTCGGATCTCGAGTGTGTCGAAGGAGCTATACATACGTTTCGCCGCCTTAATCCTTCTTTTACATTTTTAGTCATACCCCCATTAAGCAACTAATTAATGCCTTTAATCACCAGGGGATAAAACATTAGACAGGCCGCTGGAGGAAAAGGGGGATTTCTGGAACAGCTAGACATCCTAACATAATTAGGGGCACTAAAATAGTGGTGGTGATCTTACTCTTTCCAACATGTGTACTGCTGTCTCTTCTAGACGTATAACACAAGTAGCCGGTATAAAAGACATCCATTCTGTATGTAACTAGAAATACTACCAAACCACCGGGGTTGATCATTTGAGCTTCTTATAGTAAACCTCCCCCACCCCTACTCCACCCGATCCCAATCTCTGCCACCCCAGAGTTAAATGCGCTTATATTTATGGATAGGTTATGTTAACTAAGAGCCGTCTCAGTGTCTGTTAAGAGCAAATTGCGGAAAATAGTAACTTTCTGGGATTAAGGTCCGCACTGAAGCTAAAGCCGCTTGCATTTTCATGGATCTCACGGGTTTTACATTGATGGACATTTCAACTTCGGAAGCAGATTCCATTAAAATCCAATGGAGTAATCATTGTGGAGTAATCACAGGACCGCGCACTTCCATAACCCCGCAAAAAAATGACACAGAAAATGTGTCAGAATAAAATAATCGCACACCCGACTTTTGTGGCACCCCTGTCTAAATGGTGCTCTTGATTCGCCTCAGAGTAGGGTTCGCACGGAAGAAAGGTTTCTTCCGATACACAGTTGCCGTCGACTTGTAGTAAATCATTTCAAGCAGGATAATAAAGCTCAGGTTCAAAATAATTCTTCCGGAACGCCCTCCGTTTACACAACGGAAACACGAGCCTGTCATTTACATCCGAACACAACACAATTCATTTACGTTTTAAACTAGAGTAATTACAGATTGATCTATTTAGTCCCCAGCACCCTTTTTTTAACACCTTACAAGGATGCTCAGCGTTATTGGCATGGCACCAAATTGCAAAATTAAAAAAAAGAGAGAGGACCCTGGAGGACCGCATATAATGTGCATTTTCTGTTAATTGAGGATTTACCTTCATCAGGAGAATCCAGAAGCGTCTCTTTCTCAGGGAGAAAGTGCAGAGGAATCCGCCAACTTCAGAAAAAAAAGGGCTAGGGATGTGAGATGTGTAGCCTCGAGGGTAGCGATCAAACCCTTTCATTTGAAGGAGTTATCGATTTGCTGTGTTGTCATCTTTGGCGACGCAAAGGACACTTGAAAAGAATTTCTGATACGACTCTCTGAGGAACCGAGGTGACCCGAGCGTCTCACGAAATTCTTAATTACCATATCAACTACTCAAAAATATGCATCTCCTGACAGGGATGGAGCTAGGAGCTATCAATGCCCTGTCTTCTATCATACAAGTGAAACTTTATATTCGTTTGTATTTGACAGGTTTCAGCAGATGTCTGTGTCACCACGGTGGCAACTCTTGTTCTCTATGTTGTCTTGTGTGCGTGCTATCCTCCGGCCCAGTTTCCATAATTGCACTATTGTCAATTTCTTTAACTGCACTAATTGGGATGGACTGTGAACTAATGGAAATTCATGTCAATCTTCCCAGCAGCCTGTCGCGGAGCAGCGATTTACTTTATTTGAACATAAACAGTCTTCCTGGCGGATTGATAAAATATTGAACGCCTGCGATTCCAGAATGGATGGAAGTTATTTTCTGTTCCACGTTACTCTTTGTACTGCACAGATGACACATAATGTGGTGGCTGGCCGCACATAGCTTTGTCGCTATTAAAATAATACGGGCATCTAATTATAATTCCTTCATGAACGACCAGCTTTGGTTGCAAAGAACATGATTAGGATATTGGGTTTTAACGCCTTACCCACCGGTCAATGCACACTGCACGCACATTATCACGGTAGAATGATCATATGTTAATGAATGGATTGATTTGGTGGCCTGGTACAGGTTAGCAGTGTTGAAGTAATCAAAAGAAGAGAAGTATATCAGTTTGCGCTGAGCACTCGGTCACGATTGCCTTGTATCTGATTTAGAAAGCTTGAAACGAATCGTTTAGTTTATAAGTAAACAGAACAAAATGGTTGTAACACTACATTCGGACAGACTATCTCTGACAACCGATCAGCCCTTAGAATGTGAGGTAAGGGTTTCCATTCTGATAGCAGAGGAAACATGCAATGCGTGCCATCCATTATTGGTCTGAAAGAGCTTTCAATGCAACGTTTTAAACTTGAGAATTCGAAGTACTCTATCTAAATTCTACCGAGTAACTTTTATGGACTGGTCGGAATACTGTTCCCGTTCCAGCAGTATTACTGTCATTTTTGATTGATTTTTTTGGATTGTGCCAAGGTAGATTGATTTTTGCTGCTCTCAATGAGATGCACGTTCAACCTCATAACACTGAAATATACACGTGCACTGGGTTTTGTTTTGTGGTTTGAAACGTGGAAAGAAAATAAAAAAAATAAAACTTTCATAACTGACGCTAATGTAGCTCGGTAGCCCCCCACCCTCCGCTCCCCCCATCCCACGCAACCTACCCCACCCCCCACACAAACATACATACACATACACGACACCTTGTTTAATAGCTGTAGAGACTGAATATTGAGCAGTAGACAAGGTGAGTTAGGCATGTTTAATTCAGTGAGTGTTAGGATGTGTAATTTAGCAAAACCGAGACAGCTAAAAGGTCGGTAATTTCGAATTCTCGGTCTCCAGGTTGTAAGTCATTCATTCTAAACGATGCTGGCGCTATCGAGGGGCCTTTTTAGCAACGTTTTGAAGGCGACACTCTCTGATGGAATTAAACATTTATCGCTTTCGGATGCACTTTAATTAACATTTGTATAGATTCAGAATCCGGTCTACGTCAGTCCCAACATCATTTTAATTTAACTAAAATCATATCGTTACAAAAAAAAGTTCTGAAAATGTTGATTGCGGAAATAAGTTTGTCCTTGTTTGGGCAGGTTTCTCAAATCTGAGCGCTATTTTATTTATAACAAAATCGACCTGGACTGTGGGCAGGTAACATCAACAAGTTGTTTTAATAATAAAATAAATTATTCAAAGCTCTAAAATGTTCTTTTATCTTTGTTCCATGACTCTTGTAAAGTAGTACGCAGGTCTTTGAATATTTAATTCGGCCTGAGTCACCATTGGAATTAGCAATCGTTTTAGATTCGCGGTTTTACCGCTTGTAGTCGCATCAATGTTTGATATAACATTATTGCGGGTGGGGGGGGGGGGGTGGCAGGGTGGAGAAATACGGGTAAACAAAATATAATTTGGAAACCTTTGTGGGATGGGGTAGCTGCCTGACGCTTTACAAGCCTACGGACAAAGTCTGCCACCAGACACGAAAGCAAATCCCACCTGGAGAACAATGTTTTCGCAGTGGTTATAATAACATGGCTCACATATTTAGCACGGAAACAAATTTACACAATCATACCTCGTTTGGCAAGGCATACATCGTGCACCTTGTTTATTGGAAGATCGAAAAGTGTCGGGAACACTATATTTGGGGAAATCAGGTATCTGTTCGATTATAATTTATTATTCTGAGGTAGAGAATGTCACGTGCGCTATTTTTCCTGTATTTGCATTCACATCCCTATTTCTCAAGTACTCTTTATTACAACTCTCGTAAGGTGAGCTGGTAAACGGCACTGTTGACCAATCCAGCTCTGCAATACCTTGCCACGGTTATATATGTAGAGGTTATCTGTTCAGAAGCGGACAGCGGGTCATTCAGATTCACTTTGTATTGAATGGGACTGCAACAATAGGCATTTGAGCTCTGCGGAAACCCGTATCGTCGGCATTTCAGTATGTTGACGTCAACTAGGCTTACCTTTCTAAACTGTTAACGTAAAAACAAAAATGTTCACGCGAACTTCGTTTACCCCGGGGCGAGATAGGCAATTGAAGCACTTAATAAGAATTGCTAGGAATATAAATCTGATGGGAAATAAAAATGGTTAACATATAGTTAGTAAAACTTTATAACCCATGCATCACGTTTGTTTAAGCATTAGTAGTACACTGAAATAGTTGATAAAATATTTATTCGAATACTCACATATGAAGAATGGAAACAGTTCCATGTAATCTCATTTTATATAAATGAAAACATTTCACAAGTGGTACCTGAAATGTTTGCATCAGTACGTTCTCAGTGTACGATGTGGCAGAAGTCTATCACGGGGGTATGTCTGGATACAATAATCATAGATGCCAAGTTCTTGCACATCGCGTTGTCTGCGTTTTATTTGGTCGCATTCGTGCCTCTGAATTAGCGGGATGTGGATTCAAACATAATTTTAGGACTTGGATGTAAAATAAAAATCTCCCGTGCAGAACCGAGGGAGTGCTGCATTGTCAAAGGGACTTGAGTGAGATGTTAAATCAATTTCCCATCTCCCATCGAAGATACGTGAAAAATACCCCACGACATCATTTCACAGAAGAGTAGAAGTTATCTCTTATGTTCTGGCCAATATTTATCTCGTAATCAAATGCACAGAGACAGATGATCACATTTTTGTTTATGGCTCCTTGTTATTGTGGCACAGCACAGCAGTGACCACAATTCTAAAGTACTTATGCTACAAAACTTCGGGATGTTCTCAAACGGTGAAAGACCCAAGTCTTTTTGGTCCCTTACTATGTTTGAAGCCAATATTGCGGTTAGGAGTAATAGCAAATAATTGAGTACTACATTGCTGATGTATCAACAGTCTCTATAACGGTTGGACAGCAAATGGTGTCGGACTTCATCATTGATAGGACAATTCACCAGCGGAATTAAATGGTTTCAGAGGCTACGCCTTGGATTAGGTTTTCGTGAAACGGATTTATGTTGCACGACTTTGGTTATTCCATTGCAAGGTACTATGTTTACGTTTCAGTCTGTTAATGACACATTGTGTTTCCACATAGCGTCTTCCGATAGATGCAAGTTGGCTATTGGTCCATCAGGACTCAGCTGGGATGACTGGTAACATTTCTCAGATCATCCATCCATCCATAGTTATAAAGCTTAGCAATCATGGAGATGGAGTTCTGTGCACATTGATTCTGTTTGCATTGTGAAGGATTTAACTTCAGCCCCACAAGCCCATTTTGGCGCCATTTTCTGGGATCAGTCTGGCCGGAAGCGGCCCAGCACGTGACTGACAACAATCACCGGCGGGTTTCCGCGCGGGAAGTTATCCCTCCGCAGTCTCCATCAATAACCGCCAGCGCGGTGATCAGAAAGAGTCGCGTTTCCATCGATCTTTGAGGTAAAATGACCCATTGCTTTTCCTCTCCACTACTTTTGGAGACGCCTGGTTTCTTCCTCAAGGGTTTGGGGATGAGCGCCCTCCGAATACAATACCATTTTTTTGGACAAGTTTGTATCTCAGAATGGCAGCGCCCTGCGACACCTGGATGTGGCAGGCAAGTCCTCCAAACTGTAGAAATGCTTCTTGCAACACTTTGTTTTATAGTTTACATGACTCCCCCCCCCCCCCCCCCAGGAGCTACTCATTGCATACATGACAGCTGCGAGTCAAAAAGTAGGCTTGTATAGTACGCTTGGGAAAGCACAGGGGGAGATTGTATGTGTAAGGATGCTATTATGCTCTGATCCCTGCGTTGAAGTGAACGAGATTCAGGTGAGCATCAACATAAAAGTGTCAGCATAAATCACATTGAGGATTTGACTCTAGTAAATGCATGTGATCAGCATCAGAAAACACGATTGGGAGTCTGCTCTACATTTGGTCTAACTCCAGCCTTTTTCAAAGCCATTGGAAAAATATTCTGGCATCTGATCACCTTACACCGTGTAGTTCAAAGTTGTCTGAGTAATTCCAAATGAAACTGTAAATAATCTTTTCTATTCATTCTGTGCCTTAAATCACACCTTTACTATCTCAGTTATTTCCAGAGAATGGGGACTTTGCTTTCCAAATGCCTGATTCCACCAACAATTGGAGAACCTTCATCCATTTTAACCTGATTTTCTTGAACCATTGTAGTGTCTCTACCACTGCACTTGTTATCCTTTTTCCGTACTTGCAAAAACTTATCAAAAATCACTTTCTTTGATAACATTTTGAATTCTACTCTTAAATTCAGACTCTAAGTTCTTCACTCCTGTTGCTTGACATACCAATTCTGAGTGATTCCCGACTACATCACAGTGTATGCTGTTGACAGATTGAAATCAATTCAAAATCACTGAATAGATCTAAATTTCCACTTCATGGTGTTATTCTTATTGTGTGTAATTGGGTTTTAGTGGTCTAATCAATGATAATTTCTGTTGAGCAGCATTTGGCCTTTAAAAATCTAATTTCATATTGCAAAATGAAAAGAATTCTCTATTCCATGATAAATTTCATGGATTATTGAAATAATTAATAATTGTCTGATACTTCAGCCTTAACCTTAATTGTATATTATTCTGCTTCCTATAAAATTTTAAAATGTAAATGATAATCCTGCTTTCTGCTTGCTGGCTTGCTATCCATGGGAATTCTTAATTGTGATTGGCTGCTTATCCTGCTTCATGAGATCACTGTTGCTAGACAACTAAATTCCTTGTAGCTGGCAGCAGAATGAAGCTAACACTTGGAAAGATGAAATCTTTAGAGCTTGCTAGATCTTCATGAGCTGATTTCTTCAAAGACAACAATAAGCAGGATTTAATCATTAACTGCAAAATCTGGGCCTCATCAAGTTCCTTTCCTGTGAGAATCTCAGAGTCTTTCAAGTAAGCCAGTTTGTCACAGTTTTGCAATTTGTTGTTCATTGCTCGTTCTCCCAATTGGAATGAATTAATTCCCCAATACAACACAAGAATGATTCGTGGTACCTATTTTTCTCTAAGTTTTGATTCTATAGCATTTTCCACACAAAAGAATAATTCACAGGAAAACCTGGGGAATCTTCCAATTTCCATATGGCCTGACTGCCCCTAGGCACAACTAGGACATTGGTAGGAAATTATTGGAGAAAATTCTGAAGAAGAGAATTAATTGTCACTTGGAAAGGCATAGGCTAATTAGGCATTGTAAGCATGGGTTTGTTAGAGGGAAGTGATGCCTAACAAATTTGTAATAATTTTCAAAGACGTGATAGTGTGGATGAGTGAAGTACAGTCGATGTTGTTTATAATGATTTCACAAAACCTTTGACAAGATCCCACGTAAAAGACTGACTGAGAAGGTTGAAACACATGGAGTTCAAGGAAACTTGGTGAAATGGATCTAAAACTATAAAGGATAGTAGTAGAAGACTGTTTGAGTGATTGAGGGCCAGTGTCTGGTGGCAGACCACAAGATTCAGTGTTGCAAGTTTTATTGTTTGTTATATACATAAATCATTTAAATGATAATGTGGGAGTAATAATAAGCAAGTTTACAGATGACACCAGAATTGGAAGGGTGGTTAATAATGAAGAAGGAGGTGGTAGGATACTGGAAGATATAGATGGGTTGGTCAGATGGGCAGAGCTGTGGCAGATGGTAATTAACTATTATAAGTGTGAGGGATGCACTTTTGGAAGAAGTAACAAGATAAGGGAGTTTTAATGAATGTCAGGACACTGGAAAGCTCAGAAGGATCATAAAGAACTTAATCACGGATGCAAGAAGGCAGCAGAGCAGGTGAGTGGGGTGGTTAAGATGGCATTTGTGATTCTTACTTTAATCAATAATGACATACAGTATAAGAGCTAGGAGGTAATGCTGAAGCTGTACGTAATGTTAGTTAGTCACAATTGGAGAACTGTTTGCAGTTCTGGCCACTTCACTATAGGAAGGATGTGATTGCGCTAAAGGAGGTCCAAAGGAGATTCAACAGGATGTTGCCTGGGATGGAGCATTTAGCCATCAGGAGAGACTGGATAGGGTGGATTGTTTTCTCTGGAGCAGAGAAAGCTGAGGGTGGGGAGAGGAAACATAATTGAGGTGCATAAGTTTATGGACAGGGTGAATAGGAAGCAGCTATTCCCCTTGGTTAAAGGGTCAACCACAAGGAGACATTGTTTTTGGATAACAGACAGGAGATTTCAGAGGATTTTAGAAAAATCTTTTTCACTCTGAGGATGATAGAATTTGGAATGCACTGTTTGGCAAGGTAGTGGAGGCTGGAAACCCTACAACTATAATAAGCATTTTGGATGAGCACTTAAAACATTATTACATTCAAGGACATGGGACAAGTGCTGGAAAATGGGATAAGCGCGACTTTAGTGCTAGATATTGTTGCTGCAGACTCGATGGGCCAAAGGGCCTTTTCAATGCTGTACAACTCTATGACTTTATGCCATTTGCTTTGTTGCAATGAGATATCTAAGCCCATCTGCAATCAAAAAGCATTGGAAAATACTCAAATTGCACGTACACCATTGATTCCAAATATTGCATTTTAAAAATTTGCATGTAGTGTTTTTTTTGCTAGTCCAGTTTGCCTCAACCACTAAAAAAGTCTGTGACCTCCATTTTGTTCAGCTATATTTCAAATTTTGCTTGCAAATGACCAAATTCTCCTCAGTGTCCATAATAAGAATGGGAAACCTGAATAGAAAATCAGTTAAATGGGACTATTCATAAGTTAACAATGATGTAAAAACACATTGCACAATTTTATGTGATATGTACAGCATAAGATCTATGATTATATGCAGTGACAGTCAGCCCTGGTGTATTATTTAAATATGGGTATCCAATACCTGCAAAATTATTTTTATTTGTTGGGAACAGTTAATAATTTCTAACTTTAAATTGCTTAAATTATACAAACAAAGCCTGGCAATGATTTTGTTTGAACTGCAATTATTTGATTTGTATCAACAATTGAAGTTCATAGAGAGATCTAAACAACATAGGTTTAAAAGAGAAACTAGCATCAATTTTACAGTAAGCTTTTTAATGTTAAATTGAAATATCAGTTACATTTTTGGTGAGACATATAAAGACTTTTAGGTAGTTTATTCTGTCTGTAATTATATATCATTGTATCAAATAATGTCAAATAATCTGTGTTTAAAACATTTGGCAGGAAAAAGTTAGTATAGGTATTAGAAATAAGAGCTTTTTATGTTTATTATTAATTTTTCATCTTCTCTGTATTTCATGAAAGGAAAATTCTGAAGTAAAACAATACTCTGATAGGAATAAGCAACAAATCAGTTGCTGTTGCTACTACTAACATACAGAAGTTCTGTGTTATCATGCTGTTATAGAACTGTGTTGGATCTAATATCAGGTCTCCTCCATCTCCAATCTTTCTTGCAATTGTTTGCCATCTCATTCTTATTTTGACTCAATATTTATGTCCATTCTGATTTCCTGCTTCTTCAAATAATTCAGTGCCCATTATTTCTTCTGCTACTGCTCTGTCTTCTCATCATTTTGAATATTTTCTGTACATTTTAGTTTTATTCCCTACCCAAGACTCTTTGTTCCATATGTTTTGCACTTACCTCTATCAGTACTGTTCTTAATATTTTAAACTCTTAAGTGGTCTTCCTTTGACTATAATCTTTACTTCTTGCTATCCTTGTTAGATCTTTATATGAGAGGGGAAGGAGGAAAAAAATAAATAAAACAGTGTAGCAGAGGAAATCATAAGTTAGAATTTAGGCAGAAAAGTATGTGAACAAGCAGATTTCACCTTAATGAAAATAGATAAAGAACATGAATAATGGGAAAGAAACATATGAAACAGGACATTTGTAGTTCAGCTAAATAACTACAATGAGTTATAAACTACAAAAAGTACATAAAAATAGAGAAACCTAGACAAAAATCATTGAGAATCAATGATGAATGGATAGAATTCAAATGATAGAATTGTACATTATAGAAGATCATGCCTGTGCTGGCCCAAAAATCAAGAAAAGACTAAATGGATTTCACCTTAATGCTGCAATAATATCCAATGGTTTTTTTGATCTTTTTATTCAAAAATACTGTGACAAAAAAAACTTACAAATAGTTTCCTCTGTTAGATTTGAGTTTAGATTTGTTAAAATATTAATAGGATCTTGGGCTCTGATTGAAACGGTTTTCTTTTGACCAACAGTAGCATCGTAGTAAAAAGTGCCACTAAAGGCACTTAAATGAGTAGCGGACTGTTAGTGTATGGAAGAAGAAATACAAAACTAAAAATCGTCATAACAGACCTTATTCTAGAATGCTTCTATCTGGGAATGGAAGAAATACATATTTATGTAGTGACTTTCATGACCACTGGATATTCCATTGCACTTTACAGCCAATTCAACACTTTTTGAAGTTAGTCACTGTTATAATGAGGCATTTAAATGCCTTAATAAATTATATAAAGTATGCATTGTTTATATATGAAATTTTTCTTGCCCATGTTATTAGTAGAATTAGAATTGACTTGTCTACTTACTCAGTTAATGATACCTATGCTTCAGTGTAGTTCAGTGCAAAAGCCAGAGAGGAGTTTGCAGTAAAACAATTTAAAAATATGTTTACAAATAAGAACCAAGTTTGGCATATAATGTTTATGATATTTGATAATACAAAGATATTCAATGTATATTTTGAAGCCTGGCAACTCTCACACAGGATGGACTTGTGATTGGATTCAAAGGCAATGGCGTAAGGATTAGTTGCTCATTAATTGTTCCACTTCGAGGTTAGTTTTTAATTTTGCTGAGATGAGCGCAGACTTTAACATATATATGTATTATCGACATGATATCCTTTTGTAGTTCATTGGAGCACATGGAATTTCAAACTTTGTAGACAAATTAGCTTGTTAGAAAAATATGTTGCCCATTATTTTGATTTAAACTATCATGAATGTTGAAACTGTTATGAAGCCATGCTTTATAAAAAAGAATTTATGGGCTGGATGTCACTAATAGGTTTAAAAAAAAAGGCTGACACCATTTTCCATGGACAGCCAAAGATAGCTGAACATCCACATTATGCTATCGTCTGCATTCCAAAGCCATTGAAAAGGAGAAAATTAATTTGCAAAGTATCCAGAAACAATTCCTTGAAGGAGTATGAATGGCAATCATCTCCAATCCTGCTGGCAAAACATCCAGACAATCACTTGAATACTCAACTGGATGGAGACAAACCACTATCACTTGGGCTTTGACTTTCAAGTGAATTTGGCTAGACATCATGAATTTGGCTAGACATCATGAATTTGGCTAGACAATCATGAAAACCATACACCTGTAATCCATTATGCTATTACCATTTTTCGAGTAATTAGGAAGTCGGAGAAAGGAGGTCACTTTTTGTGTATCTGAGCACCTATTTTCTTCACATAGGCATATGAAATGCTGAAGAAGCAAGATCTCTGTGTTGGTTTTTCTCTCTCCAAACATGTGCAAGTTTTGAACTCTGCTGTATTTTGACTCTCCATGTTGCACAAACAGACTTTTAAAAAGTTATATTCTGCATCTGCTACCTTCAGAAAAACAGATAAAATAGCCCATTAAATTTTAAACTACCTCCATTCCTACCCAGGAGGGCCACCATGAAACCAGTCCAGTCACTATCCTTTATGAACTGTATTTATCCCTTAAACTTTTACCGGACTTTAAATTGCTTAAACAATCCTCTCACTCTGCAATTTATTTGTTAGAATGTGAACTTTGAACGTGTCTGTGGAAGTTGGAGCATTTTTTTATTATTTTCTTTGGCCAGGTTATGCACAATAAAAAACCTGTCTGCATGTATCTTTTATAGTCACAGCATGTAAACACTTACTAAATTGGCAAGCATATCCTCTTTTTAAGAAACTTGCAGAGAAACTAGGCATGGAATTTTATGCAGGGCTGTAAAATGTGGTGAGCCATTTAAAATTTCATTGAGTTCAATGGGAATATGAAATTCTGTCACAGGAGGGGCTGTAAAATTCCATCCAGGAGTGAGAAAACAGAGGAGCCATCACTCCACTCCTCATCTGATTGAAAACAAGGGACAGCACTGTGGCACAGTGATTAGCATTGCTGCCTCACAGCATGGCTTCATAACAGTTTCAATATGGCTTTGGGTGAATTCTGTGTAGAGTTTGCAGTATCTCCCTGTGCCTGCATGTGTTTTTCTTGGTGCTTGCTCCAGTTTCCTCCCACAGTCTAAAGATATGTAGTTTAAGTGGATTGACCAAGCCAAATTGCCTCATGGTGTCCAGAAATGTGTAGGTTATGTGGATTAGTCATTGCAAACATACAGGGTTATGGAGACAGGCTAATTGTGAGGCGGGGACTCGAGATTGTGGGGGGAAGGGGCAGATTTGGGCCTGAGTAAGGTGCTATTTCAGAGAATTGCTGTAGATTCAAGGGGCCTAATCTCCTCCTTCTGCATTGTAGGGATTTTATGGTTGTTTGGGTAGGATTTTTCAACCTCCCTACACTGTGTTTTGCAGTGCCGGCCCTTGATTGGTTGGCAGCGGGATCTTCCAGTCCTCCCGCTTTCAATGAATTTCCCTTTTGTTTTCACCCTTTGCTGTCAGGGAAGCTGCAACCGTGTGTAACTCTGTAATTCTCCCCAACAACTTACCATCAACTGAGTAAGTCCTGCTGTGGTTCAATCCACCAAAATGCATCACCTTACATTTGTATAAATTAAACTCCATCTGCCATTTGTCAGCCACTGGCCCAATTGATCAAGATCCTGTTGTAATTGGAGATAACTTTCTTCATTGTCCACTGTGCCACCAGTCTTAGTGTCATCTGCAAACTTACTAACCATGCCTCCATTGTTCTCATCCATATTATTAATGTAAATGACAAATAACAGTGGACCTAGCACTGATTCTTCAGTTTGAAAAACAACCCTTTACAATCACCCTCTAGCTTCTGTCAAGAAGCCAATTTTGTATCTATTTAGCTATTTCCTCCTGGATCCCGTGAGATTTGACCTTATGGAACAAACTACCATGTGGTACCTTGTCAAAGGTGTTGCTGAAGTCCATTTAGAGAACATCAACTGCACTGTCCTCAGCTACCTTCTTGGTTACTCCTTCAAATAACTCAATCAAATTTGTGACACATCTAAAAACAATCTCAGCATCTCTTCTTGTGTAAGAATTATGCTTCACACCTTTCACAAATCTAGATAGAACCTACAATCTGTGTCAAATATTAAGTTACCACATTCCCATTGGCGCAGTATGTATATATAATTGCAATTAGCATCATTATGAAGGTTTCTTTACTAACATAGAAATCATACTGAAATTTTCCAGCTGTTCCCGCCAGTAGGATCTTCCAGTTCTGCTGACGTTGACACTCCCCACCTGCCCCCGCCACACTGTTGCAGCTTCCCTGACAGCAAAGGGTGAAAACAAAAGGAAAATTCATTGACAGCGGTAGGACTGGAAGATCCCGCTGCCACCCATCAAGGGCCACCACTGCAAAACACAGCACAAGGAAGTTGAAAAATCCTACCCATACAACTATAAAATCACTACAATGCAGAAGGAGGAGATTAGAGAGTTAAAGAGATCTAGGGGTACCTGAAGGATTTCCAAAGAAATTTCAATTGTTTAAATTGGGGAAACAATTGTTAGTGACTCTTTCCCATTCAAAAAAGAGGGGTTGGATTTTATGGGCCACTCCCATCACCAACTAAAGTGACTGAAAAGTTGGTCATCACCGTTGGGGTTGTTCACCAGCAAGCCATCTGTTCCACAGCCATTTTATGCTGGGAGCAGCTTTAATTTTTTTCAGGGTGAGATTTTTGCTCCATTCTTGAAGGAAGTCCTGCTTGGAGAGCTTCCAGTCAATCGGAGTGGCCGGTAGCTTTATAGTCCCAGCTGCTCCAAGTTCAAGCAGTGGCCAATGAGGGGGCTACAAGCATTGCCCAAGAAGTAATGGAGCCTGGTGTGTCTGGGGTTTCTGATGGATAAACCTGGCAAACCCTATCAAGGAGAGTATAGGGGAGTGAGGGGCTGAGATTGAGTGGCCCAAGGCTGGGGGGAGGTGAGAAAGGTTAAAGGGGAGGGAGGAGGTTAATTTGGGGAGAGGGTATTGTCCCCTTCCTCTCTCCTCTCCACAAAAGAAGGTCCTTCCTTTTTGCCCAACAACAGTGGACACTGCTGTGTTATCTGCCTAGCCTGTGCCTTTCCCTACCATGGGTAAATTAGTGGCAGTAGCAGAATGAAACCCTTAAGTCAAATGATGACCATTAAAACATTGCTGATTGTCATAAAAAAACTCATGTCCTTTTTGGAAAGAAACCTGTCATCCTTACCTGGCCTGGCCTACTTGTGACTCTAGATGCACACCAATATGGTTGGCTTTAAAATTCTGTCTCAAATGGAGGGCAGTTAGGGAAGGACAATAATTGTTGATGCTCATGTCCCAGAAAATGAAAAAAAAAATTAGGGATTTCCAGAAGTGTTTTCTGATGAAAAAGAAATGGAAGTTTCTTCTACTGAGTAGACTAGATCATAATGAAAAAAAAAAGGACGAGGAAAGGAAAACTTTAGATTGAAAACAGCTGTCTTTTCCAATTACAAAAAGCCTTTTCACTATAACTGAAGTAACTTGCTTCTGCACCATGAGTACTTTTACAATCAAATGCTGATTAGTAGATTGTAATGGAAATAATTTAGTAACACAATGTCCTTTCAGCTTTTTGACTAAAGGAATTGTAAACATCTGTTATCTATTTCTCCTCTTTCATCAGCTGATGAGAATAAGTTGTGTTGTGCAGTTGTATATTTGTATCAATGCTCAATGCATTTTTAATTTTTGTAGGGAATTTTTACAATACAGCATGATCTTACTTATTACTACTTTCTGATAAAATATTGACAAGTTCCCTGCAGATCACACTGAGTTAATATTGGGATTGACAGAGTAAACAAAGCACTTTAATGGTTTATCATTTAGAACAGTTTGTGTAGTTGGAAAATACTGATTGTTATCAAATGTTTGATCTCAATAACCTATATGATCATATATATCTTAATATTTAAATTTTAGAACCATATCATTATTATCATTGTTATTGATTCTGTCTTAATTATTAAAAAATGAAGTAATGTTTATTACAGTGATGCATGATACTGACATAGAAGTTAACACATCTTGATCTTTTAGGTCAGCTGTAAAGTGAAAGTACTCAAAAAAAAAAGCCACCACCAAATATCTTTCTGGAGTCTGCTATAGGAGATCTGGTATACAACAGCAGTGATGTCATCAGGCAGTCCAAGCAGCTAATCATGTTGAAGTATTTTCTTGGACAGGAAATCACAAACTGACAAACAAATTTATCATTTAGTTGGTATAATTTAACAGAAAGCAAAATAAAGATTGGGATATATGTGATTTATTTTGGAACAAAGATAAGGCTGGTTTCTCCCAGCATGCTGGCATGCTCGAGTAGCGTAGTGGACTGGGAGACATCAGTAGGGGGCAAAAAGCAGAACTCCCGTGCCGTTTTTTTGTGTAATTAACTCTGCACCAGAAATAGTTATTTCCATACAATTAGCAGGCCTGGAAGGATAGTCTCCAGGCCCACTACTGTCTAACTCACTGAGTCAGGAGAGCTTCTACTTGCAGCATTTACAACTGCTCCCCACCAACAGGGAACTGGTGTACTTGTACCACAGGTAGGAGCAGAGGCGTTCATTAGTGTGGTGGGACCTTCATTGTTTCTCAAATATATCCAAGTAAATTGTGTCCTTGACCCCCTCCAGGATATACCTTCTCTTAAGCTTGTAATATTCTCCTTGACTTGTACTATCACCTTAGCTCCTTTCTTTCACTCCTTTCTTTCCTGAACATCTTGAGCCATTTTCATGTCTCCATCCATGGCAGAATGGATGTAGGTTGCAAAAAACATGGCAAACAGAGCTGATTCTGGAATTCCTGGCATCCTGCAACAATTTTTGGTTATGTGGGACAAGGGTGCATGAGCAAAAAGATGTTGTCGTTTTCACACATGTCAAATGAAATGCTGTATGATAAGCAGTGATTGATGATAGCAACTTATTTTTAAAATATAAGTGACCATTAAGTTGACCAGCAATTGGATAGCGAGGAAGGTTTCCAAATCTTGCCGAGGGACTTGGACCAACTAGAAAAATGGGCTGAAAAATGGCAAATGGAATTTAACACAGACAAGTGTGAGGTATTGCATTTTAGAAGGACAAACAAAAGTAAAATGTACAGGCTAAATGGTAGGATTCTGAAGAGTGCAGTTGAACAGAGGGATCTGGGAATACAGGTACAGAATTCACTAAAAGTGACATCACAGGTGGATTGAGTCGTAAAGAGTGCTTTTGGTACGTTGGCCTTTATAAATTGGAATATCGAATATAAAAGTAGGAGTGTTATTGTAAGGTTATATAAGGCATTAGTGAGGCCGAATTTAGAGTAATGTGTACAGCTTTGGTCACCTAGTTATAGGAAGGAAGTAAATAAGGTTGAAAGCGTGCAGGAGAGGTTCACAAGGATGTTGCCAAGACTTGAGAAGCTGAGTTACAGAGAGAGGTTGAATAGGTTAGGACTTTATTCCCTAGAGTGTAGAAGAATGTGGGGAGATTTGATAGAGGTGTATAAGATTTTGATGAGTATAGATAGAGTGAATGCAAGCAGGCTTTTGCCACAGAGGCTAGGGGAGGTAAAAAACAGAGGGCATGGGTTAAGTTAAAGGAGAAAAGTTTAAAGGGAATATTGGAGGGGGGGGGGTGCTTTTTCACACAGAGAGTAGGGGAGTGTAGAATGAGCTGCCGGATAAAGTGGTAAATGCAGGGTCACGTTTAACATTTAAGAAAAACTTGGTCAGGTTCACGGATGAGAGGGGTGTGGAGGGATATGGTCCAAGTGCAGATCAGTGGCACTCGGTAAAAAATGGTTTGGCACAGACAAGAAAGGCCAAGAGGCCTGTTTCTGAGCTGTAATTTTCTATGGTTCTATGGTTCAGTGTGAAAGTGGAAAAGTCTTTAGATGCATCCGCACAGTGTTTTTCAAACTGTTTTTTTTAGCAACCAACATTTACCAAATGGCAGTTCCTTGTAACCCACGCCACATTCACTTGCTACTTAATGTGATGGATGAGCCTGCTTCGTCCTCATGATCTCACTCCAATCAGGTTCACAGAATGAGAGAACAGTGCACCCCAATGTCAAGATCAAATGGAATTCCCCTTGATGCCAGTTCTTTATGGTGATTAAGACAATGCTTCTAATAATGTTCTGTCCAAACGCCTCCTTAATCCTTATTCTAAGTCCCCTTTTTTCCCAGTGTTGTGGGCTGCCCCTTCATTTGTGAATCCCTTTGCAATTAGCCCAGTTGAGTCCACACTTTACGACCATGTAGCTATTCAACGCTTCAAATATCTTTGTGCCAGTCATGCTGCTTAGTAATGTCTAGCAGCATAACAAATCCTCAATAATATACCTAATGTAAACTAACAAGGTTGTGCAACATGTAACATCTGTACTTTTATCCGGTTGTTTGAGAAATCCCCCATTAACTTTAACTAAGAAATAAACAACTTATAAATTTTCAGCAATATCACAAAATCAACAAGATATTGTTTTATCACTAAGCACAATGCATCCCAGCTGACTTTTCATCTAAAACTATGTGAACCACCTGAAATGCTACAGGGAAAATTAATTTCTGTGCAACAATGTGGGATATTTCTCTGTAGCTATGTAGTAAGCTACCATGTAAGAGATTGGTTGTGCTTTCTCATTCAATGTTAAATTTTTGCTGAGAATTTGACTGATGATTTCAGTTCTTATTGTTTGAAAAATGTCTCACGGTTTGTTCCTCAGCTCATCATGCTTGGCCTTCAGATGCCTTTGAAGTTTTGAGGGTTTTAAACTCCCATTTGCTAGCATTTCGCTGCATATAGTACGCATGGACCTGATTTGTGGTGTACAATTGACAAAACTATATCTCAAAAAATCATTTTTATGCTGCTTTGTTAGTGATTTTAGGTTTTTCTTTGCAGGCTGTTCACTGGAGGTCCTGGCATTCTATCCAGTACTGACATTAATACTGCTTCGTTCTGTCATCGACTCGATACAGCAGCTAGCATTCTCTCCAGCGGATTCAGATGCAAGATCCTAGCCAGTAGATTTCCTGGCTGTTGGTGTGTCTGGCCTCTCTTTTGCATAATAAAATGATCCGAATATACAAATGTTCCGAGAAAGACAATTGGCACCTAGTGAATTGGCACCAGTGCCAATTCATTTGGTGCCTATTTACTTTTGTCTGATTTGGTTATACACTGTACGGCAACGAGAATTTATCCAGAGACAAAACAGAAAAGACAGATGATCTTTCAGGATCATTTTGAGCGACTGATTTTTCAGCATCCCATGACTCACCCAGAAGTCGCAACCCACACTTTTAACAACATTGCATTAGGGTACACTATCTACAGGATAAAGCATTCATTTAGCTTGAACAGTATTGATATTCATTCCTGACTGTTTCTGTTATCCTCTTGGATTTAATATATTCATTGAATGAAATCACATTTATCTGTTTTTCCTTTCATCTGTGGATCCTGGTGAAACACCTAAATGTAGTGTGAGGGTAAGGAAGGGTATGAAGTTATAGGCATCTGTTTGGTATAAGTGCAGAAAAATCACTACTATATATATAGTTCCAAAATAAATATGCACTTTGTTAGCCCACAACCTATCATTTGATATTATAACCTATACCCCTGTTACACCCCGCACCCTTGGAAATCCTTCCCATATTCCCATTTTGGAACGGGCATCCCTCCCCCCACCATCCCTTCATTAAGGTTAAAGCTTTTCTAGAGTGCAGCATTGCTAAAGGGCTGGCAGTACCTACTGCTCGTTTTAAACTATTTATGAAGCCCACCACATGTCTGTTCATTGGCAGGAAACATTCAACTTTCCGTTAGTTAGACATATTGCTGAAGATGCAAAGAGCATCACTTCGCCCTCGCAACAAGTCATCATCATTTTCCTGCAAAGTCCGGC
Source organism: Sphyrna mokarran (assembly GCA_024679065.1). Lineage (NCBI taxonomy): Eukaryota > Metazoa > Chordata > Chondrichthyes > Carcharhiniformes > Carcharhinidae > Sphyrna > Sphyrna mokarran. Next base: position 120,180,738 of record JAGIQG010000001.1, on the reverse strand, counting down.
CAATAGTTTTCGACCTCCTGTCTGGAGATGTGCAGGATGATGCTTTGTATGACCTGACACCCATTTCAGGAGAAGCTTGACATGGTCTACTATTCCTGCTCATTCCCAAAGCGAGATATAATAAGGGTATCCCTTAGTTGGTGGCTCATCGTGGCCCTGTACATAGCCCAGCCTTTCTCCTCCTCTTCTTTGGCTTTAAAATGCCCACCTCTTTTCTCAACATACTCCTCATCCGAGAAGGTGTGACACTCACTCAACTCCTCTTATTTCAGGTGGTCTCCCCTCTGCAGTGCTAAGTTGCGAATCTCGCAGTACAACACAGTAATATGGGATATCTTCTGGAAGCTGTCTTGTAGGGCATCCCTGGCCAGTCCAGGCACTAGAACTACATCTTTAGCAGTCCAGTGACCTGCTCCACCAAGATGCACATTCAAGTATGAGCATCATTGTAATGTGTATCTGCTGGTGTTTGTGGCTTCCACACTGGTGTCATTAGCCACATCCTTATCTCTCAGGACTCATTCCTCTAGCTGCCACTCTTCCTGACAGATGGTTGGTCTTTGTGGGCAAACCAAGATGTATCTGTTATGGGTGCTCCATGGGAAATGGGTACAGACCTGTATGATGTGCATTATGTGGTTGCAGATGTGTTGGACATTGTGGGTGTGGAACCCCTTGTGGTTCATCGCCTGCTGTGGTGGTGACCGTATGGGTGGTGACCTTGCACCTGGAGCATTCTGCTATGAGGATAAAACTCATGGCCATGATGTCTTAGCTCACCTAATCCTGGTTCAAGTTTATAAGCATCTCTGCTCTTACATAGAGAACCATCTGTGACCTCCTAATACATTTGTGTGTGGCAGACTGGGAGATGACACAGATGCCCCCTGTGCTGTCCTTGAAGACACAACGAACAAAAAAGTTTAGTGAAGCTTTAACTTTAAGGGTCGCAGGCCCAGTTCCATGGGCTGCCAGCTCATGCATAATGTGGTAAAGGTGGTCCACCATTCCCTGGAGTAGGCATAGCCTTCTCTGGCACTGAAGCTTGGACATCTGAAGATATGAGCACTGACACTGGAGGATTCTAGGCTAGTACTCTCTCTGAGGTTGATGCTGTTCTGCTTGCTGAACAGCTGGAAGTCTTTGGTCATATGGCAGCATGTCATTTTCCCTGCTGCTGTTCAATCATAATGATTAGAAACATCAAATCTATAGGCTGCTTGATTTTTCTGAAGCTTGCATTGAAAGAGTGAGACCATCACAGTGAGCTATAAGGCGTCCTGCCTGAGCTCTGACCCTCATTTTTCCATGCCTCTGTGACTTCCAATCAAATGCCTCCCATTAATATCTTCTCTTCTTCTCAGCATCCCCTCTGATACAACAGTTTATACATTATTTCCCCTGTGTACCATCAGGATGAATAACGTTAAGCTTCCATTTTCTCAAGGCATAGAACCAACCCATTTCACCTAGTACCCTCCTCTCCTCCTACTGGTATGGTGAGAGTGACTTCCACTCACGATCCTGAGTATACTTACCTATGTCTCTAGCATGCACCCTGGTGCTCCTTGAGTATTGGACAGAATGTGGAGAAATGGTTGCCTGAGCACGCACCTCCAATATCCCCTTCAGAGGTGAAGGTGCTAGGTTCACGCTTATATAAATGGTGCTGACATGATATCACTGCTGAATATTTGATGTGGGCTCAATATCAAGAGGAGTAACCAGTAATGTGATGCTAATGCATTAAAATTATGTTTGCAATATTCCGTGGCATATTCCACATTAATCTGCCATTGGACTTAATTCAAAATTACAAAATATAATCTCATTGTTGAGAATAAGGTTTCTCCAAAACTCTCCAGATTTTGAGTGCATGCTTCCATTCTTGTGTATGGAGAATCTGAGCTTAAGAATCCACCCAACATCTCAAAGACTAATGGGTGAATTTTCTTGTACCTTGGTACAAAGGTAAGACATAACCCAAGTTTTTTTTGAAAATGCAAATCCAAATCTTGGAATTTTTCAAAGGATCTGTTAACATTGAGAGATGAGGGCAATCAGCTTCTCTTCAGACTGTTACAGGTTGTAATATTTGATATGTTACTGATTATCTCAATTGTTGTGATGGAATTTGTCGTACCTGTCAATGTGACCAATGTTTGCAGAGTACGTTATTGGATGTGGATTGTTTTAGAACATAGAACATAAAACATTACAGCACAGAACAGGCCCTTCGGCCTTCGATGTTGCGCCGACCAATAGAAAAAGCAATGACCCTCCAAACTAAACCATTCCCTTCTCTTCCATATACTTATCAACTAACCTCTTAAACGCCACCAAACTTGGCGCATCTACAACTGCTGCAGGCAGGGCATTCCACTCCCGAACCACCCTTTGGGTAAAGAACCTACCTCTGATATCCGTCCTATAACTATCACCCCTTAATTTAAAGCTGTGTCCCCTCGTGCTAGCTTTCTCCATCCTAGGAAAAAGGCTATCACTGTCCACCCTATCTAAACCTCTAATCATCTTATATGTTTCGATAAGGTCCCCTCTTAGCCGCCTCCTTTCTAACGAAAACAACCTCAAATCCCTCAGCCTCTCTTCATAAGACCTGCCCTCCATACCAGGCAACATCCTGAGAGGTTTTGAAGCCTCTCAGTGAGATGGAAATTCTTTTTTCCAGCTTTAATGTGATAGAACCTCATCTAGGCAGGGAAAGGACTCAAGGCAGAGGTGTGTATTTGTAATAGTGTTGAGTCAACACAATGTGACAGAGTTTTGTACTCTACCCTCTTGACTGTTTATGCCTGTTTTTGCATAGAATTGCAGTGGGGAAGAGAATAGATCACTTTTGGTCACAAACTTTATTAACAACTGGCACATGATTTTATATCTACAACTTACTTGTGTTTTATAACTCTGCTATATATGCTTAATATTGTAGAACTTGATGGAATCTTATAGAATGACAAACAAATTCCATTTGTCTCGGTTTTTGATGCCATTCTAACCAGTCAATCTTTTAAGTTTCATTAACATTCCCAGACTTTTACATCACATTTCTGCATTGAAGAATAACCACGAAGAAAGAGAAGGCACAATTCATTGTCCTTTGCCAACATAAACCTACACTGTATTGTTTTGCCTCGTTTGTCAAAACATTAACACATTTATTGGCATATGATTTAGGATTCTTTCCTTGTTGATATCTCATGTCTCATGCACCAAATTTCAAGTACTTCAGTTGAATTCTAAATGTTTTGCCATTTGAAAATCAGTTTGGACATATTAGTGCGTGAATAAGAAACAGATGAGTGCGCATGGACGATGATCTTGTGTTTAGTGCTCAAGCAAATTGCATGCAAGACTTTTCCACGTTGAGTGTTGGGTATCATTTTGTGCTCTGCTGTTCTGTTTTTACATTTGGAATTTAATAACATAATAAGTAAAAGTCAACAGATTTTTTTTGTGTTTTGTACCACACATGATTTCAACTCCATCAAGTATGTTTTATATTACGTTGAAATGATGTCATAATTGAGAACAGATGGTTTTGCAAGACTAAAATTGTTCTAGTGACATCACTGGAATCGCTGTATAGTTGATGCCACAATATAGTTAACATTGAATGTTATCCATTATCTCTAATTCTTATTATTTTTGTTTGATATTTAATTTGCAGTAAAGTTAAAATCCGTTGGCAAGACTACAAGCCACCAAGTTGGATCACTGGTTTGCGGTGAGTTCTTATCAATTGTATGCTTATCAATTTGAATTTATGCTGTTTTTGTTAGAAAAGCATTCTAAGTTAGACGTATGGAAAATGAACTCCAAACCTAGAAGGAAAAGATTGCAGAAAATAAAAGTTTGCAAAAAGAAATGGGTATTGAGAAGAGTTTTAAGAACTGGAGAAGGGAATGTAGGAAATTGCACGGAAGTCTGGAATCAGAAGAAAGAATTTTACACTTGGAGAAACAGAGTATAAGGATTCAAAAATTAGAGTGGGATGAAGTCTTGTATGGATTTTTAATAAAAGGTTTTGGGCGTAATGAATCAACGTATATCAGTGCTAATGTTGAATGTACTCACTCCTGTCAGCCCCACAACCTCTCATAATATGGAAAAGTGATCTAGATATATGTGAGCAAAGGGCCTACAGATGATGGACAAATAACTTGATATATTCAGAGAACTGACACCAATGATCTTGAGGAATAAATTTCACTAGCTGGATTGAATATTTGCATCGGGATAGAATTTGTTTTGGTTGGGTAGAGACAGTCCTGATCTGCAGTTAATTGTGGAGTTGAATTATGGTGGAGAGGAAATATATGGTTATGAGCAACTTATTATCTTTAAACAGCCTTTTACTGGAGATAGGTGACAAGCTAGTTGCTGATCTACAAGCTTGCCTGAAAATTGAAGTATGTTGAAGTATGGGCCTTTGTTCTGTGTCTGAAAATGGATACATTTTCAGTGTAAGTTGCGTTAACTGAGCAATATGGGCACTAAAATTAGATCCCAATACTAGGGAAAGGAAAAATTAGCCAGGAATCCATTTCTGATTACTGTCAAGTAAACTCTGTTGGAGACCATGCATAAACATATCAGACAAAGCACAACTAACCCATGATGTATCCTTCAACAATCAAATACTTGCTTGCACACAGATAAGAATGGTCCATTAGATGAGGTGCTGGGATGAACAATAGCTCAGCATGAATCAACCCTGAAGAGAAAAGAACAAAGCAAACTAGGTGAAGTATTAAAAAAAGTTGATTGACTTGAGATTTTAAAGTGAACAGTGAGATTAATGAGCTGCTGTTCAATCTTTCAGCAGCAATTTTACATTTAGCAGCGTAAGATTGGGTTTGAAACTTCATGGATTCAGCCATGTGTAAAATTATTGTATCATTTGACCCTTTGACCAATATCAATCAAGACAGGCTGAAGATCTGGTCATGTAGGATAAAAATCGATATAAATAGGCAATAAAAAGAAGGCTGTTCTTGGTTTCGTGCATATGGTAAATTTTATCAGTCCTGATGGGGGTTGTATGTGTGAGGGAAGCAAAATCAAGGGAAGAGGATTGCTTTGATACTAACAAACTATGTTGCCTTGCAGGTGAACCAGCAAATGACATTGATAATGTGAATGGAAACATAAGTGGGATGGGCTTCAAGAACATGGAAATTGGCAAGGGTAGGGGCTTGTAAAGAATAGGAAGAAAAATAACTTATGATCATCTTCTATTTTCACAAACTTTGATCAACTTATTAAAACTTGACCAAAAGGGGCAAAACATCTATTTTGCTACAGTTAACATCTGAAGGTTGTAATTGCTGTAGTGTAGGTTTTCGGGCTACAAAATGAATCTTAAAGGCACATTAATGCCAATAATGTAAGTTCAGATACCTCTGGGAGGTTTTTGCAGTTAATATGTAACTCTTATTAGTATTTGTATAGAATGATTTAGTGCACATTTTTAAATTAAGTTGTGCTGTGTATTGATATTTAAATCTATTAATCACATTATTTCTGTTTGATTCCTGATATGCACCATACATGATTCTTATATTCTACGTTTGGAAATCTTGATTTCAATTCGAAGACAGAAAAGATTGTCATGGCTCTTTTATATGAATATGTTTTCTGAGTGCATTCACAATAATACACATAATGAACAGATTTTCTTCTTCTGCTCTTATTAGTTGGATGAAATGGAGAAAACATCAATATGAAATGCAGTGATTGTAAATAGTCAGCTCAACTTGGAATTGTCATAATTTTGACAAATTTGGAAAACGTGATTCATTTTTGCCTAATCCAATTGTAGATTAGGGTTTGACCAAATTATGATTTCACTTTTCACAAAAAGGCTTCTGGTTTCTGGAATGATTGTATACTGTGTCTAAACTTGAACACATTTTACAAAAATATTACAAGATGTAGCCAATGTACAGTCTAAGAATCAAGGCTTTATGACCAGTGGCACTGCTTTCGTTGATTTCTGAGATGGATTCCACCATGCTTTGTGTGGCTAAACAATAAAGGATTTAGATTTTTACATAAATGAATATTTATGTATTGTTGTCAGGAGTGTTGTTTGATTCAATCATATAAGTATACTGGGATGTGGGTTTTTTTTCTACTGTAAACATACTTTTACATGTTCACAATATATGTAGTGCTGTATTGGTAATCATAAACATATTGCTGTCAGTTTATTTTTCTTAATCCTTGCTGTTTGCATTCCAAATCAGTTTATTTTCAAGAGATCTCACTGCACAAACTTAAACTGGATCGACAAGTAACATAATCCTAATGTTACTTCAATGACCATTCATTGGCTTCTGTTGTTTTGTTCATATACTTTTATAATGCACAAAACATTTGAAATCATTACTGTGTGAAGACAGTTTAATTTGCAGAGCTGAGGATGATTTTTGAGCTTCTGTTTTACACTCTGTTGCCTTGCTTATGTCATATAATTTATAAAATCATGTATTTACAACTGCAATCATAGTGATTTATCTTGTTTACAATTGGAGCAGGTTTGACGGGAGTCAATTTTCTATCTATAGTGCCTAGAACAATTTAATTGAATGTTTTAATGAAAAACTCTAGTGCAAGAAATTCTATTTGATGTAAACATATGCCTTAAAATAATGTCTATGTTAGTAGTTCTCAATCATTTAAACTGATTTTATTAAGATGTAAATATTTTAAAGTTTTATGTACATGAGCTAGTTGCCAATCATAGCATAAAAATGTAACAAGATGCACTACATGATATTATCGTCTTTTAAAGGAATGATTATAAAATACAAACAGTAATTTAATGATTCTGCTTTATTCATAAGGAAATATATCTTGTGATTATTGAACTGCAGTAGTGGAACTCAATAGCAAGATTACCTTCCCTAACAACATTTAAATGCTAACATTTAATCATTTGAGGATGATTTTCTTTGTGCAGGTTGAGTAACATAATCTGAAACATCAATAATGAATGGATTTATGATTTTCATTTACAAATTGCACACATTCTTCTCCATACAGTAATTCTTCAGTCTCAACTGTGCAGTAAATGGTTATTTTTATTTTTCCTTTTGTGTCAGTTATGACTCTTAAAAATGTTGGCTTATACTGTGATAATATTATGTAAATGCTAGCATCTCTTCTGTAACCTCATTCAAATGTCACTCTTCACATTTCAGATGACCTAGTTGTATCAGTCTCACCTCTTCGTCAAAAAATTATGCCAGGCATTTACATGGCAGCGATCTCTGGGCAGTGGTCAGGAGCATTATCCCTAGCTGATTATTCAACCTCCCCTCACCCCACAACCATCACAAGGATACTGAAGCTGATGTAGATATCAGCAGCATTTGTTAGTTATGCATAAAATGGCAAGAATGCATTATCCATTTCACTTGGGGAACTGAAATTTTGATTAATCAACTTTAAATGAGCACTTGTGCTAATTGCATAAGCCTTTAAAAATATATTTATATGCAGGATATTCTCCTTGAATTCAGCATCACTATCATGGGCATAAAATTTATTAAGTAGAGCTTTTTCTGTCCAATTATTAAGTTACTTATAGAAAGATTCAGGATTATAAAAGATAACTCCTGTCATCACATTTCAGCTTACTGAATTACACTACATTCCACTACATAACTCAGCTGTAGCTCAGTAAGCATTCTTACCTCTCAGTCAAACAGTTGGGTTCCAAGTCCCATCCAGGACTTGTGCACAAAAACCTAAGCTGACACTTTACAGCAGTACTGAAGGATTGTCACATTATGGCAGGTGTTGTGTTTCAGATGAGACATTAAACTGAGGCTCCATCTATCCTCTCTAATGGAAAATGAAAGGAAGGCCAGAAAAATCCTATCATAGCCAATGACATCCTGTATATTTCACATAAAAAATAGCACTGTATCTTTTGCATTTTTGATCAAATTTCATGATCCTTGAGTTCAGGAAAGATGAATGTCACATCTTATTTGTTTCTTTGAGTAGAATAGCAAAGTCGTTTATGTATAATTCTTGATTCATAGCTGTCCTGTTTAAAGCACATAATTTCTATGTGGGCAGTTGACCTGTAATTAGGGATCTCCCGCCCCCACCCCTCCAACCACCCACTGTATATTGACACCTAAAAATGAACCTGTTGTTGGGATCTCCTAGGGATGCAAAGGTAAATATAATCCCCAGGGAAAAGGGACATGGCCAAACAATTGTAACTGTGCCAACTTGGCAATGTCATCCTATGCCAAAGTGAAGAGATCTGAGAGTAAAGCTGTCTGTTTCTCTGGAGAGTCACAGTCATTTTCAAATAGACACTGACACTTGCCAATTTTTGGTAAGATTCTATCCGCTGAGTCTGTTTGTTTGTCACTTTTTCAATGGTGTCTGTTTATATCATATTTTAGTTCTTTTTTGCAATTTGGAACTTGATACAGTTTACATTCAACTACTTTGTGAAACTGCAGTCCCCCACTATATTAAAATATGATTTGAATTTGCTGGAGGAGTTTGTTCATTGTGCCAAATATGATACAAAAATTTTAGTTGGATATCAACCAAATAGCACATCATTAGAAAACAGAAAAATGAAGAGAGTTCCTTTGAGTTTGCACTGAGAAAATCTTGTGTCTCTGATGTTTTTTAAAAAATACATTGGTATTTGTTGTTCTGATAAAATTGAGAGAACTACTTGGTTTTTAAATCTTTGTTTAAATAATGCAGTGTCCTTTCTTTGCCTTGAAGGAGAGTGTCTCATAGCTTTAGAAAAATAAAAATAGCTGTCATATCAGTTGGGAAGAACAAAGACTACAAATATAAGGTAGCAATGAGGAAAGTTGCCCTCCACTTCTGAGACCTGGGTTTCCACACAATTTACCCAGATCAATAGCAGCTTTGAGTGTCCATTGTACAATGAGTTTCAGAAGTTTAAATCCTATTTCTAGTGAGTCTGTCCATAATCCAACATCAATTGCTATTAAATTACATTTTTCTGAGAGAACCAGTTTTGTGCCATAGCGCTCAAAAAATGACTTAGAAGATAGAGAAGTCTTCCAGTACAATAGGAAATGTTATTTTGTAATTAGGGCATTCAACTTGTACTGCATCAGATCTGGAAGTATTTACTACTCACATTAAGCGCCAAAAGTGAACAAGTGTTCTCTTTTCCAGTTCTGAAATTCATGAGATACCATAAGGCCTAAAGATCCACTATCAGGAATTGGTCACATTGCCGTATAGTTTCTTGCTGCACTGGAAACATCATCCTAAGACAGATAAATGGTGCAAAGCTGAAAACAATGGAAGCGGAAAGGGACTTGGAATTCTCAATACCTGGATCATTAAAATGTCATGAACAGATATGGGAAATAATCAAAAAGGTTAATGGAACAGTGTCCTTGATATCAAGAGATTAGAATATAACGGGATAGAAGATCTGGTTACACCTCTGTATTGCTGGAGTATTGTGAGCTTTGGAAATCACACTTCAGAAAGGATATATTCAGCTTTGAGGGAATGGACCTCTGAATGAATAAATACTCATCTACTCCTCACCAATACTTCTAATAATTTTACCATTATGCCCTTTGCTTAATTACCCCTCTGCTAGGGGAATAGGTGCTTCCTATCCATTGTATCTACGGCACTCAGATTTTATACACCTCAATTAAATCTCCCCTAAGCTATCTTAGTTCCAAAGAAAACCAACTCAGCCTTTCAAATCTTTACTCATAGCTAAAATTCTCCTTTCCTGATAATATCCTCATAAATCACCTGTTTTCTCTCTAGCGCGATTACATCCTTCCTGTAATGTGATCACAACTGTGCTCCATACTTCTGCTGCAATCTATTTTTAATATTGATCGAGTATAGCCCCTCTGCACTTATACTCTATGTCTTGGCCAATAAAGGCAAGTATCCTGTATGCTTTCCTGACCATCTTACCTGCTGCTGCTAATTTGAGGACTGGATGTTTATCAAAAAAGAGACTATTAAAAGAATCTGGGTGGGATTTAATGGCCTTGCTTGTTCCAAAACCATAAAATCCGCCCGAGTTCAATGGACCTTCCCATGCTCCGTCCCTCACCTGCTCCAATTCTCATGGTGGGCAGGCCAGTAAAATTCTGATTTCTATGCACAGAGCGTTAGAGGTTTGGAATTCAGTTTTGCATGTGATAAAGAATGCCAAATCAATTGTAAATTTAAATTCTGAGTTTGGTGGGTTTTTGTGAACCAAGGGTGTGGTGCAATGGCATAGATGTGGAGATACGTCACATTAGCCATAATTTCATCAAATGTTGGAATAGGCTTGAAGGGCTCCTGTTCTGATGTTCCTAACTGAGAATGGAGATAAAACAACAACTAGTTTTTAATTTATAGCATATCTTTAACACAATAAATCATGTCAAGCTGAAGGCATGAGAGCAGCCAAAACAATGAAAGAAATACACAATGCAACACAAAAATTGACCAAAACATCAGTGACAGAAAATATACAGAAAGCAAAATGGCTGTGAAAATATTTTTCCTTAAATGTTGAGGCTTATCTAACAAATGTGAGAAGAACAATTGGCTTGAAGCAGATTGTCTACAGTCAGATTGGGAACTATGACATGCATTATAATTAAGGACAAGCTAGAGCAGGGATTGTTGAATTTGAAATCTAGTTTTTGTCAATTAAGCTTATGCCTACAAATGAATAATTCAACTCAGAGTTAATCTTTAATTTAAAATAAATGTATTAAGTGGAGCATTCAAAGGCATGCTTACTTTGTTACTTGCACACAGAAAGCAAAATCAACATATGGCAACTCCAAACTCTTTAAAAGCAGCATGGTGAATGAAAAATGTAACTTTTTATAGTTCTCCATATTTTTTAAATGATCTTCAACAACATAATGACACAACACTATTATATTTTTTAGGTTGGATGCATGCAAACAATTCAAACACAGGTACTTAGTTTGAGGGTGAGAAGTTTGGGTCTGAAACTTGTATGTTAAACTTAAATAAAGACAGTTTACAAGGATATGAAGGCAGAAGTGGCTAAAATGGGCTACAAAATCATGCCCTAGAGAATTAAGTGGCATGATGGCTTGGTCATTGTGTGGGGTCTGTACGTTCTCCCCATACTTGCATGGATTTCATCTGGGTGCTAGGGACATCCCCACAGCCTCTCAGTTTAAGAGTGACGGTGACCCTGGTGTGAAGACCTCTCTCGCCATGGGATCTGATATCTGCACTATACTATGGTGTCTCTGAGAGGTCATTGAGATAACTACATTCGTAGGCAAAGCGCTAAAACAATTGACCGGATGCTGCAAGAGAATGATGTCGTCTTGCCGTACAGATAGAGTGATGTTCCTCTTAACCTCCATGAAATGTCTGACTTTTGCCTGACAGAGAACTGAACACAATCTGCCACTGAACAGGTTCATCTAGGGGCCCAGGGAGGCTGAATAAGAACATAAGAAATAGGAGCAGGAGTAGGCCATCCAGCCCCTCAAGCCTGCTCCGCCATTCAATAAGATAATGGCTGATATGCAGTGATGCAGTACCACTTTCTCGCTTTCTCCCTGTAACCCTTAATTCCCTTATCAATCAAAAACCTATCCACTCTTGGCTTAAATATATTCAGCGAGGAAGCCTCCAGCACTTCAACAGGCAGAGAATTCTAAAGATTCACCACACTTTGCGTGAAGAAATTCCTCCTCAACTCTGATCTGAATTGCTTCCCACATCCCCCAGTCTTGAGGCTGTGCCCTCTAGTCCTGCTATTTTTGTTACCCTATCCACCCCTTCATTATCTTATACGTCTATAAGATCCCCTCTCAGCCTTCTAAATTCCAAACCTAGCCTATTTAGTCTCTCCTCATAATCCAATGCCCTCATCTCCAGTGTCAGCTTAGTAAACCTTCTCTGCACCTCCTCCAAGGCCAGTATATCCTTCCTCGAATGCGGTGACCAAAACTGCATACAGTACTCCAGCTGCAGCCTCACCAGTACCCTATATAGCTGTAAAAGTACCTCCCTACTTTTATATTCTATCTGCCTAGCTATAAAGGCCAACATTGCATTTGCCTTCTTGATCACCTGCTGCACCTGCAGACTGGGTTTTTGCAATTCATGCACAGGTCCCTCTGCACCATCGCATGCTGCAGCTTTTAGCCATTTAAATAGTAATCCTTCCTACCATTATTCCTACCAAAGTGGATAACCTCACATTTGCTAACATTATACTCCATCTGCCAGGTCCTTGCCCACTCACTCAACCTATCCAGATCCCTTTGCAGCCTTTCCACACCTTTCACACAATTTGCTTTTCCACTCATCTTCATGTCATCAGCAAATTTCGTCACCCTGCACTCAGCCCCTTTCTCCAGATCATCTATGTAAATGGTAAATCTTTGAGGCCCCAGCACCGATCCCTGGGGCACTCCATTAGTCATGTGCTGCCAATCAGAATAGCACCCATTAATACCTACTCTCTGCTTCCTATTCGACAACCAATCCTCTATCCAGTCTAACATCCTACCCCCAACTCCCTGCACCCTAACCTTCTGCAGCAATCTTTTGTGAGGCACCTTATCAAACGTCTTTTGGAAATCCAAAAACACCATTCCCCTCTATCTACTGCACTAATCACTTCCTCATAGAACTCCAATAAATTCGTCAAGCACAACTTCCCCTTAACGAATCTGTGCTGCGTCTGTCTGATCAAACAGTTTGTATCCAGGTGCCTTGTTATTTCTACTTTGATGACAGATTCAAGCGTTTTTCCAGATGTTAAACTAACTGGTCTATAATTCCCTGCCTTCTGTCTGCTATCTTTTTTAAACAGCGGTGTAACATTAGCTGTTTCCAATCTTCTGGCACTTTCCTGGAGTCCAGCGAATTCTGAAAGATAATTACTAGGGCATCTGCTATTATCTCTGCTATTTCCATGAGAATCTTGGGATGCATTCCATCTGGTCCTGGGAACTTATCTACCCCCAGCCCCATTAGCCTATCAAGCACCACCTCTCTAGTGACTGTAATCTCATCAAGAACTTCATCTCTTACGGCCCTTCTATCCTTAATTTCGGGCAAGCTATTTATGTCCTCCTCCGTAAAGACCGACACAAAAAACTTATTTAAGGTCTCCACAATATCCTTATCAGCCATCATTAAACCACCCCTCTCATCCTCCAAGGGTCCAACATTAACTCTGGCCATTCTCCTATTTATATATTTATAAAAACTTTTACTGTCATTTTTGATATTTCGAACTGGTTAGCCTCATATTCTATCTTTCCTTTTTTAATCACCTTCTTAGTCATTCTTTGCTATTGTTTAAAACTTTCCCAATTCTCTGATCGCCCACTATTTAGCCGCTCTGAACGCCTCAGCTTTTGATTTAATACTCTCCTTAATTTCCTTCGAGAACCACGGTTGATTTTCCCTTCTCCTGCAGTCTTTCTTCACCTCAGAATATACTTCTGCTGAGTACTGAAAAAGATCTCTCTAAAAATCCTCCACTGTTCCTCAGCCATCCTACCAACCAATGTACTCCTCCAATCCACAGGCACCAATTTCTCTCTCATCCTATCATAGTCCCCTCTATTCAAACATAGTACACAGGTCCGGGATGCTATTACCTCATCCTCTACCTGCATCATAAGTTCTACCATACTATGATCACTTGTCCCGAGAGGATCCCTCACATGAGTATCCCTAATTCTACCTGCCTGATTACATAGTTCCAGATCCAAGATAGCACGCTCTCTTGTCGGTTCTGTAACATACTGTTCAAGGAACCCATTCCGACAGCATTCCAAGAATTCTTCCTCCAGCCCACCGTGTCTGACTTGTGTCGCCCAGTCAATATGCAGATTGAAATCTCCCATTACTAATGCCGTTCCATTTTTGCATGCATCTCTTATTTGTTTGTTTGAATGACATATCCCAGCTCCTCTGAGGCCACAAGCCTTGGTGTGTTTCTTCATCTGCTGATGAGTGGACAGACTCTGACATATTTTTAACTAATTTTCATTCTCATTGCTAGAGATTGCTGGCAGGCAGGAGACAACTGTGTGCTGAGTATTGCTTTGGGGTGGGGAGGGGCATGCATGGGGAACCACAGGTGCTGTGCATGCATAGGGTTCTGTGCCAGAAGTAGCATAGTCTTACTGTGTCAATAGTATGACTGGTGGGCGAGAATATAGCATTGATATTCTCCCATTGCATAGGGAGGGAGCACTGACTTTGCACAGGGTTTACAGAGCTTGGCACCGTAACATCACAATGTTGACATTCTGCGCGGATGAACACAGTTAACATTCACCTATAGCCAGCTGGCTTCCACTCTGTGTTGCTTGAGAAGATCTTGACAGACATCACCTGAGGATCAGGATGTTCTTTTGGGATACAAGCATGTTGCAGTGCTGCCTTTCTCCATATGTGGGGCTGGACTGTGTCACAGAGAAAGGGATGTCAGATGAGCTGAACAGTCTCCTGGTTGGATGTCCTGGGGCTGCGCTCCTGCTCTCTTTAGTCCCTGGGGATCCCTGGGTTCTTCTACGAGATATTGGAACAGCTGAAGTGAGATTCAGAAGTCCTTCAGTGCTTGAGTTGCCACTCATGGATTCCAACGAGCACCTGCACCATGCTGTCGAAGCCCTGCACTGTGGAACTCAAGCCCTCAGACGTGGAACTGATGAGCTGAGCCATGGAGTGATCATCCCCCACTATGGTATGCACATCTTGTGCCAAGATCTTCAGTGTGGCCACCACCTTTGCAATGTTGGCCTCATTGCATTGGAGTGACAGCGTCATTTCCATAGAAGTGATGGGTCCAAGGAAGCATGCTGTCATCACTTCCTGATGCTCACGACTCTGCCTTTGTAACTCTAGTATCTCTGGGATGACCATACTCATGGATACATCATCAGCCTGGGGCTGAGAGTCCCTCAGATTGCTGGATGCTTGATATGTCCCTTTCTCCTTTGCCTGCTGTGGATCTTCAGCTATGAGGTGCTCACCAACATATGACCCAGAAGTCTGTCAATTCCCACTGAGGTGTGTCTGTCTGCACTGGTGGAGGGTGTGGGTGACAGCTGTGATGCCTCCTTGATGGTCAGCTCCAAGATGTCTCCCTCAGAACTGCTTGGTCTGTTATCTCCAGAGGACATGAGGATAGTCTGGGCAGGTCGACTAATTGACCTGCAAGGAAGGTGACATGGCATTCGTATATCAAAGGGGCTCACTGATGAGAGAAAGTTAACTCATGTGAGGCCTGCACCATGGCTGGATGTATTGATTGTTCTCACTTTTGCTTCTTGCCTGTACCTTACACAATGCAGTCCTGCTCCTCACCAGCCACCTCAAGGGCTCGTTCCTCAAAAAACATCAGGAATTTTGGCTTGAGTGTGACTCCGTCAGGCTCTGTTTGCTCACACCAATTTGTTTATCCTGCAATGAGGCAGCTGGGGAGAATGTAGGTGGATGATTAAGCTTTCCTAGGATGAGTGACACAGAGGCAAGCTGCTACCAGCATATGTAAAATCTGTGGAAAGTAAATTGTTAAAGAAACTGAGTATACGACAACTTTTCTCACCGTTGCTACCAGTGGGATTCTCCCTGATTTACTCGCCAGGACAGATTCTTTAAAAAAAATCAAAAAATCCCACCCACCCACTCACTCTACTTTTAGAAATCCCAAAGGGCACTTCACTTCTCAAGATGCATCAAGTATAAAAGTAGAGAAGTTATGATGGATCTTTATAAATATCTAGTTAGACAACAAGTGGAGGAAAGATGTAAAAATCCTTAAGAGGTGCAGAGGAGATTTGCCAGATGTTTGCAGTGATGGTGTTGGGAATGGAATGGTTTAGTTACAAAGTTAAGTTGGAAAGTGTGGGACTGTGTTCCTTGGGGCAAAGGAGATTGATGGAAGATTTGATAAAGATATATAAGATTATGAAAGGCTTCGATAAATTCAACAAGGAAACATTCATCTCATGATCTGATGACTCATAAGAGGGGAACACAGATTAATTGAGTAAGAGATGCAGGGGAATATGAATAACATTTTTATTTAGCAACTGTTAATGATTTGGAATTTGCTGCCCATCAGGGTGGTGAAAGTGGAACAATTGGTGATTTCAAAAAGAAATCATGTCAGCACTGGGATCAAGCAGGGGAATGAGACATTGTGGATTGCTGCTTGGGGAGCCAACATGCACTCAATGGGCCGAACAGCCTCCTTCTGTGCTGTATATGATTCAACAAGGCCATACCCAAGAGTACTATGTACAATTTGGTCTCCTGATTTAAGGAGGGGTATGACTTGCATTGAGAATGTCCATTGGAGGTACACCAGGCTGTTTCTTGGGATGAAGGGTTTTCTTATGAGGAAAGGTTGAGCAGGTCGGGCCTGTCCACATTGAAGTTTAGAACAGAAGGTATTCTTAACATTAAAATTCTGAGGGAACTTGACAAGGTCGATGCTGAGAGTGTTTACTTTTGTAGGGGAGTCTGGAATGGGGGAACAGTTTAACAAAAAGGAATGTCCCATTTAAGATGGAGATGAAGAATTCCCTGAGTGTTTTGAATCTTTGGAATTCTCTGCAACTGAGAGTACAGGAGGCTGCGTTGTTGAATATATCCAAGCTGAAGTTAGAAAAATTTTTATCAATGAGGAAGTCAAGGATTATAAGGTTGGGAGGGATAAGGGAGGGAGGGGCTGTTTGGCTAGCAAGAAAGTGGCACAATCACATTGGGTGAGCCACGATCTTTTTAAATAGCAGATTAGACTTGAGGATTTGGATGATCTACCCCAAATTCTTCTGCTCTTATAAGTAATGAAAGAATCAAACAAAAATGATGTTTGAAACGCTGATTTTCTGCAAGTTATTGCAGGGCTTCATTTTTGCTAGCCATGT
Source organism: Sphyrna mokarran (assembly GCA_024679065.1). Lineage (NCBI taxonomy): Eukaryota > Metazoa > Chordata > Chondrichthyes > Carcharhiniformes > Carcharhinidae > Sphyrna > Sphyrna mokarran. The sequence continues at coordinate 120,163,774 of JAGIQG010000001.1, read as the reverse complement.
TTGACCTTTTGAAGTGACTTTTAAAGTGATAGTGCCAGCAAAAAAAAGGGTGTTGTAAATTTTTAATTTCTGCATTGATAAATGTAAACTGGACGATGAAACAATTTGAAATATAAAGACATTAGGATGGAATTTCCTGTAGGACTGTAATTGTCGATGCATTGAAAATTTGTCTGCTCACGAACACAATTTGCCAAAGTCAACTTATGTCTGAATTTTCTGTCAATCTTATTTGTATATTCTGGAACATAAAAATCAAATGTAAACAAACAGAAATTAATCTAAACTGCTGGGGCCACAGAAAAGCATGGGACATGTACCATATATTCTTTCCTTAAGTGTTAAAATTGAAGTTTCAAGCTATCTAGCTATTGTTGATGCCTCTCAGGCATAGCATACCTAAGTTGTGGAAACTTTCCATTTTTAACATGACTCATACTGATCCTGTGGAAATGCATTTGCTGAAACAGAGGAATTACAGTGCAGGTCTCTGAGGATTAAAAATAACTTCGGAAAAATCACAATGAGATGCAGCGAAATGATCAAGAGATAATATGTGCAGTATACACCTGCACCTGAGTTTCTGACATCTATTACACCTAATTATGTGTGTTCTTAGGTGCAAATACACAGGAAATTCCACTATTATTCTGCAAGTATTAGTGTTTCTCTTTTTTACGTAATTTAAACTGCATAACCTTTTAAGAATGGACATGAATCACAGTGTACATTTCAACTATTTTCAAGTTCATTAAGTTGATACATGTTTTATGATGTACTTTGAACTGTAATGTAGTGAGTGGATACTGATTTGAAAGCTTGGCTTTTAATCATACTATTACAACTACATCTATCTTTACTTGAAATTAATAGAAGCTCTGTAATTTCTTCCACTATTTATCATTTGGACTAAGTTAAAATAAACCGGGCACAGTATTCATCTGTCTGGAGTTTATCCAGGATCTTGCTTTAAATGGCAGTGTTCTCATAGTTATATATAGACTATTGTAGAAATCTATCATATGGATTTCAATGCAACCATTTAACAGCTACCCTATTTAAAAATAGAAACTCAAAAAATTGGAGCAACCAAACCTATTTGTACATACTGTACCATATACTGATGGAGTTGTTAGCACTGGTTTGACATTAATAAAAAGGGAGGGAAAGTGCTTGGAAGGCTGAGATTGTCTGAAGAACTTGGCAAAGTTGGGAGTGTGGCGTTCTTGTCAATTTCAAAGGCAGGGTTCTATAAGCAGATTGGAGCATTACCTCTTGCCCTGCAGGCCATGGAAGTGACAAATGGACCAGTGATTGGGAAGGAACACCGGGGCAGGAGGCCACAGTCAAGGACCATTAGGACAGTACGTACCCTCGAGAAGGAGCACAGGCCAGCAATCAGGAGGATGGGGAATAAACTAAAAAAAATCAGATGTCTGGGGAAGGCTGATCGGTGGAAGGAATGTGAAGGTTGGGTAGGTGAAGGCCAAAGGCCTCCAAGAACCAAGAATGAACACTCCTGTTCCTGGGCTCTTAAGAGCATTAAATGAGTCATCCACCCTGTGGCACTGGCCATGGATCAATTGCTAAGGATCCATAGGCCATGTCTTCCTCTTGCACATATTATAAACGCCATTGATATGTTATTTGCATTTTGCCTGCATATGCAGAAGCTCATAGCCTGACTCCTACATTTAAAGTGACATAGGTTAAGATCAAACTGCTTGATCCTAGTAGTTAACACCACCCTATTCTGTCTTTCTCCATTACCATCAGAATGAAAAACAAGACCATAGACTCCTCATGTTCATGCTGTAAGACCAGTAAACTTCTCATCATCTAAATAATATTATTAGGTGATGAGACATTTCTACTCAAGTGAATATCTTTGTAGAACTGTTCTTTTGTAAGAAGGAAAAAGTGTGAATATCATTAAAATTCCTACATTTAACAGAATTGTTACTTAATGAAAACAGCAGAGTGTGATTTGGATATGTTACCCCACTTTCACAGTGGTGAAAACTATCCATTGTAAAAATACTTGGGATCTGAGTGTTATGTGTGTCCAGGTCAATGACTGTGAAACCTTGTATTAACTTGAGTACCTAGCTGTCATTTTTTTAGAGATATATAGAATAATAGCATCTCATATGGACTACATATTCAAAGTGTTCAGTTGTTCACGTAAGGTATGTTGTATAGAAGACATAAATCTAATTACATATGGAAAAAACAGATGTCAGCAGCAGGAATGTGGTGCTATGCTCCAGTTTTCAATGTAGAAAGCAGATTAATGACTGAAGTATGTCTGAAAAGACAAGTGCAGGATACAATTGCACACCTACATTTGCTGTACCTAACATTCCAACACTTTACTCTGCCTTTTCAAGTGACTCTATCACATCACTCCTCACAGCTACTTACCTTGCTGGTACATCCATTATCTCTTTGCACATCCACAACTGTAAATCCAACACTTCCATTAATCCTTATCATTTTATAATGTTGTGCCTCTACTTCATAGATACCCTGACTAATTACATATTATCCATCGGATGAGTACATGCCAGTATACTCACTTATAGCTCTTTACTTGCCCTTATTACAGAAGACAGCACAGGACACTGAATACAGTTCTGAAGAAGTTATGCAGATTCAAAACATTGGGTGGAATTTTGTACTCTTGTGCGCAGAGAAAACTGGTGTATAGCTGAGTTTTCTCTCCACATTATTTGGCACTCTGGGCGCAGTTTTCATCGTCATGCTGGTGGGGTGGCACCAGATAGAGAAGGCAACATTGGCTCCAAAGAGAGTAGGATGCTCCCCTCTGATATAGAACAATACTTCTCCCATCAACCCAAAGACACATAAGGGGAAATACTCTCACTGGGGGTCCCCAGCAGACTTAACCCACCACTGCCAGATTGCACTAACAATGCCGGAGCAGTGAGCTCACCCCTTCTCCCTGGGGCTATATCTACCTTTGTGACCCAGCAGATCCACCTCTTTATGCCATCATCAAGGGGAAGAGAAAATTGGAAAACGAGACCTCACCAGCAAGAATTTCATTTTCCGATTCTCATATTTTGGGCCTGTGTCACTGTTTGTGCTGATGGCTAATGTGGGCTCAAAAATCATCCATTAACTAAGTTTTTCCTTCCACAGAAGCCGCCAGACCTCTGAAATTTTGTGTTTTTATTTCAAAACACTGGTTATTTGAGATAGGAAGTACTCAGCTACTTTGACATAGTTAAATAAAAGCCAGCCATATATCATAAAATTGGGAGTCTTGTGGCCTAGTGGATAGTGTTTCTGCCTCTGAGACAGAAGCTGTGAGTTTGAGTCCCACACCAGGACTTGATGACCAAGGAAGGTGCATTTATAATATGGCCAACATAGAACATTACAGCGCAGAACAGGCCCTTCGGCTTCGATGTTGCGCCGACCAATTAGGAAAAATGCGCCGACTAATTAGGAAAAATACATGTTGAGTATCAAGCTACAGTATTGTGCTAACATACACCAATGGCCAGCAGTAAGAGCGGGAGAGACTCCTGGTCAGCCATGCTTAATTTGGAGTGGTCCTCAAGCTACAAGCCCCTGGTTACAGGCTAGTGACTTGTTCCAGGAAAAACCTCACTATGGAAACAGATGAAAGTCTGCCTTGTGCACCATTAAATGAGGAAGAGATACAACAACCATGTGTTATAAGGCAGTTGGTATTGTTGACTTGGTTCTGAATATAACCAAACACCTCTTTCTGTTCTTTTGTCTCTTTGATTTCAGAATCCTCATAAGCTTCTCCTGAAGGTTGTCACCTTCACCATCTGTTTGGTGACCAAGTAATACTACATTTGAAGTAACATTGGCTCTTTAAGCTTTAATGATTCTTGAAGTCGATCTAGAAATTTGTTCAACTTTACAATGTGCTCTTTCTCTAAGTAGAATGTCACTTGAATCATGATGGTTGGAACACTGTGGGAGTAGCAATGCCCCAAATAATAATCTTTTAATTGGGTACAACTCTTTGTGTTTATGAATGATAAGTAGTTCCTTGCTCTTGTCAGTTAATATCAATTATTAATATACATTTCACAGGTCCATCTTACTGAACACACATACAGTAGTTAAATTAGAAAACAAATCCTCACCAGTAGGCAGTAAGTGTCACTTTGAATTACTTTACTTACAGTTTGTTTATTGTCTCCACAAATCCTCTGTTGTCAGAATGGGTGTGGCCTGTTCACTGTTCTTCACCTTTCTAATTTACACAGTTCTTTATGATCTAATTAGGTCTTTATTTACTGCTTCTAACTGTACATTGTTTTCTATCTTGACTTCTGCCTTGTGCTGTATAATTTTATTATTTAGTTCTTGTTCAAAGACCACTTTGTACTCTCTTAGCATCTCCTTAATGATGGACATATGCTTACTGATTCCTACTGTAAATAACTTTGTCATAGAGCTATGGAGGTATACTGCACAGAAAAGGCCCTTCAATCCATTGAGTTTACACTAACAATTCCTTCACTAAAGGGACACTAATCCCATTTTCCTTCACTTGTCCCATATTCTTGAATGTTATGATATGTCAGGTGCTCATCAAAATATTTTTTAAAGGTTGTAAAGTTTTTGGCCTCCACTACTTTAGTGAGAAGTCTTACAACATGAGGTTAAAGTCCAACAGGCTTATTTAGCAACACAAACTTTCCACTACCTTCCCAGGCAGTGCATTCCAGATTCCCACCACCCTCTGTGTGGAAAAGTTTTTCTCAAATCTCCTCTGAATGTCCTGCCCCTTAACTTAAAATTATGCTGCCACGTGATGATCTTTTCAACCAAGAAAAACAACTGCTCCTACTCAACCTGTCCAGATTCCCTTGTAATCTTTTAGACCTCAATCATCTCCTCCCCTTAGCCTTCTCTTCTCTAAAGAAAACAATCCAAGTCTATCTAACCTCTCCTTATATCTCAAGTGCTCCATCCCGGGCAACATCTTGGTAAACCTTCCCTCTAGTACTATAGTGAAGTAACCAGGACTACACTCAGTACTTGAACTGAGGCCTAACCAACACAGTATAACTCCAACATTACTTCCTTGTTCTCATACTATATACCACGACTGATGAAAGCGAGTCTCTTTTCTTATGCCTTCTTAACTACCCTATTCATGTGCTCTGCTGCCTTAGGGATCTGTGAATAATTACTCCAAGATCCCTTTGTCCCTCTGAACTACCCAGTGACCTGCCATTCATTAAATACTCCCTCATCTTATTTATTCTTCCAAAATATATCAGCTCACGTTTGGCCCAGTTTAACCATATTTTCTTACATCAGTTCTTTCCATCACATCAGGGAGACTTTCTTGCCTCCTGCTACTACCAATGGCAAATAATAGAATGCATCGTTATATTCTACTTTAACACTAATTTCACTTAACATTGGAAGATTATTATCAACATCACACCAGTTTTGAATAAAAGAATGTGACTTAACACTTCTTATACTCTCTTTCTACAATAACAGACATTGTTACAACAGTATCAATCATAAAGGTAAATTGTGAATTTCAATTATTATTTCTGTTGTGAGTGATGAAATTTTATCTATGGCCATATTACTTTCATCTTGTTGTGCTGCTTCCCTTGCTGTCTGACTGAGTACTGCCTGATAACAACAACTTCTATATCTGTCATACATATTTTCAAGGACTTGCAGAATCCTGAACTAGATTTAGACTAGACAGCTTCGACCTAGTGAATGGCTGTGACTTGAAGCCTTACTATAACCTGTAGCATTACTATTTTTCTACTCCTTGTCATGAAATAGTTCGATCTATGTGCTAAAGTTGCCACCTGTAGAGACTGGAACATTTAATGTACACAAGGTACAGGTTGTTCCAACACTTGTTACATTGGGCCTGATTTTATCATTTTGATTCTAAGTGCTGAATCTGGGCGCAATTCAGATCTGACTAGGAAATTTGCTTTTAAGCCCTCCCCATTGGCACTTAGCCTGAAAAAAAATCGTGAGTTGAATCGCACTGTGGTGGGACTGAGCATGCCTAAAACAATCGGAGCTGTGAATTGCGCATGTGCAGTTAGAAAAAAATTTGAAAATCGCTCCTGGATCGCAAAAAGTGAACAAAACGGTCTGAGAGCCAAAAGCGGGAGCGATGGCCGCCCCACCCCTGCAATCTAAATTTCCCCCTTATCTACCCCACCTACCTACTATCCAGACTGATCGTGATCCTCTGCCCCTTTTCCCTCCCACTGATCATCCACAGAATGACAGCGGCCCCCCTGCCCACTCCACCAGAGATACATCTGATCCGCCTTCTCCTCTGTCCCCACAGAGATAACAATCTGGCCTCCATCTGCGCGCACCGCCTCCCCCCACCCCATCCCACCCAACAACACCACCAGACAATGATTAGTCTTCCCTCCGCCCCCGCCAGAGCTACATCTGAACCTACTCTTCCTCCCTCCTCACCAGAGAATGATTTGACTCACCTCCCCTGTTCCTCCCCCCATCCCCCCGACCTGAGTCAGAGAGCTGTTGGAAGCTCTGAACTTATCTCTTTAGAAGCTGGGTGTCCAAAACAGACCTTTTGCTGAGTATGCCTGTTTTGTGCTGAATTTGAACATGCAAACTCAATGTAAAGGGAGAAATGCTGATAAAGTTGGGCAAGCAATTCAATAATTTAATTTTAATGCATACAAGTGCATTTAAATCACTGTTGGATGTGTTTCTGAATCTTGGTAAAGTTGTCATCTGTGCAGGTGTGGATTGCATAAATAGTTTCATGCTGATTTTATCATGTTTTCATGCCTGAAAATAGGTGCGCGCAGTGGTAAAATCGGGCCCATTGTTTCTGTTCTAGTAACAGAGTGGAACTCTATGGAAGTGTTTTGATCCGTCACCGGAACAGTTTAAGTGTCAGTGAGCAATTCTTCTTGATGTAGTCTGCTAGCCGAATGTGTCATTGATACAGGAACAAGAATAGATCCTGTTAAGTAAGTTGAAAGAAGGGAGCAAAAAAGTAGGCTCCAAATGAAAGAAAATTGGGAAAATTTAGAGATGGATATTACGGGACCTTTATACCAGGTAGAGAGAAAAACATAATGCCTTGCAATTGTAGACTACATTACCCAATGGGTTGAAGTTTTCCCATGTAAAGATGCCACAGTCAGCACTGTGGCTCTGATTTAGCAAATGAAACAATAGCAGATGGGGAATGCTCCTTCAATTAGACTCTGATCAGGGAAACCATTTCACAGGAAGGCCTTTGAAAAAAGCTTGTCGGATATTGGGGATAAAATAAATGTTTCATATACTGTATGACGTCGGCTGAGAGGGGATCTTTTAGAGGTATATAAGATTATGAGGGGTATAGATAGAGTAAATGGTGGTAAGCTTTTTCCACTGTTAGAAATGGATAGAACGAGGGGTCACGGGCTCAGGGTGAGGGGGGCTATGTATAAGACGAATATTAGAGGCCAGTTTTTCCACACAAAGGGTAGTGGGGGTGTGGAATGCACTGCCGAGTAAGGTGGTGGGAGCAGGCACGCTAGGGTTGTTTAAGGGTCTCTTGGACAGCCACATGAGCGGTCTGCAGATAGAGGGATATAGCAGGACTGTTTGAATATCGGGAAGACCAAATAGTAGTAGACTATCTTTTAGTTTCGTCTCGGGAATGTCTTAGTTTTTTTTAGCATGTTTAATTAAGTCTTATTTGTTTCCGCAGGCAATTCGGTCCACCTTGTTGACCAACAAGGGGCATGCATGTGGCATGTCGTGCGAGAGCTGCTCTTGGAGGTTGCTTCAGGAGTTGCCTAGTGCTTCACGTCATCAGTGTATGCTTAAACTGGACCATCTGATGGGCAATGTGACAGCTCAGAGACTATCGCTGTTGCTGTGCTGACACATGGATTTGGGCCTGTGTCTGCGGGAGTTTGCGCGTTCTCCCCGTGATTGCGTGGGTTTTCTCCGGGTGCTCCGGTTTCCTCCCACATCCCAAAAATGTGCTCTTAGGCTGATTGGGTAACAAATTGTCCCTATATTGGTCCCTATATGAGAATCTTCAACAATAGGCATACCTAAAGTCAAGGATATGTCATTAAGACGTTAGGACGACGGCGTGGGCTCGTTGGGCCGAAGGGCCTGTTTCCCGTGCTGTGTTGTTCTTTGTTCTTTGTACTATCCCCAGAGCTCAGGAGTGGTAGAACGAATGAACTGTATGTTTAAAAATAGCTATACTAGAAGAAGGAAACAATTTGCTGCAAGCTTTGCCTGCAATGCTGCTCTGACAGAGAGCTATCCTCACCTAGGGACAGGACTAACTGCTTTTGAATTGATGACTGGAAGAGCAATGCACCTCTCAGAGGGGGAGAGCTTGAAATAAGTCAAGGAAAAGTATTTCAATGTTTGAGGGATTTGATGGACCACCTACATTCTCTGAAAAACCAGGTAATCACCCAACAGCAGCATAGAGACTGGATTAAAATGACAGGAAAGAATACCCCTAAATTACCCACACCAGGGAATAAGGTAAAGGTAAAACTGGTGACAGACAAAAAAGGGCAAGCGGTTTGATGGAGGGACCCAATGAAGTGATTGTTACAGGACAAATGTGTGCCCTAATCAATAAAATGCACAGCCTATGGTGGTGGCATTGGAATCAGTTGAAACCATATCCTAATGAGTAGTCCCGTAATCATAAACATCTGCAGACTGTCCCAGTGGATAAATGAATCTATGGAGGAGGGAATTATCATAGCCCTCTGCGCTAATAGCAGAGATAATTGGAATTTGTAAATAGGCCATTAGAGTAGCTCAAGCCGTGGAATACAGGAACCAAGAGGAAGGGATAGAAATGGTATGATTAATGTAATATTAATTAGGGGCCGGAAGACTTTCTGTTTATATCTAGAGGTTACAGCCATCACAACGATGCCCCACATGTCCGTCACTTTGTCGAACAGGATTCCAGCAGACAAATCATCTGGATCACGTTGGATAACTGGCACATAACTGAATGTAACGCAGTTGTAATGCAAGATTGTAATTAATAATTTTACTTATCAGGCATTAACCAACAATTGAGGGATACAGAAGAGAACAATAGAAATTGTTGATAGTTGATTGCCATAATGATTACACGTGTTTCTATTAACGTTGAGTTTACTAATTTTAATTCAGATAGGATCAGCAGCCGAAGTTTATTTCCCTCTGGAACTGCATATCAACACTTACCTGTACTTTGCATATACATATGCTAGAATTTCTAATCAATCTAGCTGTTGGACTTGCTTGCATGTCCTTATACATTCTGGGGGTATGGGGGGGTTGCCTTGTGACTATTTCTCCTATCATGGTCTGAATTGAGACCAACGCGCTTAGTATTTTAGGTTCCCTGAACATCGGATACCAGGAAATGGTTTATGACAAGATAAAATTCCACAGTGGTACACTCTGTGTAGGTAGGCCAGATCACATAACAAGGTGTACACCTGTCTTTAACATATCAAAACCAGCTCCCAGTTTCACCCTGAAACAATGATACCAAAACATAAGATGTGTTGTACTGAGAATAAGGAATGTCCTGGGTTTGATTTAGGTACAAGTGAATATTACAACACTGTAAACCAGACCATTTAGTTCTGCAAGAGTTCGCCCAGTGATGATCATATCTCTTATTGCTTCAAGGGGAGCAACACTTACCCAACTCACAATGTTTCACATTGGATTTGTGGAGATAGAACATATCCTTGGCTCTTTATCAGGTGGAAAGGATCATGTCACCTTGGATATGTAGTCCCATACATTTATCATTCGCCTCTCCTTTGTTCTTGATGAGACATTGATGTGATATCATGCTAATAGACTTCGGCATGCTGCTCCCCTGGTATAGGATTGGGTAGTTAACGTAAGAAGACATTGGCCTAATCTCAATTTTGGAAAAGATTGCCAATGATACAGCCAATGCCTTTACTGAAATCACGATGAGAAGGTTACTATGCGCAATGTGATAATTCAGCGTCGAATAGCACTGAATTTATCTTTGCAGCTAATGGTGGAATAAATGCTTTAATTGGACCAAAGTATTGCACATATATACTAGATAATTCAGAGTCCATAACCAATCTAGTTAGGCCTCAAGTTGGCTAGATTCCCTGGGAACATCAATAGTACAAGGGATTGTATTAATTTTCATTATTATTTTAGCAATCATTGTAATTCTGCAATTGCTTAAATGCTCCATTAGCAGTCAGGTCCACACAAGACACAGCAATCTGGGTGGAGACAAGAATACCCTGATGCTGAACAGCTCTCCCGGATCCGAGAATACATATTTGAAAACTTCTAGTTAGTGGCCTAATCTTGGGCTAGCCAAGGGCCAAAAGGGAGAATATGTAGGAGGAAGTTTAGTATAACTTGGGACAAAAAAGACTGACAATCAGAGTGAATATAATATAGGGAAGTCACAAGTACCTGGAATATATTTTATAAAGATATTGTTTGCATAGAAACATGTATAATCACTTTTAGAGAATTTAAACATGTAGTTTTGAATATTCTGTACATTTGCCCAACTGCACACTGCCCTAAGGCATGGTGGAATATAACTGAGCAAAAGAAATCATATTCTCTGGAATAATACAGCTATCGAACAAAATGAGAAAGCGATTCTTATCAGAGTGGACTCCAGATAGTCCTGGAGCTCGTGGACAGGTGAATGAATAGGTGTTACATTACATTCAATGAGAATTGTCTAGTATGTATCATAGGATAATGAGAAAGGGAAGTTTAGAACTCCATGGACTTACATATTTGAAGTTGCTAAGAGATGGTGGGAGAGAACTTGCAGACTCTATGCACCTATATATTTTCATGCTGCCAGGAACTATACTGATAATGATTGGCTCATACCTGACTGGCATGAACTGATGGGAAGGCAAATAGATTTTGAACATTGTTTAATTGTAATATTAAGAAATGTAATTTCAGAGTGATTTAGAACTGTCCCAAATCACTTTCCAGTGTTCGCTGACCAGCCTGGACAATAAAGAAGTGTTTTAACCAGAATATTGTCTCCATGAGTTTTTGTGTTTTGCTGAGCTGCAATTAATAAAGAGGAATCTCTCACATGAAAGCTAGCATAATACTTAGCCTCTGAAAAAAAAACTCCTACATGGGGTTAGCCCAGTCACTCATGGTAACTGGCTTTAACACACCAGTGTTAATAATTCATACCAATTCTTCTTCGACCTTGGGACGAATTACATACGGCATTGCTCTTGCTTTGAGATCTTTTGGTTGACTATTATGTTTTATCTTGAGTTTCACTTGAACTTTCTTCGTTGAGCCTAGTGTCACTTCAAATACACTCTTGTGTTTATCCAGAAGGTGCTGTATGTTTGTCTAAGTATCAACCAGTATGTTGACAGCACTCCTGTTAAGTTTTATCTTCTTCAACCATGATCTTCTAAATAGAATTGGAAAATTATCACATGGAGAGACAACTCCACTGTTTGTCCATTCAATTCTATGTTGACTATGATGTAACCTTATAATGGCACAATCTCTTCTGTGTATGACCTTAAAACCACATCAGCTGGTTTAAAGGATAGTACTTCAGCTTTTGTTAGTATGTCATCTTAGGAATTGAAGATACAGCAGTATAAGTATCAACCTCCATCCTAATAGCTATAGACATAACTTAGGAATCACCCAAAATTTATGTGATTCACCTTATATGGATAAGACATTTAGTTGGATGTCTTCTGCATATTTCTGGACGTTCTCTTCTTTAATAATTCTTTTCTTTCAAGTTTTAAATTCTTTTTATAGAACACAACTTGTTTTTCTTGTTCAAGGTACCTAGATTCTTCGGAATATTCTTGTTAACGGAAACTGATATAGTCTAACAAACTTTTGCAATATGACCCATTTTCCTTCAATTCTTGCATTGACTATCCTTCCTCCAGCATTCACTCGCTGAATCACACATTTTGGCACATTTGTGACATGCTTTTTGTTGTTTTGACTTCTTATAGCAGCTTCAAATTTGTGGGTCTTCATTCCTGCATCAAATTGTGAAGCCCCTTTAAAGACAGCAATAGGAATTGCTGTGTTGATGGAATTGGCTGCTGAAATCTATGCATGTTCGGTAAACAATCCTCCCTGTATAGTCTCATTTTGGAGTGCACAAACTAAACCGTGATCTAGCATTTTTAAGGTCGCCACAAACTGAACAATGCTTTCACATTCCACTTGATTCCTTCAGTAGAACCGGAACAGTTCTGTGATAGCCTTGGCTTTTGAGAGCAAGACTGTTTAAGGATCTTTATCAAGTCATCTTAAGTTTTGGTTCTTGGATTTGCTAGATGAACCAGGTTCTGGAGAAAATTGTAGGTTTTACTTCCTACTGTACTGTGAAAAACGGGAACGAACAACTTATTTGCAATTTAATAACTTGTACAAATTAGTAAAAATGCTCTGCATAGGAACTCAGAAAATTGATTTTCTTCACTGAAAAGCTTTATGGATTCTAACTGACCCACTATTTCCCTTGCAGGCACTAGTGACTCGATACAGCTCGGTATTTTTTTTACTGTCTTCCCAATCCACTCTTGTTTACCCTGGAGACCTTAGACTTGATGTACTTTTTTGTAAATGACCCCCAACTGTACAATAAAAAATCTAATTTTTTCGAATATTCCAGATATTGCATAGAAACTCAGTCTTTTCTGATCAGAAAGGAATCCTTTTCGTAAAACTACACAGAGAGCCTTTTTTTCACTTCCAACTTCTTTCACTGGTGCTTCAATTTTTAATCCTGTTGTTGCTTCTTGTCAGCCTTCTAATTTTCAACGTGTGAGGACACACAATTTTTTTCCTTTGTCCACTTGTGATCCTTTCTCAATATTCTCGATGAAACAAAATCTTGACTTGCCTCTAATTTTATTTCTGCAATATTCCAACTGTGTTAAGGATTGTGGATTTTAACAAAAAGAATATGATTTGCACAGGTGGATTCAAAAGTAACAACAAAAGATTTATTCCAGGAGATGTTCTCTGCACCATCTACGTATTGAAAGTAAAATAGCAGCCAGTAACAACACCTTAATGACATCACCATCAAATGATGTGACCAGCTGTTAAAGCGTTCATGCAACACTTATAAATATTTAACAACCTTAAAATTATATAATTTACAGTACAAACGTACACTATGTCACCCAACATGTGGGTGCTGCATAAGACCCTCCTCCCACCTGACTTCATCTTGTTCTATCCCGTTTAACTTATCCTGAAATGCATTCGTACTATTCGTTATAATTACTCCATATGCTAGCATGTTCTATTTTCTCATCACTCTGAGTAAAATAGTTTTCTCCTGAATTCCTCAATATCTTATGTTTATGGCCTTCATTTTTGGAATTCCCTTTAAGTGGAAGCACATTCGGTATTCTTCTGTGCTATCAAATATTTTCATTATCTTAAAGAACCCTATCAATTGGTCGCCCATCAGCTTTCTCAATTCTAGAGAAACGAGCCCTAGCTTACTCAATTTTTGCTAACAGTCCTGGCATTATCCTTGTAAATCACCATATAATGTACTTGTGCTTTTTATTCATTCTTGGGATGTATGTATCACCGGCAAAGCCAGCATTTATTGCCCATCTCTAATTAGCCTTGAGAAGGTGAATATGAGCTACTTTCTTGAACTGCTGCGATCCGTGTGGTGCTTATTCCTGAGACTGTATAATCTTCTGATTTCCCATTTGGGTTCAGTTCTTTCAGTTCATCATCCAGTTCTGTTGCTTAGATTTTCTTTGCTTTTGTAAAAATATATTTTGCCATTTTGATTTACACTTCCAACAACTGTTATGTAAACATTTGAAGTGGGACATTGCAGCATGACAAGTAGACAAGACAAAGATAACTGTTTCTGTGTGGGTGTTACAGGAAAGATTTAGTGGTATGTGTATAATTACATGTCAATGTAGACATTTATATAGAAGTTGTATTATCTAAGCAATAACAAATTCAATGCACTGTTGAATAATAATCACAAGGAAAACCACAATGATTAATGCGCATGCATAAATGTACAGCTTTTCCAATATATTCTCCAGTAGCTTCTGTCTTTATCCATTACTAACAACCTAAATTTTAAAATGGATTCACAGGGACTAATAAATAGGTCCAGCAGGTGTTAATCAATAGGATGAATGAACAATCAATGGAAAACTGTCACTAACACGCCAAAGGGCAATCATCCAGGAATGAAACTGATGTAATAACATGTGTGTGACATATCCTGTTCAAATGCTTGGAAAACAGCTCAGCTAGATAACAAGAATTCAGTGCACATATGCAAACATAGTGTTATTGACCACAGAATCCATTATTTTTCTTAGAAACAATGTTTAGCACTTTTTTAAACCCATGAGGCCTATGCAGTCATTTCTGCACCTCTCACTAATTATCATTAGAGTCGTACCTCATTTGGATTGCCTTGCTGTAACGTCGACACTTTACTGTCTTTATATTGTGTTTAACTTAATTATATTGGCTCAAAATACATTTGAAGCTAATATATGAATTGAAGTGCTCTAACTCTATTGGAGATTACCAAATAAATTTTGTAAGGTAGCACGTTTAATTCCAGTGACATTGACAAGTTAAATAACTATCTGACAATGGTTATTTCTCTGTGATAGACAGGTCCACTTAAAATTTAAGTGGAGTGTATATTTGATTTACAGAAAATTAATTCTCATTTTACACCTAGACAATCACTGCAACTCTAAGACCAGTGAATATTGCTACATTGCAATTAAAATCAGAAGTGTTTTCTTTAGATATGTACGGTAAACCCAACAATGCTAAATAATGCAACTGAGATGAGATTATTTTAACATTGATTTTGTGCTGTAGCTTTTTTACATACATGTGAGTCACTTAATTTATCAGTTTATCATATTGGCATGTAACAGATTAACCTGCCTAGTAAAAGTAGTTCAAAATAAATAACAAGTGAATGCATGTTCAGCAGTGAACATTTTGCTTTGAATGTAAACTGTAGAAATCTTCCCTCACTGTAAATCTACACTTCCAGTTTAAGCAAATATAACTAGATAACTGTAAAACAATTTAAACATCGCAATGACAAAGCACTTTGTCATGGATCAGTTACATGGCTCAAAACACTGATACTTGTGACTCTAATCTCTTATTAGGAATCATAAATCAGTGTGATATTGATTTTTTTAAACCAGGACCAGCAAAGCAGTGTTGTAAATTGAGTAGCTCTTAAAAGCCCTGTGCACCGTATTTGCCACTCCCCTGTTTGCAAGACTAAGGATTTGCTTCTTAATTGCTTCTGCTATTACCACTACCCAAAGCTGTACTTGGAAACTAACAGTAGGATCACTGTTACATTTTTATTGTTCTTTTCTCCAGGCAATTTATCTTGCTGTCCAGAAGACAATGCTTCTTGATAGACTTACAGGATTAGAAGTGAATGTTTTGTAAGTTTTAGAAGAGAAGCATTGTGAGCAATTATACTGCACGGTAGTGGCTATAAACACCATTCATCTATTTTTGTGGATTACACAATGATTTTATTTATCTTTCTTTTGTGAGTTCTAAAGTGACTCTTCACTGAATCCTTATTGTTGATGTTAGTTTGTGTGAGGATGGCAAACAATTTAAGAATTTGATTGAAAACCTATCTGAATGGAGAAAAATAAATACAGTATTAATTTTGGTTGCCACTCTTTTTATTAGTGAGGTAAAGATCGAGATTTAAGCTTCCTCAAATAATACTATTATGGCAAT
Source organism: Sphyrna mokarran (assembly GCA_024679065.1). Classification (NCBI taxonomy): domain Eukaryota; kingdom Metazoa; phylum Chordata; class Chondrichthyes; order Carcharhiniformes; family Carcharhinidae; genus Sphyrna; species Sphyrna mokarran. The sequence continues at coordinate 120,147,922 of JAGIQG010000001.1, read as the reverse complement.
AGGACCATCAACAATTTTAGTATATAGATAAGAGACTGGATAAGTTAGTAACTCATCATTTAGTTCAGAAAGCAGCATATGCTACACAATAGCAGCTTAAGTAGTTAAAAAATGTCATCCCATCTCCAAATATTGTTTCCTTTCCAATAAAGACGCTGAGCTATTGAATGCAAGGCTTCAATCCATTTCATCTTTAGTTGTTTGCTTGCAATAGGTTTTGGCAACATAGCAGCACTGTGTTTGGCACTGCTGCCTTACAATGCCAGAGACCCAGGTTCAATTCTGGCTTGGTGACTATCTATATGGAGTTTGCACATTCCCTCTGTGTGTGCGTTGGTTTCCTCCGGATGCTCTGGTTTCCTCCCAAACGATGTGCAAGGTAGTGTGATTAGCCAAGCTAAATTGTCCCTTAGTTTCAGGGGGACAAGTAGGGTAAATACATGGGGTTGCAGAAATGGGGCCTGGGTGGGATTGTTGATGCAGGCATGGTTGTCCAAATAGCTCCAAACGCACCGTAGGACTCTATTGATTCCATGAGATTTCTTCAGTGGACTCCACTGAGTGACAGGCTTCTGCTAAAGAATCATGTTACTTGAAGTTAAATGATATTTGTATAGCCTGATTTGAGTTGAAGTGTTGTTGCATCATGTAATCCAAATAATAATAATGTTGGACATTGCTTAATTGAGTTTGTATCTTCATAGGCCCTGTTTGTGAACACAAGTCCTCATTCACCTGCTAAAGGAGCTTGAAACTCTGAAAAATAAATCTATTGGACTTTAATCTGATGTTGTGGACTTCTTAACTGTTTTTACCCCAGTCTAACGCTGGCATATCCACATCATGAACATTAATTGGCCATATTACAGGCAAATGGCATACTTATAAACATTAAAATGGTAGCAGCAAACTGCCTTCATGGAGAAAGGAAAAAAGCTACTGATCAATGATCATCCATTAGAACTGGAGCATGGAATGGAGGTAGGGAATGGGGGAGTAGAGAAAAGGACAGAAGGTAAAGCCTGTGAGTGCATGGAAGGAAAGGGATTAAGTCTTTAAAATGAAATTCATAGTGCCCATGGGAGGTGTTTTGACTTCAAAATGGTGTCTGTTCTGCTTGCACACTTTTGCTACAGGCCATGCCAGATGCCATTCTGGATATGTCTTAAAGATGAGCTTTGGAACTGTGTGCAGGAAGTATGCAGAACATGCAGGTGGTGAAGCCAGTCAGGTATAAGTCCAGTTTGACAACAGTAATACCATTTTTAACCTGAATGCTTCAACTAATGCCTGTTCCAAACTGCTCACTGCTAAACATGCATTCAGCAGAAAGATGGACTCTACCCACACTGGTACAATTTAAAGTGGTCATCATCCAAGGTAAAGGTAAAGTCACCATACTCCCAGATAAACATAAGCTTCTCTCCCCTTTATGTGAGAGAGCTGACTGAACAAAGAACAAAACAGCACGGGAAACAGGCCCTTTGGCTAACGAGCCTGCACCGCCACCCCAATGTTCCCACCTCTACCTGTGATCCCTGTCTAGATCTATGGATTAAAAACTAAATTTGAGACAATTTAGGGAGAATTTGTTTCACCAATTAGCCTAAGAGCACATTTTTGGGATGTGGGAGGAAACAGGAGCACCCGGAGAAAACCCACTCAAGCGCGGGGAGAATGCGCAAACTCCCACAGACACAGGCCCAAATCCATGTATCTGCATAGCACAGTGATGGTCACTGAGCTGTCGTGTTGCCCATCAAATGGTCCAAATCAAACGTACACTAACGACGTGAAACACTAGGATACTCTCAAAAAAAATCCAAGAGCAGCCCTCTCACGACCCATCGAGTGTATGCCCCTTGTTAGACAACAAGGTGGACCACAGCATCTGTAGGATAAAAACAAGTACATCAATATCATCATCTATTTACACACATCCCAGGGACTCCCAAGGCTCATGATCCTTATTTTAAATCAGTTTTCTATACCCCTCCATTCCCATTCTGTTCATGTGCCCATCTAAGTATTTCTTAAATAACTCCAGAGTGCCTGCCTCCACCACTTTACGGGGTGATGATTTAACCTGAGGATTACCACACCTTCAACAAGGGGCAAGGTTGGGAAGGTGTGCCATCATTATAAACCTTAGGCAGTATGGGAATTGAACTTGGTGCTTCATCCAAGGCCCAATCAATGTTTCCTACAGAGTGCAAAACAGTAGGTAACTGCCATGCCTGCTCTCCCTTGCCCCCCCTCCACTTCTATCCCTTGCCACTTCACGTCCACCTCTCACTCCCCACTTCAACTCCTCACCACTCACCTCCATCCATCACCCCCCCTACTTCAAGTTGTATTCCCTCCTCCTCACAGTTCTACCCCATTGTCCCCTGCTCGCACAGTTACCTTTCCTATTATACTTGCATAGCTCTACCTGCAACCTCTGTAAAGGCTGTAAGCCCCGCTGTCATAGCCCCACTGTATCCAACACCTGCTGTTCCCACAGTTCTCTCTATTCACCCTGGTTCTGGCAGCTCAGGATTCTTTCTCACAATTCACCACCCAGTCCCACAGCTCCACCATGCTACACTCAGAAATTTCCCCCCACCACTTGCACAAATTTTCTCCCTCTGTCGTAAAGTCCTCCCTCTTTCACAGATCTCTATCCCTCACTTCCAAATCTCATATCAGTCTCAGAAATTTCACTCCTGATCTCAAAAATCTCACACCCTCTCTCAAAAATCTCACTGCCTCTCACAAATCTCTCCTCTCTCCCAAATCTCCCCTCTCACAAATCTCTCATCCTCTGTCACAAATCTCTCCTCACTCTCACAAATTTCACTCACAATCTCAAGAATCTCACCCGCTCTCTCACAAATCTCTTCCCCTTCTCGCATGTCTCACTCCTCAAAATTCTCTCCCCCTCTCTCACAAATCTCTCTCCAAATCTCATCCATTTCACGAATCTCTTTCCCTCCCAAACAAATCTAATCCCTCTAACACAAATTTCAGACCCCCTCACAATTCTCTCCCCCTCACAATTCTCTCCCCTCTCACAAATCTCACCCCCTTGCTCATAACTCTCTCCCCTCCTTTACAAATGTCACCTCTTCTCATAAATCTCACTCCTCTCTCACAAAACCCTTCCCCAAATCTCATCCCCTGTCTTACAAATCTCTCCCCCTTCTCACAAATCTCTCCCCTTCTCTCACAAATCTTACCCTCCCTCACAAATCTCTCCCTCCTCACTCACAAATCTCTCCCCCTCGCTCATAAGTCTCTTGCCTCTTCTCTGTGTCAAACCAGTGTAGCACTAGAATCTGCACCACCACAAGAGATCAATGGATAGATAACTGATTGACAAAGGCTAACCACCTGGCTCATGGCTCAGGTGCACAACTCATGCATGTAAGGGGAGCATGCATGTAGCTAGAATTATGCTGCCAGATAAAATATCATTGAATAGGACAAATTCTTCAGGTGCCTGGATTGTCCTGAAGTTGCTGTGCAATACTCACCAAAATACAAGTCATCAATCTGTGGTTGTCTGCACAACCTTGCCATTATGAAGGACTTATCACCAGGTATATTGTGTGAAATTGAGAGGGATGAAACTAACACATTTTTTTCTCCAGCTGAATTGTCTACAGTCAACTCTCATCCAACTGCAGTACCATTGCACACAGTCCCAATTCATTATTCAGCAACAGTTCCAATCCTTATCATCTCAAGTTTCTGAAATGAAAATGCAAGATAAAATAAGATAAAACAAACATTCCAAACCAACTTTATCAATCAAGCCATCCAAAATTTCATACAAATGTCAATAGATCATCCTTGAGTCCTTGTCTTCTGTTTGCTTTTTGCTGGCTTGATATTTCTAGTAAGAAATCTCATAACACCAGGTTAAAGTCCAACAGGTTTATTTGGTAGTAAAAGCCACTAATTTTTGAGTCTCTGACTCTTCGTCAGGTGAGTGGATAGTTCTCCCTCTCCAGTCTCCATTCATCTGATGAAGGGTCAGAGACCGGCAAGCTGGTGGCTTTTGCTACCAAATAAACTGGTTGGACTTTAACCTGGTATTGTGAGACTCCTTACTGTGTTTACCCCAGTCCAATGCCGGCATCTTCACATCACTGACACTTCTATGCAGTGCTATACTGGCTGATGAGAGGTTGCTGACTTGCATTGCAGGAGATTGCAGATGGCCTTGGAGGATTTCCTCACACAGTTCTGGTCCAAGAAGCCCTGGCTTTGGACTGCTTCACCTCGCCATGTGTAATATCAATCTGGGTTGGCCTAGCCTGACTGGCAGGCAACAGCAGCAGAATTCTTTGTCACTGTATATCCTCCAAACCACCTGCTGATGGAAACAAATTGGATCATTGAAAATACTACAATTGATGATTTAAATGCAAATATTTCTTTCCTTTTCTTTTTTATTCAGGAAATTGAGTTTTATAATTGATGAAAATCTAGGTATTTACATGCATTATTTGCATTATAAATGTAGAAATATCTTTATGCCTGGTCCTTAACTATTCATATTTAGGGGAGTGTGAGCTGTCGCTGTATTCAAGTATATAACGCTTCAATTATGGATAAGTATCAATCTGCTGATGCATTGTTGGAATGCTGTTTGGTATTGCTGAATTTCGGAGCTACTCACCAAGGTGTGCTGTATCACAAATGTAACACAAGTTGTCACATTTATTTCCTTCCCTGATCCATTATGTAATAACTGATTTTTTTTTCTCTGTCTTCATCTGTTTTTTTTCTGCAGTTGTTCCTTTGCAATCTTTAGTTTTTAACCTTAAATATGACATCAGTGAGCACTCCAGTAACCATGTGCAATGCCTTCAGAGATTCAACAGTAAGTATGAAAGGTTAAAAATGAGATGAGAAGATGTTAAAGATAATCTTCAATTTTATACTAATGCAGCATTTATTAGGAACAAACTATTGGAATTAGTGATATAAACAGCAATTTCATGCATTGGCATCGCATTAAGTAGGCGATGGACACAAAATGGAGCTAAGGGGCTTCACAATGATCAACCTCTTAAGCTAGATGGATTATAATTATGAGTATAATAATATTGACAAGCCTCAAGTGAGACTATAGGCATTTTTCCTTTTCTCTACCACAGTTATACTTATATAGAACAGATGTCAGATGAACATCTGGTTAAAATGGGACTAAATATTCAAAGAATCAATGCAGATACTCATTATTAAATACTGAGGACATTATTGTCTCCTATGGTGCCTGGCCTGTTGAAAATATCATCTGTGGAAACCAACTGATCAGAATTGAATAATGAAGATTGTAATGTTAGTTTAATGATGAATTTTAATTGATTATTTTTGAAGTAGCCGGGGAGAATTTACCTCTCGAGTGATTAAAGCCTTTATACTCCTCATAACGTAAAATGTGAAAACAAGTTCTACATGCACTGAATGTAATGAAATTTTTCCCTTTGTTGCAATAATGAGGGGATGATATCAGAGGCATTGGAAGGAATCTTCCATTCTCACTGGGTGTCTCATTCGCAGCTTTAGAAAAGACATCCATGTTGATTCTGAGAAAAAAGGCTCATCATATCTTTTGCCCATCAGATAGTTAAGTGGGCAGTGTTGGGGCTTCCTGTAGGCTGAGACAACTTGCTGCCTTCCAAAAGCTGCTGGCTAAATGGAGATTGGCATCTCTTGCACGCATCAATCCCTCGGGGTACAGTGGCTGCTACTGGAACAACATCCCTTGAAGCCCCAGGATCACGGCGTAGGAAACAGATAAGTGTTGTTGATGAAGTGATGGGAGATGTGTGGGGGTGGAGGGGGGGATTGTGGAGAAAGGAGTTTGCGCATTTTGCAACGAAGTACTGAAGTGATTGTCAGCAACCAACTGCTGCCTCATATGATTGTCCTTAATTATGCCCAGATTGGTATACACTACTCCCCTTACTTCCAGCTGACATGCAACCCATGTGGTTTTAACAATCATGCAGCCACATGTCAATAGATCTGCCTGGAGTTAGAAACATGGCAGTGGATTTGGAAAGAGGCCCTTAAGTGGTCACTAATTGTGCACTTAAAGGGCTCAAGTGAAAGTGGAACAAGAAGGTTGACCATGGGTCTCCCTGCCCAGAGGTTACTTCCAGTGGAGGTGGGAAGGTGTAGGGAATCAATACGGATGTCAACCCGCCCAATCGTCAGGTCTACCTGTGGGGTAGAAGATGTCAGCCATTCTGTTTTGGTTGAGATGCTAAACTGAGACGTCGGGCAGGATTCTCTTAACTCATCTATGCCCATTCCCCTGCAAGTGAGAATGGAGAATCTTGTATTCCAGCCAAACCTCCATTCACTTTCAGCAGCACTGGAGAATCCCAGCCATAAACAAGGACAGAGATTTTCGGCACCCATCTGCCTGTTCAGATGAGTGTAAAATTGTTATAGTGCTGTTTAAAGAAGAACATAATACCAGTGTCAACACCAAGACACTATATGAAAACTAGATCATGTTTCTTGTGAGTTTCAACAATAAAATAAAACATTTTATGTTATTTCTATGGTTTCTGTAGACCCCTTAGCTCCTAAAAAGCAAATGGCTGAAAGAAGCTCTCAAAATCAGTTCATCAAGAAAAATGTTGTGTTACAGGTTTGTAAAGAACTCTAAAGGCACTTACTAATGCCTAACACCACAACCAGTGTATATTTAGATCAAGAAAGTACTGCTTTTTAAGTATTAATCTGCTTTTAAAACTATTTGATCTGGCTTTAGGGTTGCTATTCTGAATTATTACAGGGGCAGTGTTTTTGTGCTAACCAGAAAGTTCTGTGATTGGTAGCAAGCTTAATCCTTCACAAAATGTGTCTGGATTCTTTGTTTGTAAGCCAGAAAGAAAATATTCAAGAAAGGTGGGGGGCGGGGGGGTTGCGATTCTCCCAAAAAAAGCTAAGTGCCCAATGGTTGGGAATACAGGGGTTTTTCCCACCGGTTTTTTGGGTGAGCTAAGTGGAATAAATTCTGTGCATGACTGTGGGCATCACAGATTCTCTAACATGATTCATGCGGTTGTGGGGGGGGGTGGTGGTGCGGCGATAGAACCTGAACCCACTGGAGAGGCCAGAAGAAGCACGCTGAGCAGTGCCAATGTGCATGCACCTACCTATCAGTAAGGAAGTCAGCACATGCACACTGCCCCCCTCCCCGCCATCCTCATTGCCAGCCGCCCGATCGGCAGCATCCTGATGTCTTCCCCAGCTGTACTCCACCAATTGCTAGTCTTTGTGAACCACCCCCCACCTCCTGATTGAACAAAGAACAACGAACAACACAGCACGGGAAACAGGCCCTTCGGCCCAATGAGCCCGCGCTGCCATTTTAATGTTCCCACTTCCACCCATGACTCTTGCAGGCCTCTGTTACCACAGCCCCCTAATTGAAGGTCTCCGTGACCACTCCCCCACCCCCCCCACTACCCCCATCCCCATGTCCATCTTGACTTCCCCTTCCAAGGCCAACTCAATCATCCTCTCCCTCCTAACTCCACTGATCCCAAATGCAGAATGTGCAAAACGTCCCTACAAAACGTGAATGTGCATCACCTCCACTGATCAGCCCCACCATTAGTAGGCCCTGCCCATCAGGCCAAGATCCTTGACAGTGCCAGGGTGTCTGGTGGATAGTGCCGGGGAACAGGCTGACAGTGTCAAGCTAGCACTGCCTCCGACCTCCCAGGTGAGCTTCAATGGCCTCTGCCCCCATCAGCAGAGTGATCACACTTGGTCCTTTGTTATGGAAACCAGCTCTCATCCAGCTATTGGGAATCTCTCCTGGTGGAATGGGAGACATTAGCAAGTCTGGATGATACTGTCCCATGCTTGCTAATGACACAAAAATGTGAATTCCCACATGGTAATCAGCCTCGAACTGATTTCCGGCGCGAGGCTGATAACATTAAAAAAAATGGCCTGTTAGACTTGCGGTCAGCTGAATGCTGGTTGCGAATGCTATGCAGGCCTCCTACTGATATCTCCTGTTCCACTGTGCTAATCATGCCCAAGGAAATTATTTTACGGCAATCAAGTAAATGGCATTGAATTTTGCCTTGTGAGAAGCATTAACCTGTTAATAATTTGTGGGAAATTTTCTTGACAAAATAAATAATGTAGATATTTTATTCAAGTGGTTGTTTTCAGTACGTTTTTTGTGTGATAGTTTAAACAATGCTTAGTCTCAGAGTGAGGTGTTTACAGCTTATTAAATAAAATATTTTACAAAAGATTATGTTCAAGCATCCTGTTGACAGGACATTGGCAAAGAAGAAAAGGTGAAAGTAAAAAATATATTTCTTGACCATTACTGTCCAAAGCCACATTGTAAACAGATGGATAGAGAAGAACTGATTTCGCATGTTACATATAGAATTCTTTCTGTAATTTTATTTATTTATCTATTTTCTGTGGTCCAGGTAAATATTATGGACCCAAGATCCAAGATCAAGGTTAATCTTTTGCTAATTCTTCGACGGAGCTGGAAAATGGGATAAACCCACTTCTGCTAACCGTTTTCCAGAAATTTCCCAGAATCGTTGCAGCATTACGTAGTCAATCGCAGTCAATTACCTGAAAACAGTACTGTATCAACTTTTGAAGACTGAAGACTCTTTTGATTCCTTTTGCATTAGGTCTTCAATTTAGTTCCACTCTGGCCCTTGCATGGCATGGTGACACAGTGGTTAGCACTGCTGCCTCACAATGGCAGGGAACCGGATTTGATTTCTGACTTGGGTCACTGTCTGAATGGAATTTGCATATTCTCCTTATGACTGCATGAGTTTCCTTTGAGTGCACTGGTTTCCTCCCATAGTCCAAAGATGTGCTGGTTAGGTTGATTGGCCGTGCTAAATTGCCTTTTAGTGTCAGAGAGACTAGCAAGGTAAATACATGGGGTTACAGGGATAAGGCCTTTGTGGGATAGTTGTTGGTGTATGTTCAATAGGCTGAATGGCCTCTTTCTGCACTGTAAAGATTCTATGACATTCCAGCTGGCTTAACAGGGTAAGGACTTACTAATGTGAGGCATTGTTTGGTGGATTTTAATGACTTTGCCCTTGAAATTTGCCATAAGAATAGAGTGCATGTACACACACACACACACACACACACACACACACACACACACACACACACACACACACACACACACACACACACACACACACACACACTCCCCCACTAGGAATGTGTTTGTATGCGATAGGGAACGGAGGGTGAGGGTGGGGGTGGGGGTTGGTGGTGATTGCATAATGGTGAGTGAGTTGGTGAATTGTGGGAAATGGCCTACCTCCTGCCTTACCAATCCTCTCTGACCTGTCTCCCATTTTATGGGAGGTATCAGGCACATTTCTTGCCTACCCTTGGACTGTTGAGATCTTTAAGCTTCATCTCCTCATGCTGTTATTTTACTGTTGCCTGGGGGAGGCCCATACCAGATGGGTAGGCCGGCACCTTCAATGAAACAAACTGGTGTTGAACAAGTCAGAAGGGAACTCTAATTTGGGGGCCCTATTGCATATTGGAAATATGCCTCTTCCCCAACATCATACCTTGTCTTTAATCCTCATTCCAACTCTGCCAACTTCCCTCAGCTTCTGAAACCCAACTCCCTACGTCCTCACCATCCTCACTTGGGTTCTGCTGACCAATGCACTCGACGTACCTGAAATCTAGCTTCCATAATCTCCTCTTCTTCAGTGACTGGTTTTGCTCTCAGTAGTGGTGAACATTTGAACCTGGTGCTGCAGAGATTACAGAGCTTCTGACCAATTACATTTGTCAACAGACTCTAAGGTGATTTTTGGTGGGCAGGTTTCCAGCTGACATTTTAGCCAGGAATTTCGTGGGAGGGTATTGGAGGGGCGTGGTGTGGAGGGAAGGAATGGTGATGGTAAAGGTTTGGTGGTGGTGAGAAAAATGGTGCCGGGTAAAATACAGTCCAGAATTTGTTCATAGTGCCAGATAAATGCTAGCACCAAGCCTCAGGGCCCAAACAAAAGCTACGTGAGGCAAACTTATTGTTGCATACATTTCAAGTATTAAATGAGCATTTTAATGAGGTACATATAAGTGATTTTTGCTATTGCATAATATTTTATTTTTGAATATTATAAATATTATTTCAAGTGGTATACTTTGGCCTAAATGTGGAAAGAAAAGTGATAGTTGAAAATATTCTGAATTATTTGATTGATTAGGGTGATTTTCACTTTGGAAGATCAATATTACTGGGATGGTAAGGTAAGCATTAGCGAGTGCTATATCAACTGGAAGATCTTTTGAAGTATTTATTGTTAACTTCCATCCTGAAGATCAAATGCTTACATATTTCACAGTTTTTTTTTGCCTTGAACATTGAAGCAAATGTCTGATTTATTTAAACTGATATATATTGAATGGGTTCAGTAATTATATCATTGAAAAATTGCATTACCATCTTTTATTTTGTACTAAATGTACGAATATGAACTAATTCTGCAAATTTACCATTATTACTTGTTGGTACATTTGGATTTCTCGCCTTCATTGACTTAATGCATGTCAGGCTGATGAGATAATCTTAAAATATAGGTAATAAGTAAAACCTTGCTGTGCCTCCTGATTTAAGAATACTGCCATAAACTTTTTGTAGCTACTACTTGGATCTTTAAAAAAAGAAATATGAGAAAAAGAGTGTGGTCTGCCTCAATGACACTAAAAGTGAGATAATCCCTGTGTAAGAAGTAACTAAGTATGGTCTGCCTAATCCAGTCTCAGTGTGAAACTGTTGACATTTGTTCTTTTTTTCATCATTATGTGACTGGGCCTGTTTTGTGCTGGATTAAGCACAAATCTCCAATGCAGCACATTTGGCATGTTAGTAGTAGTTTAACTTCATTAATAATGGATGAAGAGAATGAAATCTATGAAGGGGAAGAAATAAAAAGGTTTTTTTTGAACTTCAAAATTTCTGCTCGTTCCTTCTTTGTCACCAAGGATGGAAACCATTTTCTTTTTCTGGCTCACATTTTTCTACAAACAAATCTAAATTGTGCCATTTTAAAAACTAGATTCAAAGCTCCATCTGAAATTCATTGATTATTGACACTAGTTATATGCTGTGAAGCAAGATTTATTGATTGCAGATGCCTGTAATACTTTTTTTTCTCTTGGACTATGCCTTGACAATTTACTTTAACCAATATAGTTAGAAACAGCTGGAGGGTACTTTGATAGGACTGAAGTTTGTGTACGTAGCTGCCTTTCATAGCAGCGATCGATTGCAGGTCTACTAATCTTAGGCAGGACCCTTAGCTGTGGTCACTTATAAGTACTTGTGTTATTCACTCTTGTTGCATTTGTTCTGGCAAAGCAACAGCTGGGAAGACTTTTCCAACAAAGATGAGTGTTAGATAATCCTGATAGGATGCACGTCTAATATCTTTTGTAATTATGTCACATTCACTAACACTGGAATAATTCAAAATGGGGAAAAAAAACTGCCTTTGATCTTTTCCTTAAACCTCTCCCTAAGGACTTGTCATCCAAGAGATCTAATATATATTTCTATGCCACGTCTTAATGCATATTTCTTCACCATTGTTGGTCTTTTAAAGCATTGCCGATGGCTGACACAAGCTGCAACTTGTTACCACAAGTAGTTTGCAGGAAATGAAGCTAATTGTTATAATTTGGCAAATACAGCACAATACATAATACCAGTGTAATTTTGTACCATGTCTCTTTATAGTTTATTTGGAACAAATGGATTTGAATTACAATCAAAGGGCTCCTTTTTATTTTATTTGAAGAGTTATTACATTCTGTCTAAAGAAAGGTATCCTTCCTTATTGCAAGTCATTTTCTATCAGAGTTCCCAAATTGCAACATTTTCAGTGGCACAGCAGACCTCAATGTTTTTCAGTATGTGGTGTTAACTTGATATGACAGAACGAGATCAATATTTTGTCAATGGTGTGTTGTTTCTACAAACCCAGATTTCCTAAGCAAACACATAAATATTTTGGCCTTGGGGACGTTCTGTTGTCCATAATGAATTCAGTTTTAATTCTGACTGTTTTCCCAGCTGCTTCCATATTAAATACTGCACTTGGTATCTTTGGCTCTGTTTTCTCTGAACCCTGCCAGACCAGTGTTGTTTACCAGTAGTGTATACTGGTCCCCAGAGTGGAGGTCAGCACAGCTTATGAGGGGGAGGGTAGTGTTACCACATTGGTGGGTGGATAGAGATTTTTTTTTCACTCTTGTTTGTTTCTGGACTAATGCATAGGATATGCCAATCAGTAAATTAGTTAAACAATTTGCTAGGTTCCTTTGGCATGAAGAAGTATGGATACCATGTTGACCTTTAGATCCACCATTGGGAATGGATATATCCAAGAAAAGTTTAGTCCTGGCAGTAGATTTACTGAAACATTAGTATTGTTTGACTTCTCTGCTATAAACAAATAGATAAACTGTGGAGGGATTATGGAGTCAGTTTTACCAACTTAAAAATTGGACGGATATTTTATTTTCGTTATAAAGGTGTGATAAGTGCATGAGAGACACCTAAATGATAAAGCTGCAGAAATATAATCAATGCAAATGATTCTTAGCATACATTACATGCATTTCTGAAAGGAGGCTTGGCAAAAGACATTGGGAGCTATTGAACTAGAGCGTACTTGGTTGACTAGAAATAGTGTTACACATACATGTAAATTTGCTAAAAGAGGTAACATTATGAATGTGTTTTCCTAGCCAGTGAATTCCTGCCACCTGCAAAGATTTGCTTTATGAAGCATTTTCATGAGGCTTCATCAGTTAAATTAAGATCCCAGACTCCCCTCAGGACCTGAATTCAGATGTTTTCAATGATATTGCAAGGATATATTCCTTATTGGTAATGTCAGGCAAGGAGGAAAGATCAACTTGAAGGTAATAAATTGATTCAAAAAATAAATATATGAATAAATTGTATAAACTTATACAATTGTATACTTGTATTAAGTATACTTCTATGTTTAAGTATTTCTTATTTACTTATAGATTTCACACCTTACTCCGAGAGCATTTCCTTATAAAGATATCTGTATGAACTCATTCCAAGGATGAATTAGCACAACAAACACTGCATGATGTACAATATACCCGTCCAGAAAAAAATGATAGTGAGGATATCTGGAGTAGTTATATTCTTTATATTGGCTGGAGCATTGACATATTGTGGCAACCATAATAGTGCAAAATATTTCACACTGTACTTCAGCCCTTATGCATGTTCTTGAACACAGGTTTAAATGTCCTAAGGCAGATCCAACTTTTTCACATGAACTAAGTTCTTCTTTCTGTATACTCCAGGACTATGATGATGGAAATGATGCATTCTTGCATAAGTGCACCTTCTATTTTTATCAATTCAATGGAGGATACTTCTGTGGGAAATATTGACTGCCGTGAGACAACCTCTCCTCATCTGAACTTCTTTCAACATCTTTATCAGTAGTGATAATACTGTTAAGTAGTAATGTAGCGCAGTCATTGTAATCAGTAAAAAGAAAGACTTGCCTTCACCTTTTATGACCTCAGGACATTCTAAAATGCTTTACAACCAGAAGCACTTCTGCAGTTTAATGTACAAAACACAACACTAATTTGCACACAGCAACGTTCCATAAATAGCATCAAATAATGAGCAGATGATCTGTAACATTCTCCATTCTATCAAAACTGTCCCATCTGTTTGCAAATGCAAGTTCAATAGCACAAAATACAAATTATTGGTCTGTACAGGTGAGCTAACAGTTCAGCCCACCCACAGCCAAGTGGTACATGCTGCCAGCACATGCTGTTTATACTTGCTGCTGGAGTCAGTTTCATTTACAGGCGGCAGTGAAAACTGCATTCCCAGAAAGTTTCACTGCCTCAGAGAGTAAGAGTGTCAGTCCATTTATGATACCGAGTTGTTACTGGCAGTGCTCTTGCCATTAGAGGCAACCGTGTGGTATAAAGGGACTTAGAACTAATCTCAGCAATGGGTTCAGTTGCTATAAAGGTCAATTTTTTTCAACAGTTGACCTCTTGGATTACTGTCAGACATTCATTGTCAGACTTCCAGTAAACCTGTGCTTTATACATTATAGCAAGTAATTCTTTTTATTGACCATTACTATTTGGTCTTTTACACCAGTACAGGTCATGCAGCCAAGATTCCCGCAAAAAATTGTCTTCTGACTCAAGATTGCTTGTCTTTTTTTTAATAGTATATATCAATAAAGCAGCTGAAATGTAGGTAGAAATGTCTACCATTTGTATGAGTTATTCTTTGGCTATGATCGCAGTGAAGTTTTTTCATGTGTATTCCATTTGTATCAGCACAGCAGATGGTTACTTTGTCCCTTTTGTGCAATCCAAATCATCTGACGTGGAAATATTGAGGGTGAGTTTCTGCTGTTTTGTCAGAGCTTAGGTAGAAGAATTATGGAAACTCCATTAAAAATTGGATCAAATGCTGTTTACCGTCATTTCCAGGATTTTTTGATGTTTTTCCACTGAAGTTACTGCAAACATTTGGAGAATGCCTGCGGAAAGTAACCCCACACACTCTTGAAAACTGCACCCAGATTCTGTCCAATTTCTCTGTTCCTATACTCTTTAACAAAGTGGAAAGCACATGCCAAACCCAGAATTGGGTCCAGTTCAAAATAATGAACACCATGAATGGTGGTGGAATGGGGAGGAGAGAGGGGTGGGGAGGGTGTAGGGGGAGGATTGTTGGGGGGGTGGTGTTGGGATTCCCTGATCTCACCACACCATTTGTAACTTGCGCTGTCCCAGAGATTGCCACGTGGGCCTAAAAATCTGTTTCACATCCAGCGCCAAACAGTTAGCAAGTCTCCTGGCCCCTTCTTAATGTGCAAGTTGGAAAGGGTGCAAGGCCAATTAGCATATTTAAAGTAGCATTTGAATATGCATGGCCTATTCTATTCCCAGTGCATTCACTGGCCTTCAAGTGTAATGCAATAATGGTGAGAATCACTACTGGTTTCCAGTAGTGGAGATTTGGCACAATTATCGCAACGGATAGAGGGAGCAGGATGGGTTTGGATACCACTGAAGCTTGTAGCTGGCCATTTTTTATATGGCAGTGCCAATTAGGCAGTGCCCATCTGGCAGGACTCGCCTAATACATTGGCAATGCCTAATTGGCACATTGGCAGTGCCTGGCAGAGGCCATTGGACAGCCCAGTGTACCAGGAGCAGTGCCGAGGGGATGGGAGCTGAGTTGGGGGATGCAATGCAGGAAGGGTCTGATGGAAGGGAAAGTCATGCCGGGGTGGATCATGAAGGCAGTCTTGATGGGGTGGGGACAGGCATAGTTGGTGGTCCTGATGGAGGGATATGTCAGGGGACGGGCATTGGGACCCCATTGGGAAGGCCCCAGTGCTGGCAACCAAGTGGGGGTAACATATCGCTGATGAGATGTTGGGAGTGACGGCGCAGGGCATCTCACAATGTTCTCTAATTTGGGCTGCCCTTACACAATAATGGTCAAGAGCTCTGAAGCTGGGCTTACTGGCATGTTCAGCTCCCACACGACCCCCCCATCCCACCCCATCCCCCCCTCCCCCCAAGCACACCCCACTACCCCCAACACCAGCACAGAACTCCCAACTCTCCAAAAAAAAGACTTGAGTGTGGGAGGATTGCAGTGCAGAGTGCACCTGAGAGATCACCATCATCATTCTCACCACTATAACACATTAAATGTTTGGAGAATTCCTTCCCATGGCCCAGTACACACTAAAGCCACTTCATTTACAACAACAACTTGTATTTATAAAGACCTTTTAAAGTATTAAGTGCGAACATCCAAAAGCACTCCCCAGAAGTAATATAAAAAATGAAAATTGTTTTCTTTTATGACTCAGTGGCATTTCTTTTGTCTAATTATGTTCCCATGAAGCTTGGGACAGTTTGCCACATTAAAGGTGCTATATAAATACAAGTTGTTTTTAAAATAATGTTAAAATATCATGAAATGTTTTGTGCCCTACAATTTGAAACAATCTGCAGTGCCTCATTCCAGAAATGTCACATTTATACCCTGCTCACTGGTTCAGTGCTATAAATGCTGGCTTTGCTATTAAGAGGCAAAGGTATCAAAATATAATCAATGGTAGCCACATGCCATATATGTAATTATAATTTTAAGTTCCTGGTACAGGTGATTCAGTTTTGTAGTGCAAATGATACTGGCACTAAATCAGTGTTATACCACTATTTTCATGTTATAATTGTGGAGGACAAGCATGGGATATGACTGTTGTTCCATTGTGGGCATGAATTTGATTATATCAACAATGAGGAGTGGCAAAAATTGGAAGTCATGATCTCACCGGCGAGATCTATGACTTCCGAGTTTCACCACATCTTAAGCCCCTGCTCGCATTCTTGTGGAGGACAAGAATGGGCTCAAGATCCGGTCCAATATTATTTCCTTAAACACAGAACTCCAGATGTGGTCTCACCAGTACCTTGTTGCAGCAAGACTTCTCTACTCTTATACTCTAACCCCCTTGTAACAATGGCCAACATACTATTACCCTTCCTGATTACCTGCTACACCTGTGTGCTCGCTTTTTATGTTTCCTGCACAAGTACCCTTCAAGTCCCTTTGTGTTGCAGCTTCCTGTGTTTTTTCTCCTTTCAAATTAATGCTCTGTTCTTTTGTTGTCCCTTCCAAAATGAACAATATCACATTTTCCCACATTATAGTCCATTTGTCAACTTTTTGTCCACTTACTTAACCTATAAATATCTCTCCATAAACTGTTTGTATCCCTCTTGCCTTTCTACCTATTTTTGTGTCGTCTGCAAATTTGATTTGTGGTTTGCGCTTGCTTTGGAATTCAAAGACAAGAATGATGCCATGGGAACATTATTTTCAGATAAATAATTAACAAACCAGAAAGTCATCATCTTTCCACTGCCAAGTGTACGGTGCATTTAAAAAATAAATACATAACATGATTTGTGTCGACAGAATTGTATTCAATGACTTAAAGACAAATTCAAAAGAAAAGAATCAGTAAAATCATTCATTTACCATCAACTTTGAAAAGAAGTTCTAATGATATAGTCTAGTCCACTACTATCGTTTTTGTTGAGAAATGAAATTGATTTCTGTAATGTCAATATTCTCTGTAATTATAGTGGATAAAACCTTAGCTCTGAAGGGCAGTTTTTCCTCTGCAATTAACATGTAAATAGAACTTGCATTAAAATGTGCTTTCTCCCAAGTGATGCTGTTCCCTTTTGAATTTTGTTTCTGGTCTATACATTCTTAATGTTTATCAGTAACATACAAGAATCTTAATATTATGACCTGTATGGTATCCTACTTGACAGTCTGACTACGTTGTACTATATCAGAGATTACATGGAATATATATTTCTCAAAAAATTAACGTGGAAGCTTTGTTTGCTTTAATAGCCAGCAAGAGATTAATTAATTCACAGATATCAACATCAGATCTGTTTAGATGGCTGCAGTTCTACTTCATTTGAGAAGTACAGTTCATTTATCAACCTGAATTTAGGATTTACTAAAACTAAGTTTTCATGTATGTTTGAATTGTGACCACATGTAGATATATATCTCAAAACATGTAGGGACATTTACAGCAATCTAGTGCCTCCCAAGATTTGTATTGCAGCCTGGTTAAATAATGGTGATACCATAATCTGGTTAGGCAATGGTAATATTAATTGATTCATTCGACAATTTGGAATTCTTCACTTTTATTTCCATAACTTGGGAAAAGATCATGTAACTAAAATACGAGTGTGAGTTTAACAGCTACAATAGAAAGTGATTTTGTTGTGAATATTGGAATGTGAATAATGATGCTGCTGTTATGCATTGATTGCATTAAAATTTTCTTGACCTGCCTGCCAATGCTACTATTATAGTTCACAAAACATCAAGCATATTTCTTCACATGAGGATGCAATAATGTAATGCTGAAGTTCTTCAAGGAAAGGATTGGCATGTTGGGGAAGATTAATGCTGTTACAACAATGATGTCCAGATCAGTGTTGATGGATTGTATATGCTATTTATTTCCTCTCCTAAAGAACATTGACTCTTACTATTTATTTATCTAGTTATTTATTTAATAGTGTCACAAGTAGGCTCACATTAACAGAGGATACTGTGAAAATGTCCTAGTTGCCACACTCCATCACCTATTTGGGAACATTGAGAGAGAATTTGGCATTGCCAATGCACCGAACCATCATGTCCTTCAGCAAGTGGGAGAAAACCAGAGCACCCAGAGGAAACCCACACAAACATGGGGAGAACTTGCAGACAACACACAGTTACCCAAATCAAGAAACGAATCTGGGTCCTTGGTGCTGTGAGGCAGGAGTACTAACCACTGTGCCACCATGCTACCCCACTAAGGTGCAAATTCCTGGATACCAAAAATCATCTGGCAATTTGCCCAACCAGTCATTCTTCAGTGCGGATCAGAAAGTGATAAGTTATTTGACTATGCAGAGCATTGCAGTGCAACCTGATCCTGTCCTCATTTACACTTGTGCACTTTCTGATAGGAGTCATTGAATAGCAGAAATCTTCACAAATTACCTCTCACCTTTTCTTTGTGCATAGCAGTCCAACTGAAATTAACCAATTCAGATAGAAAATGAAAGGAACTTTTTTTTTATTGATCAGTAGCACGAGGGGTGAAGCACTTACCCATCAGCCTGAGAAGATTTGGTATGTGCATTAGTACATTACAGTATTCACAGAAATGGATTGAACTTATATTGCTGCTTCCAAAGGTGCTGTTAGCCAAATTCTAATAATGTTGTCACTGCTGTCAGCATGGGAGGTATGGAACACTCTGCAGTACATTTATTTATGTCTGTGACAACATAGTATAACCAAATGAAACCAATTAAGAAGCTCTAGTGTGGTAACAACAACCTCACAGTTGGAATGCAAACAGTGGATTTCTAAGGGGAGTTTTACTCCAGATGGATATTTTCCACCAGGAAGAATTAATTGCGACATATGAAACATTTTGCCCAACATTTGTAACACTGTAAATGCATTCAGTACTGAAGAATGTTAAATGAAATGAACTTAATGTTTTGTTTCATTTTGCTATTTCAGTTCGGAAGGAGCTTTGATCAAATTCCTTGTTATAATTTTATTGAAGGAAGGTGCCAGGGATAGCCTTCAGATGCCATCTGTTGTAAAAGGCTGACATTAGCCACATCATGAAGCTTAAAACGGCTGCAGCCTTTGGAGGACATACAACACGGACCACTTAATGAATATCTAACATTTTCTCGTAGCTGTAATATCTCACTTTAATCAAATAGAATCAGTGTTTCAGTAAGACTGTAATACAGTACTCCCTTCAGTCTTTTCTAAAATGTTTAACCTTTTCAAGCATGAGCAATTCCAAATGTGTCTTTTCATTCATCAGCTGATGCTTTCAGATGACTGACAGCTAAATCTGTTACAAATTAGGAATGATCAAACGATTCAGGTTCGACAAGGCCCTTTAGAGGGCATTTATTGGCGGCCGCTTTCCCCCACTCTCCAAACCAATATTGCATTTGCTAAACTTGCATATTATATTTAATTTATTACTCTCAGTACATATTTTATTTCTCTGAAATGTTTTTGCATGCTATGAAAATAATATGGACCTGTGTTAGCAACGCGCTAGGTAAATATTAAGTTATAATCAAGTCTCTATTGCTGTTAAGCTTATGATGTAATTGGTCATCTCCTCTTACAACAACAAAAAGAACATTTTGTATCTTTTTCAGGTCATAACTGTGAGATTCAGAGATGGTGCCACTGATTGCAAATGAAATATGAACAGAGGGTTCAGATAATAGTTTTGTGACGATTAAACACACAGATCTAGATAGCCAATGTGCTAGGTGGCTGAATGGAATTTTCTTGCAATATCTGATTTTCACTTCTCCTTCCCACACAATTCTTTTAAAGATGCAAATTCTTCTTTGTACACACAGTATTTGATTTCCTGATTGCTTGTAGTCTCCTGCTATGTTGCCCAAATGGCCTCTCTTATCTAAATGATGATCGGATATGTCTTTGTAGAGGGCATCTCAGAGAAAATTGATACTTCTCTTCATCCAATATCTGAATATGCTTTTCCCAGCAGGGGTCACTAGATAGCAATTAGGAATGGGAATCCTGGGTGATTTTCCCCCTATGTCAATGAGATCAATGAATTCACTGCAGGAGTAGGAGCTAAATAAGTCACATTCTAATTAATAGAACTCAGGACTATGCTACCTTACCATTGGAAATAAGTGGGTGGACATCTTCATGAATATTTTATTAAAAGTCTTACATCTAAGCACATCCTGCTTACAAGGCCTCAATTTCTGCTGTCTTTTTTTGGAGTCATACATTTCCACTAACTTTTCCCCATTATATCTTTTCAAGATCTATAATGAAATGAATAGAGAAAATGCTGAATAAGCTCAGCAGGTCTGGCAGCAGCTATAGAGAAAGAAAAACAGAGTTAACATTTCAAGTCCACGTGACTTCTTCAGAATATAACGAAGAGTGCCTTTCTTGTCACTCTGCAATTACACATCCCTGTCAGTGGTGATGCTACAGCAATCCCAGTTTGTATTTCCCAGCTTCCCAGTTGGTCCTGCAAAGGAAATCCAGGTCCAATCCAGTCCAAAACACCGATTTTAACAGGTCACACCTGGCGAGAGCAGGGGACAGAGTACTTGACTTCCCACATTTATGGTATACTCCTACTGCCTGACTTTTCAAACTTGCTGTTTTTAAGAGCCGTAAACCCATATATGTTCAAGTTCCAGTGTCTGTTGACAATCTTCAGAGCAAGCTGCAAATGTAACCATTGTTTACAAGGCTTTTACTGAGTGTTGAACATGCCCAGGAAAGCAGGTCATGGATGGATCCAGGTCCAAACATGTAGATTTAAATTTTTTGTTTATTGGTTCCTTCTGGGCCAGATGGAGCAGAAATACATGTGGAGTGCCAGAGAGGGATGGGCAAAAATAACACATGCTCAATGTAAGTGAGATCTAGCCTCATTGCTCGGAGACAGGGATTCATGTGCTGAATAAATGAGTACATCTAAATCTCTAGGCCTGTGCTTAAAAGTTGCATCTACTTTTTAACAGAAGAAGAATATGTTGCACTATTGGAGACCTGCAAAACATTCGTGGTCAAATTAGTATCTTTATTGCAACAGAACTTGTTGAATATAGGATTTCAATTTATTCTTTCAGCAAAATTTTAACCGAATCAGATTTCCCACAAACTCACTCTGAGATAAAGCTGTCCAATGTAAAGACAGACTGAGGAACATAAGTTCAAATTTTATCTAGACTTTGAGCAAGTCACAAGAACATAGTCATGGAATCTAAGAGTGTCACCTAAGCGTTTTCTCCTGAGTTGAAAAGCAGGTTTATATCTGGCGGGCACTATAATATTTGGGAAAAATTATATTCTGTTTTGTCAAAGTCTGTCTATTTGTTATTTCAGCATCTATTTTGATTTGATTTGATTTATTATTGTCACATGTACTAACATACAGTGTAAAGTATTGATTCAGCACAATACTTGTGTTGTATTGTGCTGAATCAATACCTATCATAGAGAAGGAAACGAGAGACTGCAAAATGTAGTGGTGCAGTCATAGTTAGGGTGTAGAAAAAGATCAACTTAATGCAAGGCAAGTCCATTCAAAAGTTTGACAGCAGCAGGGAAGAAGCTGTTCTTGAGTCAATTGGCACCTAACTTCAGACTTTTGTATCTTTTTCCTGAAGGAAGAAGGTGGAAGAGAGAATGTCCAGGATGCATAGGGTCCTTGATTAGGCTGGCTGCTTTGCCAAGGCAGTGGTAAATGTAGACAGAGTCAATGGATGGGAGGCTGGTTTGCATGATGGATTCGACTACATTCACGATCTTTTGTTGTTCTTTGTGATCTTAGGCAGAGCAGGAGCCATACCAAGCTGTGAGACAACCAAAAAGGATGCTTGTTATGGTGCATCTGTAAACATTGGTGAGAGTCATAGCCGACATGCCAAATTTCCTCAGTCTTCTGAGAAAGTAGAGGTGTTGGTGCGCTTTCTTAACTATAATGACAGCATGAAGGATCCAAGATAGGTTGTTGGTGATCTGGACACCTAAAAACTTGAAGCTCTTGATCATTTCTACTTCATCCTCATTGACATAGACGATGCATGTTTTCCACTAAGCTTCCTGAAGTTGATGATAATCTCCTTCGTTTTGTTGACATTGAGGGAAAGATTATTGTTGCTGCACCAATTCATCAGATTCCCTATCTCATTCTTGTACTCTGTATTGTCATTGTTTGAGATCCGACCCACTATGGTGGTGTTGTCAGCAAACTTGAAAATTGAATTGGTGGGGAATTGATCTATTCATCTATGTTGAAAAAAATGACCTCTCAACTACAACCATGTTCCACAACAAAGTCCTTGATTAAAATTGAAATACTGGAGCAACATCACAACTTCTCTTTTCTTGAGTCTATGTTTGTGTAGTGGCTCAATGGAGTCCTTCATGCCTTTGTGATCTTCCAATGTGAATAGAGATTTCAATACAGAAGCTACTGTCACACTGCTGAGCCATTGTAATCTCAAAAACACAAGGGAGCGGAAGACCCCAACACCATGAGAGCCTGAAAAATTCTGGCCAAACTGGAAAGAAGCTCTGGAAAGTATAAACGTATTATCGTTAGCCTCTTCCATAGAATTAATGGTAATGCATTCTTTTAATTCAGCTGACAGATTTTCTGAAATGTTTTCATTCCAATCTGGTCAAGCAATCTCTCCAGC
Source organism: Sphyrna mokarran (assembly GCA_024679065.1). Taxonomy (NCBI): domain Eukaryota; kingdom Metazoa; phylum Chordata; class Chondrichthyes; order Carcharhiniformes; family Carcharhinidae; genus Sphyrna; species Sphyrna mokarran. The sequence continues at coordinate 120,124,975 of JAGIQG010000001.1, read as the reverse complement.
TGTGGTAACTTTGTTGTTGGGCTCTCTTTATCCTCTGCTGTTTTTGTATTCCACCAGTCTCCCCCATTGCACTATTCTCATCAACTTTTGGGCAGCCATATTTGTAGCATATTAGTTCAGCCCTCCACATGACTCTGCATGCAGCAGGCACTGTCCAACAGCAGAAACACACTTCAGACTGACCAACCTGAACAAACAGACACTGCGTCTTATTTGTAGATTTTGCACAGAACATGTTCCTTCCCTTGAAAAAGCCTTTGCCTTCCAAAAAGTCATGACATTGAGAATTGGCCTATATGTGCGCTATAATTCCATCACAAGGAAACAAAAAGAAAATCTTCTACATTTTAACCTGACTTTTCAAAGTATGCATTTATGCTTAGATTATCATAGAAATCAGAGAATCATAGAAACCCTACAATGCAGAAGGAAGCCATTTGGCCCATTGAGTCTACACCAACAACAATCCCACCCAGATCCTATACCCTATAACCTCTAATATACACACCTAGGACGCTAATGGGCAATTTTGGATGGCCAATCAACCTAACCTGCACATCTTTGTACTGTGGGAGGAAACTGGAGCACCCAGAGAAAACCCATACAGACAAAGGGAGAGCATGCAAACTTCACGCAGACAGTGATCCAAGCTGGAAATCGAGCCCAAGTCCCCAGAGTAGTGAGGCAGCGGTGCTAACAACTGTGCCACCGTGTCACCTCATATATTCAAAAAAAGCAAGAATTCTAATTGAATGACTGAAAATTTTCTAGTCTGATTCAGTCAAATAGTGTTTTTGTTTAGAAAGAGGTGAACCAACCAAATTGCTTGATATGCTTTGGGAAAGAAATAGAATCAGTTTTATTTTCATTTGTCATACTGCCTTCAGCTGGGTAAAAAAACTGTAACAGAACTTCATAAAAAAGTTATATAACTTACTCCAACATCTATAAATTTGCCTAATTCCTGTTGGAAAGGTACATACAAGGCTTTTGGAGGTCTAATTTCCATTCAGATGATGAGGTTCAAGTTAGTGGCATTCCCCAATTTATTGAGACTTGCTTCTACTCCAGTGTAATCTGCCACAACCTGTTGTTGGACCCTGCTTTGTATTCCTGGATTGTCAGTCAAATCCCAGACTGGAGTTGATTTTAGTAATTACTTAAATTTAGTTGACTACATGCTCCCAGTAACTACAGTATTAATAACTTCAGGATATCTGAAGGAGTGCAAGGTGATAGCGATTACTGCTTCTATACATTAGTGAGGTTACATTCTCCAAGGCCTACCTCTCGCTGAGAGCCAGAATATGGTATTCTTTCTGCCCAGTGCTGCCACGCCCTTTTTGCTGCCCCAAATGCTTCTCTCATCCTCTCAGACCTTCCTGAACCAGTGAATCACAGGAGACCTTTAACTAATCCTAAACACTGGAATTCCCTTCTTAGAACTCATTACACTCTATAAAGTGCTGGCCCAATGTTATTAGGACCCAGTGCCTCACTTTAATTTCCTCCAGTGCTGTTCTTTGGTGGATCTGATTATATCAAAAAGGCAGTTAATCCGTCTGAAATAGATTGCTATTTCAGATGGAAACTCAGGACTCACAGCCCTGGATCACAAGTATAGCTTCGTCATGCAAATCTCTTAAAGGGTGTGACAATTGCTGGCTAGTCCAGCATTTATTGCCCATCCCTAATTGTCCTTCAAAAGTTGGTGATAAGCTGTCTTCTGGAATGGCTGCAGTATTGTGAAACTAGCTGAATGTCTGAGGAAAACCTGACATCCAGCAGTCATCATATATGCCCTACTTCCAAACTGGATTAAAGATGAATTGGGGTTTGGTTGAAAGAAGTGCCATCTCTATTTGTAGGAAGCAGCCTATAACAATGGAAACCCAGCAGGAACAGATTTAACTCACATTCTAATCTCCTAAGTGATATTTCAAAGGTTTTGTTTTTATGTGAAATTGTCCTTTTTGTGCTCTGTAACCTCTCCAGCCAGGAAATCTAGTTTTCAGAGACACAGTTGTCCGAGAATTTTTGGAGTGTACTGTCCACGCAATTGGCATCACTTTTGTGCAGTAATTTGAGAGTGAAAAATTGAAGACACAGTATTTAGCTTAGTGAAATAATTTTTATTGCTATTTTTCAGGTTAATGTTGATATCTATAGTATGTTCCAGTTCACATACTTGTCATTAGGCATTCTAATGTCATTCCATAATCCTGAAAATTCGGGTTCCAGTCAGGTAGAATCCTCTTTACAATGCTTGGCTCCCGTCAGATTGCAGATACCATGCTGCCTAAAATAAAGCTCTGTATATGCCTGGAGAAATGCATGCTGTGAACTCGCTCCAAATATTTCAATACTGAGAGTGCACAGTGGAGAATGTCTGCTCACTTGATATGTAGTTAAAGTCATGTGAATGTAAAAAATAAGATCCCTAGAGTACTTTGTGACCTGTATTAACACCATCCTCAATTTGCATTATATGCTGTGCTAAATTGTAGTGGTGTGAGACTATCCTCTCCAGGTTGTCTCTCCCTGTTTCCCTCCCAAGCCAATTTACACTACATTTAATGAAGCTCCTTTGTACTAATATGGAACTTGTGGTCTTAAGGCACCCTGACAGAAATGTTCCAAAGAGTACAAATAGTATCATTGGGCTGGCATTTTTTTATTAATTTTAACTCACAAACACTCAACATACATAGATGGGAAAGTTTACTACAAGAGGTGAGAATAGGCTGAGATGCTTCACGGTGTAATAACTAAGGGATGCTGGAACTTAAGAGGGAAGGTCAAACTTGATTGAAGAGAGGCGAGGAGCATCCATAGTAATGAAGGGGAGGTCAAAACTGACATAGGGGGAGACCAGGAAGCAGTCAAAGAAAAGCAAAAGGATTCTCATTGATGCATCAGTGCATTGTAGGTGACAGAACCATTATATTTTCTTTCTCCAGTGGACCCTTCCAGGGCCTCACTGGGCCAGGTGCAACATGCAATATCTCTGGCAGCTGCACATTCCCACATCAAGAAAATCACCACTGCCCTATATGAAAGTGCCAAAGAGTATGTGCCATTTATAATGAATGCAGAGAGCCAGACCACTGCATAGGTAGGTTCAGGATCTTGTCAGATTTTTTTACTGGTGCTGGGAGTTATCAACTATACTCACTATCTGATGATCAGGAAGGTCAGCCTGCAACATTCCTCAATCAAAAGGGTCATCATTGTCTCTGACTATTGGAAATGAATCCTCTGTGTGTGTGCTCATGATTACTACTTTCTCTGATATTGACAGCTGTTCAAGGGCATCTCCATGACTGTAGGAATGGATGCTACGTGACAGGTTATACTCTGAAAACATGGCTACTGATACCAATCCCCAAACCCTAGACAAGGAGAAGTTAAATGCTTCCTGTGGTGCCATAAAGACAACCAGCAGCTTGTTAAAGATGATATTTGGTTTTTTTTTAGAGCAACACAGCACGGGAAACAGGCCCTTCGGCCCAACGAGCCCGCGCCGCCGTCATAACTATATAGTAGCAATTCCATTATTCTATTCTAAATTTAGGTTATTCCTAATATGGAAGACTCTCACTATAGGGACAATTTGTTTCCCAATCAGCCTAAGAGCGAATTTTTGGGTTGTGGGAGGAAACCGGAGCGCCTGGAGAAAACCCACGCAACCACGGGGAGAACGCGCAAACTCCCGCAGACACCGGCCCAATTCCAAGTGTCTGCACAGCCACATCGATAGTCTCTGAGCTGTCATGGTGCCCTTCAGATGGTCCACATAAAGCACTCATTTACGACATGAGGTACCAGGCAACCCATGAATCAACATCCAAGAGCTGTACCTCGCACCACCTGCCGAATGCATGCTCAATGTTGGTCAAGTATGGACCGAATTACCTGTGGAAAAAAGCCATAGTTAAACAGTCCTAATATATCCCTCTATCTGCATACCGCTCATGTGGCTGTCCAAGAGACCCTTAAACAGCCCCAGCGTGCCTGCTCCCACCACCTTACTCGGCAGTGCATTCCACACCCCCACTACCCTTTGTGTGAAAAACTGCCCTCTAATATTCGTCTTATACATAGCCCCCCTCACCCTATGGCCATGACCCCTCGTCCTATCCATTTCTGAAGGTGGAAAAAGTTTACCTCCATTTACTCTATCTATACCCCTTATAATCTTATACACCTCTATGAGATCCCCTCTAAGCCGACGTCTTTCAAGGGAAAACAACCCCAGTCTATTTAATCGTTCCTCATAAGACAGTCCTTCCATACCAGGCAGCATCCTGGTAAACCTCCTCTGCACTCTCTCCAAGGACTCCACATCCTTCCGATAGTACGGCGACCAGAACTGGACGCAGTATTCCAAGTGAGGCCTAACCAACGTTCTATACAACTGCAACATCAAACTCCTACTCTTGTATTCTATACCCTTTTCTATGAAAGCTAACATACTATACGCCTTCTTTATCACCTTCTCCACCTGTGAGGACACCTTCAGAGACTTGTGAACCTGCACCCCCAAGTCTCTCTGCGTCTCTATGCTCCGTATAGTTTTACCTTTTATCCTATAACTCTCTTCTACATTTTTCCGGCCAAAATGCATCACCTCGCATTTATCCGGATTAAATTCCATTTGCCATCTATCTGCCCAGTCTACCAACCTGTCTATGTCCTGTTGTATTGCCTGGCACTGCTCCTCTGTACCCGCCAATCCAAGCATCTTAGTGTCATCAGCAAATTTGCTGATCTCACCACCTACCCCAACTTCCAAGTCGTTTATGTAGACCACAAATAGAAGAGGACCTAGTACTGAGCCTTGTGGCACTCCACTAGTGACAGGCTTCCAGCCGGAAAAAGAGCCTTCCACTACTACCCTCTGTCTCCTCCTCCCGAGCCAGTTCTCGACCCATCTACATACCCGACCCTGTATCCCATGCGCCTTCACCTTCTCTATCAGTCTACCATGAGGAACCTTGTCAAACGCCTTACTGAAATCCATGTAGACGACATCAACAGCCTGTCCTTCATCAACTGTTTTTGTCAGTTCTTCAAAAAATTCCACTAGATTTGTAAGACAAGACTTCCCCTTGACGAAGCCATGCTGCGTATCCCTGATCAGATCGCAGCGCTCCAGATGCTCATACATCCTGGTTGTCTGGACATCTCTGGTGGCCACTGCAGTATGCAACTTTTGGGGGTCATTGTGCTTTGTTTCAATGCTATGCAACTCACACAGGAGAGGGGTGAGGACTTCGCAGCTGTGTAGATGGAGAAGCCATAATCCTCATTGAGTAAGGATGATGTCAAATTGGCAGAGTTGGAGGTGGGAGCGGGAGGAATAGGGAGTGGTGGATAAAATAAGCAGGGAAGCATGCATACAGATTGGACCTTTCGTACTAGACGCCAGGACCTTGGAGAAGCACATGAGGAAGGCCAGGATATTCTAGGTACAATACACACATTAACTCTACATCTCTACCCAATTCACCAAACTTCCTTCTAGAACCAGTATCACCTTGAAGGATAAAGACAACATGTATGTGGAAACCCCATCCAAGCCACACTCCATCCTGACTTAGGACTAGGTTGCTGATCCTTCACTGCCATAGGGCCAAAATCTTTGATGTCCCTTTCTGGCAGCAATGTAGGTGCACACACACCAGATGGAATGTAATGATTCAAGAACGCAGCTCTACACTTTCTCAGTAGACATTAGGGATGGATACAAATGCTGGCCTTGCCAGCAATGCCCACATCGCATAAAAGAGTAAAGAATTAATAAAGTAAGGCACATTCAATCAGCAATGAATGTAGGTTCTCCTCCCACATCATTGACATTCTATTCAATGAGATGTCACTAAGCAGTTGCACAAAGCACTAAGGAGTTGGTGCAGTTGTCCTGACAATAATGGATTTCATTACGATAACAATGAGGAAAAATCTTGGCTTGAAGGACAGGGAATTGTAACTTCAATGAATGATCCACAAACGCTGAATAAATGGTGTAAGCACCACCCATGCACTTTTTCAAAGTTGGGGGTTGAGGGAACAGACAGGAAGTGAACAGTAAAGTTGCTGTGAAATTCATCCCCTGTGCATCTAAGTCTGTAATATACTCTCAGCGGAATTTTTTTCCTCTGTTTCCTTGATGTTAATCATCATTTGGGAAGAATGCAGAGAGTAAAATCAGCTGGTGAGAATCATTGATTTAAAAGAGACCTGAGGGACAATTTCTTCATATAGAGAGTGGTGCGCATATGGAATGAGCTTCCAGAGAAAATGGCTGAGGCAGGTTCAACAGCAACATTTTAAAAAAATTTGGTTAAGTACATGGATGGGAAAGGATTAAAGGTATATGGGCCAAACACTGGCAATTGGAACTCTCTGGGAGGGTGCCGATGGGCTGAAGAGCCTGTTTCCGTGCTATATTGCTCTTTGGTTAGAATTTTAGCTCCCCAGCTCGCCACGGGAATCAATGCAAGCGAGGACAGACAATAGGAAGGTCCATTGACCTTGATGGGATTTTATCGTTTTGTGACCCTGTGACTCTGTGACTCTATGACGTAACAAAGACCATCGAGCTTTTCTCACATTCTTCTCAAAAGATAGAAAAATGGGTGGTATCTATTATTGCTGTGCAAACTTTCCCATCCGTGAAATGCTTTATGCCCAGCAATTCAGATCAAAACATCTTCCACTGTTTCTAACTTTTAATGTTATTTATTCCAACTACATGTTTAGTCCTGTTCAGTCTATAATTATAGTGAAACACCAGGTATGCCATTGCATCCTTGTGATCAGAAGTGCAAAAAATTATGAATTTAGGATTAAATTATCCTGGAGTTAATGTAACTGAAACGACAATATATCTCTTGAAGTTTGACTTCCAGAATTTCGGCAATTAAACTAAAATTACTCTCTACTTTTAAAAAGAGGAAGGAAATGAAGCTGATTAAACAACTGCAGAATTATTGCATGCTGGCAAAGGGAGCTTTCCGGAAGTTTGGAAATAAATAATGGAACAAAAATAGTCTCCTGAAAATCAAACTGCAACTATAATAATAAAATCAGAATAAAAGATGAAAATTTCCATGTACTTCAGGAAAGCTGAATGCCATAAAAGATGGAGGTCAGGTTACATAGATTCCGACCTACAGCATGAATACTCCTTCTGGCTCTAAATTAAAACCAATGCCAATAATGCACTATTCCTCCAGTTTATGGCTGGAGTTTTACCATTCCAGGAATCAGAGATGGTAAGGGCCGGACCATGGAAAGGTCCGTTGACCTTGTATCGGATTTTATGGTTTTGGGACAAGCAAGACCCTAAAATCCTGTCTTATCTCTCTCCTGATTTCTACCTCTAAACCCTAGTCATTCCCTTCATGCTCAATTTTTCCCACTTTGTTCCGAGATCTAATTGGCAACACAGAGGCCCAAAATTGACATGCCTTCACCAGAGAGTTGTCTAGTAGGTACCGCTAAGTTACCTGCTTTAGATAAGACCTCACACTGAATATTTTTGAAACCTCAAGCCTTATTGTTCAAGGTGGTCGGTATGTCCTCTAAATCCATTTCTAGGCAAGCTGCTAGACCAAGGTTACTGGCAGGCATCTCTCATTCTGTGGTAAGAGACTGTCATATGAATGACTTATGTGTACAAATTTAGTCTGTCAAACTAGAACAGGGCTTAGATCTTTGTCTTATCAGTAATGACCAACTGCCATTAAGGGCCAGGTTTCCCTTTCAGTGTGATAATCATGAGTCATGTCATTTCCCGATGTTAGGATCCCACCTTCTGAGTGACACTGTCCACCATCTTTAAGGTGGGGGGGAGAGATGGGCTGGAGTGGGTTTTGCTGCCTCCTGAAGCAGACAAATTGTGGAAATGGAAACATGTGGATGCTGAGTTGGCGAGATTGGAAGGCCCACCTTAGTTCACTGGGACATTGGTCTAATTTTGTACGTAAGTTCGGCAACTTAGCATTCACCCATTTCACATCCCACCTACTCTCTAATTGCTCTTTAACTCCTTGTTGCTTCTTCATACTCATAATACTCATGTTTGTCTGTATCCTCACTTTACAAGCACCCAGACACACTTTTCCTCCTCCATGGCCTGGTCAAGGGCTCCCTACTGGAGATGAATGAGGGTTCTGTGCTCCGGCATTTTTCCAGCTGTGACGCATGCGCTCACGAATGTTATGGTTGAGTTTGCCCTACAATGACACAGATAGGAAGAGTGTAGGCAGAGGATTGAACATGATAATGAGATGTGACAGCCATGGGCCTTAAGTGAGAGCTGCAGTTTGAGGAACATAGCAGCTACTTACTGGTGGGAACATGGTAACTATTGGAGAGAGGATGAGAGCCTAATGCCTGGTATAGGAAACCCTGAGGTGGCTGTGTGAGAGAAAGGGTTTGGAGTATGAGGGTCATACAAAGGGGTCTAGATGGTGACTGGAGGTGGATCACTTACCCTGGCTGAGTAAAGAAGATCACTCATCTTCTTCTAACACTGCTGTTCTGTCCTCTTTAGCAGTGAGCTGGCATGAGCATCCCAGGCAGGACTGGTGACCCTGATAGAAGGCCTTCTCCTGGAGTGTATGTCCCGTCTCTGTTCCACTCCTTCCAGCATTCTGGTAAGGGATCTGTCCAAAAAGCGAAGTGCAGACTTCCCAACTACTACCCCTCAATTGATGTGGAACGGGTGCTGAGGAGCCATTTGTATGGAGTTCCCCAGTGATTGTCATGCTTAAGTTGTTGCAGGGCAGGCAAATCAGATGGAACACGCTGTCAGTGCAACATGATTCTCATGGGTATGTTACTAAAAAATGAGGCATAAGTTTCAGTCAGAAGTCCTGCCGCCGCTCTTGGCAGGAATCACTCCATTTTTCGCGCTGGAACCAACATCCTGCCATGTTTTGGTAGGATTCCATCCATACTGTAACGTCAATGTCAGCTTTAAAGCTTTTGTGTTGAGCGAGGACAGAAAAGCCAATAACTAAACTAACATGGATAGGGAAGGATTTAGAGGAGGAAGTGTTGAGACTGTAAGGTTAACTTTGGAGAATAATTTAGAAAAAGGGAGTAAAAGTACAAGATAAAAATAGACTTAACTGCCCATGCAAATATCCTTGTGACAGGGTACTATTGTGAAAAAACTTTTTCTTATTAGCTTTATGTAGGTTAGGTGGATTCTCCATGCTAAATTGCCCCTTAGTGCCAAGAGCATTAGCTAGGATAAATGCATGGGTTTACGGGGATAGGCCCTGGGTGGATTGTGGTTAGTACAGATTTGAAGGGCTGAATGGCCTTCTTCTGCATATCGAATTCTATGATTCTAGTGGAAGCCCTGTGTCACCGCCAGGATTAAAGACAGGCATCAGGTTGTTCATGTCAGAAAGGTACCCCTCCAATCTCTCTCCAATTGGGCATAGTGCCTTTGAAATGCAGATAGAGTCTCACACACATTCTGAATTATTCCTTTTGTTAACGACTCATACACCTTAACATCCTTAATCAGCTAAACAGAACTTGGACAATACTGCACCCTCCAATGTGGGCTCTCCTGTTCACTTGTCAGGCACACTCCACCACATCATAACCTAACCATCTGTCTTAGAGGCCATCTGAAGAATGTGTACCTGAGCTGGTGGTTTGGCTGTGTGTATCACATGACAGTTCATCCTCAGCATGTGTGATATCCTCTGAAGAGCCTTTGTCCTCTGATAGCAGCTGCTCAGGGATGCTGGGTGGAGATGAAAGACATGAATTGGAACTGAGAAGGTTACAGGGCTCTAAGTCATCGTTGTGAAGCTCATCATATTTCAGTGGCTAGAGACATCAAACTGAATTTTCTACCAGATGTTGGGACCATATGTGGGTCCTGACCCCAATGGTGACTGAGCCCCACCCACATGCGAGATCATTCTGGAGACAGTCTTAAATGTCCATGTGAATAGTCTTGTGATAGGGCACCATCCTTTTCCTTCCTTTTCCTATTAGGTATATGCAGTGAAAGCTCTGTAGTTTTGCCAGGACTAGAGACAAGCATTATAGTACTCATGTCAGAGATGAACTCCTCCAGTCTTTTCCCAGTTGGGTATATAGGTATTACAGCTAAGGAGAGTGCCTGGAGCTGCGTGCAGCTAGCTGATGGTTCCACCAGCAGTGCTGGGTGTTGCCAATATCGGTGGTGCACAGTGAAAATGCCACAAGATAGGGATGAACTCTGAAGAGTTCAAAAATAATTAAAAATAGGCATGGCCACTGCTGTCAAGCCTTCACTTTGGAGAGGAGACCCTCAACAGGATGGCCCGCAAACTTCTGATTCCTCAACTTTCATGATGGGGCAGGGCAAATGAGGAGGTGTTGATGGCACCCTGGCCTGTCACCAGGATATCATGAGTACGAGCATTGTTTGCACAAGATGTGGAGCCAATCTGACAATGGTAAAATCCCATCTCCGTTGGAAAATGGCTTCTAATTGGATCCTTCAATGGTATGATTAACTGCATGCCTCAAAGCAGTATGTCAACTATCTCCCTCAGCTCCCTTGCCCTTAGGACTCCCCGAGGAAGTCCCTTAGAGGCTAGACCCTGAAGGAGCTGCCTCCACATTTTCTATGTATCTGCATGGATTTCCTCTGAGTGCTTCAGTTTCTTGCCACAATCTGAAAGACATGCTAATTAGGGGTATTGGCCGTGCTAAATTGTCCCTCTAAATTGTATCTGAACGGATGCCAGAGTGAGGCAACTAGGGGATTTTCATAGTAACTTCATTGCAGTGTTAATGTAAGCCTACTTGTGATGAATAAATAAGCTTTAAATTTGATTTATTATTGTCGCATGTACAGTGAAAAGTATTGTTTCTTGTTTGCTGTGCAGACAAAGCATACCATTCATAGGAAAGGAAAGGATAGACTATAGAATGTGATGTTACAGTCATAGTTAGTGTGTAGAGAATGATCAACTTATTGTGAGGTTAGTCCATTAAAAATTCGGATGGTAGCTGGAAAAAAGCTGTTTTTGAGTCATTTGGTATGTGTATTCAGAGCTTTGAATGCTTTTCCCTATGGAAAAAGTCAGAAGAGAATATGTCCAGGGTAAATCTTGAGAATGCTGGCTGCTTTTCCAAGGCAGTGGGAAGTATACACGGAGTCAATGGATGGGAAGCTGGTTTGAGTGATGGACTGAGATTCCCATACCCTTGTTGATGTCAAGCAGAGAGCTGTCGGATGCTAGACACCTACCTCCTCATTCACTTAAGTGCCTAAATTGGAGGTTGGTGGAGCACGTCTGTTTCGTGCAGATTCTGGCTGAATGAATATGGTGGTAAAGGGGGAAATGCTGGTAAAGTTGGGCATGCAGCCCATTAAATCAACTTAAATGTATGCAAATACATTTAAATAGCTGTCACATCGATTTCGGGCACGGTCTTGATCATGGCCATTTTTAGGCGTTGGTAAAGGAGGGAACTGACACAGAGGCAGGCGTGAATTGTGCTACTCACGCCTGATTTTACCAAATTTTTATGCCCAAAAACAGACCTACCTTGATGGTAAAACCGAGCCCAATCTTGTGGACTTAACACCAATGGTATTGAGAATAATCAAGGAGGTGTGAAGTGAGTCTGGCTTTAAGTTAATCTAACTTCAGGGCTTCTCCAGGGCCAACAAGTCCTTCTTTAGATATGGGGCCCAAAATTGCTCTGTAATAGGGTGGAAGGTAAGAGTGATTAAATTGCAAAAGGGTGATGGTGAAAAAGCAAAAAATGATAATGAGTCAAATAAAGAGACAAACGATAAGTTTAGAGAAGGTGCCAAAGGCAATAGCAGAATTGTTTCTGTGCTTTGACAAAAATGACAGCAGTGTCACTGACCTGAAATTGTTGAACTTTATGTTCATTTTATGGCTTCACGAGGTCAGAAACCTCTCTTAAATACATTACAATATCACGAGTGAGCCCTCCCCCGGGACTTGCCCTGTCACTGAATATTCATTGGGCACCAGCGTCACATCACGCCAGAACGATTTATAACAATTGTATGAATATAAGAACGTGATGAGCTCACCTCTAAAGGGGATATTGGAGGGAAGCGCTCAAGTCACCATCACCCTCCAGGGTACCAATTGCAGAAGGGGCACCAGAGAGAATTTGGGTGATCCAGATAATTGCAACTCGGGACCAGATGGGGTGGTGGAGGCTTGAGGGTATTCAGTCTTGGTATCTGCAGGGAGGGATCACTCACAGGCCTTACCAGCCCTTCCTGGCTGTGAGCCTCTAAATTTAAAGGGGTCTGGCAGCTGGTTTGCAGGCAGCACTTCCCCTGGTCTCCTTGCTGGGCTTGAAATGATATGACAGCTGTGCAAGTGTTCTTTTAGAATGGCAGCTGGAAAGTGGTTGGCAGCAGGTGAATTCACCAGGTTACCTCAGGGGTGACTGAGAGCTCTCTGCTTGGGGTCCTGTGAAATGCTAGGCGGCATAGGCAAAGTGGGGCACCAATGTGATAATAAGCCGAGAAATGGGGAGGTGGAATAGAGTCCTTCCAGGAAGCAGGATAGGAGGAATTGTGGTGGAGTTAGAAAGCGAGTCAGTGGACCTATGGCAGATATTGGTCAACAGTCTATCCCCAGAAAAGAGGATAGAGAAGTCAAGGAGAGAAAAGTTGGAGATGAACAGTGTGGAGACAAAGGAAGGATGAAAATTGGAATCAAAATTGGTGAAGCTTTGTTGTTTGGGAAAAAAATAGGAACATCATCAGTGTTTTCTTTATGCTTTCTTGGGATGTTGATGTCACTAGCAAGGCAGCATGTGTTGCCCATCAATAATTGTTCTTGAACTGAGTGACGTACTAGACCATTTCAGAGAATAGTTAAGAATCAAACACATGAATATGGTCTGGAGTCATAATTAGGCCTGTCTAGGTAAGGATGGTAGATTTCCTACCTCATAGGACATTAATGAATCAGATGGGCTTTTACAACAATCAACAATAGTTGTCATGGTCACCATTACCAAGACAAACTGTATATTCTAGATTTATTAATTGAATTTAAATTCCACCAGCTGTCATGGTGGGATTTGAAACCATAACTCCAGAGGAACGAAGATTGGTCTGGTTGTCTGGATTACTAATCCAGAGGTATTGTGGAACTATCTCCCCTACAATGATTCAATGTATTGAAAATGAGGTAAGGGGGATGACCTGAAAAGAATATTCCACATATCTCAGACATGAGTAGGACCCATATAAGTCCCCATGGAAATAGCCTTTTTTTAGAGGAAAGATTCAAGGTAAGAGCGATCTCAGCCAGGCAGAGGGAAGTGTGGGTAGTTGGGGATAGGGTGGGCTTCTGGTTAAGGGAGAGTGAAGATTTTGGTAGGGGATGAAGATATAGAGAGAACGAGCATCTATGTTGAAAAGGAAACAGGATCAGAAAAATGGAAATTGTTAATTCCTGGAAGAATTATAGCTGTAAGTTGGAAGAGACTTGACAAGGGTGTGAAATAAAGATGAGATCAGAATAAATAATTTCTGGGACAGAACAGGCTGACATTATTGCTGGAATTTTATCACCTTGCCCGCTTGAGGCTCTTAAGATCCAGCCCGAGGTCAATGGAGAATGGTGTTCTGCGAGCCTCGCCCGCCCTGATTCTGGGCAGGTGTGCTGATAAAATTTCAGCCTATGTGTCTACTATGGCAGTTGTATCTGTGGATCTTGGGAGAGAGGCAGAAATGAGTTCTTTAGAATTGGGAAAGTATGAGGTCTGGAGCTGAGAAAGTAAATTTTCTTAAGGAGATGTGATCAATGAAATTATTGGAAACAACAGCGTGATAGAACCATAGAAAATTACAGCTTAGAAACAGGCCTTTTGGCCTTTTTTGTCTGTGCCGAACCATTTTTTGCCTACTGACCTGCACTTGGACCATATCCGTCTGGTGGCACATAAATTGAGACTGAATCTTAAAAGGGAAGCAGAAAGTAATCAAGATAAAATAAAAATGGAAAATGCTGGAACTATTCATAGGACAGGCGACACTTGTGGAGAGAGAAACAAAGACCAGTAAATTATCTTTGAACAAAGGTGGAAAAAGTTAGAGATGTAAAAGGTTTTAAATGTGTACAGAGGCAGGGAAAGGAGAGATGGAAGAAAAATCTATCACTTATTGTCCCAGCTTACTGTCAACCATAAATTAAAATGCTATTTATCAGAAATTGTTCTTGCCAGAGCATAGAGGAAAGAAGTAATACTATGTTAAGACTGCAACATCCTAATGCTTGTGGATCAGAAAATCCTCTCTCTCCATTAACATGACAACTCACTCAACTAGCCAGGTTAATGGAAAATCAGTAAGATTTTCGAAGCAGTTTCTCTGAATGTCGCTGAGACTGAGCCTATCTGATTTTTTTCTAGCCCACTAACAATGGCCCTTTAACTTAAGCTCTCAATTTCTTGAATGACAGCTAAAATAGTGTAATTGAGAAATGGCAACCAGGAAGTTAGTTTCTGTATGGGAAGTTTCCCCAACTGAGTGACTGCTTGAAATTGAGAAGCAAGTACCTAGGAGCTGCGGAACTCCCAAGTTGAGTGCTGTTTTTGTTGGTCCTCACAGTTAACGATGAAGCAGAAGAACTTTCTTTACTACATGTACAGTTAGTAGGTCAAATAACTAATTGAAAATAGACTGGATTTGGATACAGAAGTTCCATTCTGTTATGGTCTGTTGGATTCAGACAATAATTAGTTATTTTACCCAAAAGTAGACATCCAGAACCTTTGGCTGTTCTTCATTCATTAGAAATTGGAAAGGAGCTGGGGGTTGCAAGTTTTCCTCGTGCAGGTACTGATTAATAATAATTTTATCCACAACTGGAGATTGTTGGCCCATTAGTTATCACTGTTGCCTCAAAGCAGTAGGGAAACTGGTTTGATTCCTGGCTTGGATCATTGTCTGAGCGGAGTTTTCACATTCTCCCCCATCTGTTTGGGTTTCCTCCAGGTACTCCAGTTTCCTTCCATTGTCCGAAAGATATGTTTTAGGTGCATTGGCCATACTAATTCTTCCTCAGTGTACCCAAATAGGTGCTGAAGACTGGCAACTAGGAGATTTTCACAGTAACTTAATTTGCTGCGTTAATGTAAGCCTACCTGTGACTAATAAATAAACTTAAACTTCTTGGGAGTTCCTGTTTCTTCAAAGATTCTACTCAACTAGAAACAAATAACTTCACAGACATGCCATCCCCCGCTACCCGAAGAAAATCGTACAGTATCTGATTTCTTCATGTAACATATATGTCACAAATATTTCATTAAGCTGGTTAAATTACTCATGGTTGTCGTGAAACACGGTGGCAGAAACAGAACATTCTTTTAAAAGATTAATATGAAGTTCTTTTATATATGTATTTAACTCATTCTCCAGAATATGTAACGGCCCAAATTTATAGGAACACCGGATGAAAGCCATACAGCAATGTGCTTTGTGTAAACTGATTAAACTAACACATGTGGAAACCGACACACTATTCCTCCTGCTCAAAAGACCAAATTGTAACTCTGTATATATTTTTAATCATTTCAATGTGCACTTTGCTTTAAAATTTTGATTGGCATAAATTTCTCTTGAAAGCTATGACTTGCAAGACTGCAGCGATCATAATTCACCAAACTAAACCTTCTAAAGCAAGCAACAGAAATGGGAAGTCTCTGCATTAACCAAAGAAGCTAAAACCCATCTCAAGCCAACAGGTTAACATTCCAAGCTTTTGTCACTGGCTTTGTTTTGTTGGTGTTGTGGCCCTCTTTAATATGTAAGGGGTCAGAAACTTGGCATATATTTGGAGTAAAAAAGTAACTTGTGGCTAAGTTTCAACTTTTGTTTGAGGTTCAAGTAAATGGACACATTTTAGAAGTGTTGTGAATTGCCTAATGTTACAGTGGTTTCACAATAGTGCTAAGCAGGGCCTAACACCTAATCTTCTTTCTGAAGCATTATTCCCAATGTAAAACACAAGCCACTGTTGAAGTATAGGCCCGAGACTTGTCCTTATCAGCAGCAACACAGATACAGCACACTTTAATTATAGATCTGACTCCAGCAAATTTTCAGTTTGAAAAATCTGGGCTAGATTCTCTAGCTGTGCTCATCTGAAAATGGGTGATTCCCACCTGACTTCAATTGACCTTAACATGGCCCACACCCAACCCCACCCCCCCACCACCCGCCACCCCCTAGAATTCCAATGGCAATGCAATCCACATAGTAATTCATTTCCTTGTCTGGTTACTCTATGATGTTCATTAGACGGAAGAGTTTAGTTCGAAATCGGTGTGCCTTGTACCTGATTTTTATGGTTAGCATCACAGAATCACTACAGTGCAGAAGGAGGCCATTCAGCCTGTCAGCATTACACCATCTTGCTGTTTCAGGTAAATTGGAATCAAACCCAGGTTCCTGTCAGACTAGAAAGCAGCTTGGAAATAGTGGTAGGTAAAGCTGACAACATGGAGTGGTGGAGGGAATCAGACATCACTGGAGTAAAGGTGAAAATGAATTGAACTTTGGCAGCGATAGTGGTGCTGCTCAAGGAATACATTTGTTTGACATTTTGAATGTAGTCATAATCAATGGGTTGGAATCAAAACAAAATAACAAATAGATTATCTTGCATAAAATACAAATCTTTATGGAATCAGTTAATATATAATTCTGTAGGATTGAGGCAAAGGCCGGAATGCTCCCACAAAAATTCTAAGTGTTAAATTTGTGTTCTTTTTTCAGTGAGGGTTTACACTAGAATCTCCATACTCAGTGAACTACAGAGGTCATCAGTATGAGTGTATTGTAAATCAGTGAGCGGGGCCTTTTCCCACTGCATGCACAGTGGCCCCACATTGTCAGCCCCCCGACTGCTGACAAGCTTGACCACTAGCCAGCCCTGGCTTCCCGCAGTGCTGCCTCTCCGGCCTCCTCATAGCCCAATTGCAGCCTCCTGCGGTTATTCCTGGGCCAATCCCAACACCCCCACGTCCCAGACTTCCCTGATTTCCAGCTCCCCAAACAGTTAGTGCCCCCCAGCAATGCTGACCCCCACCTGAGCAGGCAGACCCCACTGACTGCTCCGTTCCCTCAGATACTCTTCCCCGAATGCTGGACTCCCTCCTTAGTTGACCAATCTCAACGGCAGAGTGCAGTGGGAACTCCCAGCCCCACCCCCATATTGGCATTGCCCTATGTCCAGTGGGCAGTGCTAAGGTGTCATCTGAACTTTGACACTTTGCCACTTGGGCAGTGCTGGGTGTACAAGCTGGCACTGCCAGGGTGCCTTTGCCTAGAGGGCATCACTACCCTGCTGTCCAACTCCCTGGATTGCCCCCTCTTGCTGTAATGAGGTCAGGCTGCCAGCTCCCCAAAAGTGTTAAGCTAGCGTGATCCTCGCTGGAGTGAAACTCTCTGGCAGGCGTGAGACCCTACTATGCCTGGAGAATTCAGTCCTGGGCCAGCTAATAGCACTTAAGTGATATTTAAAATATCATTTAAATACTAGGCATGCCTCCCTGTCAATTTCCAGCATGGAACATACCAGTGCTAAAAGATTAATGCAATGTATTGGGAGAATCATGGCTAATGTATTTGGCAGGAAATGTTTAAGTTCTTGTCCCATATTACTTTGCCCACCTTTTCTCATACCCCATCATCATTCTTTGAGTGATGAGATAACCAGCAAACCTTCTTCAGGCCTCCATTAGTACTGCTGGGAAAGTAACTATTAAGAGCTGTATAATCCGGATCGATTGCTTTCATACTTTAACTATTTCCCTGTGCAAACTGTAGTTTCAGACTTCATGCACAAAATGACTATCATGCAGTGAGGGTGCTAATGTTAATTTTAAATCAAGGGTTTGCATTAGATCTGTATTTGATCATTGAAATTTGACCAGAATTTATACTGAATGCCATGGAGCATCATGTTCATCATGTTGTCTTAGATCGCTTTTGGGTAACACTGTGATTGTCTCACATTAATCCTATATGTGAAATGGAGCACCATGTTCAGCACCTGTCTGCCCACCCCTACTGTAATTTTACCAGCTGCACAAGAGATACATAGCAGCTTGCCACTTATGGGCCACCTCAGGTGCCAGCGGGATTTCATCTATCGTGACACAAGGCTGGTGTCAAATGTTCAACCTAGCAAGTTTCACTGGGTGGGCTGGCATTTGGTCAATGGGGAATGGCACTTTTATGGACCATTGTGCCCATTGAATGCCCCCTAAGGTCTTCACACCACCACAGTTCTCCTCATCCTGCTCTGTGCTCACCAGCTACTAGCCTCCTCTGACTCTACACTGCATTCTGCCTGTCTGACCCCAGCGAGATACTGGACTCTATGACACCATGCCTTCTTCACAACTGGCTGCAGTTCCAGCTATGACCATTAGTCCCATTTGATTGGCAAGCAGCTCTCAGAGATGGGATTTCCTTTCTGATAGGGATGGAAGGGTCACCTCAAGCCAAGTGATGGCCTGAGAGCTTTTAAATATCTGTAGAGTGAGCAAATAAAACAGAGAGATTCCACAGAATAGGATCATTGAATTTCTACAGTGTAGAAGGGGGCCATTTGACCCACTGAGTCTGCACCAACTCTCTGTCAGTTTCTTACCCAAGCCCTCTCCCCTGTCCTATCTCTGTAACTCCACACGTGGCTAATCCATCTAATCTACACATCTTTGGAAACTAAGAGGCAATTTACCATTGTGAATCCATCTAACTTGCAAATCATTAGACTATTTGCATTAGGAAATAAGGAGAAGAAGAAGGATTTGTGGTTTGGGGTGGGGAGAGACTCAGTCCCATCATGTAAAATCCACCCCTGCATTTTCTCTCCCAGATATCAGCCAACGGAGAAACAGAGTAGAACATTTCCAGCTTTGGTCCTGATGGAATGTCCTGGCAACCTAAGACTCCAAGTTTTGAGCCTTCGGAGTGAATTTTGCATGGACGAGCTCATTAAAAGAGCAACTTCAAGACTGGTGTCCAATTAGATGCTGCGAGTCAAATGAAGAGTCAAAAACTTTAATAAGGGCGGAGCATTTGAAGAGACATAGAAAATAGATGTAGGAATAGGCCATTCTGCCTTTTGAGCTTGTATCGCCATCTAATATGATGATAGTTGATTGTGCACTTTCAGTATCCCACTCCCACTTCTGTCTTCACAAGCGCCATGTCCAGTTCCTTTTGAACATATGTATGAAGTGGCCCCCACAGAAGCATTCTGTGGTAGAGAATTCCACAGGTTCATAACTTTCTGAATGAAGAAGTTCTTCCTCATCTCAGGTCTTATTCTTAGAATGTGACCCCTAGTTCTACACTATCCAACATCGGGAACATTCTTCACATATCTAGCCTGTCCTGTCCCATCAGGATTTTATATGTTTCTATGAGATTCCCTCTCATTCTTCTAAATTCCAGTGAGAACAAGCCTAGTCGATCCAACCTCTCTTCATATGTCAGTTCATAGTCTATTAAGACTAGTCTCCCTTCCTCAGACTTGGAGACTAAAACTGCACACAATACTCAAGGTGTGGGCCCATCAAGGCCCTGTATAGCTGAAATTGCCAATAATTACAATTAAAGGGAGACGAGCAATGAAAGAACATTGGCTGCACTGCACATTGATGGATGCTGGAGGATAGATCCATGATTCATCGAAATCATGGTAGAAGCTGTGAGGATAAAGAGTCAGCTCCTCTTTGCGAAGGATGACAGGAAGATGCCAGCCAATCTCAGAGAATGTGAAACATGTATCCCTGTATGAAGACACAGCCTTAAAGGTTAATACAGCCACCTACTGTTCCAATAGTTTCAATGGAAAGGTACCAAGTTTGAACTCCTGCAAACTATTCAAAATATTTGCTTCAAGGAGATGCCTTCATCAGTGCCAACCTTACTCTGTGGCTAATTCAGTAATTGCTACTTTCCCCCTGCGTAATACTGCAAAAATGGCAGTTTGAGCCCTCAATGACTGCCCATTGCATATTCACATTCTTCGTCTTCTCATCAACACAGTGCGCGACTTATGCACTGTAGGGAATGAATCATTGCATACACAAAATGACTCTATCAGCTTCTTGATTGTCCTAATCAGCACTTGTTCTTTATAGGTTTATATATTGTTATGGAGGCAATATTGACGAAGTGCATTGCCATGCCCCCTATATTTTACATAGCTTATTTCTGACTAAGTTTAAAAAAGGGCTTATATTTACAGTCTGTATTTTTTTTATCTAAGCTGATCTCCACTCTCCTCTGGGCTACAATGTATTGTAGCAGTCTTGGCTCTGAAACAGAATGTTGTGAGTTCAAATGCCACTCCAGAGATTTGAGGACAGAATCTAGTGCAATACTGTGGATATGCTACTGTGTTGAACATGCTATTTTTTTGAATGAGATGTTAAAATGAGGCACTGCCTGCTTTCAGGTAGGAGCACCCGATTTCTCTCCTGTATCCAGGGCCATGCTTATTCCTCGACCATCATCATTAAAGCAGATGATCTGGTAATTATCTGGTTTGTGGAACCTTGCTGTGATACGTGGGTGCAGAATCTGGTGAGAAGCCGATAGAAGATGTGGAGTTGGAAAGTGCTGCAAGATTTAGTCATGAGATGGGTTTTCTTTGGCTACTTGGGATAACAAAACAATTGGTGAATTTTGTGACTGCTGTATTCCTTGAACTGAATATCTGACCAACAAGTGTGTCTGGCTTTGAAAATGCCTTTGTGTTTGCACCATTGTTTGCCACTCATAGAATCCCATCATAGAATCCCTACAATGCAGAAGGAGGCCATTTGGCCCATCAAATCAGCATCGACCATAATCCCACCCAGGCATGATTCCCATAAACCTACATATTTACTTTGTTAATCATTTGGCTAATCAATCTAACCCCACAACTTTGGACCGTGGGAGGAAACCGGAGCACCGAAGGAAACCCACCCAGACAAGGGTAGAATGTGCAAACTCCATGCAGACAGTGACCTGGAATCAAACCAGGTCTCTGGCGCTGTAAGGCAGAGTGCAAATGCTTATGCAGTGTGCCGCCCACTTCTTTTCATTTTCTTCTCCTCTAGAAAGTCTTGCACCCAAATAAATGAAGTAATTGATGTGTGCTTGTGAATTTCATCTTTATTGGACAGAGTGTCGGATGCATTAGCTTTCAGTATGCCTGGGTGACAAATGTTGCTTACAAATCAAATGTCACGGGAGCTTTTATGTGCAAAAATAAAGTACTCAAATATAAATATGGTGAAATGGTATTGTACTATTTTACTTGCATGGGAAAAAGAATAGAATTGGTCCTTCATGCAATAAATCAAATTATAATGGTTTGCTTTCCCAAGACAGACTAATATATATAGTTAAAAGTACAATTTCAGCTGCAATGCGAATATACGTGGGACATGGTCCTGTAAAACACTAAGGGGATTCTTGCTACTCCCATGAGGTAAATGTTCTCCCACCTGCAAACCTCTGGAGCAGCATATCTGCTAGATAATTTGGGAAGTTACACAGTTCTATATGCTTGCTTTGTCCATTTCTCATTTCTGATGACAGATGGTGAGGATTGTGAAATGGAAGGAAGGTGATGTTTACAAAATGGGAAAAAAAGAATATTCTGGAATATACGCTGTGCTGTGACAATAAAAATGAAGTCGTAAATTTTCACCCAAATAAGCATTGATTTTTTTCTCTTTGCGCAGCTTGCGACACAAATAATTTCCAAGCATAGCAACTTAAAACAGGATCATTTTAGTGAAAGGAAATAAAAGTAAGTATAGACACAAATTACAAATATTCTTGATCAACCTATTTCTGCAAAAGAGGTTTAATTAAAAAAAACTTAATCCCTGTCAAGCGTTGGAGTACACTAGGCTATGGAATTCAACTACCTCGCACTACAGGAAACCTAACTGAAAGAAATGTCCTCCTGAATGCTTGTGGCCACTTCTGGTGTGGCCTGTCCAACATGCACTATTTAAAATTTATTCATTATTGTCATGAGTAAGTTTACATTAACAGTGCAGTGAAATTATTGTGAAAATCCTCTAGTCGCCACATTCCGGCACCTGTTTGGGTACACTGAGAGAGAATTTAGCATGACCAATGCACCTAACCAGCATGTCTTTCAGATTGTGGGTGGAAACAAGAGCACCCGGAGCACACAGAAACGGGGAGAACATGTAAACCCCACACAGACAGTCATCCAAGCCAGGGATCAAACTAGTCCCTAGGGCTGTGAGGCAGTAGTGCTAACTACTGTGCCACTGATAGGGCAGTGGTGTGGAAATGAGTTGTAGAGTTTTCTTAAAGATTTGTCCCTCTTTCCAGATAATATTCTCAAATTTGGGGACATTCTTCATTGCAAAATAAATCATTCCCAAGCATAACCATGCAACCCTCACATAAACTGGTCTTGACCTTCTTTTCCTTGTGCAGAGTTAATGCATGTTCTGTGTTATTTGATGAATTTTAGAAAGGTTTTGGACTTAAAAGGGAGTGGTGCTGAATTTCAACAAAGATGGCAAAAATTAGAAGGCCTTTGAAGAGAAAGCCAGCTTCAGCAGTGGGGATTTTGTTGCAGTCCTTGGACTGCGGAATGACTTGGAAAGAGAACAAAGGGAGAATACAGGGGACATTCTACCCTGAGGGAGGAGGAGGTCTCTCAAATCAACGCACTCTTCACAAAAAGACTGTAGGGCTGACCTCTCTCACCACGATCTCAGCCAGGAGTTATGTGTAAGGCACCTGTAATTCACCGAGGAGGTAGTAACTGAAGCCTGTTACCTCCTCCAACCTGACCTGCAGCTGTATGGCAGAGTAAAGATGCTGCTGCCAGTGGCTATTATATCACTATGGCCCTGCATTTCTATGTTCCTTCAAGGTGAGAGCAGGGTATATCAGCACCATCTATCACTGCATTACGGAGTTCACAGAGGTACTGTACTTGGAGAGTAAACTTTATCTGAGATTTCCTTATCAGAGAGAGAATCAAGCATGATTTCAGCACATTTTCAGTGCTACATTTTGCAATCAGTTAAATGCTAGTGACTCTGCAAGGCACATGTTAACAGGATGATGTACCACAGCTGCAAAGTCTTGCGATTGTCCCGATGAGTACAAGGCAAAAGCTTTAACAAAATGTTTTTTATTTCTAACCTTGTAAAGTAGAGAGTTTGGGAGTGATGTAAGATGATTGGGTTGAAGACATGGGGGAGGTGAAAAATGAAGTCTAATCAGTCTGAGGTCATGCCTGCCGTCTGGCAGCAGCCACAATCCAATCCAGCAGTCAGTTGTATCTGCCACCCTTGACCCAGCATAAGGATTTAGAGGTTGGCCCGTGGGTAACAAGGGATATCTGCTCTACATCTGACTCGTGACTCTCCTCTTCATTGTTACACTCTTGTACAGTGCAGTGAGATCTATGCAGCATCCAGGAATGTTGTGGAGCAAACCTCCAGCATATGGAAACAACAGTACCAGTGCCTGGACTCTGAGGAGGGAATCCTCTAGACACATGACAGTGTGCCTCCACCTTTGTGATTGTCACCTCCAAATGCTCTGCTACAATCTGCATACTCTGGGTCTCATGAGAGTGCAGCATGTTTCAATATGTGGTTGAAGTCTAAATGAGAATTTTGGGGATCATTTGTTCTCACAACGAGTCTGTCGTTTCTTAAAACCAAAACTTTTTATTTACAGCGAGAACTTACATATTTGAACATGCGATCAGAGCTTCTCTTTCTTCCTCATCTCTGTTACTTCGTAGTCATATGATCTAACATCATTATTACATTGGCATCATGACTGCTTCTGATGGTAACATTTCACTCTTCATCTATTCCCATGTCTTCAACCCAATCATATTTACACATTCCTAATCTCTCCCAAACTCCCCTATTTTACAAGGTTAGAGGCAAAAGACATTTTGTTAAAGCTTTCTGTCTTGTTTTCCTTAGATCAACCACAACAATACCAGTGTCAAAGGAAACAAGTTTATACTGAATGAGAAGATTGGTTGGCAAGTGGACTCTGATTGGTAGAGGTGTTGCCATGGAGAATGTAGCAGTTAATGGTGACAGTCAACTGCCAAACATTGTTTGAAAATTTAAAGCAGGCAACTTCCCTCTGATTGGTCAAAGCATTGCCCTGAGGAATGAATCAGTGAATGCTTGGTAACACTAGCTTCACCAGTTCCACATGCTATAATTGACAAACTTGAAAATTGGGTCCGAACCATTTTCCCACTATGTAAGCTTGATGCTATAATAGGGTGCCAAAAGGTATGCTGTTGGATAATGACTATCCTGATCAGATCATGGCCCAATGTAAATTGCTCAAAACTCATGAATGAGTTTAAAGCCAACACTTTCGGCTCTGAAAAGTACCTAGTCTATCTTACCTTATCCATCCGGGCTAATCTATTTCGGAAATTTGAAAGCTGGCCATTTCATGTTGTTACTATGCAGTACTATGCAGCTATTTGCCACTAACAGGATGTTACATCAAATCACATTCATTTTGCCAAATCACATAAATGAGTAATGTAGTATATGAATTTAATTGCCAGCGTGATGCTACGTATGAAGGCTATACATCCAAAAACTTGGTTGATGCTATCAGATAACATGTTCTAGCCACTGTTTACGATTGGCAAGATACTGATCACACCAATCAACTTGTGCTTGCAAAACCCAAAACAATACTGTCCAATATTAGATGTGATTCTGTGAATAGATAACATTTGCTAAGTAATCCTCAATGTGCTAAGAATTACATTGGTAATCAATTTAAGATTGCCATTCAGGCTCATAGTGTGAAGCATTTGCATGTACTGGAAGCTACACATATTAATACATAAGGCCCTGTTCTTTTTAATCAAAATAATATGTTCACACATTGGCTGGAACTTTACTGGCACATCTGCCCTGGAATTGGAGTGGGCAAGTCTCACAGGAATTCTCTATTGCCTTGGACAGGATTTTACGAGCCTCACTTAAGTGAGGTTGTAAAATTCCGGCCACTATACCTATTAAATAAAATAAGTGACAGCCATTCACTGGTATTGGGTGATTAAGGATGTCTATGTCGCAATCTCTTTGATGATGAGTAGATTTTTTTGTTTGTTTCCTTCTGGTGATATTCATGACAGTAGGCAGGTATACGTGAATGAATTGATAGGATTTCGGCCAATGTACAATGTTTGGTACTTACCTTGAACATACTCTGTGATGGAGTCATATCTCATCAATCTTAGTCTGAACTGTTGGATTCTGGGTAACAACTTTGCAATTTTTTTCATGTTTATAAGGATGACTTATGGCTTATGATCTGTTTCAATTTTGAAATACAATCCCATAATGTAGTTTGAAATTTTTTTGGCAAGGCCACAATGCTTCTTTTTCTATTGAAGTATATAATTGAAGTATGTAAGTATATATTGTTTTGTTTCTGTGAATGAGTGGAATAATAAACTGGACTACATTTGCCACCTTTTGTACTTGAAATAAAACCACCAATAGACCTCTGGACGTTGCATCTATTGCTAGCATGGTCAGTAATTCAGGATCATAATGTGCCAAGATTGCAGAGAAGTTTGGAAGTCATGCAATTCTTCGAGAAGTGTTTTGCTGGTCCACATTCTAGCACCACTGATGCTCCTGTCTCAACCATTGTCTCAAGGGCTCATTGACCTCTACTAAATTTGGTAGCTTGCCTATTCGGTTGACCATTCCAATGAATTTTTGAAGCTCAGTAATGTTCATAGCTATGGAAATTCGCTGATTACCTCCTTGTTTTGTGAATCAATTGCGTGTACTGTGTGAGCTAGAAACTTGATCATAGGTTTAGCAAACTCACTTTTCATTTCATGTTAGGCCTGTATCCTGCAAGACTCTCAGGAATGTTCTGACTGGATGATCATTCTCTCCTCTCATGGAGACATATCTGACTATGTCATCTATATGACACATTTCTCCTTCATGCCTTCTAGATGTGAAACATTGTTCTCTGGAATATTTCTGGAGTAGATGCTATTCTAAAAGACAATCTGTTGAAACAATGATGACTGAAGAGCATTATAATCAATAATTTAGATTCTTTGCCTAGAGGCAACTGTCAAAATCTACTGTTCACATCTAATTCTGTGAGTAAAATACTCTTGGCCAATTTGCCAAAGCCCTCATCCATTGAGGGCATCAGGTGGATCTCATGTTCCATTGATTTGTTTAGTTGTATTAAAACCACTCAGCTTCTTATTGAGCCATTTGGCTTTGGGACTGTAACCATTCTTGAACACCAAACAATGAGATAGTCCCTTGCTTTCTATCTTTTCAATTTCATCCTTGATTTTGCTCAAGGATGAGTGAGGGACTAAGTGAGCAACTTTCTCGGTGTAAAGAGGCAAATTAATTTAGCATCAGTTTGTGCGATGATATGATAAGTGGCTTTTAACTTTTTTGGCCTGTAAACAATTTTAGGAATTCATTTTGAAGAGTACTGATGGAATTCTCTTCAGCAAATTCATCAACTCTATAGATTAATTCCAGTTTTAGGCATGCCTTTCTGCTTAGTACACAGTACTCTTGATTTTGAATGAAATGGAAAAGTTTCACACTTTTTATATTTCAGCCTTGCCATGAGTTCACTTTCAATGATATCCCATTAGGTAGTTATAAATTAATAAGTAAGGTTTGCAATGTAATCTATTGGAATTATTTGACACTATTTGATGAAAAAGAAACACCTGCTCCTGTTTTAAATACTATTCCCATCAAGTTCAAGTTTAATACTCCAATACTTCAATATCATTTAAATCCCCTGGAAGGCTAATTCCTTTGCCTATGGTTTTTCTACATCTTGTCTATGGCTCCGTTTTCACATTTTCTCCCACTTTTTACAGTTGTCAGCATGTTTAAGGGTAAACAGTTTTGAAATAGTGTATTTTTCCACAGTTGAAGCACTCTTCATTCTCTCTCTTGTTACTCATTATTCTTGCTTGTGTGATTTATTCCCACCACATGAAAAACATTTCAAAATCGTGATTGTATTTTAGCAACTTTAGACTTTGGCACACTTTCTTTCTAATGGTCTATAAACTAAATCTTCACATTCAACCTTCACCACACAACTTCTTATATAAGTACTTATTAAATACTTTATTTTCTTCTCTGAGCTCCATTTGTCTCACAATCTGCACTGCTTTTATGAGTGTTAAATCTTCTCTTGTCTATAAGGGATCTGATAATGCTTTGTCTAGGACCCTAACTACAATTCTGCATTGATTCAGTTTTTACTTAAGTTTCCATAATTATCATTCCTTGTTAAACGATAGAGATCATAGATAAATGAACGCATGCTTTTGCCTAATCTTTGCTTTCTTTTAATAAATTTAGCCCTCTTGATTATTAAATTCCTATGATTGCTGAAATAACAATTGAAAACTTGCAGGGCATCTTAAGGAGAAGTTGAAGACTCATTAACCCCATGCCTTGCTATCACGTCATCAGCAATAGATCCTACCACATAAAGCTATGCACTGACTTGTTTTTTTTTAAATCTGTTTTCTGCAATCCTGAAGCAGTTCAGTACCTTGCAAACTTTTTTCCCAGTTCTGAGACTCAGCGAATCCCTTGTACTCTGAAACGTGATGCTGTGGATTCCATATTTCAGCTGAACCTCGGAATTATTCTTACCTCTGTGCTACTGCTTGCTACTTTGGGCCTCTACTCAGTACTTTCTGGTGTCTGGGTCTGCACCTCAGCTTGAATCTACTGCCACTGAGATGTCCTGATGTGTCACTGAATCTTAATTTTTTTCCTTTTGTCCTTCCTCTGAGGATCTTTTTTCTCACTAGCCTTGTGTCTTCTTTTTACAGCATTCTGGATCTTTTACTCACTGCCACCATGTTTTGTTCTGTGATTAGGATCTAGCCTAAAGTTTTGGGGGCTATCTATTATCCTAAAGTGTGCTGTTCAATTCTGTAGTTTTATAAATACTCTTTATTTACAGCAAGTATTTACACATTTAGATCTCTACATGAGATTGAAATCTCTTCTCCTTTCTGATCTCGCTTACATTTCAGTCATGTGATTTGTTATCATCATTACTGCAGCATTATGAATGTTTTTGATGTTAACTCTTTACTCTACACCGTGCTCGCCATCACATTTTTGGAGATCTTTTAAAAGGAGCGCAATGAATTAAAGGAACAGCAAGAAAGGAGGAGATCTCCAGGGCTCTTCTACTCTGAATGGCCTGTCTATGAGCTGATGTCCAGACTCTGTATGTCCTGAGATGTCATTGATGGAGATTGCCTTACAGGGTGATGTCAAGCAGCCCTGGGCCTAGAAGGCCCAAACTTTGGGCTGCCCCATCTTGGCATGGGTGGTAGAACTCACGGCTGTTACAAGGGCAAGGAGGCAGTTGTGGAACCACAATTGCTGTCATCCTGAGAAAGGACAGCAGGTTTGTGCACCTTGGAGCTAATACACAGACAATTTTTCTGTGCTTCTAAGGTACAAGTTGTACCACTATCTGACCTGCAAGTTGTAATTCTCAGAACAAATAATGATGCTTCTTCATCAGAAGTCTGCTGTTGCTCTGACTGTTCATGATGAAGCTGCAGTTACAAATATTGGGGTTTAAAATAAGAGATCAGAAGAGGAGTGTTGAGTAAGGTACTGAGGTGGATTGGAAAGAGAGAGATCCTTATTCACACATGATACCAGCTAGAAGCATTGGGGTAAATGGGACCTGAGAATAAGGCAGGACCATCCTGTCATCTTGATTGCTCTTAGTGATGCTGTACACATTGCCTCAGTCACAGATGGCTTCATGATGTGTACTGAGTGTCCTTTCATTCAGAGGGCTCAAGAGATACAGCCATGCATATCTCTAGTTATTTTGCTGCTGTACCCCGTGATTATAGACCACCTTGTTTTTCAAGAGAGCACAAAGAGTATCAGTATGTTGCAGGGTGATATGCCTGCCTTGGCTGAATAGCTGGGGCTATAGGGAAGCTGCAAAATGTGGATGTGAGTTTGACAGCATTGATGAAGGTGAGGTGGAGCACCTGAGTGCTTGGCATGAATCTTGATTTCAGTTTGGTGAACGATGGGGATGAGATGCATTGAGCAGCATGAGAGGATGGTGGTGGCTCGGAGATGTTTTGCAAAGATGTATTCATTGACCTTAACCACATGTGTGAGGCCATTGAAATTTTTGCAGTACCACAGGAGAGAGCTTCAAGGCCAGATTCTGAGACTTGATCTCCGGGGCCACCTCCTCCCCATTTCTTTTTTAGGGTTTGGCTTGTTCCTATGGAAAATGATCACATTCAAATTATCTCCATTACTAAGACTTCCAAAGCTACATCCAAAAACCGTGGAGTCCTCTCACTGTCCTGTTGCTACATTTACTATATTATATCTTCCACCAGCGCCTGCCTGATTCTATTCAAGCAAGTTCTATGGTATGAGTGCAGATCCATTTCAGAGGGGTGTAGGCTAGCTGTGCATCATGCTTGCCCTGAATCCACCAAGGCGTCCTGCTAACTATGCAGCCAGTCAACATTATATTTGCACTGAGCTGCACACTCCAGTCATGTAGATCAGTCACATTGTTACTTTTGGGTGGTACCTGCTTTAACAAACTGTATAAAATGCTGGTTAGGCCACAGCTGGAATTCTGTGCGTAGTTCTGGTTACATTACAGGGAGAACATAATGTGTGGGATTTTATGACCTTGTTCATCGGGGCTGGCAAGGCAGTAAAATTCCAGCCATAGCTCTGGAGAGAATACAGAGAAGATATACAAGAATGTTACCAGGGCTTGAAAATTGCAGCTATGAGAAAAGATTGGATAGGCTTTTGATTTGATTTGATTTATTACTGTCACATGCATTAGTATATAGTGAAAAGTATTGTTTCTTGCTGCTATGTAGATGAGGGTTGTTTTCCTAAGAGCAGAGGAGGCTGAGAGGTGACCAAATACTGTTGTATAAAATTGAGAGGCTACATTAGTGGTGACAACAAAGATCTGTTTCCCCAAGCTGAGGGATCAGTGAACAGGGGGCATGGGTTCAGGATGCAGGACTAATAGGGACGTGTGAAAAATCTTTTTCATCCAGAGAGCGGTGGGTGTCTGGAATTCACTACCCAAGCTGATAGTTGAAGGTGAAACACTCAATTCATTGAAAAGGTACCTGGACCTGCACTTGAAGTGCAATAAACTGCAGTGCTGCAAAGTGGAATTAAAATGTTTTAGTTTTAGTTACCTTCTTTGTTAAAAGGATGGGCAGATTGGCAGAACGTCTTATGGAATGGAGGTGCGGTCATCATACAACATGACCCCAATGCGCAATACTGGGCCTAAACCAATTCCCCACCCCCTTAAATTTACAGTTGTCGCGTCTAGAGACTTATGTTATTACAAGACCCATAAATCTTGCACCAGTGGAGAGGTCATAAATTGAAATGTTCATCCCATGAACCATGTTTATGCAATGACAACAGCTTAAAATATTTTGCCTCACAGTGTGTAGAATAAATTTAAAGTGTAACCTTTGCAATTTATTTAGAAGAAGAGTAGATATCTGTTTCCTTTATGTTCAGATGGCAATCTTGATTGTTGACAAATGGTAGAAATAGCGTCAAAAAATAATTTTTAAACCTTTTGACCTGCAAGGTTTAAGAGAATTAAGCACAATTCTTGGTTTTAAGCCACTTGGTGACAAGGAAGATGTTAGTTTGCCAGCTAGATTGATTGACAGTGGCGTTTGGAGTTCAGCTGCTAATGCTGTGTACCCTGTTACAGATTCACGGTGAGTAAATATAGAAGACTATTTGTCACCCAGATTGATGGATTATTCATAAATGAGACAATGCAGTTCAAATTCTACTGCATGACAGAAAGATACAACTTTACAGGCTGTCGTAGCAAACAGGTAGCACTGGTTGGCAGGTTTAAACAAGAAATCACTCATTGCAGTGTTCCATGCTGTCTTGACACCAACTTTAGAATACTACTGTACTACTGTCATCTTTTTCATGTTTTCAATGTCAGTTTTTTTTTAAAGTAATATCTATGGGTGTAGACATTGAATGAACAAAATGATATGTGGAAAGGTTTTATCAATCCACCTCATATAAATGTTTACATAATATGTTCCTGCTCTTCTACCCATTTATCGATCCCTGTGACAGAAATAAAATTTATTCTAGGCTCAATATTGGAGCTTAGTACCATCCATTAACCACTTTCTTACAATTCCAAGATTTTGCATTTAGCTGTAGTAAACCTCAAACGAGATTCTCAATATAAAAGGAAGTTTTTGTTCTGATTTTTTTATTAGCTGATTTTGCAATTGCAGATTTCTGATCAGATTATAAATGGTTTATGAATGGCCCAGAAAATTCCAGAAAAGCCCAGAATTTAACATGCAGACATGCAGTTATATCTAAATGAGCTTAATGGCTACAGGCATGAAATTTCATTGGTGCCACTGTGCCACTGGAACTCTGACACAAGAGGCCTTCTTGTCTGCTTTGCAGGGTAGCAGCACCAATCTTGCCATAAATGGTGAGATCAGTTAAATTGAGCTTGTAGTGGTGTGTATGTTATATAGCCTGCATTGCTTCAGTTAAACTGAAGGGTGTGGGGAGGAGGACAGAGTACACATAACGAGAAAGAGCGAGTGCAAAGTCCAAGCTGAGACTAGATGATGGGTGGCAGAGGGCATCTGGAAGAGAAAGTGGAATGGAGATGGAGCAGGAAAGAGGAGATAAAGCAGGTTATTGCTTAAAGAAACAACTGCAAAGCAGAAGGAAGCAGACAACCTAGTTGACAGGATACTAGCCAGTTTGAAGAAGTGCATAGAGCAAACATCAGGAAGGACTTTCATGGCCTTGTAATGAGAGACAGAACAGGGGAGAAAGGGTGATTGCAGCGGGGGTAAGACACCTACCAAGAATATATTACAAACATAATATTACATTTTTCTCTCCCTTTAGCTATGAAGATGTCGGGCAGAATTATCCAGCTTTTCAGGCTAACATGATCTCCTGGTCCTGCTGAGTGCCAAATTCTCCGTCCTTGCTTGCAGCAGGATGTGAATAGTCAGAAAATTCTGGTCATTGACTTTGTTCCTCTCTCCACAAATGGTGCCAACACTGCTGAGTTTTTCCAGATGGTCTGTTTTTATTTTGGATTTCCGGCATCTGCAGTATTTTGTTTCATATTATTATGTACAAATATTTTGAAGTGAGGTGATTGTGGCACTTAGTGTTATTTTTCATCCATTATCCAAACTCACAGTGTGACCTTTTGTTCATCACCCATGCACATTGGCCTACAATAGCCGCCAGTTTCTAAACATGGCATTATAAAAATTCTCATCCTCACGTTCAAATCTCTCCAGGCTTCTCTATATCTTTATAATCTCCCCCAGACCCACAACCCTCCAAGGGTTGCTTTACTCCAATGTTGCCCTCTTCCTTGTTGCTGAATTTATTCACATCCCTATAGTGCCTTCAGCTGTCCAGGCCCTAAGCTCTGGAATATTTTCCTCATACCATTCTATGGTCTCTCTTTTTTAACATTCTCCCTAAAATCTAAATCTTTGAATAATCTTTTGCTTATCTGTGTTCATGTCTCAAATGGCTCATGCAATTTCAATCTGATTATATTGCTGGGACATTTTGTTGTGTTATTTGATTAAGAGTAATTTCATGAATTTGCGTAGCATTATATTGTCATGACAATGGATCATAACCCCAAATTTCATATGGCCATGTTCAACTTTTAAGTAAAATCTGTGATTTTAAAAACAAAAGCCATAGACTGCAAAGTTATCCTTTCCTGGAACTTCTAGTATGATCTTAGGTGGATAATACTAAGACCCAAGAGACTAAAGGAAGGTTGAACTCTTTTTCAGATAGAAACACTTCAAAGGAAGGGACAATGCAGAAACTGAATTGTCATCTCTTGTGGAGATAATGGAAGCTGATTACTATCTTAGTTGGAACTACTACCATTCTGTAAATTATATTTCAAATGTGATTGTGATTTTCCCCTTCTAGGAATGCACTGGGAAATAGGTTAAAAAGCCAATTACAGACCTGATCCATTCTTATTGGTGCTGTAGTATCACAGTGTGCGACATAGAAACAAGAAGAGGCAGCAATCAGTTTTGCTTATTGCTTGCAAGAAAGACTCAATCTCTATGTGGTTGCTGGAAGCAAGTCAGGTTAGCAAAACCATAATTGAAAAAAAAACAGGACAACGTCTTTACAGAAATTTACAGAAGCCAGAACCTTGAAATCAATTGCTTAGCTGCAGTAGTCAGTGCTGCTGGAATCACACATCTTAACGGCGACAGTGTTTCACCATCTACTGCTCATGGACAAGTCAAAGACTGACACGCATCTCTTCTTCTTAACTTCTATATTTCACTTCGTTTCTCATTTCTAATCTCTATTCATGTTGGTGTGTTATCATTCTCTCCTTGCATGTTAGTAACTAGCAAACTTATTCTTTATTTAACTCAAGAAAGCCTGGGTAAAATGGTTCCTTTTTAGAAAATAAATACATTTGGACTGGGTAAAGGTATCCACAAGGGAATGGAACCTTTTAAAATGAATCTTGTTGTGGCCAAAAGAGGGGTTGAATGAAGATGGGAAGTGAGCTCATGGCTCCTCACTTGAAGAATAACAATTTGGGAGTATCCCAACAAGAATCAGAACAAATTGGACCTCATTCCAAAATAGTTTCCATAGAGGGGAAGGGGGATACTGAATTTGGAGTCCTCACTCTGGAACAGTCATAACCGTATACATCTTTGCAAAAATAATGTTCAATTCTTACTGAAATGAAAACAAAAGAAAATTTGTCTGATCTGCATTGGTGAAAGAAAATGCTACATCAGTGGACATCTCAGAGTGAAAGTATTAGTTGATAGTTTGTGAAGGAGTTTTCCTTAGGATTGATAGATAGAATTTTGTTGAAGGAGCTCTGACATACTGGGAATAATTTTATAAGAAAAAGTCTATGTTTCCAGCTAGCGTGAAAATCCCAATCTTTCGCATATAGTGCTTGAAAAAATGGGCTGGACCATTCCTAGCTACTACAGGCAGTGCATTTAAATTGAATTAATAAGCTGCACCTCCAAATTTACCAGCCTTTTATCACCATGTTCGCCAATCTAAAATTTGGGCGAAGCAAACATGCTCCATAGAAGTCCAAATTGGGTGTTCCATCAGTGAAGATTAGTGAGGTGGTAAGTACATAGTGTCTGATGGCTTTCTACTGCTCACAAGTGTTCTTTTGTTGCGGCTATTTTCATTCTTAAGTCAGTGGTGGCTCTGTGAGTGTGTGGGGGGCTGTTGCTCAGCAGGGTCTCTGATGTCCGATTTGTAACAAGGACCCGGGTCTCAGCACTTGACCTCGAGTTTTGCAGTGCTCTTGGTCCTAGTGCACTCAGCTCACTTCCAGCTGAAGGATGTGTACAAAGCCCTTGTAGATTGCAATGCTGCAGCCTCTCAACTTTTCAAAGAGCTGTGACAGTGGAGTGAATGTGGCTGGGGGAATTGAGGGGGCTGTGATTGGGGGAGCATGTGGATGGGGGAATTAGGAGGGCTGTGATGTGGGGAGTGTGTGAGTGGGGGATTTGGAGGAGTACAGACAGGGACTGCTGATGTGCTAGGGGCAAACAGCATTCCATAACCTCTACATGTATTTCTCTCCATCTCCCCCATCAGAATGATGAGAAGGCTTTTGCAATGCAACCAATTGACCTTACTGTTATTTTGGTTGCTGCTGGAGCTGAGGAGGAGGAGCGGGGGGAAGAATTGCAGGCACAGGAGGTCCAGGCCTTATCACTTGCAGGTGTAGAGGGAGACGACCATCAGAGGTAGGAGATAGTCACCATTCGCCCAGAGGGCAGGGAGGGTTCACAGGAGAAGAAGGGAGCAGAGACCCTGGCAGTTCTGTGTACGAGTGTCATTTGAACAGACGTTGGATATTGTGTGCCATCACATCTCTGCCTCCGAAAGGAGAAAGTGCAACACCCTGTGAAACCTATTGCTGGATCTGGCATCTAGAGTTGGGGGTGGTGGGGCGTTGGGGGGGGGGGGGGGGGGGGGGGGGGGGTCACCCAACCTTTGGTGGCTATCAGATTGGCAGCCAATCTGAACTTTTATGCAACTGTCTCCTTCCACACCCCCTAAAGGAGATGTCTGTGACATTTTCCAGTCAGTTGTACACACTTGTGTCCAGCAGGTCACAGAACCCTGTATGCCCAGGCTGGGCAACACATCAAATTTAACCTGGAACAGGCCCATCAGGAAGCCCAGGCTGCAGGGTTCGCAGCCATTGTGAGGATGCCGAAATGTACAAAGGCTATCGAATGCACCGATATTGTTTCAAGACCCCCCTACAGAATCCATGTAGAATCATCAACAGAAAGTGGTTCCACTCTCTGAATGTTTAACTCATGTGGTGACCATAATATGACCAGCATGCATGTCTATGCGAGACACCCAAGGAGTGTGCATTATCAGTTTCATTGTCAGGAGCTCAGACATCCCGGAGGCATCTGAGGAAGAGCCCAGGTTGTAGTGGGTCATGGGTGATATGGATTACTGCTTCGGATATGGTTGATGACGCCTATGCAGAGGCGTGTGACTGAGGCAGAGATCCTTTATAATGAGGCCCATGTATCCACCCGCACAATAGTGAAAGGTGTATTGGGCTCCTCAAAATGCGATTTTGGTTTCTAGACCGATCTGGCGGGGCCTCACAGTACAGCCCCTGATCTCCTCCCACATTGTGGTCATGTGCTGTGCCCTGCACAATCTGGCTTTATGGAGACACGACGTATCGGAGGAGGAAGAGGATGTGGAGGCTAACCAGCCAGGCATCACTCAGGAGGATGATCAGCAGGAGACGGAGGAAAAGGAGGAGGAGTAGGCATCACTGAGGACGATGACCAGCAGGAGATGGAGGAAGAAGATGGAGAGCACGCCGAGAAACATTACCTCGGTACTGGAGGACTGGCCGTTCAAATGAGGCACAACTCACAATCCCAGACACGTTGATGGGTCCAATTAGTATTGAGGCTTCTGGATCACTCTCTGGTGGAAGTG
Organism: Sphyrna mokarran; assembly: GCA_024679065.1. Classification (NCBI taxonomy): domain Eukaryota; kingdom Metazoa; phylum Chordata; class Chondrichthyes; order Carcharhiniformes; family Carcharhinidae; genus Sphyrna; species Sphyrna mokarran. The sequence goes on along the minus strand of JAGIQG010000001.1, from coordinate 120,088,741 downwards.
GGAGCGTCCGAGGCCTCTGGAGTCGAGGACTGTCAGTTGGCGCCAGACTACATGCTGGGCCTCTGATATCACTTCTCCCTCAGCTGCTGGAGATGCAGCTACAAAGCCAGGGAATGCAGGAGGGGCTGACGGCCACACTGGACCGACAGTGAGACTGTTGGGAGGAGTCCCAAAGCTTTCAGCTGCATCAGCTATTGTTTGTCTTGCGTGCTTCCCTGGCCAACACTGCAAGGGTGGCACCTGCAGTGGAAAGCCTGGGGCAGGGGATCCTCACCATGAGTGGCAGGGTCCAGGCGATGGCTGAGTCAAACAGGCCGCAGCTGAGGAATTGAACAGGCTTCTCAAGATTCTGCAACATGTGGCCGAGAGGTTCAAGAGCTTGCAGGAGACCCAGCAGGACAACAATGAGACACAACTGGCTATGGCAGCAGCCATTGAGAACGTGGCCCAGTTGCAGAGAATCATAGCTAAGAGGTTGCAGAGCATGTCCCAGTCTTGGATGCACTTGCTGTGGCCATTGAGAGGTGGCCCCTAATTCAACTGGCCATCACAGAAGATTCACGCTGCTGCTGCCTTGAGATGCCTTGGTGTGAAGAGGTGGGGGAGTGGGGGGCAGCTGGTCCTCCAGGCCTGGTAATGCCAGGTGATGCTAACATTTCTGGAGCTCACTGCAGAAGCACCTTCCCATGGAGTGACCCAGGGACCCACAGGAACCCCGAGGGAGTAAGAGGCCTGGCCACTCCTGGCAGTGGGATGAAGAGGCTGCCTTGGAAACATCTCAGACACCTGGAACCAGGCCAGGGCCCTCAAGGTCCAGGGCTTCCAAAGGATGCCTGCCATGTGCATCACAGGCCAAGGGATGAGATAGGCAGCTGGCCCCCTCTACCTCTGATGTACATTCTGGGGATGTAGCTGTAGGCCATAGAAGGTTAGGAAGTTGTTGTTACACCAAGATGGCACAATCAAAGGCTGAACTAGTTAGATAAATATTTAAGTACATTAACATTTTCTGTTCGCAAGCTTTTATGTTAGAAAATCTTATTTAAATATCTTTATTGCAATTAAATGTTTTTTTCACCACCGGCCTGCGACTAACTTGTCTCAGATTTGTCTCAAATAAGAATCCTCTTCCACTGATGATCGCTGGAACGATGCTTCATGTTGATGTCAGCTGGGGAGCTCCCTCAATGCTGTGTCACTGAGAAAGGGAAGCCATTGGTTCCCAGAACACAGGAGCGATTCCTTTCCTATTCCCCATCCCATCTGCCCTAGGGACTTGTATGGAGGTTTCTGATCCCTTACCCGTTGCACAGACATGGGTCCAGGTGCCAGCGGGCATGCAGAGTTCAGCTAGGAATCAGACCAGTTTGTACCAGGGCATCATCATAATAGTGCTTAGTATGTCATGCCTGCCAAAAAAACTCACTAACACAGAGTATCTAGGCCCACCATTCTGGTATGACAAAGTTGCAGAGGATACAAGGAATTCTGGGAGGGAGGGGGAAGGGGAGGATGGAACACACAGACACAAGCCCGTAGTGACTGAACCGCCTGGGTCTCCCTTGCCGCCTTGGATCTTGTCACTCACAGTGAGTGCCATCCTGGCCTGAGAAGCAAGCAAGACAGATAATAGTTGTTCTGCCTGAAAGTTTTGGGATTCCTCCCATCAGCCTCGCAGTCAGTCCAGTGTTGCTGTCAGCCTCCTGCATGCCCTGGCTCTGTTGCTGCATCTCCAGCAGTTACAAACAAAATAAAGAACAAAACTGCATGGGAAACAGGCCCTTTGTCCGTGCCGCCACCTCGATGTTCCCACTTCTACCCATGGTCCTTGTCTATGTTGATAGATCTATGCATTGGAACCAAATTTGCGAGTCAGTTGAGGGAGAAATGATCTTAGAGGCCCAGCATGTAACCTGGGGCCAGCTGAGTCCTCACTTCCAGGAGGCTCCTGCTCAACTGAGGTCCTGGATGTTCTCTCCTCTACCCAGTGTACATCAGCAGCTATGTCGTGCTCACCAGAGAGTGACCCAGAAGCCTCATTACTAACTAGACTCACCAGTATTTGGGATAGTGAATTCTGAGGTGGAAGCTGATGGATAAACAGTGCCACCCTCAGAGGTCTCTTCACCCATATCCTCCGGGGACTAATTTGAACTGTCTAGATCACGATGGGTGGGGATTGCAGCAGGGGCCTAGAGTCCAGAAGGCCCTGGGAATCCAGATGTGTCCCTGTAACACATGACACAAAGTTAAGTGCAAGGGAGGGAGAGGAATCTTGGATGCAAAAGACATGATTTGCATTTCTCCACTGACCATAGAACAAAGCACTAAGAAAATTACATCACAGGAATAGGCTCTTCAGCCCTCCAAACCTGTGGCAACCAACTGCCCATCTGATTTGTAACCCCCCCTACCATTCTGGGGACCATATGCCTCTATTCCCATCCCATTCACATAGCTGTAAAGATGTCCCTTTAAGATCAGTATCATATCTGTGTCCACAACTTCCCCGACAGATAGTTCCAGGCACCCACTATCCTCTCTGTACAAATAAACATGCCTTGTACATTTCTTTAAACTTTGCCTCTCGTACCCAAAACTTGTGCCCCCAAGATTTTGCCTCAAAGTGAGTGGAGGAATGACAGCTGCCGAAATCTGGACGGCAGCCTGATCATGCTGTCGCTGACAGCCCGTATCTCCCCTTCTCTTGGGAGCTCCGGTGCTCGCTCCTCAAAGGGAGTGAAGACTGGGAGGTTTGGCTCACCACCCTCCGTCTTTGATCTCTCATGGGTGTTGTGCTCAATCTTCTTCTGTGAAGATAGAAGGGGCATGAAAGAAATGGTGATGTGATTCCTGCAGAGTATCAGGTCTTGGCCCTTAGAGAGCAAACACAGTGGGGCTCACTGGGGGAAAAGGAAGGAGGTGCTTAAGGGTCAGGAGCTGGAAGCATGGAGGATGCTAGGATGGGAAGATTTGGGGGAGATATTGGGGGACATGCTAAGTAGGGTTCAGTACTCACCCTTGCTGCCCGGATGAGGTCATTGACTTTTTTCTGACACTGCTTCACAGTTCATGGGACCAATGCCCTGGCACTGACCGAGTTGGTGACTGCCTCTCAGGCCACATTTCCATCAGAGCTCCTGCATCCTCCTGGGGCAGAGAGGGTAGCCCGCCTCACCTCTGCTGTATCTATTAGCCTCCACAGATCCTCTCAGAGAATAGAGGTGCCAGTTGTGTGCACATCGTCCTGCACTGCCTGTCTGTCCATTCTTGAGTTTGAAATGGAACTGCCCCTCCTTAGCTGCAGACAGTTTTGCAGAGCATTCCAGCAAGTTCCATGCAGTTTGCTGGTTAGCATTGAGGAGAAGGCAAGTGAGCACTTGCAGGTGTGCTGATGTGGAGGATTGAGGGGGTTGGAGAGGGATCAGTGCCTCAATGATTGTGGACACGGGAGAGAGAGGGAGGTGTCACACAACCATCAGAGTCTGGAGTAGGTGGGGGCCTTGTGCAGGAGGGTCCTGGGTGGAGGTGAGGAAGATCACTCTGCCTGAGATCTGTAGGGTGGAGGGAGAGAGTGGATGTCTCTGCCTGTGATTAGTGAGGAGAGGGGGAGAGGGGCGTCCGCTCCACTCTGCCGGAAATCGGTGGGGAGGAAGGGGGGGTCTGCTGCCACTCTGCCTGAGATTGATCTATGTGGCGGAGAGAGTTGGGGGATGAGGGGGTCAGTAATGTTGTGGGGAAGTGGGGCAACGTCTGTGAAGTCCAGGGGAAGGCATTATCTAGCTGTGACAGGGGAGCGGCATCCTAACACTTTTTGTATGCACATGCAAGTTGCAGGCATCAATTGGAGCTGCAGGATTTTGGGCACGTTAAACCTGTCCACAGGCTTCTATAGCACAATTCAGAATCACTGATATTTTTACAGGGGTGCCTGAGAATGGGTCTAAGAATCAGATCTGAAACACTTCCAGTTTCAGGTCCAGCCAGCACTTAGATTCAAAATGGTCAAATAGGCCCAGAGTCTCTTGGCGAGGCCATCAAGATATGTGAGCCTGGACAGATGCAAATAAGTATTTAAACACATTTAAATAAATTACTCAGCCTCTTGCCAAAAATAGATGCGAGGCTGACCATGCTAAAAATCTGGTGCCAGTATGATCATGAGAGCCGAGAAATCAGGCGCAATCCTAATTTCTCAGCTCTCACATGGTCAATGAGCAGGGCGAGCCGGGAGAATTGCAGCCATTGAATGTGAATCGCATAGCACTCCATTGCAGATCAATAGATGCAATTGGCTACTCCTCACGGTGCCCAGTGACTGGAATAGTATCTGTTGGTGTATCCTCTGTGTGAGCTGGAAGAGTTTGAAAGAGTAAGATTATGAAATCAGTCATCATTGGGCAGATGCAACACATAAATGTGAGAATTGGCCAACAGATGTGTCAGAAACATTTCCCTATCCACTCCTGAAGTGATAAGCATTAGTGCAGCAGGCCTGGTGGCTGAAGGGTCTGTTCCTTTGCTGCGCTGCTCTTTGTTCTAATTCAGGTAGAGTTTGTATTGGAATTATTTAAAGAGTCACTCATGTTACAACTGAGGTGCCTTTGACTTGCATTGAGGTAAAGCTAGTACTAGCACACAGATGAGTTGCTGAATGAATTTGAAGGTTTCTGCTGACCACACAGAAGCAGAAAATAACATTGCCTTGCATGAGTCTGGAAGCAATAGTTACAGTGCCACTTACTCTGCAACATGACAGGCAGCAGGGGAGGAAGACGAGAAGAGGGAAAGCTCCAAGAGCAGGGAGGATATTGAGGGCTCCACTTGGACTACTCTATTGCAGGAAAATATTTTCCAGTATCAATTCCATGTTGTGATGAGCCAGGGATAGTGTGTAATGATGAGGTAATGGCGATATGTTCCTTCCTTCAAGGAGACCTGAAGCCTCAAATCATGGTGAGGATAGTTCTTCCAGAATTACGAAAATCACTATACCTTTCATTCTCTGCAACTGGTTTCTTAAAGGCATGACCTCGTGACCTTAACAAAATGTTACAGTTCACCACCTACACAAATATCCACGAGGTGTTTGTGACTCTCCACAGGAGGAGACGGAAATTAAAAAGCATCCTTTCTGGATGTATCACAGCTTGGTATGGCTCCTGCTTTGACCAAGACTGCAAGAAACTACACAGGGTTGTTAAATGTAGCCCAGTCCATTATACAGACCAGCCTTCCATCCATTGACTCCATCTACACTTCCCGCTGCCTCAGAAAAGCAGCCAACATAATCAAAGGCCCCCATGCATCCCAGACATTCTCTCTTCCACCTTCTTCCACAGGGAGAAAGATAAAAAAATCTGAGGTCACACAACAACCAACTCAAGAGCAGCTTCTTCCGTGCTGCTATCAGTCCTTTGAATGAACGTACCTTATATTAAGCTGATCTTTTGAAAGGAAGTTTATCTTTCTCAATACACTAGCTATGACTGTAACACAACATTCTGCACTCCCCTCCTTTATTTCTCCCTCTGTGAATGGTATGTTTGTCTGTACAACATGAAAGAAATAATACTCTTCACTGTGTCCCAACACATATAACAATAATAAATTGAATCAAATCATAGAAATAAGATGGGAAAATGAAATTTGTCCTCTACATTTCCAATAAGCAATGGCACTCTGTGAACCATGCCCCATCCCCCATCCAAAAATATCAGTGAATGAATTTCATGCCCATTAACTAAAGACTGACTGATGTATAGAACCATAGAGCACAGAAGGAGATCATTCAACCAATTGGCCTGTGCATTAAAAGACATCATGAGCATTATTTCCAATATGATGTGTTTGTATGTAAATCTTTTTATTACTGCTCCCTTACAGATCTAATATTTTGTTGACTTTTCTTCTTGGGGGATGGAGTGTAAAACCTAAGGAACAACTTCAGCCTTTCTTTCTCTGCAGTCAGTTTTGTTTTATTTGGGAAATGTCCCATCCAGATGTTTCTTTTTTGAGCCACTGAAACTGATATTACAAGGTTTGCAAAAAAATGTTCAGACATCGTGACTACTCAAACTCTCTCCCCATGTCACGCATTTCAGCTGTAAGGGGATTCTGTCTCTCTCATGGTGACGACAAGGCATGGCCTGTGTCTTTTGTTTAAATCATTAAGATGAAAAGATTAAAGGAGTAGGCCGAATGTTTTCCCAGTTTTACAGTAATAATCGCACCCAACAACCACTGAAGGAAAATTGTTTCAAGTTCTGCCCAATAGTGCAACCCCACACGGCGATTTTGTATCAAAGTTAAAAAGAAACACAAAACATATGTATAACACTGTCCTTTATAGCACCGCAGTGAAGACATGCCTATTAAAGAGCACTCACAATATTGTAGATATCAATTGTCTTCATCAGGAATGCAAACACCAAATGACCTAAAAAATCAACAGCTTAACTTTTCCAATGGGTCCCAGCTGATAACACTCTCATCTGTGAGTGAGAAGGTTGTGGATTACAGTCCTACACCAGGGAGGGCCCTGAGCACGCAATCTCAGCTGCCACTTCAGCACAATATTGAGGCAGCACAACATTGTTACATGAGCCCTCTGCCTCTTCCAGGTAGTAAAAGAAGGTGCCATTTCAAGGAACAAGGTTTCCTGCTCTACAGCCAACTTTTATCACACAACTAAAACCAAGAATAATGGATCAATAACATATTTTTGTTTTAGGAGAGCAATGACTTGAATTTATGTAATGCTTAGAACCCTTACAGTGTAGAATGAGGCCATTTGGCCTATCCAGCCTACACCGACAACAATTCCACTCAGGGCCTATCCCCATGACCCCATGTATTTACCCTTACTAGTCCCCCTGACATTAAGGGGCAATTTAGAATGGCCAATCTATCTAAACTCCACATCTTTGGACTGTGAAAGGAAACTGGAGCACCCAGAGGAAACCCATGCCGACGTGGAGTGAATGTGCAAACTCCACACAGACAGTGACCCGAGACCAGTATTGAACCCGGGCCCCTGGTGCTGTGAAGCAGCAGTGCTAACCACTATGTTACCATGTGCCCCAAGCATAAAAAAATGTTCCAACTGCTTCACAGGAGCATTATAAAGAAAAGTCAGATACTGAGCCAGTTAAGAAGATGAGCAAAAGCCTAGTCAAAGAGGTTAACAATTGTCTTAAAGGAGCGAAGGACAATCAAGAGGTGGACTGCTTTAAGAAGTGGATTGCAGAGCTTTAATGCCTTGACAGCTGAAGACACAGTCAGCCAAGATGGAGCCATTAAATGTGCAAGAGGTCAGAATCATAGGGACACGGATACTTTGCAGAATTGAAAGGCTTGTGGAGATTACAGAGATAGGGTGAGAAAAGTCACGGAGGGATTTGAAACTAAAAATGAATGTTTTAATGTCAAGGCATTGCTTAACTGGTAGTTAATGTAAATCAGTGAGTACAGGGTGATAGTGAATGACCTCTGTGGATCTCCACCTTGACATGGTGGAGAGCCTTGTGATCTCCAATGATGCCTTGAGCAATGCCATTGAGCAATCCATGTTCTTGGTTGGGTCACCAGTGGAGTAAGATTTGGTGTAAGTGCCAGGAAAAGCACACTCCAAACAATCCTCACTGGAAGAACAGGTGAAGGGGAATCATGTGTCTTACCGGCTGGAAATGTGTGAAGAGATTATGCTGGCAAGATGGTCCCAGTTAAAATGATTTGACATGTTATGGAAGTCTGACCACCAACCTGGCATGGTTATGTGGACAACAGTGGCACCCCAAAATCACCATGTTAAATGAAGTCCCAAATCAGCTCTTATTAGAATCCATTTGCAAAGTTTTGTGATGATAGAGAATTGAAAAAGCTAGAGTATGAATCTGGGAGCCCCTAATCAAGAATCTGCACACAGGTAACACATGCATGAAGGTCATTGGACAACTGTATTGGAATAGAGATGTCTTTGGGCAACAACATCTGTGATTGAGCAACCTTTTGCTTACCATGAAAAGGGGAAGCATTGGAAAAGCTGCTCTATAAATAGGCTGACTCACTTTCTCCAGGTTGGGAAACACACTCTGGGGTCAATCACCATTTTTGTGGTCAAAGAAATCTGTGTTGAAATGTTACAACACTTATGGATAATCTCAGAAGTGAACATCCATAATTACATGCAAAATGAATGGTGGCACAATGGAGAGCTCTATGGCCTCACAGTGCCAGGGACCCAGATTCAATTCCTGGCTTGGGTCATTGTCTGTGTGGAATTTGCACATTCTCCCCGTGTCTGCGTGGATTTCCCCTCGGTGCTCCGATTTCCTCCATTAGCCAAAAGACATTATGGTTAGGCACATTAGCCATGCTAAATTCTCCCTCAATGTACCCAAACAGGCATCGGAATGCGGTGAGTAGAGGATTTTCACAGTAACTTAATTGCAGTGTTAATGTAAGCCTACTTGTGACACTAATAAATAAACTTTTAAAAAGGAAGATCAGTGTCTCAGCTTTAAAACAGCCTGATTATAGAGGAGAATTCTATGAGCAGCTCTGGAGAATCTGAAAAATCTGTGGGATAAAATAATGTTGTCTGTGCTATGAACCCCTGTGCTTAGCCATTGGCTACAAGCATTGTGATCAGTAGAATGGGTTTGATGAAAGCAGTGCTTAGACATGTGACTTCCTAGAACAAAAATGAGCAACGTTCATTGCCCCACAGAACAAGCCAAGGTCACAAGTCCAGAAAGAGTATTCCAACACCGCAAAGCTGACTCAAGCAATCTAGAAGACTAAGGTCATGCGTTTGGAAAAGAAAACCCAAGAGATCCACCAATATGCTGTCTATCAAGGCGTGCAATGCCTTTTGAATCCACTAGAGTCATCATTAGACCAAGGTCAAACCCTAACTCTAACCCTAACCCTAACCCCCTTTGTTCACAGGATGATGTTTCTCATCTTAAGGATGGCAGTGATATTAGTCAACATCAGAAAGGACATTTTCAATAACACTTTATTCCTCATTCAACAGTGATAGCTGATATTCTCCAGAACATTGTGGTAGAATCTGTGGATGAACCACCATTGGTAGGAGTGTCGTAACAAGCAATCAGACAAGTGAGAAACAACAAAGCGTGAGGCCCCAGTGGTGATGCAGTGGAGGTTGTGAAAGCTGGTAAGCTTTTGTTCACATCCAGACTACATGCACTCAGTTTCTGGATTTGGAAGGAAAGCTACCTCTACCGCCCCATTCCTCAACTTCAGGAATGTAATATCCATAACTATCTTCAAGGTGGCAAATGAATCAAGCTGTGGAAACTATCGAAGCATTTCTCTCATTTACATGCGAGGGAAACCTTTACATGCATTTTTCTGAATCACTTACTAAAAACATGGAAATTAGGACCAGAATTAGGCCAATCGGCCCATCCAATCTGCTCCTTCATTCAACCTGATCATAGATGATCCTCTATCTCAATGCCAAACTCCAGCACTTTCCCAATACCCCTTGATATATTTCAAGTCTCGAAGTCATTCTACTTCCTTCTTGAATATATTCAATGACTTGGACTCCACAATCTCCTGTGGTGGAGAATTCCATAGTTTCACCATCCTCTGAGTGAAGAAGTTCCTTCTCATCTCAGTTCTATGTAGCCTAGCCCATATCCTGAGATTGTGAGCCCAGAATAATCAAGATTGTTGGTGAGTGATAAGGATATGGTGAATTTAGCAGCTTGTGAGGCGAGAGGTGCGATCGGTCACATATGGTATTTAAAAATGTGTGAACTGACCCTGAGCACTCATGTGAGGTCATTGAACTTCCTGTGGAACTCTATCCAAGTCCTTTAGGGCATTAACTGCCATGGCTTTCTGCTTCCAATGCTTTTTGAGTCTGTGTCAAGGGGATTTTCCTACCTCCCTGGGGATACAGATCCTGTCGTCTTCCCTGCTAAGGTCTCAGTGCATGTTGATAAATCTGTGAAGTTCCTATGTTGTACCGTTCCACAGTGCATCCCAGGTTTGAGTTATCTCCTGACTAACTGCTCGTATCTAATCCAGCCACTCTCCTCTGCACATTTAAGAGGTGGAGGCTGACTTTAAGTGGTCATACCACTCACAATATTGTCCTCCTGCTGATTCACTAGAGTCAGTCGGCAGCGCAGATAGTGCTGGATGAATGCTGAAAAAAAAGTTCAAGCTGGCATGCTATTGAAACCTTTCAACTGACAAAGGTTAATAGTGCTTTCTGATCACTGCACCTACTTTTGAACTTATCCTCTGTGCTCTCTGACTTGTCTTCTGAATTGGTCTAACTAGCCATTGAGTTGTATCACACCATTATTTCAATGGTTTACCAATTCATAACGCCATATTCTCAGGCCACTATGGAAGGAAGATAAATGCTGGCAATGCCCATATCTTATAAAAATGGTTCTGGATTGTAAGATTTTCAGAGTAACAGCTGGCTGCTGGATGATCCACAAATTCACCCTTCAGGGATGCTTCAGCACGGAATACACTAATCAAAATGACAAATGTCAATGATGTCACACCAAGGGCATATGCAATCAAGGCTGGTGCACTGGACACTAACTCTTGGTGTTTTCAAAGAGTGACACAACTACAATTTTTATTTAAGGTGTGATTCACACCTACTAACACTGCATCATACACTGTTTCACTCAACTCTTCAAACGACATTGATTGACACTTGATGCCAAGCACCTGGTATATTTTAGTGAATTATTGTAATAATGTCCTTTTAAACTGTTCAAATGGCCTGCAGGGCATTCAGTTCCTCTAATATCTCATGGATTAATGTTGGCATGGGGCTGACCCATGATATTCATGCTTTGTTTCAAGTGATTGTCTTTTGGAAAGATAGATGTGTTGTTGTCTGCAGAATTCCACGAATAGTCCATTGGGATTCTAATGGCTCTCACCCCCTCTTGGCTTAAACATTATAAAACTCTGGTCAAACTGCATTTGGAATATTGTGATCAATTTTAGCCCCTTATTCACTGTTTATGTTGAGTTTGCACATACTCCCTGTTTCCTCCAGATGCTCCGGCTTCCTCCCACACTCCAAGGATGTGCAGGTTAGGCCGATTGGTTATGTTATAGTGCCCCTTAGTCTTCTGAGATACATAAGTTGGAGGGATTAGCAGGGGGCTTACAGGAGTAGGTGGGATTGATGTCGGTGCAGACTCAATGAGCCAAATGGCTTCCTTTGGCGCTGCATGGATTCTATGACTCTATGACTCTGAGCACTTGCTGGCCTCGGAGAGGGTCCAAATGTAGTTCATGAGAATGATCCCAGGAATGAAAAGCTTGATGTATGGGGAGAATTTGAGGACTCTGGGTCTGTGCTCAATATAATTTAGAAGGATGAGGGGGATCATAGTTAAACTTATAGAATACTGAAAGGCCTGGATAGAGTGGATGTGGCGAAAATATTTCCTCAGTCAGAGAAACTCGGATCCGAGGCCACAGCCTCAGAGTACAAGGACGATCCTTTAGAACCGAAATGAAGAAGAGTTTCTTCAGCCAGAGGGTGATGAATCTGTTGGATTCATTGCCAAAGAAATCTGTGGTTGCTCGGTCATTGAGTGTATTTAAGACAGAGATAGACAAGTTTTTGATTGGTAAGGGGATCAAAGATTACAGGGAAAAGTTGAGAATGGGGTTAAGAAACTTATCAGCCATGATTGAATGGCAGAGCAGACCCTATGAGCCAAATGGCCGAATTCTGCTCCCATATTTTATGGTCTTATGGACTTAATATAAGCCCCATATTATAAGTTAACAATGTTTTAGACTGTGCTGCCACCAGTCTCTTCCTCATCCAATGCATAAGATGTCTCTGGAAGGATGATTGACTGTCGACATCTTGAAAATTCTGTCTCATCCTGGAAGGTTTTCCAACTCTGAATGTAGAATATAGAACATAGAACATTACAGCACAGTACAGGCCCTTCAACCTTTGATGTTACGCTGATCTGTGAAACCAATCTAAAGCCCATCTAACCTACACTATTCCAATATCATCCATATGTTTATCCAATGACCATTTAAATGCCCTTAATAATGGCAAATCCACTATTGTTGCAGGCAGGGCATTCCACACTTATTATTCGCTGAGTAAAGAACCTACCTCTGGCATCTATCCTGTATCTATCACCCCTCAGTTTAAAGCTATGTCCCCTTGTGCTAGCCACCTCCATCTGAGGAAAAAGGTTCACACTGTCCACCCTATTTAATCCTCTGATCATTTTGTATGCTTTTATTAAGTCGCCTCTTGACCTTCTTCTCTCTAATGAAAACAGCCTCAATTCCCTCAGCCTTTCCTCATAGACCTTCCCACCATACCAGGCAACATCATGGTAAACCTCCTCTGCACCCTTTCCAATGCTCTCACATCCTTCTTATAATGCGGCAATACTCCAAATGCAGCTGCACTTGAACTGTAAAACTAGCTTCCCTCAGTCAGGAAGATTCAAATCTGCAGCAACCTTGTGAGTAAACAGTTGGTCAGAGCATTTGTGCTTAACCATCTTCTAATTGTAGGTCACAACCAGTTTCGAGAGTTAGTGCAGCTGTCTTTTTATTGGTTCACTCATGGTGTGGCAAAGAAAAAAAATTCAAATCATAGCCCACAAACTGAAAGCAGCAAACTCATATATAAACCAGGAGACAAACTCTCCCAGAGACTTTTTAATAACCCACACTTAACCTCTGAATAATGCATCAGCAGCAATTTCTATGCTAATGTACATTTCCCCAATCTCAAAAGAGCACAACCTATTGCACTAGTAAGATATTTTCCATTTCACACATCAACCAATGTTAAGATTTCAGAACAAGTCTTGCGCTGCTGATTCATACCCACTAGGAACTGGGGTGAAATTGCCCAAATGCATTTCTTACAGTAGGAAGAAAGATGAGATTTCCTTTTCGCTGTCCAAGGCTGAATTCAAATGGAAGTGAAGGGAAATGCAATAATTTACTACAATTTTCCATCTTCCTTATACTACTACTCTAAATACTGATCCATTTGGAGAAAAAGAATGGAATTCTTGTTCATTTTAAATATTTTTTAAACAAAATAATTGTGCCAAAACTCTGCAACCCTTCCCAAAATACTCTTTGTATTGACGTACACTTTGTCCATGGTCTTCCTTGCCAGAAATCTTGTTTGGGTGAAGATTTGTTAACCAGCATGCCAGCAGGAGCAGGTTCAGGGGAGAGAACATCCAAGTGGTGGGAGATTTAGAGGTTAATCTGGACACACTAGGTGGTTGCCAACATTCTCTTTGGAATTAATGGCAAAGAGGTTCAGTACAAAGTCTCCCAACACCAGGTTAAAGTCCAATAGGCTTATTTGGAATCACAAGCTTTCGGAGCGTTGCTCCTTCATCAGGTGACTCACATGTAGCAGTAGCACCCCACTCCCAAACACACATCTTTCCATTGTAGAAGCAACAAGAAATCCTATTTCAAACAGTGAGATTCACAGGAGCTGTGAACTGAAAATTAAAATCTCAGTTCAGGAGATCAGGTCAAGATGACTTGACAAGGTAAAATTCAGTTTTTATTTGAAAATAATCCAGAAGGAATTATAGTCCAATATCTAATAGAAAAAATAGAGATGTTGTCAAGAGCCCACTTCACTCTAAATGTGGTCATAATAGCAAATCATAGTTCCCATAATTATGACTTATAGTTTGAATTTGTATCAAAAACCTGCGCTTCTCAGAAACATCACTTGGCTTCTAAAGTTTGAATGACTCTATCTAATAATGAAATATTTGTGTCTCAAATCTTTGGTCAAGATGTGTAGCTAACAGTTGAATGCTATTGCAATGCAATAGAGTGGTATTCTCCATCAGCAGGATTTTGCCATTAAGACAAAAATGTGTTCTGCCTGTTGAGCAAATGAGTGACGAGGTATATGAATTTCAATGACAGTGTGATGTCAGGGGTATATAGAATGGTACGGTGGCACAGCAATTAGCACTACTGCCTAAAAGCACCAGTGACCCTGGTTCAATTCCGGCCTTGAGTGACTGTTTGGAGTTTGCAAGTCCTCCCTGTGTTTATTCAGGTTTCCTCCAGGTACTCCAGTTTCCTCCTACAATCCAAAGATATGCAAAATAAATGGATTGGGTGGATTGACCATGGTAAATGCACAAGGTTACAGGGACGGAACAGGATGTACAGGTGAGTAAGAATGGAAAAATTGGCATTCCAGCCAATATACCATTGGAAAGTCAATAGAATGAAATTTTATGAGAAAAAATCTAAGTGTCCAGCTAGCATGAAAATGGGAGAGTTACAGATCTTATTCCAATCTTACGCACATGAAAAAATGGGTTAGACTGTTTCTAGCTGTTACAGTCAGTGGATGGGGCTTAATTCACCAGCAAGCTTGCTCAGTCAGCAGAGGGAGCTATTACACATGTGTAGATCTCTGTGGCTGCACATGTGCAATTCTAATAACAGAGGAATGACAGAGAGAATGAGAACTGTCAGGCTTCTGCTGCTGCAGCCAGCCTAACCTCAGCTCTCCTCACCGCACCCACCCCCCCAATTGCAGGTCCCGCAGATGATCACAGGCTACACACCACCCGACAATATAACCCCCCTAATTCCCCCCCTGCCCAAACCAATCACCTCCCCCTCCTCCACATGATTTCTGGCAGAGTGTGCAGCGGGGCCCCACTAACCACCCCCCACCCCCCACCCCCCCTCACCACCCATGATTTCTGTCAGAATGTGCAGTGAGCAGTGTCTCCCCCATCGATCACAATGCAGAGCGGTAACATGGCCCATCTCTCTTCCCCACAGTGGGCAATGCTATGATCCCTGGTGGGCATTGCCAAGGTGCCAGATTGCATTTTGCACTTGGCCTTGTGGGGGGCCTCAATGCCTCCGGTTCTACCAGCAAAGGCGACATGACTGTTCCCCATTCATGGGGAAGAAGTGTTTTCCTCATTGGAAAGATCCTCTCCCAGCGAGGCCATAAAGGCAAGTGACCCGGATGATTGAGCTCCGGGTTCGCTAATCACATGGAAAACACAATTTAAATAAATTTAAATAATATAATTGGCCTCTCAATGGAAATGTATGACAGGCTGATCATGCTGGATGCTGGAAATCCAGTTCTGCTATGATCGCGAGAGGCGAGAAATCGGGCAAGATCCTGATTTCTTGGCTCTTGCGTGTTTTTACTGGCTTATGCCACCTATCGATGGATGGAGACAATCCTAATGTACTAAGAATTACATTGTAAAGTAGTTAGTCTTGCAGCAAGGTTCACTTATGAATACTAGAAGCGACAAATATTCACATACACATATGCAGAAGTAAGATGTCCACTGCTAACTGTTCCATGTTGCATTTTCCATAGCAATACTTCCACCAATCAGAATCCAATTGACAACCAATCATCACCCCCTTTTCATGCAGTATATATCGTTGCTCCCCCATAACTCTTGGTAATTTCTTGTGAATCATACTGGTGAGTGCAAGATGAAACCTTTCATCGGCATGCCTCCTTTCCAGCAATACTCAAGTTCTGTACTACAAAATGACTAAATGAAAAATTACATATGGTTGGGGGTGTTTGGTCACTCATCCATTCTCTATTCCATCTGAAACCCAACCTCTCTCCCTCCCAACTTGTGCTTATCTCCTTCAAACTTTGTGCTTTTGTTGCTGGGAATGCAGTTAAAAGTCAAAGCCAGCTGTTGGCTCATAGGGATGTTTGGTGCCATGTGTTTTAATTTTAAAACAAAGATATATCAATGAATAAAGAAAGGATTTGAATTTATTCAGGATTGTGATTTGGAGTTTCACTCTTGAGAGGAGTCCAGTTCCTTGTCTTGGTTGAAATGTGACTTGGAAAAGGGGGCAGAAATGTTAAGGGGGTTGAGGCATCTCTGGCCTGAAGTTAGAAAAAAACCCACTATAATTACTTATAATTTAGATACAAGATATTTTCCAGACTGAGCCTTTCACAGTCAATCATTACCAAATATTACAATGACAAGTGATCATGAAAGACTCAGGCTTGGATGTTTCTGCTGTGCTCGCCCCAAAACTGGAAAACCTCTGTTGAGGTCAATGGACCTTTGCATGGTCCACTCCTTTCCCGCCATGATTCCCATGGCGGGCAGGATGGTAAAGTTATCCTTCAGCCTTGAAGATATCTTGCAGCTAAAAGACATTCTTGCCTCTGGAGCTCACAAAGCCCAATGAAATTTTAAGTTTAAAGTTTATTTATTAGTCTCATAAGTAGGCTTACATTAATATTGCAATGAAGTTATTGTGAAAACCCCTCATTATGGTGCCTGCATCAGAATATATTGTAATATCAGAATCAGTGTTTCCCCATGATGAAAGTATACAACTGGCTTTTATTAAAACTGAATTCAAAATCTAAGGCACTGGGATTCGAATATTGAATTTTGGTGGGGAGTTGTGGAAGGGTCAGTGTGGGAGTGGGGAGAAGTGGGGGGGGGCAGTGGAATTGTGTGGGAAGACCCAGAGGTCAGCTGAATCCATTGGAATCAGTTTCTAACCTTAACTTTAGAAATTAACTTTGACATTGGGGTTGCAGTCCTCACCAAGTGCAATATTTACCCAGATGATCCAATCTAAGCTGAACTTAAAATCGCACTACACAAATTTAAATTGAAGATGTTCAGAATGGTTGATGGATATAGAACAAAGGAATTTCTCAGATTCAATGAGACATCACTGAAATTACTGCTGGGAGCAGTAAGGAGAAGGAAACTTGAGATTTTCACCAACAAGGTGTGGTTAGAGGATAGACGGCATAAGCAGGAAGAATTAATTCACCCTGGTTATTGATGCAGTGCAAAGAATGGTTCAATAATCTAACTCAGTCAGAAAAGTAAGCATATTCAACTGCATCCTTTGCTTTAATCCCATCCCTCACTCTACTTCAATCTGTCTTGCTAAACATTCTCCATCACATCATTCATTACACAGATTCAAATTTGAGCAGTATCCAGCCTTCAGTTTCAATATGCTTCATCAGCTCCCCATTTATCACACCAGTATTGCTCCTCAGCTCAGTCCTTCCAAAAAATCCATAGAATCCCTACAGTGCAGAAGGAAGCCTTTCAGCCCATCAAGTCTGCACCGAAAATAATACCACTCAAACCCAATACCCATAACTCCACATATTTACCCTACTAGTCTCCCTGATGCTAAGGGGTAATTTAGAATCGCCAATCAATGTAACACGCACATCTTTGGAGTGTGGGAGGAAACCGGAGCACCTGAAGGAAACCCCATGCAGACACGGAGAGAACGTGCAATCTCTGCACAGACAGTCTCCAAGGCTGGAATTGAACTTGAGTTTCTGGTGCTGCAAGACGGCAGTGCTAACCACTGTACCACCCTTGTCCTTATGCCAAGCAGTGCACCTATCTCATTGTCAGCCTCATTAAAGGCATTGTATTCATCGGATGAATCATTGATCTTCATTAATTCACAGATTTGTCTTCCCAACGCTTATAGGTGAAAGAATCAAAACACAAGGAATGGGAATGTAATTTGTTGATAACAAATAATCCAGTTCACTGATATAAAAAGGGTTGCTCTGGATCCAAGAGGCATATCTGTGGTCCTTTCAGTCAAAGATGGAGAAACAGGGAACACACAGAAACAATGATAGAATTAAAAAATTTCTCTAATGCACATATCCTGACTTTATTTCATCAATGACTAAATGATGAGAAGACTTGTCTGTGGTGATTGTTGAGATTATGTTTTGCCGCAGTTAAATTATATCTCATTCTCTTGTCCTTTAGGGCTTTCACATAGGTCACACAATCTCTCCACAAAAACAATTCCTTCTGAGAGTGCACTGTCACAAAATCTACAATCATGGCACAGGAAAATAGTTGCTCTTTTGTTGGTCCACTTAGACAGTTAATTAAATTTGCTGCAAAAGTGTGATTCTGACCTCACAACTGAGCACAAGAAAACATTGCTGGTATGTCTAGTGGAGAGTCTATACTGGGGACATAATTCTCTCTGAGTTCTGTTCAACTGGTCACAAATGCTATGTCAGATGCTAAACCCTCAGAAATATCATTGAGAAAGGAGAAAGCTAGACATCATCGAATCACCGTAATATAGAAGGAAGCCATTTGGCCTATCAAACCTTCATTGATGACAATCCTACCTTATCCTTGTAAACCCGCATAATCCCCCTGAAACTGGGGTCAATTTAGCATAGTCAACCAACCTAACCCACACATCTTTGGAATGTGGGAGGAAAACGGAGCACCCAGAGGAAACCCACGCAGACAAGGGAGAACGTGCCAACTCCACACAGTCAGTGACCCAAGCTGGGAATTAAACTCAGGCCCCTGGCACTATGAGGCAGCCACTATGCCACCATGCTGCCCCACATGTAGCACAAAGTTATTTATGCACTGTAAGATGAACCATGCATATTTTCCATAATATCAGAGGCAATGAAGGGAGGCAGCTTGATCACTAACCTTTGCTAATTACGAGAACATTACAAAAAAGGTTGTCTCCATGAAGCTCCAAGCCTGGATCTCAATGAATCCAGGATTTTGGATGTCAACCTGTTTGCCACCTCAAACAGGATGATGATCCATGATCTTAGAACATGATTCAAATTTTTGAGCCTTGCCCACTGATCAGAGGACCAGTGGGGAATCCCTGTCAATGCCATGGGACAGGCCCAATAGAATCAAATGCTGTTCAGACATTATTGAGTTCCCTGGTCATGGAAGATCCAGCTGCTGAGCTCAGATGGCCAGTCACTCCACCTACCCAAAGGGGACCCTTGATCAAAGGTGTGTGAAGCTGAAATGGGAATGGCCAGGTGGAGATTGGAGGAGGGCAAAGGGCAAGGGGTTCAAAGGAAAAGGTGGACAAGTAACCGTTGGATTCATCCCCCTCCCCCACCCTTCCTGATGCTGTGTCCCTTGATCACAGAAGGCCCGAGGAGGCTGCTGGCAAACCTGTCAGAGTTAGCAAGGTAACATGGGTGTGGGAAAGCCATTTAATCACTGCATTACTGCTAAATTGCAGTGGCCTCATGGATAATGGATGTCAACAGATTCATTAATAACTCTGAATGATACTCTGCTGCTGGCAACTAAGAATTTCCATCAGCCTCTTCTGCCCTCTGACTTACTGAAGAAGGTTTTGGGGTTCCTGCAATACTGGCATGTGGCCTCTTTGGCAATTTAGTTAGCTCCATCTCTCTATTTCCTGTCACATTAAATCCAGCCCCATATCATCTGTCTCCAACTAGCTGGCCTGCAGTAGAGTGACAGCAATAATGTGAAGCTAACCCAGTAAAGGCATGGAAGTAGGAACTCCATTCAAATTGTTTACACTTCTCGCCTGCTATAGTGTTACCCCAATCCTGCCCTTACTCCAGCAGGCCAGTGCTGTCTTGTCTCCTGATAGCCAAGTCCGCCCCTGCATAAGCGCGGCTGAAAGAGTCTTTGGTGCCTTCCTCTTGGGCTCCAAAAAAAAGGCATTGGGAAAAAGCACCTCAGCAATCTGGGTATTCTGTCTGTCCATCTTCTGAAGCCATATAGGATGCGACAAAGAGAGCGGTAAATTCAAGAAATTGAAATTCATCAAGAATATGTGAATGTGGGTTTGACAAACTGGCCCAAATGATCTGATCTCAGATCATTGGAGACCAAACATGCGAAACAAGATGCACACCAGGGCCCCACAGAAGTTGCTACATGCTGACTCCATTCAGATTGCCTGGAAGTTCAAATTTCAGACAGGCAATTCCTTTATTCCTATGGACTTTCCAAAACTGCCTCTGATTCTGGGTTAATGTCAGAAACTTTGGACAGTTCTGACTTACCTGGATAGCTACCCAGGACCTGTTAGACATGAAAATTCTAGTCTATCGCCTAAGGAACTTTTGCAACTGACCCTCCAATCACCTGCGCTGACACCCCTATCCCTCACCTCCCACCGATTAACACTTGACTACACTTACTCCACTCATTCCCCAACTTCCCCTCTTGACTCAACTCAGCTACCTTCCCAATCTGACCATCCCTCACCGACAAACTACCCTTTGTCCACGGTGCCAGCTTTTGAGCTGACAACCCCTCCCAATCTGACCCGATTACACCCCAGCGATGTAACAACCCACTGACCAACCCACCTCATGCACGTGCCACCTTTCCCACTTATCATTTTATACCCACCAGCCATCCTACCATCTCACCCATCTGTTACCTTATCCACCTGCCATCCTACCCACTGCCATCCTGACACTATACCCGTCCGCCACTGTACACACTTAACTACTTACCACACTCACATACCCACCCTATCACCCCATCCTTTCACTCATTCATCCATCACCCAGACACTAACATTGACACTGGACTTCCAAACTGTCCTGCCCCTACATAGTTATTTAATTGGAAACTCTCTGGAAACTTAAAATATCTTGTGTTAACGTTGCAAAGGTCACCTGAATCTTGGCAGTAACCTTAGTTGTGCACTGATGTCCATTTTTAATTTTAACAAGTTCCAGAAGCTTCTGTACAAGCACAGAGTCCATTTTTAAAGTGATGAATAGGACATGCTATCACTGGGCATGGAATGCTTCTGCCGCATGGGAAAATTGTACTTTAAGGATATTTTGTTTACCATGCCTTCCCGGTAAACAAGCAAAATAGGATCACACATTCATTACTCATTTCCCAAAAATAAATTTTATATTATGGTTATAACAGTTTTCATTCTGAGTTTAGTTTTCTCATCATCTTTGTTTGAAAGAGGCACAAGTTTATTGAACTTTTTCAAATGTTGGAATGGCTTTTAGAAGACTTGTGCTCAAGAACCTGTTGCCTTCTATCCTTCTTTTGCTTGTTAAAATTCTCAATTTTATCTCATCCAACAGACTAAAATTTGTATTAACATTTTGGTTGCAGTGCTTTAGGAAAGTAACTGTCAGCAGGCATGTGACTTCTGGTCAGTGCTGGGGTCAGTGTGGAGTCTGCAGTTTAATGCTGTATTCCTGGAAAGAATCAGGTTTCCCAGGCTGCTGAAGCACTATGTAAATTTATGTTTCTGCATAGTTGCCCTGCCCTAACCCTTTGATGGATGTGTCTAACCCACGGGTTAGCCAATTCTATTTCTGGTAGCTTGATAAATCTTAGTTCTAAGGTGATTGTGGGTGCAAACTGTTTTTTGACCCTGGCAAGGATTTCAGATTGATTACTTGCACATAGTCCTTAGAGGATTCGAAAGTTGAACTGTTGACTTTGGTGATATTTGAATTTTGAACTTGACCATCCGGTGTTTTAGTAGGCAGTGCCCCTTTGGCTGCACTTGTAGTTTGCCTTGTGATTTTTTTTCAAGTACAGTGTGTCTGATGGTGTATCACCTTCCCTTTTTCCTTCATCTTGGGATGGAGCTTTTCCTCATCAGTCCCATGTTTTCTGAGACACTACTGCCATCAGCTTCTATCACAATCCCCTTTGAAGAGCTGAAACACAACTCTCATTTCTGTCTGTCTGCTGGGGAATTTCCATGGTCTCTATTTAAATTGGGAAAAAAGTTTCAGTAACTGCACATCAGGTGCTTTTCCTTCAACATCTGATGCTTTATCCTAGTGTTTTTGCTTTCCTTTGACTTTATTTAGTACCTTTTAAAATCTGCAAACCATGCTATAGCTTCTGCTTTATATTATACAGGCTCTAATTGAGCATTTATAAATTCTGCTGGTTTTCCGTTAGCCGCTTTAGTTCTTTAGCTCCATTACCCCCAGGTAGGGTTTGAAGGGCTTATTTACCCTGCTGCAGCTGAGCAGTATTTTGTTCACCCCCATCATTTACCTCAGTCTGGATGGACTACTCTGGAATCTCCAGGCATAAGACTGCACTTCCAGCAAAGTCATTACCTAGTGGTTGATCGATGGGGGAGGTAATAGCCTAGTGATATTATCGCTATATTATTAATCTAGAAACTCATTTAATGTTCTGGAGACCTGGGTTCAAATCCTGCCATGGCAGATGGTGGAATTGAATTCAATAAAAAGAATCCAGAATTAAGTATCTACGAATGACCGATAAACCACTGTTGATTGTCAGAAAATCCCATCTGGTTCACAAATGTCTGTTAGGGAATGCAAGTAGGCTTTTTCCACTGAGGCCAGAGGAGAAAAAAGCTAGAAGGCATGGGTGAAGGGGAAAAAATTTAAAGGGAATATTTGGGGGGGGAGGTGTTCTTCACACAGAGCGTGGTGGGAGTGTGGAATGAACTGCCAGATGAAGTGCAAAATGCTCACTTTTAACATTTAAGAAAAACTTGGACAGGATGAGAGGGGTGTGGAGGGATATGGTTCAGGTGCAGGTCAATGGGACTAGGCAGAAAAATTTTCAGTATAGCCAAGAAGGGCTAAAAAGTCTGTTTCCATGCTGTAATGTTTGTTGGATCTATAGGCCTCTGGAAGAAAATCTGCCACCTTTACCTGGTCTGACCTACATTTGACTCCAGAGTCACAGCAATGTGATTGACTCTCAACTGCTGTCCAAGGGCAATAAATGTTGGCTAGCCAGTGACACCTATGTTCAATGAATGAAAAAAAACTCTCTCCTTGGTGAGTTCAGTCAGGTGCTGACTGTCACTGATCTGGTGATCCATTTACCAGTAAGCCCTTTTACCAACACAGTGATATTTTCATGCTTTTTGAACATCTCTGCAAACTTTGCTACAAGTAAAGTTTAAATACATAAGTTTCTCTCAGGATAATTGTCACCAAGGATTGTTATATTTTTTGTTTGGGGCCTGGAATACAAAAGGGATCATTTTCCCTTTGATCTTAAAATTGGTTCTCCATAGCTTTGGCTGAGCTCAGGTTCAATATCCTCATAGGTACTGCAGTGCCCACTTCTGGTTTCTTGGTATTCCAGTCATTTTCTTTAATATGCCCATGGTTCCCACAATGGAAACACACAGGTTTGCCAGCTTCCAATTCAAAATGGGAGATCGACCTTTTCCATTCCTGTTCTCCTTTTCTCTGGAGATTGTTTCTGTCTGACCCACCCCTATCCTATACTAGAGCAACATAATAGCATAGTGGCTAGCTCTGTTGCTTCACAGCACCGGAGACTTGGATTTGATTCCCGGCTTGGGGTAATTGTCTGTGTAAAATCTATACATTCTCCCATGTCTGTGTGGCTTTCCTCCAGGTACTCTGATTTCAATCCAGAGTCTTAAAGGCACACTGGTTAGGTGTATTGACTCGAACAGGTGCTGGACTGTGGCAACTAAGGGAATTTCACAGTAACTTCATTGCAGTGTTAATGTAAGCCTTAGTTGTGACTAATAAATTAACTTTAACTTGTAGGAGTTATTAGACTCAGAGTTATCCTGACTTATAGAGGTTTGTAGATCAATACATAGTTGCTTTTTATGTATCTCTGGCTTTAGAAACTATTTCCTCTTCCACATGGGTTTTATGGTTATCTCAGAGGCAATTTTTGAACTCTTTTAGTAGAACTGTGAGAGTTATTTTTCATAATCCCTTGTAAACTTGCACCACATATCAAAAGTGAGATGTTCAATTCTCTCAAATTCCAAAGAAGGTCTGAGTGGGATTTTTGCAAGAATTCTTAAGTTGCTGGAAATTTGCAAAGCACTTAGTATAGCAATATTCCCCTCTTCGTAGTTCAGAGTGCTGTTTGCAGGCAGCATGGAATGAGCCTTATGGACTTTCTCTATCAGCTAACTTTGCATTAGGAGAGTCTGAGTCTTTGCTGACCATCTTAATGAATCTGCCTGCTTCTCAAAGGTTGTGAAGAAGCCTCCCACAGCATCTTCTTCAAATCTACAGACTAATCAGGAACATTTTAAAAATCAGTGCTGATCCCAGAGTTAGGGATACTTGAGTTCCCAGCACTGCCCGCCTCATCCCCGCACCCCCCAATTAGGTAAAGACAAATTCTCCCTAGCTGCCTAAATCTGCCTCAGTTCCTTATCCACTTGTGCTTGCAATTCCTTCTTAAACTTCACCATCTGGAAGGCTCACTCCCACTCTCTTTTCTGGAATTCTCCCTTTTCCCTCTTTTTTCTTGGCTGAAATTCTAACTCTAACCTTCACTCTTTGAACTGAATCTTGATTAAGGTAACAGAATCTGTTTCAAGTTCTGTATCTTCTTCCTGTTCCAAGTCAGGAGTGAGGTCCTGATTTTCAGCCAACATCTTTGGTACATCAGAGCATTGTGCCTTTATCTCAGATTAGTTTCTATCTGATCAGCTACTGCTTAGCTGTTCTATTGTCAGGGCTGCTAATGTTGGCCAAGTTAAAACCTCCTGTTTTATGAACATCAGCACTAACCATGTTATTCCTAATGTTAAGACACAAAATATTTTGTTTTAAAGAGACACTTTCAGCCATTGAATTCAGCTTTGTTAATTCCAATTGATTTTTTTAATGTCAGATTCAGCTCATTTTGATTCTGTTGGTTCAAATCCCAGATGCAACATCCAATTCTGTTATGGACAGAAGAGGAGAGGTAAACTGAAAGCTTCCAATTCCCTTCCTTTCCTGTCCATAATCAGTGTGATTGTTTCGGAAAGGTAGATGTGTGTGTTTCTAAACCCCCTTTAGCATGTAATCAGTTTATAAAATAGCAGCAAACCATCATGGGTTTAAGATCTTGCATTATCTTGCATGAAGGTGATCTTTCTTTACACCCTAGCTGTGACTGTAACGTTACATTCTGCACTCTCTCGTTTCCATCTGTATGAATGGTATGCTTTGTACAGCGCACAAGAAACAATATTTTTCAGTGTATGCTAATACACTGACAATAATTAATCAAATCAAATCAAAAAAAATTATTTATTCCCAGAATCAATCCAAAAAATTGATAATACATCATTCACAGACCACACACTCAAGGGAGTTGTTAAAGAAGATAGTGCACATCTACAAGTGTTAGACCAAAAGGTAATCAAGAATCGCTTTCCACTGAGGCAATGGCATAATGGAATTGTCACTGAACTAGTAATGCAGAGATCCGGATAATTTTTCAGGGAACTGGATTTGAATCCCACCATGGTAGATGGTAAAAATTCAATTCAATTAAATGAAAACCTGGAATTAAAAGTCTAATGATGACTGTGAAACCATTATCAATTGCCATTAAAAATCGCTCTGGTTCCCTAATATCCTTTGAGGAAGGAA
This sequence comes from Sphyrna mokarran, assembly GCA_024679065.1. NCBI lineage: Eukaryota > Metazoa > Chordata > Chondrichthyes > Carcharhiniformes > Carcharhinidae > Sphyrna > Sphyrna mokarran. The sequence goes on along the minus strand of JAGIQG010000001.1, from coordinate 120,063,477 downwards.
ATCCTTACCTGGTCTGGGCTACATATGATTCTGGATGCACTCTTAAATGCCTTCAAGAGTGGGCAATAAATTCTGGCCCAGTCAACAACATCCACGTTCCTTGAACAAAAAGAAATTGTAGCTTGGATGAACTGAAATAGCCAGAGTCGAATATCAGAATTATTGCAATGTTTTGTCACAGAGATGGCTAGAGTCAGTTCCTTGTACTGTAGATCTTTTGTGAGAAGATGAATCAGGCTAACAGTCCTTTCAAATTTTCACAGCCTTTGTGTTCTTAAAGACAAAGATAAAGCAATTTTCTTACTGCTGCTGTTCTATAACTTTTCGTGTTCACTTGCAGACTTACTGATTCTTTAGATAAATCTTGTTATCCATGAATAGGATGGGAGTAGGTGGGTATGGTCCCTGGAAGGATAATGGATTTTAGTTCAGTCAGGCAGTATGGTTGGTACAGACTTGGAGGCCTGAAAGTCCTGTTCCTATGCTATAATTTTCTTTGTTCTTTATTCTTTAAGCTGCATTTGATCACATGACCAAAACTGCCATTGTCCAGAATGGTTTGCATAATAGGAGATAGATGGTGGTATTTCATATTTAAATGTGTGTGTAACTGGTCTTGTCAGCTTATCTTAATCAATTGATAATCTGGGAAATAGGCTAGAATTTTTGCACTCTGTGGAAATTGTGTTGGAAACCTCGATCCAGAAGTCCCACCCTCAAACTTTGCCTTGACGTTTTCACAGGGGGAGAATTGAGAGTTTGTTTTAGCACTCTGTGCACTTCCATGGTTCATGGAAGCAGCTGCACATATTAAAGTGCAGATGCTTCAGTCAATCTAAATTTGGCTAGTCGAGATATGACTTGTGCACTTTAGACCCGGTAAGACAAGATCCAAATCTACCAGGTCTTTGGGGAGGTAAGGTATCCTTTTGGATATAATCTCATGACACCCATGTGTCTTTTGGGATTGTTAAAATTAGACATAAATGTGTGAGAAAAGTTCATAAACTCATTGGAACTATCAAGATACCTATCAAGCTGTCTTGCCCTTTAAATATTTTTTAAAAACTGTAGCATTCAAAAACAAATTCAGTGCTTGCTGTTTCACTCAGTTTCTTGGCATAGGCAAAGATTATCATTACAGGTTTAGTGCTGCATACCTGATTTCACAAGCTATCATTATCACACTGCAATATTTGTCAATTCACAGTTTGATTGACAGCTCCAAGTAGTTCCGATCTTTTTGAAGAGAGACTATGAATATAAGTACATGAGAGGTTGAAGGAAGTCAAAAGTATCTAATGGATTTTTTAAATAGTGAATTCATCATTAGACATTTTAAAACTTCATTTAATCTCAGCATGGGTCCTGAGGTCTGCCCATGATGGATATAGGATGAGTTGGTATGGTTGATGTAAGGGCAAAGGTGATAGGTTGAGGGTATAGGTTGGCCTGAATTGTCATTGCTGTTGTAATGTCACAGGGAAGGATATATGGGCTTAAGTTGCCAAAAAGGGCTAAAGAGAACTATGTGATGTAAGTAAAGGCTCATAATTTAACCTAGGGGCTATAAAAACCCTGCGGTGGGTGGAGCAGTACAATTTTACATGACGGGTATCAGGATCCAGTGTAAGTGGATAAAGAGACATTGACTTGGCATGGAGAGTATGAGGAGTTATGGCTGGGTAAAGGGCATGAGTGGCATGGTAGCACAGTGGTTAGCACTGCTGCTTCACAGATCCAGGGACCTGGATTCAATTCCAGGCTTGGGTCATTATCTGTTCTCCTTGTGTCTGGGTGGATTTCCTCCAGGTGCTTTGGTTTCCTCCCATAGTCCAAAGATGTGCTGGTTAGGTTGATTGGCCATGCTAAAATTGTCCCTTACTGTCCTGAGGTGCATAGGTTAGAGGGATTAGTGAGTAAAATTTATGTAGAGATGCAGGGTAGATCCTGGGTGTGTTTGTGCTTGGTACAGACTCGATGGGCTGAATGGCCTCTTTCTATACTGTAGGATTTCTATGATTCTATAAATGGGATGGGTTGGCATGGATGGGGCTAGGGACGTGCTTATGTGTGTGGAAGCGGGTGGGATGAGGATGAGAAGTGAGGGGTTTTTTTTGTCTTTCTCACCTAAGAATAACTTCACTGAGGCAGGCTCCCACCCAGCCCGCCTCTGCACCCAGTGCCTCGAAACTTTTGCTATGGTCGCCCGCCACATTTCTTATCCTCATCATTCCTCCCTCTCTGGACCAGGTCATCTTTCCTGAGTTAAGTTTTATGGGGTTGGGAATTACCCCAATCTGCACTCCTGGTCCAGGAATAGAATTTCAGGTTATATAGAGTCTGGGACACCATTGACAGAGAGATGCTGTCTAGATATATCTATTCCGAGCGGGAAGCATTCACCCAATGTTATTTAATTTGGAACTTGCCGGAAACTTGAGATATTCTCCGCGTAATTTTTCCATCATGCCTGCCACGGGAACTGTAGTGGGCAGGATGTGATCTGCAAATGTCCATTGACCTCGGGTGGGATTTTCTGATCTTGGGGTGAGTGTGGCTGGAAAATCTTGTTCATTGTGTTGAAGTTGCAAAAGAGGCCTGACTTTAACAGTTCATCAGTGTTCATTTGGGATAAAAGATAGTCCCAGATACTTCTAATCAAATATAAAGTCCATATTTAATGTTATGAATAGAGCAATGCCATCAGTGGTCAAAACAACATCTTTCTGGAAGAGGTGGTATATGTCAGTAACCCTCTGACATGCCAAATGTAGCATAAAGAAATACGGTTCTTCTGAAAAGTCAAGGAAGCTAAATTTCTGTAAATGCTGTGAAGTTGTCAATGTTCCTTTGACCTCAGTCCATCTCCTGTGCACTTTTCTCTTATTGACTTCCACTTGTACATCATCTTCCTACCCACCTCTTCCCTGGGTACTTCTTCTGCACCTCTGCATTTGCCGACCTCACCACTGCCCATTATGTTCTTCCTCTTCTCACGTGCTGTCAGACACAGGCCACCCATCTTGATAGTGCCAATTTGGAATCTTCCATAGTTGGAACAGCTACACGAGTGCCCTTTGCCAAACATTGACCGGAGGGAACTGAATGCACCAGCTGAAGTAAGTAAGGATTTATTCTGATGGAACAATGACACGTTCATGCATCCACCTGAACAGTGCCTCAGATTTCCCTGCTTAGTTTCCAAAGGCCAAGGAAACCCACACAGCACCAGATAAATTTGGAGCCAAGTTAAACACTATTTATAAAGAGCTCATTAATGTCTCCTAAGGACATTAATTGCACCAATAATTGTAGAGTTGCACCCAATTTTTAAATCTTCCCTGTCGCTGTGTAGACTTCTTGCCTGATTTCTCCATTAAAACTGGAAGCCAATGCTCCCTCTCCATAAAGCAAAAAATGTTAGCACATTCTCCTGTTCACAACCACCCATTCTCAGGGGTTAAAATTCCTTCCCATGTTCTCTGGATTATTACTTTGGCTCACTAGGTTGTTAATTCTGTAACATAACCACCATTTCTATGCACAGCCTTTTCTCTCAGCTGCTTTGTAGCACAATGCCTGATCTTTGGATGCTCTGAATTATATGCCACTGAGCCTGCTTAGCAATTAAAATCAAAATCTGACAGTAATGGTTGCCAGAAGATAAAATACCCCTTTCTGGCATGAATGTTGGCAATGGTTCATTGCTGAAGAAGCTGAGTGAGATACAGATGGTGCATCAGTAAAAATGATGATGAGTTGCTTGATTTTTTAAAAAAAATCTTTCAGTGAGACTATTACGTGCATGCTAGGGCTGGAGTTCAAACTTCAAATGTCAACTTGAGGAATAGGATGGGGTTGCTTCAGAAAGATAATTCAGATTCATTGTCTAACTAAGACAGCCTAAACTCCTGACAGTCTGCTCATCACTGTATATCACTTTATTCCTGGCCTGAACACTTGTCATGATGTGCAAATTTCTGGCAGTAATTCAGGGTGTGTGTCGATCAAATATTGGTAATAAACCATTACAGTCTGCCAGTGGGGATGTCTAATGTTTTAATAGGTATGTTTAATACATCATTTTACAAATTGACAAAATATAGATTTCATGATTAGGCAAACCATTTTTGTTTTCACGATGATAGTAAGAATGATACTAACTGCACTTGCTTGGACATTCACACTGTCAAATACTCAACTAAAATTAATAATTTGCAATTATCAAAAAATGTTAAAGACAAAATAACTGAGTTTAAAATACAAAGAAGGCTGATTGCTGAATTATTTAGAATAAGAGCTCTGATTGGCATCTCTGTTGTTCCAGTCTCTTCTGGAATGCCTGGTGAAAGCATCATGGAGGAGAGAACAAATGAAAGAATGAGTTCATGCATCACACTCGCACACAACATTTAACAACTGATTGAAGAATTGTATCAGTAGAAGCCTGGGAGTGAATTCTGTGCTATCTCTTGGGCTGGGTTATTCTGGACATTCTGGGGACGTCAATGCACAATAGAGATTTTAAATATCAACAAGGAAGAAATAAAATAATGTATTTTTTAAAAGGTTATGAATAAATTGCAGCTCAGTGGCTTAATGGTGATTTGAAGAACTTCTTTGTCCTGGATAGTGTAAAACCTCATGACTATTGTTATTTTTGATGGGAGCTGTGTAAATGTTGAAGTAGTTTTGAGATTCCAGGGTGAGCTGCTAATGACTGAGTACTAATTTTTGCTCTGCTTTTGTAACCTCAGTGACAATATGATGAGCCAAGTTCAGCGTCTAGTCAATGATGATGTGCAGGGCATTAATACTGGGCTCTGACTGATGCTGGAATTGTTGTATATCTGAGTAAGTGGTTGGACTTGCTTTTGTTTTAGTCTTTATCTGCCACTTGTGTAGCACAAGTGTTATCTATCACTATCAGCCTATGCCTGGATGCTGATCAGGCACTGCTGAACTGTTTCTTTATCAGTATAGCTGCGAATGGAGCTAAGCAATGGTGACTAATCAACAGACAGGCCCCACTCCTGGAATTATGATGGAAGAAGGTCACTGGTGAAGCTGTGTTGGTGGTTGGGCTGAGGACACTGCCTTGAGGAACTCGCACGTTCCTTGGGTTTCATTGAATAATAATATTCCTGCATGTGAGATATGACTCCAGGAACTGGAGAGGTTTCCAATGAATTTGCATTGACCTCAGTTCTGTCTGTCACCACATTTAGTTCAATGTTCTCTTCAATTTGAGGAGATTCCTCATGACTTGCAATTTTTTCTTCTATTCATTGTCAAATCAAGGCTGTGATGATGCCTGGATCCAGCTTTTCTGGCAGAATTTTCTTTGAGGATCTGCAAGCAGGTCATTGTTGAACAGATGTGGCTTGGTGGCACTACTGCTAATTCTTTCCACCACCATGATGGAGAAGGGACTTCTGGTGCAGTAACTAGTCAGATTAGATTTATCCTGTTTGTACTGAATATGAGAGACCTGAGTAATTTTTCACACTGTGTGACTTGGGGATGGGGAGGGATGGTTATTCTGGTATTCCCATGTACAACAGCCCTTATGTGGTGGAAATCATGGGCTTGAGAAATGTTGCCTTGATGAATTGCTGCATTCTTAACAGAAGGTAGATGTTTCAGCTAATAGACATAATGTTCATCGAGCAGTTTGCTTTGTCTTTGTTTGTGTTGGATTTCTTGAGCAATTATGGAACAGCACATCTCGAAACAAACTGAGAGCATTCCATCCTACTCATGACTTGTGCCTTTCAGATGGCGAAGAGGATTAAGGAAGACAGAAGATGAGGCATTTGCTAGAGAATGTGGAACCTTTCATCTGCCCTAGTGACCAGTCCAGTTACATTTCTCTTCAATGGTTACTCCACAGAATATTTTCGATGTGGTCTTAACAATGGTACTGGCATTGAACTTCAGAAGGAATGTAGGTAGATTCTTCCTTGTTTTAGTGACCACTGCAAGTTATCAATTTGAGCTTCGATGCTGACCAAGTCTTGTTGCTTTCAATTACAGACTCCTTCATTACCTAAGGAGTTGCGGATGAAGCTAAAATCTGTGCAATTGTCAGCCGGCAGCCCCACCTCTGACCTTACAATTTGTAGCTGAAAGTAACTGAGCTTAGGTTGAAGTCAAAATAGTTTTGGTTTCTTTATCATGTAGGGAGAGATTTTCCTTCCTTTCTGCGGCATGTTTAATGGCGGCAGGAGATGGCACACTGCTTGCAGGTGGGGGGATCTTATGTCATGATGTTGTCAATGAGGTTACCTATTGAAGGCACTCTTTGCCATCGGGAAACTCATGGCAGGGGTACGCTGTCAGTGGAACTGTAAGATCCTGCTGGCGTGAATGACAGTAAGATCTTGGCAAGAGAGTCCATCTTCAAACATGGTCAACTTGTTCAGAAGTAGCACTATTATCATTAAATAAAAAATTGAGCCATTTGTTTTTCTATATATCAAGAAAAGTTTTTATGCCACAACATTAGGGTAGACATGAAGTGACATGAGACTATAAGGAAGAGAATCTACTTCAAGTATATTTCGATGTCAAGCTCCTGATAGGTTAATATATGGAGAGCTGCTTCATCAGCTGAATTTTTTGTACAAATATCCCGATGATGATAATGCTGACAAGTTTCTTATTCTTAAATAAAGCAATGTGAAAAATATAGCTTCTTATCGAGGAAATAAAAGTTTCACTTATTTAATAACACTCTAGGGAGTAAGTAATAAGATAGACTTTTAAATAATCATTATACTTCTGAAATTAGCAGGTGTTGTGTAATACAAGCCTGAAATGCTTACATATTTCTATACAGTAATCGTAGTCCCACTGACATCACACAATATGCAGCTGTACAGGGTCTTTGTTCAGCCAGACTGGGGCATGGTCATTATGTCGTTGTGAAACTCTTCGGCTTTTTACAGAAGTATTAAGTTTTCTTGAAGTAAAAATCATATCTGTTTTGATTTTAGAAATCTGATGATATGGGGCTCTTGAAACTTTTCAATAATGAACTAAAGTTTTCCTCAACCATGTTTGATAAGTCAAGATAAACTTATTATTTGAAAATTCAGCACTAATTTAGGACTAAGTTTCAATTATTAGTTTTCCAAAAATTATTTCCACTGCTATACTCCCCCCCCCCATCCTGACTTTCCCATCTTCCCCCCATCCCTCAACGCCTTTCCTCCCCAGTGCCTCTTGCACTGAACTAGTCTTTCCTGACTGGTAAATTTGGATGGTCAAGCTGGACTCTATGGCTGTCAGCAAATCTCCTGATCCTCTTACATAAAGGGGATTGAAATTGACAAATTGTGCTTGTAAAACATTAATAAAGTTGTGCAGATGTCCCTCCTCTCCGTGCTTTAGCTTCTTACCTCTGTTGCTGCTATTGTACTTAATAACCTCTGTGGCTGCCAGTGTTAGAAAAGCACAAATTAGAGTGCCCATGGGGAACTGAGATTCAAGCCTGATAGTGTTCATCTCTAGCACACTGCATTTAAGATCTTGTGCCACCAGATTTAATTTAAACCTCAGTTAATTGCCGTGATGCAAGCAGATTAGTCAATCACAGGCCTGATTTTTTTCTTTAAGTGCACAAAGGAAGAAAGCAAGTTTCTCTACCAAGATTTATCTATTGCAATGGAAATTGAAGAAATTTGGGAAATGGATTGGTGCCATTTTTCAGAATACAATTTTATTGGAAGTGAGCAAAATAGTGCTAGTACAGCAGGATGTACCTGAGATAATGAATGCCATAACTGATGTAACATGAGGAAGTCGATGGCCCAGTGGTTTTATCACTAAGCTATTAATCCAGAAACACATCTAATGTTTTCAGGGCCCAGGCTGGAATTCAATTAAAAAGCATCTAGAATTAATTCTGGAATTTTACCACCTTGCCCACCGGAGAATGCCATTCTGCAGGTGTGGCGGTAAAATTTCAGCTTGAGAATCTATTGATGACCATGAAACTATTGTTGATTTTTGGAAAAACCAATCTGGTTCACTAATGTCTTTTAGGGAAGTAAGTCTGCCGTCCTTATTTGGTCTGGCTTACATGTGACTCCAGAGACACAGCAACGTGGCTGTCTCTCAATTGCCCTCCAAAGGCAACCAGAGATGGGCAACAAATGCTGGCCAGCCAGTGATGCCCATCTTCCACAAATGAATTAAAAAATATATATAAATAGTGTTGTGGAATGCATGCCAGCAGGTTTCCCAGTATTGAGAAAGAGTTTTGGAAGAGCTGATGGGGCCACCAATGTAGCATCTAAGGAAGTAGTGAAGGAACTTAAAAGGACTGCAAGCCCTGAGGACAAATGACCCTTGCAGGTTATTTACCCTTTTACTCTTCTTTAAATTCTGCATGTGCCTACCATGATTCAGCTGAGCTGTTGAAATGGTTGAATTTCCCTTGACTTTTCACCCCAGATGGGATGGGACCACAGTGGAAATAACAGGAAAAAGAATTGGTAAGACATATTTCTGCCTCTCCACTTAATCTCCATCTCAATTAAGATTGCTGCCCTTTCCCAATACCTATAAATGCCAGTGCAAAGGGACAATCCAACTTCCCAACACATCTTATTCCTATCTGTGCTTCTTATACTAATGGGCGGGAAATACCAGGGTAGGAGTTTTAATGACTTGCTATTTATTAATGGAGTGAAATGTCTTACTCAATGTGTTTTGTGTCTGCAGTTCAGCCAGCATTAATCTCTCAATACCAGCCAGCATTAATCTCACTATGTCATGGTCTCAGCTTGACTGGGTGGTCCTGCAGCCATTTAAAAGACATCTAGATGTTAATTGGTTTAAGTCAAGCCTTCTGTCCCCATTGGATTGGAACACAACAAGCTGGTGGGCAGTCAAATGGCAGGCAGCTTCAAATCTCAGCATTACACTCGGAGCAATGTGATAGGCAGTCCCTGAGACAAGTTGCAGGAATCCTGGCTTACGGGTAAGTCCTGGGTCCCACAGATATGTCAGCTTTGGTGAAGGGGAGGTGAGGGGGGATTGGAATTGATGGGGACTGTGTGGGAGATCCAGGCATATTGAAAGACTTGTGGGAGATTTTGTATAACTTGGAGAGAACTTGGAGGTAGTGGTGCCCCTATGCACTTGTTGCCTGCATTCTTCTGGATGGAAGAGATCATAGGCTTGAAACATGCTGTCAAAGGAATCTTAATGAGCTGCTGTAGTGAATCTCGTAGATGTTACTCACTGGGGTCATTATGTGCCAGTGGTGGAGGGGGTAAACGTTTAAGGTAGTGGATGGGGTATCAATCAATGGGGTTGTTTTGCCCTGGATGGAGTCGTGTTTCGTGGGTTTACTACAGTTGGAGCTGCAGTCATCCAGACAAACAGAGAATATTCCTTTACACATGTGCCTTGTAGATGATGGAAAGAATTGGGGAGGCAGGAGATGAGTTACTTGTCATCAAGTATCTATCTTTTCAACTGCACCTTGTAGCCATTATTTATGTGGTTGATCAGTTAAATTTCTTTTAATGTTTACTTTCAGGCTGTTGATCATGGGTAGGTGGTGGGTCAAGAGTGGGTTGGAGATATGAGGTGTTCAGTGATAATAACACCATTAAATTTCAGGAGGGACTCTCTCATGTTGGGGATGGTTATTTTCTTGCACTTATTGAAATGAATGCTGCTTACTGGCATGTTACTTACACAAGTACTTAACATTGTATACGTATTTAATAGTGCACGTATGGACATACTCAGCAAAGCTGCATCCCTGGAATGGAGCCTCACTGGATAGGAATATGAGTCGGTACGAGAATCAAACATTGCAGCCCTGATTCTCTGAGCCACAGTTTTATCTAATAAAGCTGTGCTTCATGTACCCAGCGCTGCTGTAATGACAACTGGGTGCTCAAATATATAACTAAAATTATGTGCTCATAACATATTATTTGTTTTCTTCACAGAATAACTGGAATCATTAGCCACAGCCAAAGAGCAGCATGCAACTGAGAAATTCAGAGCTGTAATCGACACAACAAGTAACTTGGGACTTTCCTGGCATGGGTTAGTGATTCACTGCTTTAATCAGTAGAGTCACCGGGGGAACACAATTGAAGAACATAGTTACTGGTTACTTAAATAGCTTAATCCACCAGTTGTAGCCAGTAGCAAAAAATGTCTGGTCTGATCAAGGGAATCTAACAATCACTGCCCTTCTCAGTGCTCTAAGATTATGTTGTCTCTTGGATATTCTAGTGAGGCTTAACAATGGAGCAAGAGATGGAAAAGGCTGCTCACCTGCAGCAAAAAGCACAGCAGGACACTAAAGATCAGTTGTAAGAAATCTCCACTGGAGCACAGTTGCAGACAGTAACAAATATCTTTGATGAAATCTTGGAGCAACATTTCATGTTCACCAAAGATCCCCTGCCGATTGTGGAACCGGCTCAACTTTAATTCCAGCAACGGCCACCGGGAAATGCGAATGGTGAGGTTAAGAGGTGGGAAGTTGAAAGAATACAGGATTGAAAGAGTTCATATGTGAGACTGGAGAAACAGGAATTTCCGCATAATGGCATTAGAAGAATCGCATGGCTACGAGTCAAGAAGAAGAAGGTTCCTGGTTTACACTGATTGATGCCTAGTCTTAGATATCTGTGCATAAGGTGAAAAAATGATAAGATGTAGGAGCAGAATTAGGCCATTCAGCCCATCGAGTCTGCTCTGCCATTTGATCAGCCTCATCCCCATTCTCCTGCCTTCTCCTTGTAACACTTGATCCCCTTACTGATCCAGAAACTATTTATCTCTGTCTTAAAGAAACTTATTAACCTGGCCTCCATACCCCTCTGTGGCAATGAGATTCACAAATTTACCATCTCTGGCTGAAGAAATTCCTCCCCATCTCAGTTTTAAAGGAAGGCAACCTCATTCTGAGGTTGTGCCTTCGAGTTCTAGTCTCTCTCACTAGTGGAAATGTTCTCCTCATGTCCATTCTACCTAGGCCTGTCAGTATTCTGTAAGATCAATTAGATACCCCCCTCATTCTTCTAAACTCCATTGAATATAGAACCAAAATCCTCAACTGCTCGTCATATGACAAACCCTTCATTCCAGGTCATTATGTTCATCCAGTAAACAGTTATTGTTCAGGTATATCTATGTCCCTGCAATTTTCCTTAGCAACTCAAAAATGAACATACGACATAAAAACAGCTTACTTTGGAATAAATTAATAAGCATTATGTAGTTCTGTTGTGCTGCATGGCTATATTGAGGGCTCACTTTTCCATAGTAATGTGTCAAGGATTCCTGATTAAAGAGGCAGTATTAGTGATGCATTATGGGTGCAAGTATGAAGAATGGGAAAAGTGGCATTCTGAAATTATGGAAACCCTTTCGGATAAATATAACTTTCCCATCTACATAGTTTGATCAAATACTGGTTAGCTCCTCCTTGGTAAACACTCTAAGGCTTTAAAACTCTATTGTTTCATTCATTTTCATCTACAGCTTTTGTTTGTCACATCATTTAACTTGCTTGCTATCTCTTACTTAGCAGACTATATACTCCTGCTGTAAGAAGGATGCTTTGAGATCCCAAACAGGGCAATTCTTCTTTATTGCAACTCCTGCAGAAGCTTTTCCAAAGCTTCACAATGTTGAGGAGCTGCTTTGTCCTTTAGTCTGATATCAACAAAGGTAAAATTGCCATAGTCTCAGATAATCATAAAGTATAACCAGAGACAATTTAACCTGAGGATCACCACATCTCAGATGGGGGATAAGGTTGAGAAGGCCTTCATGAATAACCTCAGCAGATATGGGAATTGAACTTGTGTTGTTGTTGTTATTCTGCATCACTGACCAGCTGTCCAACCAACTGAGCTAAACTGAATCCCGAACAACAAAGGCAACAAAGCAGTCTGTTTAAATTGCAGCTATATGCTGGATCTGGCAATGGCAGCAAAGTAACCTAATCTAACCTGAAAGCTTCCTGTACAGTTGGAGCAGAGAAATTAGCTCCTAATTCTCATGAATATTCAGAATTATTTCAAGCTTAAATAATTATGAGAAGAAATATTAAAGAAACAAACAATGAAAATCTGAGGAAAGCTTCCATTCAAAATGCCCCCTAATCTACCAGGTACTGCTGACATGCAGTATTGACATTCTGTGTGTTTGCCTAGTTTTCCGCCATTTGCAGATTTTCCTTTCACCTTGACTAAGTCCAAACTTGTTTGCTCTCATCTTTTCACTTAAATAATATTGCTGGAGAGAGGGAAGGAATGGAATCCCTAAGGTTGATCATTTTATCAAATAGTTAACCTGAGCAAAAGAAAATGTTGATCTTCTGTTTTGCAGTCACAGAAACTTTTCAAATAAAATGATCGTCTGAAGGAATTCTAAAGTTAGAAACTTTCTGTATGATAACTGAATTATATTGTACTGAGGGTAAACAAAACAAAACAGATTTCCTGAAGTTTTTAGTCAGGGAATCACATGAAAGCCCCTGGACTGAACAGAGTAGGTTGGAATCTGATGGGGTGTTATAATCCAGATAATTCAAACCATGAATCAAGTCTCTCAGTTCGGGGTCTTTGGGTCAGCTACCTATTGACCATAGCTCATTCACTGCAAATCTTTCTTCAGAAATTAGAGCTTGATCTTCCCTAGACAGGCTACAAGTTCTGTTAGTGCATTCCTTTGATCTGTTTCTTTACATATAGCCACACCTCCTTGCTAAACAGCTTTTGATGAAGGAACTTGTTCACCTTTTTGCCTTGTATTTATCAGAAATAATTTATTACACACCAGAGTGAGAATGTTGGAATGGGATTGGGAGAGGAGGGGAGGGGGTGATGGCGTGACAGCTATATCAAGTTTTCAAACCAAGTTCAGTTTTGCAATTCGTTTTTATTCCAGGCAATTTTCAGCTTGAGGACTTTAAACACAGGGGTCTGTAAAATCCTACTCAATATCTTTACAATTTAGATCTAACCAGCACTCCAAGTTAGCAATCTGAGAGAAGTTACCATTTGTCCTTCGAGTTGAAAAAATATGAAGTGCTATTGCTTAAATGTTGAAATAATATTTTCACTATCAAACAAAAGAAAGTCAATTAAATCATTTTTGGAATCCCTGAAAGCTGACCGACTGACAGTGTGTACAGCTTAAATCTTACAAATGTTACATTATAGACAATGTAGAGAAGGGGAAACAAAATGTATGACCAAGATATTTGTTCTAATGGTGACCACGACAAAGAAAATATGTAGTCAATACGAATATATATCATGTTTTAAAGCTCCTTTTATGAAAAAGAAATGCTTGCTTCCTTCACAAAAAGAAACGGGGTCAATTTCCTTTCCAATCCTTGGGACACAATGCAGATGAAGCATACCTAGAATGCATTATACCTGACCTGAACCAGGCAACATCAAGAGGTGACCTGCTTGATGTGTGTCCAAATGCAGACCTGCCTCTTGGTCAGGATCTGCAATCAGAAGCAATGAAGGGAAGTCAATTGCTGCTGTAAGCCTGAGAGCCGTACGGCAGTGGTAAAGGCCTCCAGCTTTGGGGGTGAATTCCTGTGCAAAAACAGCAAGTAGAGGACCTCCGCCCGTGGTGTAAGTCTGACTTTCTGCAATAGTGTAAAACGAGCACTGATAAACTGCATACTCATTTTACATCTCTCTACTGATTTTCATTCCCATAGACTTCAACAAAAATGAAAATTAGGAGAAATGTAAAACAGTCTACTGATTAACTATTGCCTGGTGAACATTATTGAAACATAGAAGCATAGAAAATAGAAGCAGGAGTAGGCCACTTGGCCCTTCAAGCTTGCTCTGCCATTTATTTTGATCATGGCTGATCATCCATATCAATATCCTGATCCCCCCTTCCCCCATATTCCTTGATCCCTTTAGCCTCAAGAGCTATATCTAATTTCTTCTTAAATCGTAGTGAATTCCACATACTCACCATTCTCTGGCTGAAGAAATTTCTCTTTACTACAGTCCTAAAAAGTTATCCTTTATCCTTAAATGAAGACAGCCTGCTCTGGACTCACCCACCTTTCAGAACATTCTTTTTGAATCTGCCCTGTCTAACCTTGTTAGAACTTTATAAGTTTCTATGAGATCCCTTCTCACTGTTCTAAACTCCAATGAATATAATCTTAACTGAGTTAGTTTCTGCTCATTTGACAGACCTGCAATCCCAGGAATCAGCCTGGTAAACCTTCACTGTACTCCCTCTATAGCAAGGACATCATTCCTCAGTTAAGGACAACAAAACCGCACACAATACTTCAGTTATGGTCTTACCAATACCCAATGCAATTGCAGTAAGTTAGTCCCATTTACTAATTTACAGATTGAATATAAGTTAATTGGATAACTGGGCAGAGTGTTGGGTTAACATACTACTTTTGAATTTGGGACATGTTCTTATATTTTGGCACTGATTCATGGAATTAATCCATTTTTACTCATGGGGCTGATGTGGAATAACTTTGAACCAATCTCAGTTCAGTTCTAAGCGACTGTTGTTTGAAGCACATAGTTCCTCCAAATTTGGTACTCAATTCACAATACCAATCAAAAATTGCCAAAGAATGGCTAGTATGGGGAATTTAAAGGTTCAGAGTGTTGTGGTGCAGTTGGAAACTTCTACAGCTGAAGAAAACATGGTTGGACAAGAATGAGAGGAGTACTCTTTTTTCCATTACACTGGGTAACAAAATAATTGCATCAACCTTAAACATCATAGAATCCCTACACTGCCGAAGGAGGCCATTCGGCCCATCGAGTCTATACCGAACACAATCCCACCTACGCCCTATCCCCAAAACCCAACATTCATCCAACAATAAAGGGTAATTTAGCAAGGCCAATCAACCTAACCCGCACATCTTTGGACTGTGGGAGGAAACCAGAGCACCCGGAATACGGGGAATCCATGCAAACTCCATACCGACAGTGACCCAAGGCTGAAATTGAACCTAGGGTCCTGGTATTGTGAAACAGCAGTGTTAACCACTGTGCTGCTATGCCACCCAAATTTTGAAAGGTACAAGAGAACCAGATTGAATATTCTCCATGTCATCAGTTTCTTTCTGATTCTCCCTCATTTCCTCTCCAGATTGCCCAGAAACCCAAGCTCTTTTCTCTTTTGATTCCTTTAATCTGATTCCCACTAGCTACTGACCATACAATTCTATTCCATATCCTCACGATAATTGACATTGTTTTAAAGCGTATTTATTATTGTCACAAGTAGGCTTACATTAACACTGCAATAAAGTTATTGTGAAAATCTCCTAGTCGCCAAACTCTGGCATCTGTCCGAGTACACAGAGGGAGAATTTAGTGTGGCCAATGCACCTGACCAGCTTTCAGGAGGAAACTGAAGCACTTGGAGGAATCCTACGCAGACACCGGAAGAACGTGCAGATTCTGCACTGTCACCCAGGGCTGGAACCAAACCCAGGTCCCGGGTTTTATGAGAGAACATTGTCAGGCGATGTGCCACTGTGCTGCCCGCTGCAAATAATTCCCTGATCTTAGGCACAATTCAGACTCCTTTCAAAATTGCCATCATCACGCACACTAGCCCCCCAAACCTCTTGTCATAAAACCCTCAACTACTCAGTCTTTTCAAATTGCAGCCATATCTTCAGCCTTTGTTTCAATCTTTGAATGAGTTACCATCTCAGAAATGATATTCTCTATGACTACAAGGCTCTATTATACCTAATCCTTTCGAATGACTCCGTAACCTTTGACATCGTCAACAACAGTACACTGTTGCAATGCCTCTCTTCTATCCCCCAGCTCTGTGGGATTTCACTTGTTTGATTCCATTCTTATCCATTCAATCTTGGTCATAAAATCTTCAACAATGATATCTCTTATTCCCATTTCAACATTATCTTTTCAATTTTAACTTTAGTCCCCTCCTGTTTCTCGTCTGCTACTTGACTATATTATATGAAAACATGGGGTCAGATTCCACATAGACGCTGACAGCACCCTCCACTAACTTTCTTGGCTATACCTTGGCGTGGATTCACCACAATTGGTGTCAAGTAGATGACCTTACAGGTCAGATATAGTGCATTCTGGGTATACTTCATCTAGTTTGTGCCCCAAGGATTGGAAATAAAATTTGACCTACTTCCATTAAACTTTGGGAAGATTGAAGCCTTGCCACCGTTTCACTACCCTTCTTTTATCCTGGTCTTAGCTTGAAACAGACTTTGACCTTGTAACCTCAATATTTCTTCTGGTCCCAAATTAAGCAACCTACTCCATTTCCTTCTTATTAAAATTACAAATTTACAATTTCCTAACATTACATGTCTTTAATCCATCTAAGACCATCTCCTGCTGAAATTCTCACCCATGCTTCTTTCTCCTGTTTACATGATAATATAGTCCAACCCTACAAACTTCTGAAAATTCTGTGGTCTTCCACTTTCAGCCTTTTGTACATCCCCAATTCATTTTATCCACTGCTGGTGATCATGCTTTCAGTTGCCTAGGCCTGAAGTTCTGGAAATCTCTTTTAAAAGCTTTGTACCTCTCCAATTTCTTTTCTTCCTTGAAGACTCTGCTTAAAAAAAAACACTTTTTAAGACCAATTATTTATTAACCCCTTTCCCAATTACTTATTTCTTCACTTTGATATTTCGTATTGTCATTATGTGACTGGATGCAGTTCTAAGTTTTGAAGCATTTGTCAACATGTATACATGAACAGTAAGTATCTTCATGACATGTTGTATATCTTTCTGTGTTTTTAAGATGAAGGTGGGAGGGGGGTGCTTTTCTCATAACACGTTCTATGGCCTTTGAACCCTGTCATATGATCTTTACTGATTGATGGAAGCAGAAGATAACGGGGTTAAATGTTACTGCTCCTACAGCAATGCTATTTAAGATCAAATTAGGACAATTCAATACTTAATGTATGCATATTAAGTATTCAATTTGCCTGTGGCTTACTGCAATGTAGCGATTAAAGATAAGAAAATTTACAATGTTTGCATTACATTATATCGTATACAGAGAACAAAAACCGACCATTTGGTCTAACATGTGCATGTCAGCCTGTATATTCCATCCCGGCCTCTTCCCGTCTTTCCTCATCTAATTTTTGTCAGCACTATCCCCTATTCTTTTTTCCATCAAATGCTTGTGTAACCTTAAACAAATCTATACCATTCACTTCAAACAACTCCTGTGGTAGCAAATTCCATGTTTGCATCACTCTCTGGATAAACAAGTTTTTTCACAATTCTTAATTGGATTTCTTGGTAATTATCTTAGTTGATAGCCTCTAATTTTGCTCTTCAAAGAAATGGACACATTGGGCGGGATTTTTTTTACCTTCCCCCATCCGCCCCACAGTGTCTTTTGTGAGGAGGCCCGTCATTGGCTGGCAGTGGGGTCTTCTTGTCCCCTTCCTGTCAACAGGTTTTTCCATTGTTCACACTCTCTGTTGGAACATCCCAGAGAGATGTGAATGTGGAATTTACTACCACAAGAGTTGTTTGAAGTAAATGGTGTAGATTTCTTTAAGGAGAAGTTGGACAGGCACATGATGGAAAAAAGAATAGAGGGTTGTGCTGACAAGAGTTAGATGAGGAAAAATAGGAAGAGACTTGAGTGGCATGCACAAGCTGGCATGCACTTGTTGGACCAAATGGTCAGGTTTTGTTCTGTGTATACTATACAATGTGATCTAAATATTGTATGAATCTCTACATTGCAGTAAATCACAGATAAATTGTTCACTTAATATGCATGCTTTGAAGTATTGAACTGCCCTAATTTGATGTTAAATAGCATTACTACAGTAACAATAAAATTTAAACCTGCTATCTTCTGTTTCCAGCATCCAGCAAAAGTTATATGACAGGGTTCAAAGGTTATAAAATGTGTTGTGAGAATAGCCATCTTCTTCCTCCCATTCTCTTTGCGTGCACTCTATCAAAAGAATTCAGAATTTTAAAGACTTATATTAGATAATTTTTCAGTTTTCTTCTTTCAGTAGAAAGGAGGCCTATTTTGTTCATCTATTCTGTTCATTTTTTTCCTGATAGGTGTGCTCCTACATTTTTGACATTAATTGGAAGGAGAGTGCAATTTTGATTAATGCTATATATAAGAACATAAGAACTAGGAGCAGGAGTAGGCCATCTGATCCCTCAAGGCTGCATTCAACCCTCCATTCAATAAGATCATGGCTGGTCTTTTCATGGACTCAGATCCACTTACCCACCCACTCACCATAACCCTTAATTCCTTTACTGTTCGAAAATGTATCTATCCTTGCCTTAATAGCAGTCAATGCGGTAGCCTCAATTGCTTTACTGGACAGGGAATTCCACAGATCCTTTGGCTGAAGAAGTTCCTCCTCAACTCAGTCCTAAATCTGCTCCTCCTTATTTTGAGGCCATATCCCCTAGTTTTAGTTTAATCTGCCAGTAGAAATAACCCCTAGGCTTCTATCTTATCTATTCCCTTCATAATCTTATATGTCTCTACAAGATCTCACCTCATTCTTCTGAATTCCAATGAGTTTAGTCCCAGCCTACTCAGTCTCTCCCCAGAAGCCAACTCTCTCAGATCCAGAGTCAACCTAGTGAATCTCCTCTGCACCCCCTCCAGTGCCAATATATCCTTTCTCAAGTAAAGAGACCAAAATTGTATACAGTACTCCAGGTGTGGCCTCACTAGTATCTTATACAGCTGAAACATAACCTCATTATTCTTAAACTCCATTC
Organism: Sphyrna mokarran; assembly: GCA_024679065.1. NCBI lineage: Eukaryota > Metazoa > Chordata > Chondrichthyes > Carcharhiniformes > Carcharhinidae > Sphyrna > Sphyrna mokarran. The sequence continues at coordinate 120,044,666 of JAGIQG010000001.1, read as the reverse complement.
CTCTAGCAATGAGGAGAAAATTCCATTTGCCTTCTTATGAAGCATGAAATTTAGACTAGTCTTCAATAACGTTGGTATCTCTCATTGGCCTGGATTTTGTGGTCAGTGGTGAATTTAGACCATGTTGACAGCTACCCAATGTTTTTGTTGACTTTGAGCAGAAAGCTTTTTTTAACAGGTGTCAGACTGAGATTTTATATGTGATAACTGGCATGTGTGAGCAGGGCAAACAACAACTAACCAGATTGAAGAATCTTTACTGAGAAACGCAATCTAAACCAGGAAGTTTAAACCATGAAGTAAGCTCAAATAGTGATTGAGATGAAAAATGGGAAAGTTAAAACAGTATCAGAAAATGTTATTAAATTATACTTTAATAAAAATAAATAAACTAAATTAACTCAATGTAAGGCCATCAAGTTGCAGGGCTCTGTCCTCAAATGGTTTGTGTTAAGAGCTCCAGCATTACTCTGGTTGGGTTTGCTTGCTCACATTTGTTGTGGTTGAGTTTATCCTGCAATGATATGGATAGGGAGAGTGTAGGCCACAGTGTTGAAATTTAAGATGGTGGTGAGATGTGCCTGGTGTGGGTCTTGAGTGGGAGCTGGAATATGAGGACCATAGCAGTTACGGGGGGAACATGGAATGACTGGGGGGCGTGGGAAGTGGAGTTGTGCAGTTCAGCAGCTTTGCACGAGAGCAATTAACGCCCTCTCACTGCTGTACCTGGCAGTCAGAATTCACAGAGAAGTAGACTGAAACTTCCTGTCCAGCAATCCTCACACCATTGACTTAGTGACCGTTTTAGTTTTCACTGCGTTCGCCTTCCCCTAGGTGATAGGCTCTTTCTGCTTCATGCGGCAGGGTAGCTCCCCACCACTGACCCCACACTGCCCTTGCAGCCCGGCCTCTCCCAAAACAGAACCCCAACACCTCATATTCAGACCCGGTACTGCCCCTCTGTTGTGGCCACCTCTCATGCAGTTTGCAGCTCCAGCAAGGAAGGGAGCCCACTCAGCCACTGTTTGAATACAGCTTGGAGGAATCAGGAAGTATTGCTGCTTGGCAGCCAGTTCATCCCCTTGGAGCAAGGGGTGACCGTTATGCAGGGAAGCTAAAGTCTCTGAGCGATCCACACACACAGCCCCCAAAACCCCTTCTCCTGATGGTGACTGTGACCCTCATCCCCGGCCCAGAGCTGCCCAAGAAATAACAGCATCCTGAGCGCTCACCTCCGATATTCCCCTGGAAGATAATGGTGCCAGGTTCTCGCTTATGGACCACTGTTGTAAATGGCAGCAATGCAACATCATACCAACGCCAGCTGAATATTTGTTGGGAGCTTAATCTCTGGAGTGAGTGCTTGCTAATGATATGCTGATGCGTTCAAATTAGGTTCCCGCCCTTCCCAGTATGTTCCACATCACACCGTTTGCGAGGTTAGTTGAAAATTGGAAAACACGATCTTGCTGGCAAGAATTATACTTTTCCGAACTTCCGCATTTTGAGCCTGCACTGCCATTCCCATGGATGGTGAATGTGGGCTCAAGGTCCCACTCTTTGTGTTTAGAAATCTATTTCTTATATGAAATACGAGCACCTTGAATCTTTGTGGCTTCAGATCAAAATCATTGCCCTGGCAACTGTTTCAGCCCTAATTTTAGTTCCTTTCTGATTTGTTGGTATCACCAGGACTTTGGGATTTTATTTCAGATCGTTACTATTCCAACAGCAAAGCTTCTTCTCATGCATCAACACGTCAGAATAAAAGATTGTGTTAATTTATCATTAAAAATAATGATGTTGTTTCGTTAGTCCTGCCCATGCCAAAATGTTGTCAAATTCATTAGCTTTTGAAATAGGAAATCATACAAGGTCCATCTGTGCCAGCTGTGCCTCTCCTTGCATGTTTAGGTAAAAATATTCGTTAGGCACTCTCATGCTGAGTCACTTCAGTCAGCAGATATGATCTGTACAAATATTGAAATTAGGCTTTAATAATGCAAATGACACACAATTGCACCCTTAAGTGTCATTCATGTTGCTGCTAAATTATTTTTTTCAAATTAAAGATGTTGTAAATTCCCTGGTGTTTCTGTCCATAGACACTCTGAATGACAATTTATTTCAAAGTGTTCATGTAAATAATGTCAGTGTTGATAGGTTAAGTTGCACTCAGGTCAATCAAATTCTCAATATTCTCTCCTATCCTCACTCCTTTGCAACTGTATACAGTGTAAAACATTCTGTGTCCGGGCTGTTCAATGAAGCTCATGGACAATGGTTACATAAGTGAAGGATTGGAGTGTTGTCACTCAACTAGAACGCAGCACGAATCAACATCTTCAGGAAAGGAGAGATAAAGATGGGAAAGTGAAAATGCTGTGGTGGATTTTACAAATGGTGAAGGAAGAGGTTAGGAAACAAAGGAACGTATCCTTTACTGGTCAGTTTCATGACAAAAATGGGTAGGATTCATAGAATAGATTGGCATCAATGGCATTATTTCAAGGAACTCCAAAAATATGTGGGTTTAGGTGGATTGCCAATGCTAAATTTTTGCCCCTTAACATTTAGTAGGGTAAATACATGGAGTTACAGAGATAGGGCCTGGATGGAATTGTTAGTGCAGGTTCAATGGGCTGAAATTAGCCTGAATACCACCCAAACCAAGATTGCATTAGAACTGTGGGTAGCAGGACATGAAACATGACCTTCTTTGGTCCTGTTTTGTGTCCAAGAATCAGGTGAAGCGATAATCAAATTTACCCCTTATATCTGCCACATGTTTATCTAAGATGTGTAATATATTTAGTTCGCGACAGCATTATGACATATTACTTCAATAAATTTCTGTTTTATTGCAGTGGCAGGAGCATTCTCGACTCTGGAAAACATCAGGCACTGTATCCTGGGTCTTGCATAGCCACAAGAGATCGATCAGTATAAATTCCATTTTGAAGAACACAAGTTGAAAAGAAACTCTTTGCCTTGCTGTTCGTCAGTCACTGCTGAATCCAGAGATTGAATTTACTGATTAACAGGATGATTTTCCTGAGAGCTGTAATTAAGAGCAGTATAACAAACATAGCAATGCTACTTTTTATTGCGATGCCAGTAAAAATAGGACAACCAACAGTGCCAGATTTACATTTATTTTCTCTCTTTCTTTAAAATGATTATAGTCAGTGGAAATAAGGCCAGATAGAACTTGACCTTATCTCATTCCACATTGAAATATTTATGTTGCCAGGTTAAGAAAGCCTTGTTACAGAGTCCCTCCTCAATAAGCTGTGCATATTGCTGTGCATATTGCGTGAAGCTTGGATTAATAGATAAAATTGTTAAACAAAAAATCTGCACATTCTACCGGCAAAATTTATGTTTGGTGTTTGAGAAAGATGATTTCCTTAGCAGGTTAGTTACATAGCCAAAATAAATAACTGTCCATGAGGAATGATATCAATGTGTTTTAAAGTGTTTAAAGTGTGTAACTAAGGAGAACAATGGGCTTTTTTGCTTTAGTGAAGTGAAAAATCCTCCATCGTCAATGAACACGGTTTTAGAATTCCACTTTTGAAACTGACTCTTCAACAAAGAGAGCAAACCAGCAAGGTTCAGGGCAACTATAAGAGGAAAGAACGCTTTAACTCTGGTGCTCAGTGGAATCTCTGCTACTGTGGGTGATAGCAACAAAACATTTGGTGGACACCCTTTCATCAAAGGCAATCAACTCAAAAATCACTGTCTGATTTCAAAATCAAATTAGAATCAGCTCCTGGGCCTAAAAGGATCAAAGGATATGGGGGGAGAGCAAGGGGGTGGGGGGTGAAGACGGGATTAGGATATTGAATTTAAAGATCACCCATGATCAAAATGAATAGAGGAACAAACTCAAAGGGCCGAATGGCCCATTCTTGCTTCTATTCTCTATATTTCTATGTTGAAAAGGGGTGTGTGAGGGAGGCTCTAAAGGGAAATAAATGCTGGTCAGAATTTACCAGTTGTTCATGTGTTGTGCCAGCGAGAATGGAGAATTTTGTACTGGTTCCAGTGTATAAATCAGACTGATGGTGCTCTCCAATACAGATTTCCAAAGGTCTCATGTATAGAGGTGGTAATCTGTATTATCCACAAAATGGAGCTACAGAGAGGAATGGAAATCTTGCATCTGAGGAGTTTTATGAGTACAGTGTATCCATAGAGGAAGAAGAGGAGGGGTTGGACGTGAATAGTCCCCTTATACGGAGAATGGTTATGAACTGGAAGCATTGCTGACTTCACCCATTGAGATGCAGGCTAGGGGAATACATTCAAATACTAGGGAAATAATCTACCTGTTGTGTAATATACTGTACAAAAGTTGTAATCAGTTGAGGACCTGACAACATTAAATTGGCCATTTAATGCTTTTAGTACAGAGGTTCCCACAACAGAAATGCTTAGCGGGGATCCAGATTTTGAGGCTAACATGTTTGCTAGAGTGCAAAGAATATTCTGCGATGGGAATGTGTCTCAGATATGCAGTGCAGAGGTTACTAAACCTGGTTTCCGTGCTGCAATGATTTTCCATATGTTAAAAGTGACATGGCAGGTGGTAAGTTGGACAGGATGACCTCAGTGCTCAAATTCCTGAGCAGCATTCCTGTTCTGTGAATCTCCATGCCTGCAACATTCAATCGTATAATTCATCCCAACATATGTTAACATAAATAATGGGTTACCTGCTTGATGTCAGCGTGCAGGGTTTGTCAGTGAGTAAGACTGGCTGACAACTCAGAGCTGAACATTTTGGTCGCTGGTTGACACCTGCAGCAGAAAGTGAAACTTTTAGATCCCACTAAAGTAAACTAAAGGATTGAAAAGGGATGTCTGGATATCTGAAATAAAAAGCTGAAAATACTCCAACAGTATTTGATCGCTTTACCATTTCAGGTGGAGAGTTTTGATCATTGCTAACGGTGAGGTTTCTAATGACCAAGCAGAATTTCCAACTTGGCTCAGGGTGGAAAGGAACAGTGTTTGTTTGTTGCCCGTTATTCACTCGGCCCATTTCTCCTTCCCGTTAAAGTCACTGGTGGAAACTATCCTGAAAGTTGAACTTTTACAGGCAGTCTGTGCAAGCTTTCACCATGTTCATTATTTGGTATTATAATGGCTGAGATCTTCCGCTTTCCAGATTGCCAGGACCTCATGGAAATCCCAACATACTAACTCCATGGGAATAATGTCTTGGGAAGTTTAAACTCCCAACATCAATTCTCCTGCTCTCTGGGACCCTCTGATAAAATCTCCCTCTCTGAGTTTGAGTCAGAGAATACAGTCAGTTCCATGTACTTACGCCAGTCCAAAGATGTGCAGGTTGGATGCATTGGCCACGCTAAATTGCCCCTCAGTGTCCCAGGATGCAAAGGTGAGTGAGATTAGCAGGGTAAATATATGGGGTCACAGGTATAGGCCCTGGGTGGGATTGTTATTGGTGCAGACTCAATTGGCCAAATAGCCTCTTTCTACACTGTAGGGTTTTTATGATATACAACTACCTACCCAGGAGATATTAGGCAGAAAAATCATAGTCTAACTCTGGAATAACTGTGGAACTGACCTCCCACTGACACTTCTTCCTCAAATCCCACCTTGACTTTCCAAACCCCTCCACTCAGTGGCCCCTCTACCCCTCAACTCCAGCTCTGATACCTTTATTCATATCCATCTGGAGCCAACCTAATCTGATTACACCTCCCAATTCAACTAAGATAAGTCCTTGACCTGACACCACCTCCCAACCCAGCTCACTGCAGCCAGCTGCTCTCAAACCCACTTGCCATGCTACGACTCACGCACCTGCCATCCTATCACCTCATTTATCTGTCATCAACTACTTTATCCATCTACTACCTGTTACCTGTCCCACTACCATCTGCCACACTACCATCTCAACCACCTCCTACTCTACCAACCCTACCCACCTGTCACCCAACATACCTCACCCACCTGCCACTCTGCCCACCTGCCAACCTATCCACTTCCCACCCTACTGCCTCAAGCTCCTCCACTCTACCCATTTACTTCAGCCATTTACTCACTCTAGCACATTACTTATTCACCTATTCACCCATTCACACTGAACATTTAAGCTTACCTTATGGTGGTTAGTGTTGCAACTTCTGTGCCAATCCACTTCTCTGCTCTCTGTGTGGATTCTTACATTGAGGGAGTTCATCTGCATCGTGGAAGCCTGACTTTTTAAAATTTATCTGAATAAATGAGTAGTTTTTTTGTCTGACCAACACCAAAAGCAGTAGTTTTAAATCTGAATAGAAGATTTGGACTAATAAAACATTTTTGATAGGATTGAATCGGATTACCTCTTTAATCAGCATGGGATTGGATAAAACATGCCAAACTCTAGCATTGCAGCTACGTTATCCAACTTTCTTTCAGTAGCTGGATTTTGTTTTCATTTGTTTGTGGGACGTGGGCCTCGCTGGATAAGCTGGCATTTATTGCCCATCTCTCATTATGAGATGTTTCCCCTTACTATTTTGGTGCAATTGACGGTGCCAATTTTGCCATATTAGACTAATAATTTGGAAAATTGAAAACTAAAACTGGCCACAACAACCAACAATACTTGTGGATGAGAGAGTATCAGCAGCAATGTTTTATAAATGAGACGAGGGTTACCTTGGGGAGGCTGTGGGTGAAGCAGGATATGGAAGGCCGACACATTTGACATGGACAAGAGTGGAGTTGGCAAGTGAGGTCAAAGCTGTCAGGTCGCCACTATGCATGTGCCGATCTGTCAGAGCGAAGATCAGTGCATGCACAGTGGCCCCGCACTGCTGCTTCCTGATAGCTGGCAAAGCCCATTAACCTCCCCCCGCTCACCATCACCTCACTGCCCACTTTGATCTCCTCTCTGCCTCCCCACACCTTGAAGCCCCAATCTCCCCATCAACCCCCTACCTTCACACCAATCCTCTCCCTCTCACCTGACCTACCCCCACCCCACCAGACTGATCCATCTTCTTACCCCAGTGGCCAGCCCTGATCACTGGCCTCCCCGCCGTCTCAGTCACTGCAGAGTGGCAGCAGGGCCCTCCACCTCCACAGATCTCCACCCACCCCATCTCCTGAGCCCCCTTATCAGCCTTGCCCCTAGTAGGCCCCACCCTCTTGGCACTTTGCCCCTTGGGCAATGCCAGGGGCCCCAGGCTGGCACTGCCAATGTGGCAAAGCCCAGGGGTCACCCCTCCCCCCGCCATCTACTGGCACTCTGGAGGGGCCTCTATTGTTCCCTTTCATTCCAGCTGCCAGCTCCCTGCAAGTGGGGCGCTAAAGTAAACCCCACTGGAGTGAACCATTCCTGGTAGTGAAAGAGACACTAGTAGGCCCGAAGATTTAGTCCCAGGCCCACTAATGAGATTTAAAATGTATTGAAATGCTAATTAAAGTAAATTATGCAAATCTGACTGCTTTCTGGCATGGAGATGACAACACCAGGGAAGTAACACAGCAGGGTAGGAGAATCACCATCCACCCCCTACTATATTGTAGGTCCATTCAAAGACTGATGGCAGCAAGGGAGAAGTTGTTCTTGAATCGATTGGTATGTGACCTTAGACTTTTGTATCTTTTTCCCAATGAAAGAAGGTAGATGAGGGAATGTCTGATCCTTGATTATGCTGACTGCTTTTCTGAGATACTGGGAAGTGTAATTGTTTTAAAATAGAGAGAACATTGTTCAGGTGAGTAAAACGTTGCCGCCAACTCATGTCTTCAATTTTGGATCGCAATGGGGCAGTCAGAGTGCATCAAATAGATTGTCCAGTTCCAGCAATAAATTTAGCGGGTGCCTTTTCCCCTTGGGGCTGTCAATCAGCAGCAGTGCAGATGGCTGTAGCAGTCAGCAACTTCATTACTGTATGGGAGTCAGATCCCTGTAATGACACTGGAAGCCTGACGTTATTTTACTCAATCTTAACATGATAAGCAGTCACTATTTGGTCTATTCCAAACCACTGGAATACTGTTTAGGCAGACAGTTTGGTGAGATTTTAAAGTGAGACTCTGCCATAGATGGAGAAGATCCAAGTCACTGTTTCCAAGAACAGCAAAGCAATTCTCTCTGGTGTCTTGGCCAATGTTTATCCCTCAACAAATATCACTTTAGATTATCTGGCCATTTATCTCTTTGCTATTTATGGATCCTTGCTAGACATATAATGGTGGCTATATTCACTACAACAGTGACCACAATTCGCATGCCTCAATTGCTTGTAAAATGTGTCAAGTCGCTCTGAGGTTGTGAAATGTTTGTTAGAATTGCAAATCTTTCATTTTTGTACTCCCTTCATGATTTTGAAAATTGACTTTTCCAATCATATTTAATAGAACACTTACTTACAAATTGGCACAGTAGCTAGCATTGCTGCCTCACAGTGCCAGGGACCCAGGTTCAATTCCAGCCTCAGGTCACCGTCTGTGTGAAGTTTGCACATTCTCCCTGTGCCTGTATGGGTTTCCTCTGGGTTCTCCAGTTTCCTCCCACACTCCAAAGATGTGCCATGCTAAACTGCCCCTTAGTGTTCCAATATGTGTAGGAGGATTAGTGGGGTAAATACATGGGGTTACGGGATAAGGACTGAATAGAATGCTCTATCGGAGAGTCAGTACTGACTCGATGAGCTGAAAGGTATCGTTCTGTACTACAGGGGTTCAATGCTTCTATGAAATAGCTAGGTTGTTGTTAACTATCCAGAATGTCGAACAAGGTTTACTGAGAGCATTTTGTGGCTGTAGTTGTGCTTTTTTTTACAATTTGAACCACTGTTTTAGAGACTCTTGCTTTACTAAAAATTGGAGTGATATTAAATTCCCTGACTGACTATAGGAAGAGGAGGAATGGAAGCAGCAGTGAAAAGTGAAGGAACCACAGCATGTTACTTTGTCAGGAGGGCAGGAAAATAGAGGGTGATTTGTAAGACATTTCACTGTACATCCAGGCAGCATGGTGGCACAGTAGTTAGTATGCACCAGGGACCCAGGTTCAATTCTAGCCTCAGGTCATTGTCTGTGTGGAGTTTCACATTCTCCCCATGTCTGCATGGTTTTCCTCCAGTTTCCTCCCACAGTCCAATGATGTAGTTGATTAACTGTGCTAAATTGCCTCTTAATATCAGGGGGGCTAGCAGCTAGAAGGGCCTGGGTGGGATATGGAGTATACAGACTCAATGGGCTGAATGGCCTCCTTCTGTAGCTTAGGGATTCTATGGATTCTCTGACCCTGATTTACAGTTGCAGTCTGAGCTATGTGAATATCAGTGTGGAGTAGTGTAGAAGATTGGGCCTCGCATGAATTGACCATCACAGAAAATGCTGCGAAATTACAGCAGGAGTTTGTCGCCTTGAATTTCAATACCAGATTTTGGAGATGTAAGTCACATCAGACAGGTCAAAGTGCGTCCCTCTAGCCATACTGTTTGCCAGATCTAATGATTTCATGATATTCCCCAGGGAGCCAGCAGGGAAGAGAAGCAGGTTTGCAGCTACTGCAGGATTCCCACACATGCGAAGATTAACACCAACCTCACACTTGTGTCCACCACGTCTCCTGCCAAAGAATCAGCACCTTCATGCAATACAATGTGTTTCATTCTCTCGCAGTATGTCCAGCTCGTCTGTGACACCATTTTTCAAGCTGCTCTCATGTTGCTCACATCCTGTCATCAATCCAGCTCTCTCTCTCTCCTCACTTTGAAAAGAAGCAATGAGCTGGCTGCTGGTTGACAAGGATTTACCCAGCACTGTAACTCAGAGGTGAAGATCAGATTCAATAGCAATCATAGATCACCTACACCTATCCTTATACGGTTGGTCCTTCTCCAACTCTTTCATGACAGGGACCAAGTCATAGGATGAAGATGAAAAAGTGAAAAGGGAACAAAAGCCAGCATGTAAGTAACCAGAGAATACAGAGCTCAGATAACTGGCAACAAAAATACAGCAGAAATTGAGGAGAAGTTGTAATGCAAAGCAAGTCTTTACAAAACCTTAAAAACTCTGGAAGTAGATTCAATAAAAAGGAGCAATTTACAAGAACAAAAGGAAGTGGACATTTTTGTGTGCAATTGGGAAATTGATATTTTGAGGAGCTTGCACAGGTACATTCATTAGCAAACAGCGTGGCTGGAGGATGGCACTGCATCCTGACTGGTGTAAAATCTGGATCCATCCTCATCCATGACTGGGATTTTCCAATGCCTCTGAAGTGAATGGAATTCTTGCTGGAGCATCAACTTCTCCATTCTCAGCATGCACAGACAAGATCGGAGAATCCAGTCCAGGGAGTGGGGTTTTCCCTACCAGGTCCAGGTTCAGGAAACAGTCTGCTCCAGCAGTGTTCAATAGCACATTGGGAGCAGCCAGCACGATGGCAGTGTTGCATTCTCCCTGGAGTCTTTTGTGCACACACCACATTTTAGCAACAGCTTTGACACTGACATGATTTCCTGATGGCGTGCCACAAGATTAAAAGGCCTGACTGGAGGCCAGTGTGCAGTTATATTCAAGAGATTGCAAATGGATTAAATTGCATTTGCTCCACCAGCCAATGGGTTGACCGATCCCCCATTCACCTGCCATTGGAAGCATTTCAACCTGATTTTAATCTGTTGGATTTCCTACTTTTGGACTGGGGGAGGAAATCATAGCACCCAGAGGAAGCCCACACAGCCATTCGGAGAACTTGCAAACTCCACACAGACAGTGACCTGAGCCCAGAATTGAATCTGAGTCCCTGGCGCTGTAAGGCAGCGGGTGAACCATTGTGCCACCATGGCATCTAGGAGTCCCTGTTTTTGGGTCCTCACCTCTCTACTGCTATTAAATGAACCCGAGACCATCTTGCAGCAGAAAGCTCCAAAAACATCAGCCTAAATGTTTAAACCACATTTTGCTTTAAGAAGCACAAACATGTCTTAAATAAGTGCAGAGACCTGTCAAAAACTAGGCTGTCCAAGGCAATGACTTGCCAATCAAATCTACTAACATGCAGGTAGCTTGTCTCTGAATCTAAAATAAGGATCAACCATTGGAATAGTATAGGCAGGGGTTCTGATGAGTGTCTATGACTCAAATTGTGTCAAATGTGAAAGTCAACCCCTTTAGTTTGAGTATGGAAGAAAGATGGAGTTCCTGTAGGGGGGAAGGACAAAAAAAAAACACAGCACACTTTCTACATTCAAGCAACAGAATGCCTTTCTGTATATGTTATTACAGATTCATAGAATCCCTACAGTACAAAATGAGACTATTCAGCCTGTCAAGGTGTATCAACCACAATTCCATATAGCCCCTATTCCCATAACCCCATGCATTTACACTAGCTAGCCTTTTTAACACTATTGGGCAACTTAGTATGGCACTGAAACCACACCTCTTTGGACTGTGGGAGGAAACCCGTGTAGATAACGTGCAAACTCCATACAGACTGTGACCCAAGACAGGAATCAAACCTAGGACCCTGGTGATGGGAGATAATCGTGCAAATCACTGTGCCACCTTGGCACCCCATACTCCACCCATTTTCTGTTTTTTCTTCTCTTTGTAATGAACTTTACATTTGTTGCTCTAATGATGTTGGCTTCACATTCTACAGATGGAATGCAGAATGCTACAAAAGCATTTACTGTCGAATCGCAGAGTCAGAAACGAAATAGAATTGACATCATTTTATCTGCTCCATGTTTTCTAACTGCAGCATTTATCAGAATAGAATTTAATTGTTTCAATCTCACAAAAATAATCGGGTTTTCTCACTTATTAAAACACCTTGATATTGTTTCCATCGTTATTAAACCCAGATATCAAACATTGCACATGCAGTTAATCAGCTGTATTACTCACTGTGTTAAGCAAATATAGCTTTGAAGTTTGATATGTGCCGCAATTAAATAGTTGATCCCGCTAAAGCTGACAAGAAGGGAATGATAAGAATGTCTTTAATATTGAATTCAATAGATCGGACTGATTATTTAAAACAATATTCCGTGGGGATATTTCAGCGATGTGAGATGATTATGTCAGGGTCTTGTGGACAACTTTAAAAGTAGCTGCGTTCTGATTGTTTTATTCTATTGCACATATGCACACATATCAGGTCTATATCCATGTATTACATGTATGAAATCGTAAATAAGTTATGTCTAAAAACTATAAGTTGTGACTGTATGTAATAACAAGGTGAGGATACTATCATTTAATTTTGCAAGAAAAGGGGCTATTCCCTCCCTGTTACAACAGGAAGAAGAGTATAACTTTTAAGATAATTGCGTATAAAGATATAACGTTTAAAGTCGATCATTAACTGCTTCGTTTCGCGCAACATTTTTACTAACTGGTGATTTTTTTCTTTGTTTTAAAGCAACAATCTTTGCATTATATGAAATAACTGTTCTAGGAAACCAAAATGCTGACAAAATGCAGGTTAAAATATTTGTGATGTTTGATAGCATATCCTTGACAAAAGTTTTGATGTACAGTGTGGCTCGTATTTTGAGGCGCGTTTCAAAGCTACTCGGCCGTGAAGTATCAATTTTCAACATTTCGAAGCAGAGTTCAAGAGTGACCAAGGTTTGCAGTAAACTATCACTGATTATAAAGGGCAGGGAATAATATTCAAGAAGATTACTTTCAATAAATACACTAAAATAACACTGGGAAATTTGCGGGGCCTTTTATTGTCTGTAATTGTGGATGCCAGTCATTTGAGGTTCAGATAATCAGGAGAAAGTGGGTAGACACCAAAGAATTTAAAAGGAATTCAAACCTATTAAGAAGGATGTGGATTAAAATATGAAGTTACAGAATTCTAAATGTTTTCCTTGCAGCAAAATACAAAGGTCATTTAATGATGCCTGGGCAGAAATTTGAAGCAAAATATTGTTTGATGAAAATATAACACAGCTGTTTATTCTGTACAATGTTATATGCAGTACCAATGGGCAAGCCATTTGAAAGTCCTTGTACTTTGAATGTGTTTCATCAGGCACCGCTCGCTTTAATGTTTATGGGAACATTTGTCATCTTTAATCTTTAACTAAAGGCAGACTGGCTTTTGAATTTGTGGGCTTTAATGTGTTGGCCCGGAGGGTTAAAATAGCATGAGTGCCCAGAAATCGTAAGTTCCGCCCCTGAGTACGGCACTTCCCATTTTCACGGGAGTAAGAATGGGGCCAGATTGCGTCTTGCACATGTGTGCTTCACGGAGGCAGCTGTCTATTTAAATCATTAGCTGCCTCTGCTCCAGTCCGATTTTTGTATCCCACGAGCGTGAAATTCAAAGTCTACAGAGGAGACCTGGTAAGGGCAGATCTGGATGTTGTGCATTTGTTTGAATAGCCAGGATATCCTTTTGGAGATATAAGGGTACCCCTGTGGAATTAGCTTTAAACTTATCTTCACTGCCCCCAAATTGGCACAAAATTAATTCCAACTTCTTCTCTTAAGCCAAGGAAGGGGATCATAGAATCATGAAAACACTATTGTGCGGAAGGAGGCCAGGGAGTCTGCACCCACAACAATCCCATCCAGACCTTATCCCCATCACCCCTGCTAATCCCTTTAACCTATACATCCCAGGACATTAAGGGTCAATCTAGCATGGTCAATCAATTTAGCCTGCACAGCTTTGGAGTGTGGGGGGAAACCAGAGCATCCAGAGGAAACCCATGCAAACAGGGGGAGAACATGCAAACTCCGCACAGACAGTGACACACGACACCCCTGGTGCTCTGATGCAGCAGTGCTAACCACTGTGCCATCATGCTGTCCATAGGAGGGTGGGGCTGTTGGACATGCAGGGCAATTATTTTTGCCCCAACTGACTTGTGCACTGTGATATCAGGAAAAACTTTGCACTGGAAAAGGGCACATAGCACTTTATGCAAAGAAAGATAATAGACTGACATGGCATTTTCGCATATAGAGGTCATGGAAGCCAATGAATGGAAGTAACTGGAGCCTGGCAGGAGGGTATAAGTCCAAACATATCTACACCAGGAAAGAGAAGGAGGACCAACAAGTGTTACTCCGTGGAAAGAATATACAAACCTTGGACATCAGAGAAACCATGTCAAAGGCAACTGATGCTAAGCTGTGGTGAGGTGACAGTCATATGTTGCATGATCCAGCAGCAGCTTAAGCCCCAGTCCCATCTGGCCTCATGTTCTGTCAGTGTCCGTAAAGGGAACTATCACTCTCAATATTTTTGCTGAAGATTCTCTCCGAGGATTAAGAGGAGACCGGTTTGGAATACACCAGTGAGCTACACATACATAGTGACTTTTAAGACGATAGTGACTTTTAAAGGATGTCTTGACAAAAAAATGAATAGGATGGGAATAGAGGATATGGTCCCCAGAAGGGTAGGAGGTTTTAATTCAGTCAGGCAGCATGGTTGGTGCAGGCTTGGAAGGCCAAAGGACCTGCTCTGTGCTGTAATTTTCTTTGTTCTTTGCTCTTTGTATTGCCCTGTTTGCTTGTGTGGAGCATCACATTAATTTCCCCATAGATTTGGTGTCTCAAATGCAAAGAACAAAGACCTTTGCCCAATTCATCCATTGTGTACAGGTTTTTATTGATTATAGTCATTATAAAGACCCCAACACAGCATGTGGACATCTTTGGGAACTAAAAGTTCTTTCACTCACTCAGTATCCAGGTGCTTTGTGGTCACCACATGGCCTTCCTTTAGGTAAGTGTTAAGTTCCCTGATGACTGTGCAACTCCTTTGTTCTGAGGGACTCTCAGCTCCCTTAGATATTTCAGCCACCTTCACAGATCTATGACATGTTTCTGGTGTCATGTACTGCCCCTTAGAAATCTGGCACTTGACCTCTTTTAGGGGCCTCAAACTGAGACAAAGCCCAATGATAACGACAGCCATGTCATCATCAGGAGCCATGATGTGGAGATGATTGGACTGGGGTGGGCACAGTAAGAAGTCTCACAACACCAGGTTAAAGTCCAACAGGTTTGTTTAGAATCACGAGCTTTTGGAGCGCTGCTCCTTCA
Source organism: Sphyrna mokarran (assembly GCA_024679065.1). Taxonomy (NCBI): domain Eukaryota; kingdom Metazoa; phylum Chordata; class Chondrichthyes; order Carcharhiniformes; family Carcharhinidae; genus Sphyrna; species Sphyrna mokarran. The sequence goes on along the minus strand of JAGIQG010000001.1, from coordinate 120,029,588 downwards.
TCAGGTTAACTCATCTAACTTCTTACTGTATCATCAGGAACACCATCAAGCAAGATAATAGCATTTAAGGGATCCACTTCAGTTGCCTTGCTTGCTAAGCTGGAGTTCTGCAGCATGGGATATCAAGAATAATAGGGATGTGTGCTGCAGATTGCATGACCTTGTATGTGGAAGGGGCATAGAAATCAATGACAATGGGCAGAGCTCCAAGCTTTGAGGAAGAAGATGAAGAGGTTGAAGCTTCTGTCCATTCCAAAGATTCCAAAATCAGGAGGATACAACAACAAAGCAGCTGGATATCATGACCATGTAGCCATGGCTGCTGACTCTGTACACAGGGAATCTTCACCTGGCAGGACTTTTTGCAAAGAAGGTTCTCATAAGGTCCTCTGATAGTAGCATTGCCATCAATCAGTCCTTGGTGACATACTTCCATCTGAAGAACCTTTTAAATCAACTCCACAGTTACACAATAGGTTGCCCATCCCCCAAGAAGAGAAATAATAAACAGTTTGACTCAGTCATTTTCATGCAGCTGCAACATTCACCAATGTAACATTGGGCCTCATCATATTGCAAACACATATGAAGTTATTCACAACCCGCACCATTCCCTGCCTCCCCCAACATCAATGGTAATAGCTGTAAAGTAGGAGCCTACACTATCAGCTTCCCCAGAATCAAGATATGCCTAAAATGCTGAGACTGACTTAAATGATTTCAAACCCTGCACTTGTGAATAGGATTGCCTATTGTAGCATACAAATAGATAAGGTGTTTTGTGCACAACTGTTCGACAACAGCTCTTTGAGAGTATTTGCACAGGATTCATTGTATCCAACAATTCCGTTTTTGAGGCGGCCGCTACTTGCAAAAATATGAGTGATGGGAGTGGGATTGTGGTCGATGCAGACTTGATGAGCCAAATGGCTGCCTTTTGCACGGTTTGGATTCTATGATTCTATGGATCACCCCACAAAGCATATCCTGTGAAACCTGAAATGCAAGTGCAGCCAAAGTAGTGGATGCAGCAGAGGGGTAATATTACTTGTATTACCTGTACTATCTGGTACCTTTCCTGGCTGCATCCACTCTAAGGGCTGTATCATGTGTCTTTACATGAGATTGACTACATTCTCATAGTCAGAGCTCATATGGCGGAGACAATGTGGAGCTCATGATAGCTATGGACTCCTCAATTCACCATCTAAAACTTCCCACTGCCTCAGGGGACTCTGAGCTACACATTTCTTCCACTGATTGGACAAATACTGTGCCCGAATGGTGACTTTTGAATCCATACGTTCTGGATCAATGTCTTTCCTTCCTCCGAGGGGTGTGTGCACAGACGTCTCCGAGGCTCACCTATACTGTAGCACTGTGCTCTTCACCTCATGTCACCAATTCTAAACGTGCTGTAGCGTGCAAATGTGACCATTTCCTTGGAGCCCTGTGTGAATGAAGCAGGCCACTTACCATAACAGAATACTGCAGATTATTGAACCTTTTCTGGGACTGAATCCACGAACATGTCGATTTTCTGCTGACCTTACTGCTGCCACAATTTGTATCCAGGCCATCTTATTCACAGTGATGATGACCAGCAAGGTAAAGGATTAATCTCCGCTTCTGAACCTCTTCCACTAACATCTAAAAATCCCAATCAGAAAACCATGAGGCAACTGGATCCATCCCTTCCCAAAGGCTCCTCTATGTGATAGCCTATCTGTAAAATTAAGACCCAATGTAAAATCAAGACTCGAAAAGGGTCTTGAACCATTCAGTGTTTTCATTCACTTCTGTGTGCTTACACACACTAACCATTTTTATCATTTTAACATTGATGTTCTATTGGCGAGAATGCATCGCATAAATGCTTGGTGATATATATGTCCTGATTCTCGCTCCAAACATAACATGCAGCACTCCATGACCACTGACAGCCCTATTAGTTTCCTCTCTTTTAGTCACACTGTAATGCTGTGAAAGTGTGCAGAAACCTAGTCAAGCATCAACAGTGTGGGCGCATCCTGATGGATGGGTGGCAAGTGGCCAAATGGATGGGAAAATGACCATAGCACTGTTCATCATTCATCCATCCACTCAGCCTGAGTCAACTGCATAATATCTGTACTAGTTTGTGGCAGCAGGACGATGCCATCTCGATGGGGTAAATCCACTCCATGCTTTCAATCGTTCTGTTAGTTATGGGTGCAATCTTACCAGCTCACCGCATCGGTTGATCAGCCTGGTGAGCCAGAAAAGTAGCATGGAATGCCAAAAATCAAATTTGTGCCTGGTGCAGACTTGATTAACACCCTGGCCCTATTTACAGAAAAGGATGGCTTATTGCAAAGTTTATTTACGTAGAAATCATTATATTTAAATATACTTAACTGGTTTGACATGGTTGCTTCTGCCATCCTGGATGCTCCCCTCACATTGTGAGGCATCACACCAACAAGAATCACTTCTGCTGTGTAGTAGCAGGGAGCAGGCACTATGGCCATGTCAAAGGGATCAGACGCCATTGAAGACCCCAGTTGGTCAGGGGCATGGCCGGGCAGTGCCCATTATGCAGTTCTAGCCTGCTACTGCCAGATTGGCGCTCTAACAGTGCCCAATTGGGACCAAAAGTGTGCCAAGGGCAGTGCCATGAAAGTGATGCCTAACTGGGGGACCTGAAAGGGAGTATGACACAGTGGATGCCATGCACAATGACAGGGACTTATGCAGAAAGGAGCTCTGCAGGGGTGGTGGTCATACAAGGGAGTGGTCATGCAGGACAGGTGGTCATGCAGGAGGGGTGGTTGTGTGGGGTAATGGTCAGGCAGTGGGAATCTTTATTCAGGTGGGTGGTCGTGCAGGAAAGTAGTTTTGCAAGGGGAGTTGCAGGGGGTGGGCCGCAGAGGGGGCCATGATGAGAGTGGCATGTCAGGGGTCTGCCAAATGACTCATCAGCAAGGTCTTGATGTCCCAGTGTTGCAATGCTGGCAACCATGTTGATGTGGATTGGTGACAATGCCACTGATGAAGTGGAAGCTGGAGGTGGGGGGAGATTCCGGGGCAGGAATGGGGGGGGAGAAGTGGGGGGAAGAGGTCTCCCTGTTCACTAGCCGATTGGCACCCAAGCGCTCTGAAGCCGGCTTCACCAGTGTACTTATAGCCCACTCCCTTTATTGGCATAAAGTTCCCAGCTCTCATGAAAATTGAAAATTAACAAAGTGCCACAAGATTGAAGTGTTGAGTTTGCCCAAAAGAACGGTGTAGAGGACTCCCATTTTCACACTTTTATGACAATTATTTTAGAAAAAATTTGTCCCATTATCTTGTTTGGGCCAGAATAATGACAACTTTTCCTTTGGGAAATCCCATGATGGGCCATCCATTCCAGAGTCAGCTAATAGTTGGACAACATTAAAAACTTTGTTAGTCAAAGCAATGATATCTCCTCTGAGGCACTGATAACCTCTCAAATGGGCTGTTCAGAAGGCCCCCTCTTTTAATTGCACTCTGCTCTAGTGGTATTATCACTAGACTATTAATTCAGGAATTCAGCTAATGCTCTGAGGACCCAGGTTTGAACCCACCAAGGCAGATAGTGGAATTTGAATTCAATGAAAGATATCTGGAATTAAGTATCTGCTGATGACCATAAAATCATTGTCGATGGTTGGAAAAACCCATCTGTTTCACTAATGTCCTCTGGAAAAGGAAATCTGCCATTGTTACCTGGTCTGGTTTACATGTGACTCCAGAGCTACAGCAATGTGTTGACTGTCAACTACCCCTTCAAGGGCAACTAGGGATGGGCAGTAAAGGCTGGCCAGCCGCAAATACCCATGCCCCACAAATGAATAAAAAAAAATTCACTCAACCTATATTGGGCTTGCCTCTGATTCCTTTCTACTTCCAGGGTTGCCTGCCCACCCAATCTAGCAACCCCCTGACTGAAAATCAAAAGTCTGGAAGCCATTTTTAAAGTTTGCGTTAGAAGAGTGAGGAATTCTCGCACATCTGAGTTGTGAGTCAAAATCAAGATTGTTTATACTTAGACAAATTTATGGATTGCACCTCACTTAAGTAGCGATACATCACCGTAAATTATTTGAATCTGCAATCTTAGAATCTCTACAGTGCAGGAGGAGGCCATTTGACCCATCAAGTTTACACCGACTCTCTAATAGAGCATCTTACCTAGGCCCTATCTCCGTAACTCCAAGTTTTTAAAGGGACTCTTTAAGGGGAAAAATTAGCATGGGCCAATCTATCTAAACTTTGGAGGAAACCGGAGCACCCAGAGGAAGCCCATGAAGACATGGGGAGAATGTGCAAACTCAAAACAGACAGTCACCTGAGGCTGGAATTGAACCCGGATTCCTGTTGCTGTGAGGCAGCAGTGCTAACCACTGTACAACCCTAAATTGGGGAAACAGTATTATCTGATGGCAGTTAAGGCAACATAGATCATGTCAGTTTTATTTAAAAAGTGAGCAAGCAGAGGGCTTCTCACTCTTATGAATTTTAGTAGAACTTCTTCAGTGAAAAATTTTGTGAACGTTTTTGTTGGTTTTATTTCTTTCGTTGTGAATTAATATCAGTCTCAAATCAAGCATGAAGGCACGGATTGAGCAAACTGAAAGGCATCTATTCAAGCTCAAATTTAGCAGCAGTATTTTGTAAAATTTCAGAATGCTGCTGTTAAACTAGAAGCATTTTACTTTCAAAGCAATAGCAGTGTCTCCCTAAAAAGCAAGAGCATGATATAATATGTTGTCCTCCGATGCCAGTTTTGTGCAGATTTGGTTTGGGGAAATCAGACAGCTGGGATAGTTCAGGGTTTGAAGGTTATGATCACAGCAGTTTCATAAGTGCTTTATTTCAGTTCTTTCCTGGCTGCATTGGGGACAGGTGCGGTCTGGTTCTGATTTCACTGGTCTTAATTTCTTATCTGACCTGGTAGTCAATCAAGGGCATGAGAGAATGTAATGCTAAGCATCTGACTTTTCTCATCTAGGCAAACGCAGATCCGTCTGTCAGTCAAAGCACTCCTGTACCAACCCCGCTCTGTGCAAAATGGATTTCTCTGTGTTAACCATCTTGTTCTTCCTTTCCAAAGAGTCCTCTGTTGGATTTCATTTGCAGAGCACAGAGGGCAATATATAGGGTAATTCCAAGGGCTTAGCGGTTGTGATCTTTTGTCAACTCTACTTGTGAGTGAAATTAAACTTGGTATGAGTGGCCTCGATCCAGGGCCCTGCTACAATGATCCTGGGCCACAAAATAGAGAATCACAAGTTTGACAAGCGTTTGAGAATGTTATTGAACAATGAAAAAAAATGAAAAAAAAATATCCTTTTCCTTGTTTCAGAATTGCAAAACAGTGTCCTGTGGATTTGACCCTATTTCCCACAGCTTATTATATATAATAATAACATAAAGAATGATATTCCAACACAATCAGTGAAAGTACAATTTGTATGAGGTTTTATTTCTCTTCCCAGTTCCTTCTATAAAAGGGACAATAGCTATTGGGATGAATGAATAAACACAAGCTCAAGCTGTTAATAAGTATTTTTCATTGTCTTAAATCTTATCGTTGTGTGTGATTTTAAAAAGATATGAAATGAATTGTTTTCTCTCTGTAGTATCAGCAGCATTCTAACACAAAAGAGATGAAACTGATTAATGCCAACAGCACACAAAACCAGCTCAGAGAGACAGTTTTCCACTCTGGCCGATTTGCTTTCCACTGAATTTCGCACAATGACCACTCAAACTCTATTTGGTGATTCACAAGGTGGCATGGTGGGACAGTGGTTAACACTGCTGCCTCATAGTGCTAGTGCTCAATTCCCAGCTTGGGTCACTGTCTGTGTGGAATCTGCATGTTCTCCCCGTGTCTGTGTGAATTTCCTCCACGTGCTCTGGTTTCCTCCCACACTCCAAAGATGTGCGGATTAGGTTGATTGGCCATGCTAAATTGCCCCTTAATGTCAGGGGAACTGGATAAATAAATGCATGGGGTTATAGAGATAGGGCTTAGTGGTATTGTGGTCAACGCAGACCCCATGGGCCAAATGGCCTCATTCTGAACTGTAGAGTTCTATGATCTATGACTTCTAGTGAAATCCTTACATTGCAAAGTCCCTTATACACAAAAGGGTTAAAATGGATATATGGGCATGCTGCAGCATGATACAGGCTCCTCATGAACTGACAGCTAACTCTTTACTGTGCCAGCTTTTACTTCCCATTGGCTCAGAAAATATTGCAAAGATTTTTATTTCAGACCAAGTAAATCAATAATGAGACCAGAAAATGAACCTCCAAATAGAATCTGAATGGTTGGTGTGCTAACTCCAGTGGAAACTCCAGTGGCCTGGGTGGGAAACTGGCTCTGTGAGGTGGTTTTGTGCTGTTGGCATCAATCAGTTTCACCTCCTTTGTGTTAGAATGCTGCTGATTCTATAGATATTGGCTAGAATTCTCCGACTGTTTATGTCGGCGGGAATATTCCGGTCGGAGTGGCGGTGTACTCCCGCACAGGTTTTCCAGCAGCTAGGGTTCCAATCAACGGGAAATATGGAAAACAGGAGGAAGGCAGAGCACCCGGAGGAAATCCATGTCGACGTGAAGAGGAGGAACAAACTCCCCATCTTTTCAAAGCTGAAAATTCAAAGTGTCTACTGTCTTTACAGAATGCCCACACTGGAGCTGGCATTCTACCGTGTAAACATTGGGGTGCGGCAAAGGTTCCTCAATGAAGAAATTGTCACAGTCACTGAACAAATCTTTGGATTGTTGTGACGATCACAGTGGAGGGGCAATGTGGGAAGTGATGCTAGGAGGCCTTTGTGGGCCTTAAGTGGTCAGCAACATGTCTGTACAATCTCAGGCACTGTCCTGTAGCACTCAAACATTGCCAACCACAGAGACACAGGTTGGCAATGCCAGGTTGGAAATGTCAGGGTGTGGGAGAGCAGTACCAGGTTGGCTCTGCCAAGAGGGTCCTGAAGGATGGTGCCTGAAGGTGGCAGCGGGCTGTAGGGATGTTTGAAGGGATTGGCAAACCCATGGCAGAATGTAACTTACTTGGGGAGGGGGCTGATGCCAGTGAGGATATAATGGGGAGTTTGGATCATTGTGTGTGTGTGTGTGTGTGTATGAGGGGGTGACCTGAGCATTTGGTGCTAGGTTGGAGATTACCCCGGTGTGTTGAAGATTTGGGGGTTGTTCCCCATTGTCTAAAGGGGTCGTGATGAGGACTGTGGGGGAGGAAGGAGGGGTACCTGTCAACGTTCTTTGAGACTGGGACGCCCCTTAAAAAAAGTGTGCTGATCTCTGAGGAGCAGAACCTGTCAGCATGTTTGGACCTGTCAATGTATTTGGGCCTGTCAGTATGTTTGGGCCTGTCAAATTAATTATACCTGTCAGCATATTTAGACCTGTTAGTGTGTTTGGACCTGTCAGCATATTTGAACCTGTAAGTGTCTTTAGGCCTGTCAGCGTGTTTGGGCCTGTGAGCATGTTTGGACCTATCAGTGTGTTTGGATCTGTCAACATGTTTGAGACTCCTTTCCCAAGACCATTGCAAACCTTGCTCCTCTCCAAAAAAATTTCCAAGTGCCATTAAATAGCACCTGAATTTGAGGTTGCATATACAGCAGTCACAACATTTATATGATCTTACTCTTACTGAAATGAGCACATTATGACAATCCTTCTACATTGATCTATACTGCTCTGACTTTAACACTGATTTACCATACTATCTGAAATAACATGAAATATTAATGACATCAGCACTATTATGTTAACAGAAATTATTTCCCCCTGTTTATAACATTTATTTTTGTAAGACTTGTGATTGGAAGTAAAAACTATTCGGCTTTCATTACAGAATTCTTTGTATTTAAACATCCTTGAGCAGCTACTGTCTCCAAAGAAAAACTGACAGCAGCATTATAGTCTTTCAAATGTTTGCTTTTTCATGCAAAGCCCTCTGTTGATTCTTTTTGAGCAGTAAGGGTAAAATGCTCTTGTCTGTGAGATACTCCACCACTGTTCAGTGCATGTAGCATGATTCTGTAGCAAGAAGCAGAACTGTGATAAGACAGTTAACATCAGAATGTTCTTCTCCCTCCAGATCGCTCTCTCTCTCTTTCCGTGACAAGATAAAATGCTTTGTTCTTACAAGACAATTTATCCATCACCCAGACTGAGACCATCGAAAACACACTCAATTTCAGGGTTGTTTTAGTGACGGATAACCTTGGAATTTCAGTGTCAGGTAGTTCTGGAACTCTACCTCCTGGCCTTCTGATTTCGTAGGCTAGCGCCTGTCACCTGGGTTACTGGGATTATATATGTGTTTGATTGTATCTGAATAATAAGAGGAAGCATAAAAACAGATGCTTTGAGGCCTGTGCTATCATATTGCTTCAAATGGCTGCAAATCATTCAAGGCTAGGGGAATGATAAAGAATGAGCTAGTGATCATACTTTTGTAATTATTTATTTCTCTGCATGGGATTGTTAATGAAGTAAGAGCTGGTTGTTGGTTTATGAGGATGAAGGCTACTGGAATCACAGATAGAGCTTTTTAAGACAGAGAGGGGGGGGGGCAAAACAAATGGATGTGTTAGAAACATGCAGCTGGACTGCCAGTGTTAGAAATGGACATACTGTATATCAGGAAAATACCTCGGAAAAGCAGCCAGCATAATCAAATATCCCACACACCCCAGACATTCTTTCTTCTAGCTTCTTCCATCAGGAAAAAAAAACAAAAGCCTGAGATTATGTAATAGTGGGCTCAAGAACAGCTTCTTCCCTGCTGCCATCAGACTTTTGAATGGACCCACCCTGTATTATGCTGATCTTTCTCTACAATCTAGCTATGACTATATTATATTCTGCACCATCTCCTTTCCTTCTCCCCAATGTACTCTATGAATGGTAGGTTTTATCTGTACAGCGTGCAAGAAATGATACTTTTCAGTGTATACTAATACATGTGACACTAATCAATCAAATCAAAATCAAATCATTAGGCATGGAGTTTTCATTCTTTTAGGTGATATCCTTGATAGAATATGGATTTTTATTTGCATGTTATTTGGTGAATTTTACAGAATTTTGGAGTAGATATTAAATATATATAAATAAATATTCACTGATGCTATAATGGGCAATCATTTATGTTGTATTACTCTATTATTGGGCAATAACATGCAATTCTTGTTGCTTGACTGTTGTTTCTCTTTGCAAGGCTGTGATAGATTTTTTGGGATTTTGGCGAGGAAATTTCTGCCCCGTGGCTGTCTGGATGGACAGATAATTTTGCACTGCTGGCTGGTATGCCAGTTTGCCGTTCCATCCTGTTCTTGGCCATTTTCCTGTGCAGAAGATGGGAAGATGATAGGGCTGTCAGCCTGTAAGTGGCAGGATGCCAATTGAAGGTCTATGAATGTCTATCATTGGAGGCCAGATATCTTCCCCAGAAACTCTGGCCCTAATGCAAAGGTGTTTTTGTATTTTAACTTTTGAAGGATTGGAGAGAGGGCACCTTCATATTGGGACTTCAGCTCTGAGACCCCTTTTGTCATTCATAATAGGACAGCAAATCTGGGCTATCATTGACTAATTTGAGTAAAATTACTGTTCTCCATGCAATGTAGGAACTTCACCCCATTTGAGCTTGGCAGCAGCTCCAGAAAATCCCTCCTTAGAAACTACTCCTGCTAATTGTTGCATCTTGACATTGATTATTACATTTTTATTCAAGGGTTGTGTTCTAAAACAAAGTGAATTCACACAGTTTATTTTTTAAATTGCCACAGGTTGCAACTGCTGAATTATGTGTATTAAAGCTACCTGAGCCAGTTTGGTGGAACAATAAAATGGACAGTCTATTCCAAACTAAAATAAAGATCCGGGCTCAAATTTTAATTATCCCATCTTGTGGTAACCAGGCAGGTAAATAAGATAGGGTTAACCATTTAACATTTCTAATTCTGCTGCCTTCCTTCTGTGTTGCACCCTTAACTGCTCTTCTGAGCAGGCCAGCAGATTACACACAAGAAGGAAATAAAATGCTACTTTAACTAAATTGGTCAGGTCTCAAAGTGTCATCTGGGCCCAAAAGTGCAGTTGTCTTGAGTAGGGAATAATGGAGGCAAGCTGATTGGGAGCCAGGTCAGTGGTCAGGAGAAACCCTGCTATGTTTTGAACTTTTTTAGTCTTCCTCCAAGCTTCACAACAAAACTTTAGGCTCTGCTGCTACACCATGCTAAACCCCACCTGATCACAAGACATCATTGACATAGTGGTATTGTCATTGAACAAGAAATTCAGCAAACCACGTTCATTCTCTGGGGTCCTGGGTTCAAATCCCACCATGGCAGATGGTGGAAGTTGAATCCAATAAAAATCTGGTATTAAAAGTCCAACGATGACTAATTGTTGACTGTCGTAAAAACCCATCTGATTCAGTAATGCCATTCGGGAAAGGAAATCTACTATCCTTACCTGCTCTGGCTGATATGTGATTTCTGAGCAAAGTAGTTGACACTAATATACCCTCAGGGATAGATAATAAATGCTGTCCAGCTAGCGACATCTGCATCCCCTGAACAAGTATATGAGAAAGGAAATGACTCCACATTCCTCCATCTGCGGCCAGAACCTATCTGTTTTCTGAGGTGGGACCCTGGAGTGGTGTATGTAAATAAGGCCCTGCTGTTAAGTTTGGTAGACCACAGTGCCCCCAAACCCATAGGTGACAGCCTGCTTTAGCCTTGCAATTATCCTTCTTACTCCTTATAAAAATAAAGAGTCTGTCTCAACCCAGATCTTAAACCAGGTGATCATCACTGCATTAAGTTTGTTCAACTAATATTTATGCCTATTGCTGCAAAGATGTCCTCATTCACAAGGGATCAACATGAGTTGTCCTGTGAGATGTGTATGAGGTTCCATTGTCAGGCTTATTTATGAACAACTACACAAGGAATTGTCAGATAAATTACTCCCTGACATCTGGGGCCAGAATTCACAGCAGAAGGGTTATAAAGCTGAGGCCAAGACTGGAAAGCTAGAAATAAAGGTCATTTTTTGCAGACCAAAATAATCTGGAAGAAACATAGTTGGAAAAGCATGTCAGTCAGGAGAAGGAACAGATTTTCCCTATATTCCTATAGAGATGAATGAGGTACAGTTAAGTGGAGTTTGCTTTGGCTTTGTTCAATTGCTGCTTATGGAATAAAGCAGCCAAACAATTCATATCTGGCATCATAGCACTAAATTCTTCTCACTCAGACTTCAAGAAAACGTGCAGAAGCATGTATTGTGAAGCAACGTTCAAGAGAAACTATCAGATTTTCTTTTCGTCCTCGCTGCCGAGTAATCCTGAGTCCCTTGGTTACAGAACCTGCCTGGTTTTTGTTCCACCGAATCAGTGGAATGACAATCCGATAAATTCTACAATGCGCTTGCAATTTTCTCTACTAAATTATCAGCTGAATAATAAGGGTGAAGATTTACCATAATATCATATTCAGATCAGGAGGACTTCAACACAAAAAGCTGTAAGACGTAGGCCTAAGGCCTGGAGGAAGAAGGTACAAACAGAGGTGGGTCAATATTTGCAGTTTTGTTGTTAAGCCACCTGGTTACTGGATATGAGGTGACGGTAAAGTTCGGCATTGGGTGGTAAGGGCACATTCCCAAATACAAGATGCTCACACTAAGTGAGTGATCCATTCATACTGTAACTGAGATTATCAGTAAAGTCGTCATAGTCCCAGATGATCATAGGATGACACGGTGGCACAGTGGTTAGCACTGCTGCCTCAGAGTGCCAGGGATCTGGGTTCGATTCCTGGCTTGGGTCACATGTTTTCCCCATGTCTGCATGGGTTTCCCCAGAATACTCCGCTTTCCTCCCACATTTCAAAAGATGTGCTGGTTAGGTGCAGTGACCGTGCTAAATTCTCCCTTTGTATACCTGAACAGGTGCCAGAATATGGCGACTTTGGGATTTTCACAGTACCTTCATTCAATGTTAATGTAAGCCTGTTGTGACACTAATAAATAAACTTAAAACTTACAAACTTAGATTATGACTGGCAGGGTTGAGAAGGCAAGGTCTTCATGAAAAGCCTCAGCTGGTATGCGAATTGAACCCTTGCTATTAACATTACTTTACGTTACTAACCAGTTGTCCAGCCCAATTTAGCTAAATGACCATCCTCAACAATAGTAGTGTTATTAAATCATTGTTTTAAGATTGCTGTTGAATATTCAATATTCTGGGTTGTGATCTCAAAATCCATCATAATAACAACAGTGTAAACTATACTACAGCTTAGTATGGAAATAGCTGTAAGGCCTGACAATCTTTGTCAAGATTGGGATGAACAGGATCAAAGATTATGGGAAGAAAGTAGAATTAGGCTATTGAATTGGGCAATCAACCATCATTGTGATGGATGGCAGTGCAGATTTGAAGGGCCAAATGGCCTCCTCCTGCTCTTACCTTCCATGTTTCTAAGTGTTACTGTCAGGATCACCTTGGTCTTGTTTGATTTGCCTCCTTTAAGTTTTTGAAACCAGGGCCTTAACTTTGAAAATCACAAGTACTTCTCTTAATGTTGTGTGATACCAACAAGTGAGTATAAAATTGTTTCCAACTATGAGAAATACTACATATAATGCATATAATATACTACATCTCATGAAGAAAAGCATATGTAAATGGACTTTCTCTTATTCACAAACTTAGATGTTTATTTATCTGAACACTTCTTTCTGGAAATCATTGTTTCATTTTTCTACTTGAATTGTGCAGTATTTTTATTCTATGAAATGATTATTAAATAATTTGACCTTACAAATCATCAGTGATGATGCCTTGAAAATCTGCCAGAGAAGTGAGATCTAACAAGGGATAATGAATATGAAACATGTCGAAGAAGGTGAGCATAAATTATGTAAATGTTCTTGATGGCACACTCAGCTGTTTGTGCCACTAAACTGTAAGTAAAATGTTAAAGTTACTCATTTACAAAATACAAAGGTGTGGGATGCAACAGTCCTGATATAGCAAGGACGCAGCTTGTTAAGGAGATCTGGGAAAATTGTAAGATAAATATTCGGATGGAGTTTTCCTGCTCCCATTTCTGGGGGGAGGAAGTAGGCTTAGTGGCGTGAGTAGGAAATCCCATGGGAGCCCAAAAACACAATTTATACCAATAGGATTTCTCAAAAGGATATCCCCTGCTTCTTGCCACTGATGTAACAGGAATTCCAATGTTCCATTTGAAAACATTTAAATGTCATTATCAGGCCTATTTGCCAGATATTGTCCCTCCATTTGATTGTCTGTTCATGTTGATGTAAGGACTCATCAATGTGAATCATGCCAGGTCTTCCACAGTATGCACCTGGTGAGCAGAACCCACCAGAGGAGTTCAGATGAATATTTTGCTCGAGGGGAGAGGGTCATGACTTGGCACTGCCACCCCGGTACTACCCCCTGACACTTTAAAAACCTCAATTGCTGGTGGGACAAGCACATTCCGAGGCAGGGTGACATCATGGTCCCTGCCACTTGGACTTTATTTTTCAATGTGCCTAACTCGACAGCCACAAGGGCAGCTTCCATGCCAATTTTCCAACTGGGTGCCCCACTCTGCAAATATATGAGCAATTTGTACCCATCATCTTTTATGTAATTATTTCAATCTCAAATTTTTCAGTTAATTGATCACAACTCAATGGGACACACTACCTCACTGCTCCAGACCCATTTTTGCAGTAGTTGCAGGTTTTGGTGGTAAAACACAGGAAGGGAATAGGTGACCATCAGACAAAGTAAAAGGCTCAGGAAGGAAATGCAGGACTCCCCTATGATCATCCTCCTTTCAAATACATATACTGTTACTGTTGTGAGGGATGGCCCTACAGGAAAAAGCACCAACAACCAAGATCATGGAACCTTGGGTGGCTCTGCTGCACAGAAGTGGAGGAAAATAAACAGCAATGCTACGGGAATAGGAGATTCAATTGTAAGGCGTAAAGGCAGATGGCCACAGACATGAATCCAAGATGGCATGTTGCCTTTCTGGTGCCAGGGTACCGGTGGTCATTGAGTGGCTGCAGGGCATTCTGGAGAGGGAGGGTGAACAGTCAGTGGTCAAGATATACATGGGTACCAATGACATGGACAAACAAAGAGATGAGAATCTGCAAGCTGAATTTGAAAGTTAGGATGTAAGTTAAAATGCAGGATATTAAATGTAGTAAGCATAGGATTACTCTCAGTGCCATGCAGTAGCGACAGCAGGAATAAGGGGATAGATCAAATGAATGTGTGGCTGGAGGAAGGGTGTACCAGGAAAGGGTTTAGATTCTTGATGTCTTGGAACTGTTCTGAGAAAGATAAGATCTGTACAAGCCATTCAAGTTGCACCTGGGCAACTTGGGAGCAATATCCTTAGAAGACCTTTCACTAATTCCGTTGGGGAGGTTTTAAACTAGCATGGCAGGAGGATAGGAACAAAATGGTGGATTAGATGGATCAGATTCAGATCAGAAAATGACAGGTAGCACATTATTTATTGATGTAGATTTGGAGAGACAAAAGAAACAAGGATTCAAAAGTGTCCAGCTAAGGAAATTGATGGGGTTTGAGCTGTTTATACTTCAATATAAAGAGTATTACAAACAAGGCTGATGAAATAGGGCACAGGTAGACATATGGCAGAGTGTGTTGTAGCTGTACAGAAACTTGGCTAAAGGATGGACAAAATTAGCTACTCAATATCCTTGGATATAGAGTTTTCAGACAGGATAGAATGAGTGACAAAAAAGGAGGGGTTAGCATTATTGGTTAAAGAATCAATTTCCGTTACATGAAGTGACAATATACCAAATGGGTTAACAATTGAGGCTTTCTGGGTTAAGCTTAGGAATTAAAAAGGAGCAGTTACACTACTAGGAATGTACTACAAGCTCCCAAATAATATCAGGAAAAAAAAAGATATATGTAGTCAAATTTCTGCCTGTAGGAATCAGAGGCTTCAACTATCCCAGTATCAATTGGGTTTCACATATAAGGGGCATCAAGGGAGAAAAATTTATGTACTGTGACCAGGATTTTTTTTAAAACACTACATGTCAAGCCCAATGAGAGGAGATGCAGTTCTGGATTTAGTCCTGGGGAATAAAGAGATAGTGGGTGACCATTTTGGGAATAGTGAGCACAATTTAGTATTATTATAGAAAGAGAAAGACATAAATCAAGAGTAAAAGTTTTAAACTGGGGGAAGGTAAATTTTACAAAGCTGCAAAGTGATTTGGCTAAGGTGGATTGGACAAGAGTACTAAAGGATAAATGTATTGTAAATCAGTGGGAAGCACTAATAAGTGAGACCTTAAGGTACAAAGCACACATGTCCCCTCCAAAAATAAGAATATCAAATGCAGATCCCATGGTTGTCAAGAAAAAATACATGGAAGATTAAACACACTGGGCGGCACCATGGCACAGTAGTTAGCACTGCTGCCTCACAGCACTAGGGACCTGGGCTCAATTCTGGCTTCCAGTCACTGTGTGGAATTTGCATATTCTTCCTGTGACTGTGTGGGTTTCCTTTGGTGCTCTGGTTTCCCCCCACAGTCCAAAGATGTGTGAATTAGGTTGATTGGCCATGCTGAATTGACCCTAGTATCAGGGGGATTAGCCGGTTAAGTGTGTGGGGTTACGGGAATAGGGTCTGAGTGTAATTGTGGTCGGTGCAGACCTGATGGGCCAAATGGTCTCCTTCTACAGGGATTCTATGATTGTAAAAAGAAAGCTTATGACAATCACAAAAACTCAACACTGTGGATATCCCAACACTATGGATATCCTAGAGGAGTACAGAAAGTACAGGGATCAAGTTAAAAAATAAGAAAATCAAAGAGAAAGCATGAAAAAATATTATCAAGTGAGATTAGGGAAAACCCAAAGATGTTTTACCAGTATATAAAGAGCAAAAGGATAATTAAGTAAAATATGAGACCTTGCAGAGATGAAGAAGGGAACAAGTGTGAAGAAGTAGTGGATATGGGAAGAGTTTGAAATGAATTTTTTGTCTCTGTATTCACAATGGAAAAGAATGATGCAAATATAGTATTCTGAAAGGAGCGGGAGCAGTGTGAAATATAGAATAAAATAATTATAACAAAAAAAAAGAAGCATTAGAGGATTTGGAATCCTCAAAAATGGAAAAGTCACCATGGCTGGATTGATTGTTCCCTAGGAAGTAAGTCAGGGAGGAAATAACATTTTCTCCAAGGATCATTTCCCAATTTTCACTCGAGGCCAGAAAACTGGAGGATTGCCACTGTGGTTCCGTTTAAAGAGGGCGTGAAGGAAATGCCAAACAATTACAAACCAGTAACTTTGGTGGTGGGAAAATTGTTAAAATAAACCCTGAGAGATCAGATAAATTATCACTTAGAAAGATATGGACTAGAATCGTAGAATCCCAGCAGTGCAGAAGGAGGCCATTCGACCTATCGAACCTGAACTGACAACAATCCCACCCAGCTCCTATCCCTGTAACCCCATTTATTTACCCCACTAATCCCCCTGACACTATGGGACAATTTAGAATGACCAGTCCACCTAACCTGCACATCTTTGGACTGTGAGAGGAAATCGGAGCACCCAGAGGGAACCCACACAGTCATAAGGAGAACATGAAAATCCACACTGTCACCCAAATTGAACCCGGGTCTCTGGTGCTGTGTGGCAACAATGCTAACCACTGTGCCGCCCAGGTCAGGATAACCGCCATGGCTTTGTTAAGTGAAAGTCAGGCTTACAGATTTGATTGAATTCTTTGAGGAAGTGATGAGGATAGTGCAGTGGATATTGGCTACATGGATTTTAGTAAGGCACTTGACAAGGTCCCATTTGGCAGAACGGTCAAAAAAAACCCCACGGTGAATTGGATCCAAAGTTGGTTTTGTAACAAGAAATAAAGGGTAATGGTCTTAAAAGTTGTTTCTAGTGATGTTCCACAGGTTGTTGTTTCAAGTGATGTTCCACAGGGCTCTGTGTTGCTATTCATTTAATGTACTAATGACCTGGGCTTGAATCTGGGGACATGAGTGGGAAATTTGCAATCAACACAAAAATTGACCTTGTAGTAGGATAATCTCCAAAGCGATATAGATGAGTTGGAGGAGTGGGCGGGAAAATGGCTGATGGAATCCATTTCTGATAAATGTAAGGTCATGCAATTAGGGGAGGTCAAACTGTGAAAAGGAATGCATAATAAATGGGAATATACTGAGAGAGGTAGATGAAGTGGGTGATCATGGTATGCAAATTCATAGGTCTCTAAAGGTAGTAGTGGAAGTAGATAAAACTGTAAAGAGTTTTATGGGATGCTCTCCTTTGTTGGAGTGGTATAGAATATAAAAGTAGGGTATACTAATAGAATTGTACAAGACGCTGGTGAGGCCGCAACTGGAGTATTATGTGCAGTTCTGGTCACCATATTAAAAGAAGTACGTAATTGCTCTGGAAAAGGTGCAGAAAAGAGTTACTAGAATGTTGCCAGGCTGGAGAATTATAGTTGCAAGGAAAGGTTGGAGATGTTGGGGTTGATTTCTTTGAACAGAAAAGGCCAAGCCATGACATAATTGAGGAATACAAAATTATCAGGAGTAGGGATAAAGTAGACAGAAGAAATCTGTTTCACTTGGCAGAGAGTTCAAAAACCAGGGTCAATGATTTACGCTAAGTGGCAGAAGGATTAGAGGGGACACAAGGAAAATGCTTTTATGCAGAGGTGGTGTGTGGGGTATCTGGAATTCACTGTTGGTGGTGGAGGCAGAGATCCCAAATTCTTTTAAAAAGTACCTGTATCTGCTCCTTAAGTGCTGTAAGCTGCAGCACTATTGGCTGTGTGCAGGAAGGTGGGATGAGAAAGATGGATAAATGGATGCCTTTGGGTTAGTTGGGACGAGATGGGCTGAATGGTCCCCTTCTGTGCTGTATCGTATCTAAGGCTCTATGGTTCTTTCATAATATGATTGAACTTTATATTTAGTTTGCTGGACATAAGAGTGAGTCCTAGTGTTTTAAACTTAAATAACGGCAATTATGAGGGCATGAAAACATAACAAAATAAGGTAAACTTGTAAATGATGTTAAGGGACGGGACAATAGAGATGCAGTAACAAACATTTAAAGCGATGGGAGATGAATACATTCCAACAAGAATGAAAAATTCCATGTCATGAATCCACCATCTGTGGTTAATTAAAAAAGTTAAAGATCGCATCAAACTTAAAAAAAAGGACATAGTTGTATGAGAATGACAGCAGGTTGGAAGACTGAATAGATAGAATATAAAGAACAGAAAAAAGACTTAAATATTAACTAGGAGGAGAAAAGATTAGAGTACAAGAAAAGGATAACTAGATATTTAAAAACAGCATGTTTCTATAGATATTTAAATAAAAAAAAGGGTTAAGAAAGTGAGCATTTGTCCTTTGAAATGTGAGTCTCGGGATTAATAATGGCGAATAGGAAAATGACAGATACATTGGATGGGAATTTTGTAATGATCTTCACGACAGAGATACAAGTGACATCCCAGAAATAGCTGCAAATCAACAGTTAGCAGGGAGTATCTCAGAAATATTACAATCATCAGGCAAGTGATATTGAACAAATTGTTGAACCTGCAGACTATTGAATACCTGGATCTTGATGGGCATCACCCTGGTCTTTTAAAATAATTTGCTAATTAGATAGCTGACATATTGGTTTTAAATTTTAAATTTCCATAGATTCAGGGAAGGTTTCATTAGTTTGGAAAATAACAAATATAATTCCTTCATTCAAAAAGGGAGCGTTGTAGAAAGTAAGAAACGACAGGCCAATTAGTTGAACACCCACCACAGGGAAAACATTTAAAGGTTTTATTAAAGATATCTGCACGTTCTCCGTGTGCCTGGATAGGTTTCCTCTGGGTGCTCTGGTTTCCTCCCACAGTCTGAAACATGTGCCAGTTAGGTGCATTGGTCAGGCTAAATTCTCCCTCAGTGTACCTGAACAGGTGCCAGAGTGTGGCGACTTAGGGATTTTCATAGTAACTTCATTGTGATGTGAATGTAAACCCACTTGTGACACCAATAAATAAACTTAAACTGTTTTACTCAGTGACCAATTTCTATGCTTGCACTCCTTTAATCATCTGTAGCCATTAGCTGCATATTGCAGTTTCTTTATACATTTTTGGACTTTATTCCTCTTTTGCGCAATTTGCGCTAAAGCACTAGTTCTTTGTCCCTTGATCTTTATAAGTAAATTGTTTTAGGAGTACCATAATTGCTTCATTCATTTTAAGGAATTCTCCCATGAAAATATGAAGCTCCTATGCCCTCACAAAGCAGTTAGGACGGCCTGTTCAGCTATTGTACTTAAGTTACGATCTGCACAAATTAAATCAATTGTTAACAGAGGTTAAGTGGCTCATTTCCTGATGTGATTAAGCTGTTTAGATTGTGTGATTCCACTTGACATTCGAATGAATAGCTTAATATCCTATCAGTGATAAAATTACATTCATAAATGTAATTGATCAAAAGTTATTGCTTGGTTGATAAGGACATCGGGCGACACATTGGATCACTGGGCAATATGGTGCCACGGTGGTTAGCACTGCTGCCTCACAGTGCCAGGGACTTGGGTTCAGTTCCTGGCCTTGAGTCTGTGTGGAGTTTGCATGTTTGTTAAATTGTCCCTTAAAGAGAAAATGAGAGAGGCACAGATTGGGAAAGATATAGAAGGTCTCCTTCTTGCTGCACACTTTGGATTAGTACTGCTACCTCACAGCAGCAGGGACCTGGTTTCAATTCCCGGCTTCAGTGACTGTCGGTATGGAGTTTGCACATTCTCCCTGTGTCTGTGTGGGTTTCCTCCGGGTGCTCCAGTTTTCTCCCACAATCTAAAGATGTGCAGGTTAGGTGAATTGGCTATGTTAAATTGACCTTAGTGTCAGGGAATTAGCAGAGTAAATATGTATGTTTATGGGAATAAAGCCTGAGTGGGATTGTGTTGTGTAGATTGAATGGGTCCAGTGGTCTCTTTCTGCACTGTAGGGATTCTATGATTCTTCTATGGCACATATTTATCTATGGTTCCAAATAACTTAAAAAAAGTCTTTATTGGAAAATACAAAGCCAAGCAGATATACTAAGGCACAGGCAAATATCTGTAATAAGGCTAACTACTAGAACAGATATTTCCATTATTAAATTTTCTTAAATCTAGTGCCCTATCTCCAATGTGTCATTTCTCATGCAGCCACACCTTGGAATGCATTGTCACTATTCAACTCTGGGCAGAATCCTCCAGCTGCATTCACCCCAAGACTGGAAATTTCTGCCCAAGATCCACAAAGCTTTGAATAGTTGCTGAATGTTCTGTCTCACCTGCTACGATTTCTGAGGCAGATAGACAGGAGAATTATGGCCTTGTGTTTCAGCACGCTGCAACTAGTTGCTGATCTCCCTACAGTGCAAAGAGCCCCTATTTATCTATAGTCATTCAAACTGTGAGTCATCGCCTCTTCTTGTCTTCCGTGATGTATTCATTGTCATCACTGTCATCAATATTTCTAACAACTCAACTTGTGTCCACTACTTTTTCTCCATTATTCAGCTTAGGATGGGATTTTGCATTTGCCCCCATCCCTGGGGTATGCTTTCTGTTGGCAGAGCTACTTGCCATTGTCTGCGGGTGGAATCTTCCAGTCCCACCAATGTCTATGAAGCTTTTCATGCACTGCGCCACCAGGGAACCCGGGTATCATCATTGATGGGACTGGAAAATCCCACCGGCAGAAAGGACCAGAAAATTTTGTCTGTTAACTCTGTTTCCTTTTTCACAGGTGCTGCCAGACCTGCTGTGTTTTATCCAGCATTTTGTGTTCTTATTTTGGATTTCCAGCATCCATAGTATTTCGCTTTCATTGTCTAACTTTCTGCACTCTCTAAGATCCATGGCTTCATCATCTTGGGTTGTCTCACAACACCAAGTTAAAGTCCAACAGGTTTATTTGGTAACACAAGCCACAAGCTTTCGGAGCACTGCTCCTTCATCAGGTGAGTCATTAGAAGGAGCAATGCTCCGAAAGCTTGTGGCTTGTGTTACCAAATAAACTTGTTGGATTTTAACTTGGTGTTGTGAGACTTCTTACTGTGCTTACCCCAGTCCAATACTGGCATCTCAACATCATCATCTTGGGTTAACAAAGCAATAGATTAACAGACTTTGGTAAGTGGTGGAGGATGAAAGATTTCCTAAATTATTTGCGAAATCAATCCTTGAATTGGTGTATTCAATTTTTTTCAACAGTATGAGGCATTTATGGGGTGAGGGGAATATTGTTTCCAAAGTTAAAAAGGCAGTTTTTAGAAATTGATAATAAAAAGGTCATTTTAGATTTGAGGAGAATGCTAAGATATAGGGTGAAATTTTCTGGCTGCGCTAACCCCAAAATTGGAAAATCCTGCCTGAGGTCAACAACTCTTTCCATGGTCCACCCGCTCCCGCCTATGCCGATTCCCGCAGTGGGTGAAATGGGAAAAGCTGCACCACCTGTCACTTTGTTCAGCCTGGGAGGGGAGCTGGAGCTGGGGCAGGGCTCTGTAGGTGCAGAGAGGAATTGAAAAGTTGTCTTAACTTTTGCTTAATTGGAATTTTGCCTTTTAGGATTTATTGATTTGGAGAAGTTGGCCAGTGCAGCAGCTGCTGTGGATTCGATGACATTTAAGAAGCCGACTAGGGTGTCACTGACAAACATGTAGAAATTGGACAAGTATATTGGAATCTGAAATAATAACAGGTTAAGAATGAATGAGGCAGAACCAAGCCGAGCACCATGGAAAATGCAACAAATGATCATGCAGGCACACAAACAGGAATATTCCAAGATGAGGAAATAGCTGCATTAGTATAGAAAGGAGTGCAACCAGGAAAGACGAAAGGCCGAATTTTCTGCACCTCTCCACCAGTGGAGAACTTCCTGTTCATTCCCCGGTGCTGGAGGGTGCTAGCCAATCAAAATGCCCTAGACATCGTCCAATGGCAGACCACAACCGCTACTGGGAAATATATTGCGGTGAGCCAAAAAATCCCACCCAAGTTTTCAAGTCGATATGACCCTTTTACAATAAGGTAGAGAATGGCCACTAGTTGGAGAGGGTGGGTGATTTGAAAATAAATATAGTAAAGAATGGTAGCTGATCTAAAAGAGTCATTGCTAATATTGATAAGCAAAAGGGCAGCCGCAGTGGTCAGGAATTGCAACATTTTTTAAAAAACTTTTTCATGAATAGATGGGCTAGCATTTATTGCCCATCTCCACTTGCCCTTGAATTGGGGCTTTTTAAAGAGTCAATCACATTGCTGTGGGGCTGGAGTCACACGTGGGGCAAACCAGGTAAGGATGGCAGATTTCCTTCATTTAAAGGGCATCAGTGAATCAGATGGGTTTTTCACAACAATCAACATTGGTTTCATAGTCGTCGTTGCATTTCCAATCCCAGATTTTTTTAAAAAATTCAAATTTCGCCATCTGCTATGGTAGGATTTGAACCCAGGTCCCCAGAGCATTACTTTGCACTTTTGGAATTACCAATCCAGTGGCAGCACTGCAATGCTACCACCTTCTTACAGGTGACAATAAAAGTGCAGGGGGTAATGTGATGCTCAGTAATACAGATTGCTATTGCTGGATTAGTGTTATGATGCATAAAAGCCCAGAGTCACAGCACTGAAGAGTATATCAGGATTGTAAAGATAATGAAAGTTGTAAAAGGACATTAGGATGAAGCTATGGAGGGATTTGTTGATGAGGACTGGAGTGGGACAGTTATACATTCCATCATATAAACCAGTAAATACAGGTTAATTTTCTCTACTGATGTCTCCTGTTGGATGCTGAATGATTGTTAATTGACCAAGGAAAACACATGTACTAAAATTAAAATGCAGCAAATAATCCATGCATAGAATTCCTACAGTGCAGAAAGAGGCCATTTGGCCCATAAAGTCTGCAATAACCACAATCATACCCAGACCCTATGCCTGTAATCCCATGCATTTACCCTAGCTAATTCTCTGACACTAGGGTCAGTTTAGCATGGCCAATCAACCTGCATATCTCTGAACTGTGGGAGAAAACCAAAGGAAACCCACGCACACATAGGGACTACATGCTGACTCCACACAGACAGTGTGGCTAGGAATCAAACCTGGGACCCTCGCACTGTGAGGTAGCTGTGCTAACCACTGTGCGACCATGCCACCTCTTGTCTATTCTGATTGAGCAAGACCAATAACGATATACCCTTGTAATATAATGTCCAAATTAGTGAGGATAATCCTGCTGATGGTCTTTTAAAATATCCAAATCTGATCAAAGTGGCCTTTGATTTTCAAAATGTAATGGGGTGTGATTTTCTAGCCACACTTAATCTAAAATCGGAAAATCCCACCCCAGGTCAACAGACCTTTACATGATCCACTTCCTGCTCACTTCTATTCCCGTTATGGGTGAGACAGGAAACTGCACCCCCACATCCCCTCCCCCCCAACACCCCCATGTAGTATTTTTGGGTTTTGATTTAACTCTGAAGTCTCATTTGCCTAGGAAAGCTGATCTTGAATCAGGCTGTATTAAATTTCAGTTCAGTTCATCTCTGACTTCCTGTTGGAATTGCTTGATAAAGACATGGTCAAATGTGGAGGAGATCATTCTTCCTTTCAATCAACATGGGAAGCAACAAAGGCAACGATAGATAGTTCCACCACTTTGGACATCCTGGTTGAAGTAAGTGAGTAAAGCCAACAAGAGGTTGAAAGGAATAAAGCATCCTTCTGTTGAGCTAACAAGGGAATTCCTTGAATAATGTTAAGTGTAATACAATAACTATCTTCCAAAGTGAAGAAAAGGAGATAACTTACAAGTAGGTAAAAAGTAACTGCATTTATCATATCACAATGCTGGCTGCAGCTGAAGCCATTCGTAACACCGCAGCAAGTTTTCAACTAAAACACCTTTGATTAATACATTTGTAGTTTTCAGTCCAAAGAAATCAGTGAAGGCTGGCTTGCTGCGTCATTTTGTCAATTCCCCACAGTGACATCTATCCCACAGAAATGAGATTATTCCCACTGTTGGTTTCTCTGAACCAACTTGATAAATATAGCAGTCATTTTTTCACTCTATTACTGCCGCTGTCATCTAACTTGACTAAGTTAAAGAATTACTTTGAGCTTGAGGACAACTGTGATAAATAACAGACTACGCTGACTTAACACTACCAGCTTATTCTGAGGCTAACAAAGAGAATACTGTTTCTGGAAAGAGACAATGCACCATTTTTGTCAGAAGCATTTAGGATATATTTCAAAACCTTCAAACGTTTACACAACAGTACCTTTTAACGTGTGCCAGCCAGCATACAAGTTCCATCTGGTTGACTTGAATAATTCACTTAACATCAAGTAATGCGATTTTTTTTTAATACCAGCCAGCATAAAATTGATGTCAATCTCTTTGTCAGAATTGGGGATACAACTATCCTGAAGTTTATTTCTCGCAAGTAGGATGATTTGATTATTATTGTAAAATGGAAAATGACAGTGCACTCACGATTTTCAATTTTTAATGCTTGATCGTGTTTTGATTTTCATTCATATTTTTTACAAGTGTCAAACAAATTCTGATCCCACCTGAGAGATCCTCAGTTCTCTGCCCAGAGGCAAGTCTCTGGTGATCATTCACTAAACCACAGAAATGTGCTGTGGTTTTTTTTGTGTGACTGTGGGTAGGATGAGGAAGCAGGGCCTGTATCTACCTCAGCTGAAATGGGAATCCAATGCTGTGCTGTTGACATTAACCTGATCCACATGCCAGCTGTCAGACACCTGGGCTAATCGGCCCCGCGCTTGAGCAGCGACACTACTGAAACATTTACCTGTAGATGTGATAAGCTAGGGAACTGTGTCTCTGTGGAATGATTGACTACTGCCGTGGCTGTTCATGAATTAATTAAGAAATCAAAATATCAGGTGGGGTCTCCTGATATTTTCTGATATTTTTACAAAGCGAGAAAAACCAGACAGAATCCACCAGCTTTGTGGATGAGAAAAATTTCCAATTCTTAAGTCGCTTTTGTAAAGAATTCACACATTTTATGTTTATGGTAACTTGCCTCTGATTCTCTTATCCAACTTCACTTGACTTCAGCAATCAGCATCTTTCAGACATCTCCTTGGTATCCCCAGTGCTCCCTGGCACTTCCCTGCATTCCCTGGCACTCCCCTGTACTCCCTGGCACTACCCTGAACTCCCTTGCACTCCCTGTCACTTCTCTGCACTCCCTAGCTCCACATCATGACTCCCTGGCACTCCCCAGCACTCCCTGGCACTCCCTTGGAGTCCCTGGCACACTTTGGCACTCCTTGGCATCCCTGGCAGTCCCCAGCACTCTCCCTGACCCTGGTACTCTCCAGCATTCCCTGGTATTCTCTCACACTTCCCTACACTCCCTGGCATTCTCCAGCACTCTCTGACATTGCCCAACACATCCTGACACTCCCTAGCACTCCCTAGCAATCCTCAGCACTCCATAACACTCCCTGGCACACATAGCATTCAACTGCACTTACCAAGATTCTCCAGCAATCCCCAGCACACTGCAACACCCTGCAGCACTTCCTGGCACTCCCTGACACCCACCAACACTCACAAGAACTATTCGGGACTCCCCGGCACACCTCGACACTGTGTGGCACTCACCATCATTCTCCAGCACTCTCTGGCACTCCCTGCACAATGCAGCACTTACTGGCACTCCTCAGCACTCCCCGGCACTCGCTGACATTCATTCCAAAGTCCAATGGGGGATGGCCTCCTGGAAGAAAGTACTAGGATTCTTGGAGGGAGCTTGATGAAGATGCTAGATAGTTGAACAGAGGCAGGACATCCTTGACCTTCACACAGACAGATGGCCAGCCAGAAATGTAACCAAGTCCATATAGCAAGCGGTGGCAGCAATAGTGAGTGCTGGCTCTCTGCTGAGGATGAAGATCCGGTGCAGGAAGAAGATAAATGACCTTCTTCGTGCCACCAGGCAAAGTCACCCTTCCCTTGTGTCCACCTGCACCCTTTAATGCACCCATCACATCTCCACAGGGATCTTATTTTCAGCCTCCTTACACTACCACCTCCACCCCATCCTTCTTATCTCCTCAGTCAATCCTCCCATCCCCACTCCCACTCATGTGGGCCAGACCTCCTTACGATCTGACCAGGCACAAGTGCTGCCTAAACATTCCCTATGTGTCTCACTGCAAGACAAACTCGAGCACAATGGGTGATAGTGGGCACAGCCATCCCATGTAAAACCCAAAATGAGGACCCTCGATCCATTTGAGGATAGGACCATATACTGGCCGGTGAGGAGCAGGACCTTATCTTTGCTGAGGACAAGGTGGGTGGAAGAGGCAAAAATGGGAACCCTCAACACATTCTGCCGTGGTATAAGCTTCATGTAAATTCAGTACACTGATGTCATTTCACTTCCCTTGCAGATCAATTCAGTCAACCAGCCTGACCAATCCTGTTGCCCTCTGCACCTGATAGACCCAAACAACCCCGAGGGAAATATACTGAAGAGAAAACGTCACCACTGTCACCCACGCCCTCCACCCATGCCCTCCAGCCACACAGATATTCGATGGGTTCACTAAGTTGACAGGCTTCTGGGTCACTCGCTGGTGAGCACCTCACAGCTCGAGATCCGCAGAAGGCGGAGGCAGGGACGACCCAGGGAACCAGCAATCAGAGGAATGTCAGAGCCCAGGACTCTGCTGAGTCCCAAGCTGATGCCATGGCCGTGTCATGTCAGCATTGCTGCAGCTGCAAAGATCATGAATATCAGGAAGGATCCCTCAGCAAAGTTGACTGGAGGAGTTTCACATTCTATCCAAGGAGATAGTCCCATCACTCTGAGGCAACGAGGCCAACTCTGCAATAGGAAACTTGGTGTAGGATGGACAGGACCTCCCTGGTGAGACTGCCCATCCTGATGAAGATGTTGGATGGGTTAAGTGCCTGTCTACTCCATGGTTCAGGCATTGTTTTCATGTCTGAAGGCATGAGATCCATCAACAGGCGGAGTTAGAAGAGGCTGACATGCAAGCATAGCTGTTGCATTTAAAAGTAAGTGAGTGAAGCTCATTGGAAAGGCAGGCACTGAGGGGAAGGTACATGGATGGATGACTTGACAGGGCAGTGGGTCAGGACATTGACAGGACTCCTGATTGCTCACAGATCTGTTTCCATTCTTTTGGTTCTTTAATATTAACTGAGAGGGAACGTGACAGATCACTAATGATATTATAACTTATTAAAATTAGGTCCCTGGCCTTTCTGGGCAGTAACGTCGTTACGTCATGGGTGAGAAGCGTGGAATGTCGTGAAACAAATGTTCTTAAGAACCTTGTTTCCTGACTCTTGTGAGACATCACTGAATACAGATGAGCTCATTGTCCATTTTGTACAATCAATGAAGGAAAGTTGAGCAGTTTGCCTAGTTCAGCATGGTGGCATAGTGGTTAGCACTGCTGTTTCAAGCGCTAAGGGTTCAATTCTGGCCTGGGTCACTGTGTGGAGTTTGCACACATTCTCTGCATGTGTTTCCTCCGGGTGCCCTGTTTTCTTCTCACTGTTTGAAGATTAGGTAAATTGACCCTAGTGTTGGGAGGTTAGCAGAATAAATGAAGTTTCTGAGAATAGAGCCTGGATGATTGTCGGTACAGATTCAATGGGCCAAATGACCTCCTTTTGTATTGTAGGCATTCTATGATTTCTTGCTCCTTGTTTGACCAATTTTGTTTAACTGTTGACATGCTGTTAGCATAAAAAAAATCAGACAGGTTTCCTTGAGGTTTTGAATAAAATAATAGTTTTAGAACATATAACAGTACAACACAGCTCAGGCCCTTCGGCCCTCGATGTTGTGCCGAGCTTTGTCCAAAACCGAGATCAAGCTATCCCACTCCCTAACATTCTAGTGTGGTCCATATGCCTATTCAATAACTGCTTGAAAGTCCCTAAAGTTTCCAACTCCCCTATCACAACAGGCAGTGCATTCCACATCCCAACCATTCTCTGAGTAAAGAACCTACCTCAGACATCCCTCCTATATCTCCCACCATGAACCTTATCGTTATGTCCTCTAGTAAAATCTATATCCACCTGAGGAGTTAATCTCTAAATGTCTATTCTATCTATTCCCCTCATCATCTTATAAACATCTAATAAGTTTCTTCTCGTCCTCCTCCACTCTAAAGAGAAAAGCCCTAGCTCACTCAACCTTTCCTCATAAGACCTACCTTCCAAACCAGGCAGCATCCTGGTAAATCTCCTCTGCACTCTTTCCAGCGCTTCCATATCCTTCTTATAGTGAGGTGACCACAATTCCTTGCTACCTTGTAACTAACACGCGACCTAACTGAACCTTGTTTTTCATCCTCACATATGCTTCCTTTTTCATCTTGACAAGATATTCAACCTTTTTTATGAACCATGGTTCCCTCACTCGGCCATTTCCTCTCTGCCTGACAGGGACATTAGTGACAAAAACGGTCGACGAAGGACGTGCCATTGATGTCGTCTATATGGATTTCAGTAAGGCGTTTGACAAAATCCCTCATGGGAGGTTGGTTGAAAAGGTCAAGGCTCATGGAATACAAGGACAAGTATCTAGATGGATTAGTAACTGGTTTGGTAATAGGAGACAAAGAGTAGTAGTGGAAGGGTCTTTTTCTAGCTGGAGGTCTGTCAATAGTGGTGTGCCGCAGGGCTCAGTACTGGGGCTTCTTCTATTTGTAATACATATAAATGACTCGGAAGAGGGAGTAAGTGGAGTGATCAGCAAGTTTGCAGATGACACAAAGATGGCTGGACTTGCGGACAGTGAGGAGCAGTGTCGAGCAATACAGCAGGACATAGATAGGCTAGTATATTGGGCAGATAAATGGCAGATGGAATTTAATCCTGATAAATGCGAGGTAATGAATTTTGGGAGAAAAAATGTAGGGGGAAGTTATATGATAAAGGATAGACCTATTAAGAGTATAGAAGCACAGAGGGATCTGGGGGTGCAAGTGCACAAGTCTTTGAAGGTGGCAGTATATGTGGAGAATTTTATGAAGAAAGCTTATGGTATGCTAGCCTTTATAGGAAGGGGTATAGAGTACAAGAGCTGGCGGTTAATGTTGCAGTTAGATACCACATTGGTTAGATCTCATTTGGAATACTGCGTCCATTTCTGGTCGCCTTACTACCAGAAGGACGTGGAGACCCTGGAGAGAGTGCAGAGCAGATTTACCAGGATGCTGCCTGGTATGGAAGGTCTGGATTATGTGGAAAGGTTGGGCAAATTGGGCTGTTTTCTTTAGAAAGACGGAGAGGAGATCTAATAGAGGTGTATAAGATTATGAAGAGTATAGATAGAGTAAACAGTGGGAAGCTTTTTTCTAGATTGGAAACAAATATTACGAGGAGCCACAGGCTTAGGGTGAGGGGGTGAGGTATAATTTAGATGTTAGAGGGAGGTTTTTCACACAGAGGGTTGTGGGTATATGAAATGCACTGCCAAGTTAGATGGTGCAGGCAGGCATGCTGGAGTTATTTAAGGGATACTTAGATAGGCACATGAGTGGAACAGAGTTGGAAGGATATAGAAATCTGTTTTAAATAGGGATCAAGGGTCTTGGGATGTTCCTGGGAATCAATTGATTCCTATGGACCTTCCAAAACACTTTTCTGGTTATTTGCTTTACTTTTGAGCTTCTGGAGATTCCCTTGAATGTGTGCATAAGATGTGCATGTTATTAATGTTTTTCTCTTTTATTGCACAGGTGCTTTGGTCCGCCTTGTTGTCCAACAAGGGGCATACATGCAATGGGTTGTGCAAGGGCTGCTCTTGGATTTTTCGAGAGTAGCCTAGTGCTTCACATCGTTAATGTATGCTTAAACTGGACCAGTTGATGGCCAACACGACAGCTCAGTGACTATCACCGTTTGCTGTGCAGATACATGGATTTGGGCCAGTATCTGTGGGAGTTTGTGCATTCTCCTCGTGGTTGTGTGGGTTTTCTCCAGGTGCTCCGGTTTCCTCCCACAATCCCAAAGATGTGCTCTTAGGCTGACTGGTGAAGCAAGTTGCCTCCCTAATCTGGTTTCCAAACATAGACAAGGGTCATGGGTGGAAGAGGGAACTCACACTGTTAAGATGGTAGCGCAGGCTCGTTGGGCTGAAGGACCCATTTCCCATGCTGTGTTGTTCTTTGTTCTTTGACATACCTTTCAAGGACGCACAGTATTTGTTCCTTGAACAAGCTCCACTTTTCATTTGTGCTTTCCCTGACAGTTTCTGTTCCCATCTTATGCTCCCTAATTCTTGCCTGTCCCTATGGCTCAGAAGGGAAGGAGGGAGAGCAGGGGAGCAATGCTTACTGGGGACTCAATTGTTAGAGGGACAGAAAGGAGGTTCTGTGGCAGTGAAAGAGAATCATGGATGGTTGCCTTCCGGGTGCTAGGGTCCGTGATGTCTTGGACCATGTTTTTAGGATCCTTAAGGGGAGGGAGAACAGTCACAATATTCCAAACATCGCAGCATAACCCCATGGCTTTGAAACTCAAACACCCGTTAATAAAAATTAACACACTATAGACCTTCTTCACGGCTCTATCTGTTTGAGTGGCAGCCTTCAGAAATCTGTGGATATGAGCCCCAAGGTCTCTCTGTTCCTCCACGTTTCATACAACCCTGCCATTGACCCTGTAATCGCATTTGTCCTGCTAAAATGAATCACCTCTGCCTCTTTTCGGCCCAGCTCTGCATCCTTTCAATATCTCTTAGCAGTCTACAAAAGCCCCCCACCTCATTCACTACTCCACCAATCTTGGCGTCATCAGCAAATTTATTGACCCACCCTTCAGCCCCCTCCTCCAAGTTATTGATAAAAATCACAAATAGCAGAGGACCCAGTACTGATCCCTGTGGTGTACCTTGGTAACTTGTCTCCACAATTTTCTATCCACCACTACCCTCTTTCTTCTATGAGATAACCAGTTACTTATCCAATCGGCCAAATTTCCCTCTATCCCACACCTCCTTACTTACTTCATGAGTTTACCATGGGGAACCTTATCAAACACATTACTAAAATCCATGTGTATGACATCAATTGCTTTACCTTCATGTTCACACTTAGTTATCTTCTCAATTAATTCATTCAAATTTGTGAAGCAAAATTTATCCTTCATGAATCTGTGTTGTTTATCCCGGATTAAACTGTATCTTTCCAAATGGTCATAAATCCTATCCCTCAGGACCTTTTCCATTAACTTACCGACCACCAAACTAAGACTAACCAGCCTATAATTACCAGAGTCATTCCTATTTCCTTTCTTGAACAGAGGAAAACATTCACCATTTTCTAGTCCTCTGGCACTATCCCCCTGGACAGCGAGGACCCAAAGATCAAAACCAAAGGCTCTGCAATTTCATCCCTTGCCTCTCAAAAGAATCCTAGGATATATCCCATCTGGCCCAGGGGACTTACCCTCTGGCTGCAGGGATGGTATAGGAGAGAGGATTTCAATTATATGGATAATTGTAGCCCATTCTGGGGAAAGTGGGACATGTACAAACAGGAAGGTTTACATCTGAACAAGAGGGACACCAATATCCTGGGAAGGAAATTCGCTATGGCTGTTTGTGGGGCAGGGTGGAGAGCTGAGGGGGGGTTAAACTAATTTGTCTGGGGGATTGTAAAATGAGCTGTAGTCCAGAAGCAGTGTTGAGTATAGTGAGATTCTGAGGATGGTATCAAGATTGCAGGAGTGTACCGGCAGATAGCAAGGTGGGTTGACATGTGTCTACTTCAATGCAAGGAGCATCTGGAAAAAGGTAGGTGAACTTGGAGCATAGATTGGTACTTGGGACTACAATGTTGTGGCCATTACAGAGACATGGTTAGAACATGGTTAGAATGGCTGTTGGAAATTCCAGGATATAGATGTTTCAGTAAGGTTAGGGAAGGTGGTGAAAGAGGTGGAGGATAGCATTGTTAATCAAGGATAGTTTAACAGCTGCTGAAAGGCAGTTTGAGGATTTGGTCGCAGGGTAGTTATCATAAGTGACTTTAACTTTCCAAATATTGATTGAAACCTTTGTAGGTCAGATAGTTCAGATGGGGCAGTTTTTGTATAATGTGCAGGAGGATTTCCTGACACAATATGTGGCTAGGCCAATAAGAGGTGGGGCCACATTGGACTTGGTACTGGGTAATGAACTGGGCCAAGTGTTAGATTTGTTTGTGGGAGAGCACTTTGGATATAGTGACCATAATTCGGTGTCTTTCATTATCATTATAATTTTGTTGCAGTTGACCGGGTCTATGAAAAATATTTTTTAAATCTCCAACTTTTGCATATACAAACTCAAAATTCACACATATAAAATTAGATTATCAAGTGGGGAGGGTAGATTAAGTTATTTAAAGTTCAGGAAAATTAAAGGGCTATATGACTCTTGAACATTGATGATTAAGCTGTCTTCAGGTTGAACTTAGAGTTCCGGCTACTTTCACTCAGTGGTCCTCCAGCTTTCAGCATCAAGGTGATGAAGTTATAAGTGCATGAGTTATCTGTTCTCCTGGAGACAGCAATGCTGTGTTGAGTTATTTTTTAAAATATTAACCTGTGTCACCCATATAATCAAAATCAACAGACAGAGTTCAACTTGCAGGTTGGATGGAGAGAGAGAGAGCAGGAATCCATTCAGGATCTTGTTCCTTCAGCATTTCAAATTGCTTATCCTATTCTGTGATTGCTTAAACACCTGTAGGGTTGGCTTGTCATGTGACCTTCTCAGCCCAACTGCCTAATGACCCAAATATGGTCAAGTTAGCACATTCATTAAATCATGGCTGGAAATTCCTTTCTCAGCCAGGGTCCCATTGTCCAAGTGATTATGTTGAATGATTGGTCAGCATCCAGTTGAGTATGCAGGATGATTGTCGGGATGCTTTGCTAATGAGATAGAAGATGATCCCATTAATCTCTTTCATTGCATTTGTTTCTGGCATGGCTTTGCAGACAGATTGTCTCCACTTTGGAATTGAAAGGTATAACCATCTTTGACTATGATCCTAAGACACCAGAATTATTTTGTATAAAGAAAGAATTTTCATAGAAATCATTTTTAATATAAAGCACAGGTTCACAATAGTCTCTGAAATTTTCAAGCCAAGTAATGGAGTATATGTGGAGTGAAGTGGTAAAATACAGTATTTATAATACAGGGTTAACTTCTTCAGAATGGAACTTCACCAAGTCACAAATTTGTAAGGTTTACCATTATAAGAAAAAGAGGCACCATAACTCGAATGACCATGAAGCTGTCAGGTTTTTGTGAAAACACAATAGATTCACTTATCCATTTTTACAGAAATCTGCTATTTTTACTTGGTATAACCTATATGTGACTCCAGTCGCAGAGTTCCCTCATAAACTGCTGCACCAGTATAATGCATCTACAGCATGGATCACAGTAGCTCATGAAGAAGGTCGCCATCGACATTTTCTCAGGTCAACTAAGGGTGGCCAGTGAATCCCGTCCTTCTCAACGATGTCCACATTCTCATAATTAACGTTTTGAAATTGTGGTGTGTATAAGGTCACATGACAATTCACACATTCAAAAGTGCATAGTGAGATATAAATACGTGGAAACATTCATGTATCTGTTAAAGCAGCATATCTAATATTGTGAACTAAAATGATCATATTGGTAAATGCTTAATTAATTCCAATGACATTTCTCCATCATCTTTCTTAACAAGAAATCTTAAACCATTTATTTAAACATGTTAAGCCCTGTGTTCAAACATTGTTGACTGTTTGTCTAATAATATCACAAATAGCAATTTCAAATCTCTAAATTGCAATCAGCAATACAGAAATAGGAATCAATCTTTTCTTATTCAAGCTTTGCTTTATTCAGGAGTAGGTCAAAAGAGGAATTCCAAGTAAAGTTAGACTTTGGCACATAAACATATTTAACCATGTTTAAATATTTACTTCTCTCAATAAGTTTTAGTTTTTATACAATATGCAATGATATTCTGGAATTATCACGGAATTACACACTTTTTTACTTTTGTTGGGAAAACTTACAGGCTCTTTCTTTTCAATTGCCGCATACAGAGCACATTTGGTTTGGTTGTAATCAAATTAAACACAGCAGGAGCTCTCTGTGTGTATTGTTCTCAAGTGTAAAAGTGCTATGCTGATGACAGTTCATACTGTTTTGATTACTGCTGAAAGCAGTGACTTTACTTTGCTTTTGACCCTTGTTCCTCACTGTCAAGGTAATTTTATTTTTACAAATTTTTCCTCCTTTGGCCTCATCTGCAGTTCACTGTAAAGGCACCACCAGACAAATTCTCATCATCTGCATATGATTATGGTCCG
This sequence comes from Sphyrna mokarran, assembly GCA_024679065.1. Lineage (NCBI taxonomy): Eukaryota > Metazoa > Chordata > Chondrichthyes > Carcharhiniformes > Carcharhinidae > Sphyrna > Sphyrna mokarran. Next base: position 119,994,951 of record JAGIQG010000001.1, on the reverse strand, counting down.
TTTTTATGTTCACATTCTGCTTGAACAATGCTGTAAGGAGGCTTTTGAAAGAAAGAGGCCTATTGTTCTTGGTTTAAAAAGTGCAATTATTGATCATTATTGTTCTGTCAGGAAAATAAAACGGGCATTTTTAGGTGGGTCTCATGGGATAGCTTCCAGATGCCTGGCTTGAGCTACTTGTGCTTAAGATATAGAAGATGTCACACTAAAAGATTCTCTGGTTTTGCAGAGCAGACTGACTATTGAATTATTAGATACATTCAAGGGTTGTGGTCAGAAGATTGATGAAAAGAGGTCAAGATAATACTGGAACGAGATGGTTAAGATGTTCTGATCGGAGATGGCTATTTTAGATTTAAGGGCCCTGACATTCCTGAGGGGAGGTGGTGCAGTTCTTGCTGCCCTCTCACTATAACTTATGCAGGAGATCAGTAGAGACCACAGAGAAAACAGCAGGGACCTATTTGCATTGGCACTCCATCAAGAATTTCTAGCCAGCCTGCAAGTATTTCTGCTCCTGCTTCCATGGCAAATGTCATTGATGGGAGTGGGGCAGGGGGCGGGGGGTGGAGTAAGAGAGGCGGCCTTGGGAGGTGGAGGAATACTAGTAAAGTAACCATGGATGTAATCACACTGGGTGTGGGTCAGAGCAGAGACCTGGAGTAATATTTCCATTAAAGTGTGCATGTGAGCAGCCATGCAGCAGCCGAGAAAGAACCACAGGTCTTATCCCCTGTGAAATTCTGCACAGCGGCCACGCAGGGGAATTTAAAGGGATCATGCAGTAGCTGTGAGCAACAAGTACATTTTAATGGCAGCATTGACTTTGACCTCTCAAAAGCAATGAGGGGAGGCTGTGCGTAAATATAACCCGCTTTAAAAGCAGGCAAAAGGTTAGAGATTCTGTCCACAATCTGGCACTGGACATTCGCTTAAATTGATGTGTGGTGCTCAGCTGCCCCATGCAGATTAGGACCTTCCTTTCTGATTCTGCAAACACCAGAGGAACACTATTGGAGGGCTCTGACGGACACAATGTTATCTCTAGGATTGCGGCCTGCCGTACTTATGGCTTCAGGCAAAATGTGCAGAAATCTCCAGAAAGTACAGAATTATAGGTTCTGCAATGAAACCTTGAGGTTTGATGTAGACAACCCAGGGCAGAATTTTCCTGTCCCACCTGCCATGGGAATTGTAGCGGGCAGGACACAGAACATGCAAAGGTCTGTTGACCTCAGGTGGGACTTTCCAGTCTTGGGGTGAGCAGGGCCAGAAAATCCTGCCACCAGGATGTTTGAAAGTCATCAGCCTTCATGATGCCTTATTAATAGTGCCCTCCAAATTAAATTTATTTTGATTTGTGTATCTGGTGGCACAACAATTTGATGACAAATCTAAGTCAATCCAAACCTGGATTTTTCCACTAATGGTAACAACTGCATGCTAGGTACATGTCAAGGGTATGAGGCAATTTAGCTCCCCTATAAAGTAGTTGATGCGACTGAGAGTAATACTATTAGAAAAGAACTAGATTATTAGCTGGTTAGGCATATTACTGTGAGTTAGAAAGATAGGCATGGAGAGAGATGATGGAATGTGTAATGAAATATGATGGTCCCTGAAATTACAAAGAAGTCGGCAAATGAAGGATGAATAATACAGGAGGTAATCTGAAACAGATATCCTGGACTTCTTGCACAATTTGCACATGCCAACCCAGAAACCCTTCAAAAACTATTGGGGGTTGGGTTGTTGATTTTAACCGAACCAGCCTGATGTGAAACTGATGTGATCAGTCTAGCTTCCCATTTGACAATGCAAACTATTTTGTGTGAGGTGTAAACTGCAGAGGGAAAGGAGCGATCCCACCAGACTGGTTTTGTTAACATTACCCGACATCTCAAAACAATAACAAACGAGAGAGAAGTGAAGGGGAACTCTGCAATCTGGTATTTCTAGCGGGGATTAGCACTTCAGAAAGCACATGCACATTCAAGACAAGGGTATGATTTTCTGGTATGGATGGAATTCTATAATATAGACACCCTGGTTTCCCAAGATAACTCACTGTGATTTCTGTTTACTGTTGGATTGTGGAAATATACCTATGCTGGGATGGAATAGCTGTAAGATGTCACATGAGTTCATAGAATCATAGGGTAGAATCATAAACTCCCTATTGCACAGAAGGAGGCCACTTGACCCATCGAGCATGCACCAACAACAATCCCACCCTTAATACTACATATTTACCCTTCTAAATATTAGTTGTTGGATTGTGGAAATATGCCTGTGCTGGGATGGAATGACTGTAAGATGTCACATGAGGGACGATTTAGCAGGACTAATTAACCAAGCTCACACATCTTTAGACTGTGGGAGGAAACCAGAGCACCCGGATGAAATTCACACAGACATGGAGAGAATGTGCAGACTCTGCACTGACAGAATTGAACCCGGTTCCCTGGTGCTATGAGGCAGCAGTGCTAACCACTGTGCTGTCATGCCGTACAAAGCAATTATTGTACCCAACATTTGACAATTTTTTTAAATGGCAGCAGAAACATTCTAAAGTATACAGAAAGATAGCTTTCAGTAGCGGTGAATTTCAAGTTGTTGAAGCCTGATAGTGTTGAAGGAATGATGATCATTTTCAGCGAGTGACGGCAGTCAACAGTCCTGAAATGTTGCATTTTGTAGCTTGATGTAATTCTATCTTTCAAGCCAAAAATAGTTTAGCCCCCTCAAGAGATTGAAGATACTTTAAATTTGAAAAGAAAGTGGCTGCACAGATTTCATTGCAATTTTTCAAAGGAGACCATTCATATTTCTTGTGCAAATTCCAGACAAAGAAATGTCATCCAAATTGTGTGAATCTTTTGTCAGACTTTAACGGCAGGCACATTTTATGGTTTACTTCGTTCGCTTGTTAAGCAGATACTTGAAATAAAAATGATTATTCACGGAATAATTTGAATAACAACGAGAGCCAAAGAAAGGTTGTTTGCAAGAAAGGATATGTGGTGCTAAGTTTTCTGTTCTTTGGCAAACCAGGCAATCTGCCTGGGTTGAGAATTTGTAGTTTTGTTTTCTATTCATTCTCAGGATGTGGGCATCAGCGGCAAGGTCTGTCTTCATTACCCATCTCAAGCGGCATTCTGTGGGGCCCCGTGCTCATCTTCATTTCTGGGGCTGCCCCAGTGACACACTGTAGTGCAGAAAGAGGCCAGCTGGCCTTTGCTCTCCTCAACAGTAGCTTGTTTCCAAGTGCCAACCTGGCTGGTTCACTACCTCCCTCCGGTGTGGCTTTTTTGCCAAGTTGCCAGACCCTAGCAGCATCTTGCACCTCACCTTGACCACTTTGACTATCTAGCTATGGCCTGCTCAGCTCTCCTTAGTGTTGGCCGGGGCTGTGGGTGAGTGGGGTCAAGTAGCCTCCACTCCCCTTGACCTCAGCTCGCTTCTGAACTCTGACCAGCTGGATTGCTCACCACTTGCCTGCCTTGCGGTTTTTATCACCAATTCACCAAAAAGTTAGTTGAGTAAACATAGGAGGTCTTCACCGTGACTGCTGCCACTCTTCCTCCTTGTCACCTTCATGTTCATCAGTGTTTTTCCATTTGAAGGGGACTCAATCCAGGTCTGATGTAGCTCTGCGTTACCTGCTGATAGACTCTCAGCCTATCTGCAAGTGCAGAACTATAAGGCTCTGCTTGCTGCCCACAAACACCAGCCAACATGGGGCCGTTCTATGGATTAGGGCCCTGTGCCCAGGTACAGTGTATTTCATTGTGAGACTGTGTCTACCTACCATTAACTTGAGCCCTTGAGAAGTTGCTGGTAGGCCATTTTCTTGAACCATTGCAATCTGTGTAGTGAAGGTACCCCCCCCCCCCCCCCCCCCCCCCAGGAGGAAGGAGGAAGTTCCAGGATTTTGACCCAACAATAATGAAGGAGCAAAAATGTGTTTCAAGTCAGGATAATGTCTAACCTGAATATGAACCCGGAGATGGTGGCGTTGTCATGTGCTGTCTGACCTTGTCCTTCAAGGTGATATATGTCGTGGGTTTGGGATACACTGTCAAAAGAATCTGATAGGCAGTATACCCCGTAGATGGAATTAAGTTCATTCTTTGTATTTCCTTGTGAAATTTTGATGTGTACAATACGAATGCCAAGTGATGCCTCTTTAGTTACTGGTAACAATGGGGCTTCCACCACAACAGTGAAAACAGATATTATTGTGCTATTATTCACTAAGAAATAGGCTAGTGGTCAGCACTGCACATTACAGAATCACTACAGTGCAGAAGGAGGCCATTCAGCCCATCAGGTCTGCACCGACAATAATCCCACGCAAGCCCTTTCCTTGTAATCTCCCAATTTTACCCTGCTAATCCCTCTAACCTATGCATCCGGGATAGTAAGGGGCGATTTAGCATGTCCAGTGCACCGAACCCACACATTGTTGGACTGTGGAAGGAAACTCACCATATGACAATAGTATGTTGCTATCTTAAATATTTTGAATCTCTGTGCAGTTTGTAAGGCGAAGCTCATCACTCTTAAATCCCACTCTCTGTTCTGTTTCCGAACCCTGGCAGCAGCGAGAGTGCAGTGACAAGCCCAGTTGAATAAAAGCGGTTAATGCATTTTTACCAGGAAATATTCTTATCTCTAAAAAGGCAGCTGCAACCAGTCTTGAAGCAAATAATTCCTCATGTGAAACAACAGCCAGACTTAGCAGAACCCGGACAGGGAAAATCGAACTTGTTTTAAGAGAGCTGTTTTAGCAGTGTATTTATGATATAAAACATATTTGTCATTCACCATAAAACAAGCGCACATACAACTTTGATTCACAAAAAAGCCATCAGTTCGATTGTTGATGCTTTAAGCTCACGCGAGATCAGCAGTGAAATTAAGTAACTTCGAGCTGTTTGGATCCAACAGAAGTTCAGTCCTAACTCCAATCTGGCCAATGTTGATCATTTCCAATCCTGCTCTGGGTGGATAAAAAATATACTACTTTGAAGACAAGCAGAAACATTTGCCCCCATGTCCTGCCCAATCCCTCAATGAACACCTAAAAATAAACGTATTATCTGACCATTATCACATTGCTGTTTGTGGGGTGCTGCTGTGTGTGAATCGCCTGCCAAGTTTCCTACATTGCAACAGCCACCGCACTTCAAAAAAATACTTTGTTGGCTGGAAAGCTTTTTGGGACGCCCTGAGGTCATAAACACTAATAAGGTTGTCTGTCAATGGACATATGTGTTGATTTATCGGTGGAGTTGGGTGAAGGCTTGCCAAGCTTGCTCATATGGGTGTGGACGGGGTTTTATTGGATATTAGATGATCCACGGAAGAAGCAGCTTAGTGAGCAAACAGAATTTTTTCGGGATTTCCCAATCCTTTCCAGTCATGAAACCCTTTTTGACCTCACAAGAACACTGAAGGAACTACTGAGAAACATTTCTATTGTGTTGAAGATCAAACCACAGAAAAATTATTGTTTTTGTGCAATAGGTACAAATATACAAAAATCTAATTTATATCAAAGTCTTTTCATGGAATGACAGAATTCCTGCATTGCTTAAGAAGACTATTCAGTCCATCGAGTTCCACCCAGGCCCTATTCCCATAATCCCACATATTTACCCTGCAAATCCCCTGACACTAGGGCTCAATGTAGCATGACCTATCAACCTAACCTATACATCTTTGGATGGTGGGAGGAAACTGGAGCAACCAGAGGAAACCCATGCAAACACTAGGAGAACATGCAAACTCCACACAGACAGTGATCCAAGCCCAGAATTGAACTGGGATCCCTGACATTGTGAAACAGCAGTGCTAGCCACTGTAATACCATACCACCCTATGGTACCATGGTGTCGCCTTATTGTGCCATTATGCCACTCCTCCTGTGCCACTCTGCTGCTCTTTTCAATTTATTTTATATACATATATATATATGTGTTTACTATAATTAAATTTTATTAAAAAACAATCTCAGGTCTTACCTTTTTGTTATTTTAATGGGGAAATGTTGCTGTTCCTTTGTTTCAAATGGGAAGAGGGCTGCTGGATTGCTGGATTATCATATTGCACACGTAAACTCTCACCTCTCTCACATGCACACTCAGTCTCATTCTCACCTCTCTCAACAAAAACACACACACTTACTCTTACCTCTCTCATGCACACACACTCACTCTAACCTCTCACACACAGAAACACACACGCTCTCTCACTTCTCTCTCTCGCACACACACACACTCTCACCTTTCTATCTTTCACACACATGCACACATATTCTCACCTCTCTCTCACACGTACACACATTCTCATCTCTCTCTCTGACGCACAAACACACACACACCTCTCTGTCACGCACTCATTCTCATCTTTCTTCTTCACACACAAAAACACACACACACACTTCTTTCTCTCACATGCACACACACACTCTCACTTCTCTCTGTCTCAGATGCACATACATACACATATTCTCATTGTTGTCTTGCTCTCACACACAGAAACACACTGTCACCTCTCTCTCTCTCACACACACACACACACTACTCTCACCTCGCTCAAAAATATACATTTCTCTCTGTCACACACGTGCACACACTTTCACCACTCTTACACACACATTCTCACTCTCTCTCTCTCAGACACACACACGCACACACACACACACATTCATCTCTTTCACATGCACACATACACACGTACAAGGCACACATACCTTTGTCTCCTTCACACACACAAACACACAGTCACCTCTCTCTCACACAACACACATGCTCTCATCTCTCTCACACACACATGCATTCATCTCTCTCTCTCACACACACACAGACACACACACTCAATTCTTTCTCTCACATGCACACACACACACTCTCACCACTCTCATCTTTATCTCTCTCTCACACAGAAACACACTCTCACCTCTCTCTCACACACATACTCATTTCCATCTCTTACATGCACACACATAAACACACTCTCACCTTTATCTCCCTCACATACACAGAAACACACAGTCATCTCTCTCACACACATGCGTACACTCATTCCTCTCTCACACCCATATACTCTCATCTCTCTTTCTCACACACACTTACCTCTCTCATACAGACAGCCACTCTCACTTCTCTCAAAAATATACATCTCTCACACACTCTCACCACTCTCTCACACACACAAACACACACACACTCTCACCTTTTTCTCTCCACAAACATGTACACACACACTCCCACCTCTTTCTGTCTCTCTCTCTCACACACATACACACATACTCTCCCCTTTCTTTTTCACATGTACACACACATTCTCACCTCTCTCACACACATACACATACTTTCATTGTCTCTCTCACACACACATATACACACACATAGATAAACATACTCTCACCTCTTTCACACATACATGCTGTCATTTCACAGACATTCACTATCACTAAACACAGACACCTGTTTCTTTTAAACACTTATTTACTGTCTCTCTCTCTCTCACACACACACTCATTCATTTTCTTTCATACATACTCACTTACTCACACACACACTCACTCTCTCACACACACATTGCCACTCATTCTCTCTTACACATGCAATCACATGTTCTTCCTCATATCCTTTTTATACCTTCTGCCACTTACCTTGAACTTTTGTCTCCTGATTCTCAAACTTTCTGCCAAGTGAAACAATTTTATCTTGTGCACTCTATCTCTCCCCCTCATAATTTTGTCATCGTCAGTTTTCTTTATTCCAAGGAAAAGAACCCAATGTATCTTTCCACAAACATACACTTTCCAAGATCTTGCAATATTCTTGTAAACTTCTTCTACACTCTCTCCAGAGCAATTACATTCTTCCTGTTATAGAGTGGCCAGAACTCCATGCAGTATTCCAGTTGTGAGCTCACCAGGTTTTGATACATTATATCCTTACTTTTGTATTCTATATCTATGTCAATATAAGACAGCATTCCATATGCCTTCTTTCCAAACTTGACTACATGAACTGCTGCCTTTAAGGACCTATATACTTTAACGCCAAGATCTCTCAGTTCACCTACCCCACCTCATATATTCCCATTTATTGTGTAGTCCTTACAACTGTTTGACCTCCCTAAATGCATTACCTCATACTTCTCTATGTCAAAATCTATCTGCCACTTTACCACCCACTCTACCAACCCATCCATATGGTTATGGAGATTATAACAATCCTGTACACTATACTCTATTTGACCAATCTTTGTGTTGTCTGCAAATTTCCCTACCATGCCCCCACATTCATATCCAAATCATTAACATATAGCATAAACAGTAACACCAAGATCTTTGGAACACCGCTTGAAACAATCTCCCAATCATATGGGCATCCATCGACCATTACAGTTTCCTGTAACTAAGTCAAATTTTTAGCCAGTTTGCCACATTAGCCTGGTTCCACATGGCTTTTTATTTTTTTTGACCAATCTGCCACGTGGGACATTCTCAGATGCGTTACTAAAATCCATTGACATAACATCCATTGCACTGCCTTAATCAACCGTTCTTGTTATTTCCTCAAAGAATTCAATCAAGTGTGTGGGGCAAGACCTACCTTTAGCAAATCCATGCTGACCATCCCTGGCAAGCCCATTCTGGAGAGGCCTACCTCTTAATGGACAAGTTGGAAACACCACAAAACTCAACTTGTATTGATCAGCCTAACCTGGTGTGGAACCTCTGGGAAGCTGTAGTTTTGCTCAACCCAGTTTGAGAACCCCTGACTTATTCATTGCTTCTTCTTTTATTCTTGTTGAGATTGAACATGATTGTCAAGGGTAGGAACAAATATGATTCCTCTTTAGTTGATAGGAACTGTTTTAGCATTTGTTGCATCCAGGGTTAGCGTTTCTTTAACCATGCTTCTTCAAACTGATTTAGAAAACAAGTACGTGGCACAGTGGCATAGTGGTTAGCACTACTGCCTCACAGCACCAAGGGCCCAGGTTCAATTCCAGCTTTGAGTCACTACCTGTGTGAAGTTTGCATGTTCTCCCTGTGTCTGCGTGGGTTTTCTCTGGATGTTGTGACTTCCTACCACAGTTCAAAGGTGTGTGAGTTTGGTTGCTTGGCCATGCTGACCCTAGTGTCAGAGGGATTAGCAGAGTAAATGTGTGAGGTTATTGGAATAGGGCCTCAGTGGGATTGTGATCTCTACAGACTCCATCGGACGAATGGCCTCCTTCTGTACTGTGATTCTATGATACAGCAGATGAAGAAGTCTGAAATTCCAGCTGAACCTATTTTTCCATCAAAATTAAGTTGAAATAGAACTTCCAGCTTTTAGACCTAACATGATTCATTTGAAGTGGTTAAAGATGGAATGGAACAGCACGGGAGCAAGGGAGAAGTGGGGGTGAAAAGGGTGGCAGGAAAGAGTTATGGGGAAATTTGGAGCAAAGTGGAATGTCCAAAAATTATTTGAAGAGATAGAGCATTAAATCTGTCAACAGCAGCAACCTAGGTGCCAGAAGAGAGCAGTGGGGTCAAAGAAATAAGCAGCAAAAATCAGGAACAAGACCTCAGATGTGAAGTAGAGAACTATGGATGTACTATTTGCAGTCCAGAGCTGAAGCTTCATCAATCATGCAGTATTTGCTTTGTGGAGGGAGATGCAATGAGTGCCAGCTCCTTGAATCCCAGGACACTTTCACAAAGAGGATAAAGTTTTGTAACCTCAGCAGACCAGCCAACCTTCCCTGACTCTTCCATTCAGCATCGTTCTATCTCTAGATCCCAAACTAAGATGATGAATCTTGGGTTCCTTCACCTGGTTATGATGCCACTTTGAAAGGAGACATTTTTTGATAATTTCAGGGGTCGTCAGATTTCTGCTTTGTCTCCATTTCATTGCCAGTTAGCAGGCTGCTGGGTATACTTCCTCGACCATATTCCACGGCTCTCTGAGAGTGGGGAATATGGAACTCCCCCACGATGGAGAGTTCCAACCCTCTAATTTTGCCTTGGCCACCAGAGAAATAGTGAGAGACTACTTGAAAATTACTCTGGATTTTCAGGCTTCCTGTTTATATAAACTGCTTAATCTCAGTTCAAACCTTTGACAACATTCTAGTAGAAGTGTTGATGTTTCCATGTCTTATAATTGGTTCAAAAAGAAAAAAAGTATTTAATAATGCACTTACACAGATGACAAAACTCTGCAAAGAAGAAAATGCCAATAGACGTGAAAGCATTCGACTAAGCAAATTAATCCTTTCTTTCCGACCAGGAGACTTTAACATACGTCAATAGACTAAAAGGAATAATAAATATGCCCACCTGACAAGGATGGGGGGAGAGGGAGGTGCATGTAACAGGCTGCATGGTAACATAATACCCTGCAAAGCTCTGGAACATTTAAATGTCTGTAGGAAAACCATAGTCCCTGTGCCACTCTTTAAACTTCTGTTATTCTGAAAGGCAGGTTTGTGCTATGTTTCTGACTGGAAATAAAACAGAAACGACTTAAAAAAACACAGAGAGGAAGCAGAAAATACTGTATAATATTTAATTGACTTTACATTCAAGTTGACCATAGGTAATAAAACTTTTCACTGAATTGCTTTAACGATAATTATTGAATTTGGTTAGCATTTTCGTTCTTGCGATTCACATCAAACTTGGAATGTAAAGACTAGTGATTTTCGTGCGCTTTCCTTTTCAAAATTGAATCCTGGAGGATTTTAAAGATAGGATCCATAATGGGAATAATAAAAGAAGTTAAACTCCTACTTTGGAAGTTATGTATTGCTTGTATAGTACACAGACTTTTCAGTTCTGTATTTCAATCTACACTTTTGGAATGACACTCTTATCCCTTGGCTGGCTGTAAAATACTCCAAATGATGAGAATGACAAATCTCAATCCCAGTTTTCAGTGACTGAAGGTCCACAATATATACATAAAACAAAGAGCAGGAGTAGGCCATTCAGCCACTTGAGTCTGCTGTTCTATTTAATATGATCATGGCTGATCTGATAGTAACCACAAGTTTGCATCCCACCTACTCCCAATAACCTTTCACCCCCTTGCTTACCAAAAAGTGATCCACATTGGCCTTAAAAATATTCGAAGACTCTACTCCAGGAAGAGAGGTCCAAAGACTCATCATCTTCTGAGAGAAAACAAAAATCAGCTCATCTCCGTTTGAAATGGGAGACTCCTTACCCAGTTCTCTATCACCTCGTCCCGCCCCAGAATTGTCGCGGTCGAGAGTCTGACAATGAAAATATCCTTTGACCTTGAGCGGGAATTTCCAATCTCTCCCAAGCGAGGCAGTAAAATCCCATCCCTTATTTTTACACAGTGATCCCCTACTTCTAGGTTCTCTCACAAAGGGAAGCATCCTCTTCACATCTACCCTGTCGAGACCCCTCACTGCGAATCAGTTTAGGAATTGGCATTAAATCCAGGAAAAGCCACAAACAGATGAAATAGGAAACGGAAAAATGTCTTACTGGGGCAATAGAACATACTCATCTGGTAGTGGAAAGTATTATACTGGCATAACAGACAAAGCTTGATATTACACTCATAAATGTCTCTGCTGTAGGAGTGTTTGATAGTGGCATTGGGTGAAAAACTGAAAAATATTCCTGGATTGGTATTATATTTGACATGAGCTGGAATTAGATCTGATTCTGAATTTACATTTTATTTATATTTTTAAAGGTAACAGTTAATAAAACAGAAAGTGAATTTTAGACTCTGAATGGAGGACAATATAGCCCTTGTCAATGTACTGCACCATGGAAATACTTCAGAGGTTCACTGGTTTAATGAGGAATTGTTAAGCAGAATAGAGGCTACAGGTTTAATTTGGCAATTTGATGATGTTGACAACTTGAGAAGGGTAAACCTTAATTCCTGGTCCTTGTGAATTCTGCGCCGTGCCAGAATTACTGTGAAATGTGTAACAAGTCTCAGCATTTACAGTGGGAACACAACAGGAGAACATTTGTTCCAGTCTCCCACCGAACCGCAGCAGTAATGTAAGGGATGGAAATAGATGTTAGTGACCCTCACAGTTACATGTTACATTTATCAACAATAGACTGGTGTGAAATATTAACCCTTGAAGTATCACTACCCAGTCAACATAAAACATTTACACAGAATAAACCGATGTCCTTTCCTATAGATTTCTATCTTGGATAAATAAGAAGTGGAATTTGGGAAATGCCCATAACTATGTGAATTCCTTTCCTCTGTAACTTGGTTATAAATTATAATTTAATCACAATCTTGTATATTATACTTGGCACATAATGCTGCTGTAGTCTGAGAACTAAAATAAAAGTCAAAGCTTGTTTCAATGTTTCAAGCATTCATCGTGACTGTACTGTGGGTAACTGAAGAACTGGTGTCAAAGAGCAGTTAGGCCTGAGACATTACATTAGAGTTTCCCTTCTTCCTTCCTCCTCTAATCAAAGCAAAAAGGGCACTGTGAGGAGGACAAACAAAGTAAAAGCAAGGTAAGATTCTTATTCTTTTACCTTTCTTTAGTGTAGAAGGGCAGTGATGATAGCTAGGGCAATGATATGCTCCTCCTGTCAGATGTGGGAGATCAGGGAGCTTTCTACTGTCCCTGATGACTATATCTGTGGGAAGTGTGACCAATTGCAGCTCCTCACAGACTCTGTAGTTCAGCTGGAGCAGCAGCAAGACACGTTGTGGAGTATGCAGGGTTAGACAGTGTGATAGAAACTAGCCTAAGGGAGGTAGTCAACCACAGGCTCAGACAGGTAGATGGGTGACTGCCAGGAGAGGCACACAGGTAAAGCAGAAGTCTCTTGTGACTACTTCCCTCACAAACAGGTACTCAATTTTGGGTAATACTGGGGGCAGTGGGGCGCAAGGGTATTACCACTCAGGGAAAGATACCAGCAGCAGCCATGCCTGTGGCAGCACAAGTGGTTCTGCTGTAGAGCAGGGTCAGGGTAAGTCTGAGTGGGTGATAATAGTAGAAGACTTGATAGTCAGCTGCACAGACAGACATGTCTGTGGCCCCAGATGAAACTCTAGGATGGTGTTTGCCTCCCTGGTGCCAGAGTCTTGGATGTCTTTAAGCAGGTACAGCGTATCCTGAATAACAGGTTAAACAGGCAGCTGTCATTGTCCACATTGATACTAATGATACAGATAGGAAAAGGGAAGAAGACTTGCAAAGACAATTCAGGGAGTTAGGACAGGAGCTAAAAAGCAGGAGCTCTAAGGTCATAACCTCAGGATTATTCCCCATGCCGTTGCTAGTGAAACTTGGAACAAAGAGATAATAGAGTTGAATATGTGGCTAAAGAGCTGGTGTAGGAGGGCTTTAGATATATGGGTCACTGCATATCTTCTGGGGAAGGTGGGACCTGTACAAGAAGGACAAATTGCACCTGAAATGGAGGGACACCAGTATTCTGGACAAGAGGTTTGCTCGTGCTGTTCAGGAGAGTTGAAACTATTGTGGCAGTGGGTGAAAGGCAGAACAGCAGGCCAGTAAGTGTAGGGACTGGAGAAAAAAAATGAGACTGAAATAAACATAGCACAGAGTAAGAGCAGGCAGAAGGAAGCCACAGGGCTCAATGGGACTGGAGGTCTGGAGTGCACTTACTTCAATGCAAGAAGACAGATGGACAGAGAACCTGGTCATGGACAAGAACAAGAATGGAATTATGATGTAATTGATGGTTAAAGGAGGGACAGGACTGACATCTTAACATTCCGGGATATCATTGTTTTAGGCAGAACAGAAGAGGAAACGAAAGAGGTAGCGGAGTTGCATTGCCGATTAGGGAGTACGTTACAGCTGTATTGAGGGAGGATACATTGGGAATCTTTTAGTGAGACAATAGAGGTGGAGCTCAGGAATAAGCAGGATGAAATCGCAACGTTAGGAGTGCACTATAGACTGCTCAACAGTCCACAAGAGACTGAGGAGCAGTTGTGTAGTCAGATACTGAAAAGATGTTAGAAAAAAACAGGTAGTTGTGATGGATGACTTTAACTTTCCCCGTATTAATTGGGAATCCCTTGCAGCCAGGGGCTCAGATGGAGAGCCATTTGTTACATGTGTCCAGGAGGGCTTTTTGATAAAGTATGTTGGCAATTCAACCAGGGAGGGGCCCATATTAGATTTGGTATTGGGGAATGAGCTAGGCCAGGTGATCAATGTTTCAGTGGGGGAACGTTTTAGACTTAGCGACCATAATTTCACAAGATTTCTGGTGGTCATGGACAAGAACAAGAATGGCCCTTGGTTGAGGCCCAATTACATCCAAATTAGACAGAAATTGGGGAATGCGAATTGGGAGCTGCTATTTGAGGGCAAACCCACATCTGACATGTGGGAGGCTTTTAAAGGCTAGTTGATTGAAATGCAGAACAGGCATGTCCCCACAAAAATGAAGGATAGAAATGACATCATTTGGGAACCATGGACAACAAGGGAAATTGTAAACTTAGTGAAAGGGAAAAAGAAGCATATGATAGGTCTAGGCATCGAAAAACTGATGATGCTATTGAGGAGTACAGTAAATATAGGAAGGAACTTAAACATGGAATTAGGAGGGCTAAAAGGGGCCATGAAATGTCCTTAGCAAACAGAATCAAAGAGAATCCAAAGGCTTGTTATGCATATATCAGGAGCAAGAGGGTAGCAAGAGAAAGAGTAGACCTACTTGAGGACAATGGAGGGAGTTTGCGCATTCTCCCCGTGCTTGCGTGGGTTTTCTCCGGGTGCTTCGGTTTCCTCCCGAACCCCAATGATGTGCTCTTAGGCTGATTGGTGAAACAAATTGTCCCTAAATTGTCTCCCCAAATTGGCTCCAATGCAGACAAGAGTCATGGGTGGAAGTGGGAACGTCAAAATGGCGGCGTGAGCTCGTTGGGTCGAAGGGCCTGTTTCCTGTGCTGTTTTGTTCATTGTTATGCATGGAACCGCAGGAAGTGGGTGAAATCCTTAATGAGTCCTTTGTATTGGTATTTACCAAGGAGAAGAACAAAATGGAAAAAGAAGTCAGGGATAGGAGTGTAAATGCTTTTGAGAATGTTAATATTTCAAAGAAAGGAAGTGTTGAGTATCTTAAATTGCATTAAGGTAGACAAGTCCTTGGGGCCAAATGGGACCTATACTAGGTTGCTACAGGAGGTAAGGGGAGAAATAGCTGGGGCCATTACAAATATCCTCACATCCTATTTGACCAGAGGCGAGTTTCCAGAAGACTGGAGAATAGCCAATGTTGTTTCCTTGTTTAAGAAAGGAAGCAGGAATAATCCCGTGAGCCTATAATTTGCCTCAGTGATGGGGAAGCTTTTGGAGAAAATACTGAGGGACAGGATATATGCACATTTGGAGGAAAATGAAATTGTTAGTGACAGTTTGCACAGTTCTGTACAGGAAAGATCATGTCTCCTCAGCCTTATTTAATTTTTTTGAAGAAGTGATGAAGAAAATTGATGAGGGAAGTGGTGTAGATGTAGTTTATATGAACTTTAGTAAGGCGTTTGACAGGGTCCCACATGGCAGACTGGTTCAAAAACTAAAATCACAGGATTCAGTGTGAGCTGGCTTGGTAGATACAGAATTGGTTTGGTTATAGAAGACAGAGAGTAATGGTGGAAGAGTACTTTTCAGGATGGGGATCTGTAACAAGAGGTGTTCTGCAGGGATCAATGGTGGGATCTCTACTGTTTGCAATATGTATAAATGATTTGGAGGAAAATGTACATGATCTGATGAGTAAATTTGTGGAGTACATAAAGATTGATGGAGTTTCTGATAGTGCCTGGGATTATCAGGGGATATAACAGAATATAGATAGATTGGAGACTTAGGCGCAGAAATGGCAGATGGAATTTAATGCGGACAAATGCAAGGTGATGCATTTTCGAGGACCAAATTTAGGCATGAATTATTTTGCAAATGGCAGAGACCTTAGGAACATTAACACACAGAAGGACCTGAGCATGCAACTCCACATTTCCCTAAAAGTGGGAACAGAGGTGGTCAAAGTGATTAAGAATACATATGGCATGCTTGCCTTTATCAGCTGTAGCAGGAGTTGGGAAATCATATTGCAGTTATATAACACCCTGGTTACGCTGCATTTGAAGTATTGCAAGTAGGTCTGGTCACCACATTATCAGAAGGATGTGGAAGCTTTGGAGAAGGTTTACCAGGATGTTGTCTGCTCTTGAAGGTGTTGGCTATGAGGAGAGTCATAGAGGTTTACAGCATGGAAACAGGCCCTTCGGCCCAACTTGTCAATGTTGCCCTTTTTTTTAAAACCCCTAACTCCTAATGGTCCATATCACTCTTTATCCATCATACCCATATAACTATCTAAATAATTTTTAATAGACAACATTGTACCTGCTTCTACTACTACCTCTGGCAGTTTGTTCCAGACACTCACCACCTTCTGTATGAAAAATTGCCCCTCTGTACATTTATGTATCTCTCCCCCTCACCTTAAACCTATGCCCTCTAGTTTTAGACTTCCCTACATTTGGGAAAAGATATTGACTATCTAGCTGATCTGTGTCCCTCATTATTTTATAGACCTCTATAAGATCATCACTCAGTCTCCTACGCTGCAAAGAAAAGAATCCCAGTCTATCCAGCTTCTCCTTTTAACTCAATCCATCAAATCCCGGTAGTATCCTAGTAAATATTTTCTGCACTCTTTCTAGTTTAATAGTATTCTTTCTTTAATACGGTACCAGAAATCCAAGCGTGGCCTTACCAATGATTTGTACAACTTCAAACAGGATACCTGGCTTCTTTCAAACAGTTTGTGACCTGCAGAGAACTGCAGTAGGTTAAGACTTTTTCAAGTCTCTAAATCTCACAAGCAGAGTTTTGGAAATCGTGGTAATGAAAACTGCTTCTACCTTAATGGAAGCTCCAATTTTAAATGTGCTGCTGCCTCTGTGAATGGATCATTGTTGACTAAGGTGACTAATTTTCCACCTTTATGAAAACTTGGGCCAGAATATTTGTCCAATTCTTCTGCCATTTTATTATCCCCCATTATTAATTCCCCAGACTCACTCTCTAGCAGTCCAATGCTCACTTTAGTTAAATGCTTGTAGGAACTATATTCCAGCTGGCTTTCTCTCATACACAAGAGCAGTATCAATGTTAAACAAGGCTAGAAGAGGGAAGGGTAAATGGACAGGTGAGAGAAAATTACTACAAACTCACGAGCCCAGAAGTTGATATCAACTGAATGCATTGACAATTGAGCAATGGAGGATTGTGCTATTGATTGAGGCGTCCCTGGGTTTGCAGGACATTTTCTGGTCAGCAGTTTTGAACTGGTGATGCACTATAGTACCTAGATTTGTGTTAGCCTTGAATATTCGGGATATTGCTTGGGATAATGCATTGCACAGATAATGTGATACTCAAATGCCATAATCATTCAAGTTATGGTAAATCAGAATGAAAAATTAACTCCAGTGGTTTTGCAGAGATCATGAAAGTTCCCAGTGATGAGGGTAAATTTCAGTGCTCCCCACTTGATTTAATGGACGACATATAAATTTAAAGATGACAGAGATGCTATTGAGTCCACTGTTACTTGTTATTTATATTAATGATTTGGATGAGAATCTATGGGGCATGGTTAGAAGGTTTGCAGATGACACCAAAATTGGTGGCATAATGGACAGTGAAGAAGGTTATTGGGGATTGCAATGGAATCTGGATCAATTGGGCCAATGGGCTAATGGCTACCAGGTGGAGTTTAATTAAGATAAATGTGAGGTGATGCATTTCAGTAGATTGAATCAGGGCAGGATCTACTCAGTTAATGGTAGGAGATTGGGGAGAGTTACAGAACAAACAGATCTAAGAGTACAGGTTCATAGCTCTTTGAAAGTGGAGTCACAAGTGGACAGGGTGGTGAAGATCGCATTTGACATACTTAGTTTCATTGGTCAGAACATTGAATACAGGAGTTGGGTCATCTTGTGAAGGTTGTAAAATACATTGTAGGGCCACATTTGGAATGCTGTGTACAGCTCTGGTAGGATACCATTAAACTAGAAAGAGTGCAGAAAAGATTTACTAGGATGCTACCGGGACTTGCTGGTTTGATTTATAAGGAGAAGCTGAATACACTGGAACTTTTTTCCTTGGAACATAGGAGGCTTAGGGATTGTCTTATAGGAATATGTTTCTAAAATAATGAGAGGCATAGATAAAGTAGTCAACATCTTTTCACAAAGGTAGGGGGTTTAAAGTTAGAGGACTTAGGTTTAAGTGAAAGGAAGAAATCCAAAAGGATGCAAAGGGGCATTTTATTCCCTCTGAGTGTGATGAGTATCTGGAATGAGCTGCCAAAGGCAGTAGTAGAGATGGGTACAATTTTGTCTTTTAAAAAGCATTTAGATAGTTACATGGGTAAGATGGGTATAGAGGAATATAGGCCAAACAGGCAACTGAGAATAGTTTAGTGGTAAAAACTGAGCAGCATGGAAAAGATGGGCCAAAGGGCATGTTTCCAAGCTGTAAACTTAGAACATAGAATGGTACAGCACAGTACAGGCTCTATAGCCCTTGATGTTGTCCCCAGTTTTGTCAGAAACCAGGATCAAGCTATCCCACTCCCTATCATTCTGATATGCTCCATGTGCCTATCCAATAAACACTTGAAATTTCCTAAAGTGTCCGACCCCACTATCACAGCAGACAGTCCATTTCACAGCCCAACCACTTTCTCAGTAAAGAATCTAACTTGGACATCCCTCCTATATCTTCCACCATGAACCTTATAATTATGTCCCCTAATAACAATTACATCCACCCGAGGAAATAGTCTTTGAACATCCGCTCTATCTATCCCCCTCATCATTATAAACCTCTATTAAGTTGCCCTTCATCCTCCTCTGCTCTAAAAAGAAAAGCCCTAGCTCCCTCAACCTTTCCTTATAAGACCTACCCTCCAAACCAGGCAGCATCCTGGTAAATCTCTTCTGCACTCTCTCCAATGCTTCCACATCCTTCTGATAGTGAGGTGACCAGAACTGAACACAATATTCCAAATGTGGTCTCACCAAGGTCCTGGACAGTTGCAGCATAACCCTACATCCCTTAAACTCAAACCCCCTGTTAATAAACACCAACACACTATCGGCCTTCTTCATGGCTCTATCCACTTGAGTGGCAACCTTCAGAGATCTGTGAATATGAACCCAAGTTCTCTCTGATCCTTCACGTTCCTCAGAACCCTGCCATTGACCCCATAATTTGCATTCAAATTTTTTCTACCAAAATGAATCACCTTGCACTTATCAGGGTTAAACTCCATCTGCCACTTTTCAGCCCAGCTCTGCATCCTATCAATGTCTCTTTACAGCCTACAACAGCCCCTCCACCTCATCCACTATTCCACTAATCTTGGTGTCATCAGCAAATTTACTGACCCACCCTTCAGTCCCCTCCTCCAAGTCATTGATAAAAATCACAAATAGCAGACGACCCAGTACTGATCTCTGTGGTACATCACTGGTAACTCATCTCCAATCTGAAAATTTTCCATCCATCACCACCCTCTGTAAGCCAGTTACTTATCCAATTGGCCAAATTTCCCTCTATCCCACATCTCATTATTTTCTTCATGAGCCTACTATAGGGAACTTTATCAAATGCCTTACTAAATTCCATGTCTATGACATCAACTGCTCTACCTTCATCTACACACTTAGTTATCTCCTCAAAGAATTCAATCAGATTTGTGAGGCAAGACTTAACCTTCAGGAATCCATGCTGATTATGCCAGATTAAGCTGCATCTTTTCAAATGGTCTTAAATCCTATCCCTCAGGACCTTTTCCATTAACTTATCGACCACTGAAGTAAGACTAAATACCAGGTTCATTCCTACTTCCTTTCTTGAACAGAGGAACAACATTCGCCACTCTCTAGTCCTCTGGCACTGTCCCCCTTGCCAGCGAGGACCCAAAGATCAAAGCCAAAGGCTCTGTAATTTCATCCCTTGCCTCCCAAGGTTATCCTACGATATATCCCATCTGGCCCAGGTTATTTATCGGCCTTCAGGTTTTTCAAAATTGCGAATACATCTTCTCTCAGAACATCTACCTCCTTCAACCTATCATCCTGTATCACACTCTCATCCTCAAAAACATGGCCCATCTCCTTGGTGAACACTGAAGAAAAGTATTCACTCAATGTTTCTCCTATCTATTCTGATTCCATACACAAGATCCTACTATTATCCTTGACTGGCCCTAACCTCACCCTGCTCGTTTATTTATTTTTCATGTAAGAGTAAAAAGCCTTGGGGTTTTCCTTGATCTGACCCGTCAGGGTCTTCTCCTCCTATCTCTCCTAAGCCCTTTTTTTAGCTCATTCCTTCTACCTTGTAACCCTCAAGCGACCCAACTGAACCTTGTTTTTCATCCTTACATACGCTTCCTTTTCCTCTTGACAAGACATTCAACCTCCTTTGCGAACCGTCATTCCTTCACTCGGTCATTTCCACCCTGCCTGACAGGGACATACCTATCAAGAATACACAATATTTGTTCCTTGAACAAGCTCCACTTTTCAGTTGTGCCTTTCCCTGACAATTCCTGTTTCCATCATATGCTCTCTAATTCTTGCCTAATCACATAATATTTACCTCTGTCCCAATTATAAACCTTGCTCCTGCAGTATGACTCTATCTCTCTCCATTGCAATAATGAAAGACACTGAATTGTAGTCACCATCTCCAAAGTGCTTTCCCACAATCAAATCTAACACTTGGCCCAGTTCATTACCTGGTACTAAGTCCAATGTGCCCCCACATCTTGTCGACCTATCTACATATTGTGTTCGGAAGCCCTCCCGCACACATCGCACAAAAACTGCCCCATCTGAACTCTTTGACCTGTAAAGGTTCCAATCAATACTTGGAAAGTTGAAAACATCCGTGATAACTAGCCTGTGACCTCCACACCTATGCATAATCTGCTTTGCAATTTTCTCCTCCAACTCACAGTAGGTTGGTGGAAAAGGTTAAGGCTCAAGGGATACAAGGACATGTGTCTAGATGGATTGAGAACTAGCTTGGTAGCAGGAAACAATGTGTAGTAGTGGAAGGGTCTTTCTCTAGCTGGAGGTCTGTGATTAGTGGTGTGCCGCAGGGCTCAGTACTGGGACCTTTGCTATTTGTAATATACATAAATGACTTGGAAGACGGAGTAACTGGTCAGCAAGTTTGCAGATGACACAAAGATGGCTGGATTTGCTGATAATGAGGAGCAGTGTCAGGCAATACAGCAGGATATAGATAGGCTGATATATTGGGCAGAGAAATAGCAGATGGAATTTGATCCAGATAAATGCGAGGTGATGCATTTTGGAAAAAATAATGTTGGGGGGAGTTGTACAATAAATGATAGGACTATTAAGAGTATAAAAATGCAGAGGGACCTAGGGGTGCAAGTACACAAGTCCTTGAAGGTAGCAGTACAAGTGGAGAAGATGGCGAAGAAAGCTTATGGTATGCTTGCCTTTATAGGAAGAGGTATAGAGTATAAAAACTAGCGTCTAATGTATAGAACATTGGTTAGACCGCATTTGGAGTATTGTATCCAGTTCTGGTTGCCTTACTACTGGAAGAACGTGGAGACCCTGGAGAGAGTGCAGAGGAGGTTTACCAGGATGCTGCCTGGTATGGAAGGACTGAGCTATGAGGAGAGATTGGGCAAATTGGGGCTGTTCTCCTTAGAAGGACGAGGATTGAGGGGAGATCTAATAGAGGTGTATAAGATTACAAAGGATATGGATAGAGTGAACAGTGGTAAGCTTTTTCCTAGGTTGGATACAAAAATTATGAGGGTCACGGGGTTAGGGTGAAGGGGGGTATAATTCGAATGTTAGAGGGAGGTTTTTCACACAGAAGGTGTTGGGGGCCTGGAATGCACTGCCAAGTAGGGTGGTGGAGGCAGGCACGCTAGAGTTGTTTAAGGTTTACTTTGATGGGCACATGAGCGGACTAGAGATGGTGGGATACAGCAAATTGATGGTGGGATACAGGAAAATAAAGATAAGGAGCCTTGGGATGTTCCTGGGAATCAATTGATTCCTATGGACCTTCCAACATATTTTATTGCTCACTTGTCTTACTTCTGGGGATTTCATGATTTTCTGTGTAAGTTGTGCATGTTTACTGATGTTTTTTCTTTTAACCACAAGTGATTTGGTCTGCCTTGTTGTCCAACAAAGGACATACATGTGGTGGGTTGTGCGAGGGCTGCTCTTGGATGTTGCTTTGAGAGTTGCCTAGTGCTTCACGTCGTTAGTGTAAGCTTAACCTGGACCACCTGACGGGCAACATGACAGCTCAGTGACTATCACTGTGACTAAACAGTGTCTATAGGAGTTTGCACATTCTCCCCATGCTTGCGTGGGTTTTCTCCGAGTGCTCCAGTTTCCTCCCACATCCCAAAGATGTGCTCTTAGGCTGATTACTGTTAACAAATTGTCCCTAAAGTAGTCCCTCAATCTGGTTATGGTTCCTTTATTGTGGAGTCCAATAGGCGGAGACAAAGGTCACAGGTAAAAGAGGGCACTCACAATGTTAAAATGTGGCGCGGGCTCATTGGGCCGAAGGGCCTGTTTCCTGTGCTGTGTTGTTCGTTGTTCTTTGTATATCTCTATAACTATTTGGGAACCTAAAAAAACTAACAATGTGACCATCCCTTTCCTATTTCTAACTTCAATCCATACTACCTCCCCCTCGAACTGCCTTTCAGCAGCTTTTAAACTATTCATGAGAAATCTGGAGTGTGATCCGGATGGGGATCTGAAGCAGAATTCAGTTAGGGATTTGGAGCAGGATCCAGATGGGGATATGGAGCGGAATCCAGATGGGGATGAGGATCTGGATGGAGATTTGGAGCGGG
Source organism: Sphyrna mokarran (assembly GCA_024679065.1). Lineage (NCBI taxonomy): Eukaryota > Metazoa > Chordata > Chondrichthyes > Carcharhiniformes > Carcharhinidae > Sphyrna > Sphyrna mokarran. The sequence goes on along the minus strand of JAGIQG010000001.1, from coordinate 119,971,961 downwards.
ATCTGGATGGCAATCAGAACCTGGATGGGGAGCAGGATCCGGATGGGGATCGGAATCTGGATGGGAATGCAGCCTGGCCGCTGTTGAGACCCCTCCCTGCATTGCAGCACTTGAACACAACCTGACCAGTGGTTGAAGCGAAGCATTCCAGAGGGCATTAAACCTCTAATACTCTATGTTAACTGACACTGCAAGTGTTCTGCCTGCCCTTGTTGCTGTGAAATTCATTGCCAGCTTCCTGCCTATTACTGAGGAGGTGTTCCAGTTTATCAGGGAGGTAGGTGCAGGCTTATATCATGTGTATGAAGGAGGCTGCCAGACAATTGAAATGACACTGCCAATGTTCATCAAGGTGACTCCATATCTGGAATATTTTTGTCTCAGTTTCGTTCCAAGCTAGGTCAGGGATGTGAACAGTATAAATCCATTTGTTGTCCATTACTGCATCAAAGAGGTGACTGATGCTTTATTTAGCAGGGAGAAATCTTAATCTCTTTTGCAACTGAACAACTGCAGCATGATGTGGCTGCCCAATTCAATATATTGTAGGCTTTCTGAAGTTATGGCAGAGGAGGGGATTTGCAGAGATTGAGCCAACCCTATTATGGCCCTTAATCACAATGCAATGCTGTACTGTATATTAAACATACGCAACTTCTTAGTGACCACGAGTACCATATTTAGTAGTATTTTGTGAGTCGGGTTGCCTATTTTCCAACTTTCATCTTGCATTAATTATTTACGTCAAAGCTACAATGAAGGGATACCAAAAGGTCACTCCTCAGTAACCAAAGCAGTTCTCCATAGACGATGGAAATATCCTGAACACTTACTCAGCCAGCAAGGTCATCAAGGTCTTCCTGAAAAAAAAAACAAATGACTGCACTATCGAGGAAATATCAGGTTACACTTGCCAAGAGATGGCCCAGAAATGTGGGCCTCCTTATGTACTGTAACTATTCTGTGGTTACATTTAAATGCTGTTCTACAGTCTTCCATGTGGACTGGGGGGGTCCTACAGTTTTGCACCTATGGCCGTGAGCAAGAATACAGGGGGTTAATAGGCAAGCTAAAATTCTTCTGAAACACTGTGGCAACCCACAGTTAACTTCTGAAAAATATACCGCTCATCTCGGCTTTAACTGAAAACAGTATTCAAGAGAGAATTAGCCTATTATTTACAAAATAATCCATCTGGAGAGTGCGAGGAATGACATTAAATAAATTGCTGATTTGGAGAGTCGATGCAGATACAATGGCCAAATGGCCTTCTTCAGTGCTGTAACAACTGTGTGATTCTGCAAAAAGTAAGAACTTGGGCAAACATTAAATGTGCAAAATAGACTTTTACAAAACTAGAAATTTAGAAAATAATACGTTTACAAAAATACAAATCTTTCTGAGCTACAATTGAAAAGTTGCTGATGATAACCAAATAAGGAAGAAGGTTGTTAATTATAGCTCACGTGTGTCTATAATTGTTGCATGCTATTATTATCTTGGAATAATTGTTAGATTGAATAGCATATAAGTTTGTATCTTCAATTTTATTTTGGGAACATTTCTTGTTAAATCCTGTTTTCCGGAGGTGGGGAATGAGGATAAAATGAACAAGTTTACAAAAATTATCAGGTAACTGCATTTTGGTCATGTAAATCAAAATGTGAGTGCAGAAGTATTTTGCGCAATATGACCCCAACAGTAAGGACTAAAGAAAGCCAGTTAGTATATATGGCAATGTAATAACACTCTTTAAGAAGCGGGAATGTTGACTTCACTTTGTAAATTAATTTTATTCATGCTGTTCAAAAAAGCTTTAATAAAATACTAAGCAAACCTGCTTCACTTAGAAGAACATGAGGTCCTGTTAGACAGCATAGGTGGATAAGGCTTTGAGTAGCAGAAAGGGATTGCTTAAAAAGCTGCTTTGAAGACACCAATAACTATGATTGCATTATAACCCACGCCAAATTTGGACCGGATATTGTCATATATTTGAAGGAATATCATAGCTTGAGGAAGTGTGGCAAAGTAAACTTACAGCGCTGAAGGCCATAGTTCATTTATTCAAATCTTTATTTAATTCATCAGCTAGTGCACGGTACTGTCTGTGAAACCTTGGCACCTCATTTGTTAATTTCTGTGCCAAGCTTGCATCTGATTGGGTAAAATTACATCATTATAAAACAGCAATGAATGACACCCATTACCATTCCCTTTGACTCTGAATCATCCTAAACCACCAACTATTTTGTCATTTAATATTTCATGTCTTCCATCCATCACACTCTTCTACTTTTATTTTTTATTTCCACCTATTTCATCCACATAAAAGTTATTACATTTCTAATGAAAAGTCTAAATATCTCTGCTTGTCTCTCCACAGATGCTGCAAGACCAACTGAGCAGAGAAATGGAACATCACTCAAATCAGCAATACTCAATGTGCATCAGTTAACTGCTGCACTATGTACAATTCTCCTCTTGAAGTTACTAAGATATGTAGTTAATGGGGAGCTAATGGCCTAGTGGTACTATCTCTAGACTATTTATCCAGAAACTCAGCTAGTGTTCTGGGGACCCGGGTTCAAATCCTGCCACGGCAAATGGTGGAATTTGAATTCAATAAAAAATATTTGGAATTAAAAATTTTCTGATGACAATTAATCTTTTATCAATTGTCAGAAAAACCCATTTGGTTCACTAATGTCCTTTAGGGAAGGAAATCTGTCCGGTCTACATGTGACTCCAGAGCCACAGCGATATGGTTGACTTTCAACACCCCTCCAAGGACAACTAGAGATGTGCAATAAATGCTGGCCAGCCAGCGATGCCCATGTTCCATGAATGAATAAAAAAAACTTAGGAATCCACATCCAAAATAATTTGAAGTAGAATGTACAAAGTCAACAAGCAATCACTAAGGCATTCAAAATGCTTGGGGGCACGAATGAAACTTCCTTCACTCTTCAGTGATGAACTACAGTAAAGGAAATACCGCACCAAAAGTCTAGTCAGACATAAAGCATAGCGTAGCTTGGGACCCATGTACTGTTAAAAGGTTACCCTCTTTGAGGAAGTTCAATGCCAGACAGCTCACCTTGTTACAAACAATTGCTTGTGAAATACTACTGTCTCCTGATTTCTCAGCTAACACAGTCTCCAGAACAAAAGGAAGGCGCAGAGGTTGACATATCTCAATAAAATTATGAATGGACAATTAAATATTTGTAAGCTGAATATCAAGTCCAAAAGTGAACAAGCTCAGAGATTTAAACCAATGGCTCCAGTTGTGCACATCCCAATATGTTTCCTTTGCTCATTTCTATTTACCAAGAACAAATAAGGATAAGAGCAACCTTCCACAAACCTTTCATTCCCATTAAACACGCATTTAAGGAAAATTTCCTGAACTTTTTCAAATGGAATGTGACCATTAACTGCACTCGTTGTGCACCTCGTATTAGCATTTCGCATGGAAGACTATGGAGGGGGCTATACCCAGTATCAACTACCAAGTAGACCAACATTTTCTATTTTTGTTACTTTATATGTGACTGTGAATCTGACATGGTCTACTACACTTTCTCAATAGAAAGTGCATAACATTGCACAAGGTGAAATTATGGAGTAGCTTTTGAGAAATCTCCCACTTACCCCCCCTCCCCATCTCCATTGAGTCCCTGAAAATGTACTTTTGTACTTTTCTCGATATTTGTCTTTAACAAGACCTTCATGTGTACAAACAAGCCCTTAGCAAACACTTTAACAAAGTCTTTGCTCTTCTTTGCTTTTTCTCTGTTAATTGCATTTCAGCCAAAAGCAATTTAATGAACAGTGCTACAAATAGACTGTTGGGTTAGCTTACGATTAAGGATAGGATTCCCCAGCACTTCACACAGAGTGAACTTTTTACTTTGGAAATGCACACCAGATGAAATTATGCAATTTATAATAGTACTTGGAATGGGTGAAAATATGTCACTGTAAGTCTTAGTTATCTAGGCTAACTAAGGCTGTTCTCTTGTAAAATAATTAATATCAAAGAAACACTCATCAGCTGAAAGTTGCCCTTGTTCATTTTAGAAAGGGAAGAAAATGAGAGAAGCTTCCCTACTTATCCTTTTGTCTGTGATCTTTCCAAAATATTCTTACATATAAATATTATACTTCTTTTTCCCCCAATGACAGAGAATTAGAAAAATCAAAGATAGCCTTGCAAAAGATTAAATGAAACATGCCCAGTCCCAGATCAATCATTGTGGTATACATGAAATGGATTCTGTTGAATTCACAGAAAGAGTCCAAGACAGGCACAGGGCAGGCAAGATATTATCATCTTATCTTGATGATGCAGATTAAAAGAAGACTCTGCACAGAAGAAAGTTCAGTGCTAGCCAAGGAAAATTAGGTGACCTAGTCTGCTTTAGCCCTGCATTTCAAGATAACTGATAAAGTCATTAAAACCAAAGCAAATGAAGGCCTTCATAAAAGAAAAACCAAGGGAGTGTACCTAAAGTTCACGTTTATCAGGCGGCAGGGCAAGTCCCACCACTTTAGAACCTTAATCACTTTATTCCTATTTGACATGCATTAACTTGGATGTTTCTCATAAACAGCAAAGAATGTTGTATATTTTAGGAATCCCTCAGCATATAAAGCACTCGGTTTTTTAAAACAGTGCTTATTTTATTACCTGCTTCAGTAGTAGGTAAAGTGACTTGACCTCTTTATTTAATGACCACTAACAGGGAAAAGCAGGCAGACACAGTACAGACATTTTAAATAAATATAGTAGCAAAGTCAGATTTTGGGAGGATGGTGTGGGGGTTGGCTTGAAATACATTTGGATGAGTACAGAGCGACCTTGTACACAGTTCGTCCCAGTGTGAGTTTTGATTACAGGGCTAAGCCAAACTAGCATGCCAGAACAGTTGCTGTTGATCTTTTATACTAATTTTGGATTAATTGTGAGCTGTTCCACTGCGTAAACATTCTAACCTAGTATGCCGGCAACAGCTCAGCTAAACATTAATCCTTCTTAATGCTCTAAGTCAACTTTTAGTCCTTAGCAGAATTTACCTTAATCTCTAGCGGGCAAGCCAGCTGATTTACAAAACATAGCTCAGGAACTGCAAATTCCCAGATTACTTTCAGTAAAAAATAACTATTTTTTAGACAAATACCTTTCCATGACCGGGGTGCCAGTTACTTGCTGTATGTAAGTGGCTGAGAGTTGATGATTGGTTGTGCCTGGATGTTTTGGGGTTTAAAATTTCTTCTTAATATTATTGATAGCCTGCATCCAGAGCTTAACCTTAGCTTGTTTCCTTCTGTGCAATGTAGCCCCATTGCTTATCCTGGTCAATCCATTCTCCTTGCTAATCTTTGTAGCAAATCAGCAACCTTATTAGCATACACATATATGACAAATGCATGATGACTTTGGTGGCAGTTATTCCTGTAATTTGTGTGATGTCTGCAGCAGATTTTTCTTGCAATGCCATCTGTTAGATTACAGTCCTGTGAAGTTACCTAGGGAAATTTCACTCCTGCATAAAAGGCTGTTATATATGTGCAAATAGTCATTATTTCTTTTTGTGTTGTTAAGTGTGCTTGTGTGGAGTTTGCACATTCAGCCCATATCTGTGTGGGTTTCCTCCGGGTGCTCCAGTTTCCTCCCACATTCCAAAGATGTGCAGATTGAGTGCCCATTCTTAATCCTTAGCAGCAGGGAGAGTGGCAGGGTAAATACATGGGGTTGCAATAATAGGGCATGGGTGCGATTATTATTGGTACAGGTTTGATGGACCAAATGGCCTTTTGCTGCACTATAGGGATTCTATGATTCTACTAAGTGGAAATAAAAGCAAATACAGTTGCATGCAATGAAGTGCATAAAATATTTTGTGACCTGTTGCTACAATAATAGTTATAGCTTCAGTATTTACAATCTTGAGTTTTTCCGAGTTTTGAATGTAATGTGTATTTTAATAGGTTGCTGTGTATCTTAATTTGAATAAGCTGTATCTGAAATTTCACCAAATTGCAATTGCCTGATGCACATGTATTAACTTCTTTGAACATCAGCTGGGTGAACAGCTGACCAAGAGAGGGTGATACCTGAGAAGCAAATTGTTAAAAAAAAATAAATGTGGTCTGTTTCTGATGTAGGTGAATGAAAGAGTATAAAACAGTTGTTACTACACTGGGGATTCAGAATAAACACTTCAAGATGGGAAACTGGGACCTCCAGTAACTGTGCAATATAAATAACATTATCATTGCTATTTGCTGGTAATTCAGGGAAAGCAAAACTAAGCTTGACACCAGGAAAATAAGTCAGGAAGTATAGAATGCTCAACAGTCCCTGTGGCAATATAAAGAATTTGTTTCCTTCAGTGTTTGTGAATTAACGCCTTGAGAGGTTTGACTACATGCACACTCTTTTAGTTGGGTGGGCTAGGCAGTGACGAGTAAAGGTCAATGTATCTGACATCAATGCAAATGAAGGGCCGACAACCACTTTACCATGTTTCATGAGGCTGGCTGTACGTCAACCCACAAACTCCTTAAAGCCGCCCTGAGTGTGCCTGGTGAATCTGAGTGATAGGAATCCCTGGGATTCAAGCTGACAATCATGGCTGCGAGAAGTCAGGAGAGGGAACTTTTGGACTTTTAACTATGATGATTGAAATGAAATGAAATATTTTTTGTGCATGTTCATGAGCATCCTTCATATTTTCACAAAGCCAATTCATGTAATTTAATGGGCAAAATTTGGGTAGAATACAGATAGGCCTTTCTTCACTTTAACTCAGTACACACCAACTGGGGCCATCAGATAGTGATCAGGAATGGAAACCATGATTGAATTCCCTGTCTCACTCAAGCTCTTTTAAGCCAGTTGCTGAACCTGTATAACAACTCTGACTCCAATCAGTTAAATCAGCACAGACAAAAAAATGTTGAACCTAAGAGCATTCTTGTTTATGAAGCTCAGTTGCATGCAGTCTTTATAACAATTAAGCCATGATGAGAGGAGCTAAATTTAGTTACCTCTATTTCCCATGACTTATTTAATCAATTCATTTTTCTGGGTATTGGAAGGACATTTTTTTTGAATGATTCTCATCCCCAAAATAACATGGCTTACGTAACAGGCTAATAGTGGATTCTCATTATTGCCACTCGTGGAAACCAAATCATTGTTAATTACTCTGTACCGATGGTAACACAGTTCTGATGTTATTTATTGTTTTTCACAGGAATTTGAGATAGATAATTTTCTGCCAGCACTTGTAACAAATTATATTCATTTTTAATTTATTTTCTCTGTATTAAGTCTTTCGGTTTGTCCTTTAAATGCTTCTTCAAGAAATTACATATCATTGTTGAATTTCTTTTATTCTTTTTAAAAGCATCAGAATTCTGTACCAATTGTAGATCAAACAATGGGTCATAAACATGCTCACTAGTTTACAAAAATGAATGAAACATTTTGCATCATTTATCTTAGCATATGGAATGAAATGTAAGACATTTTCAGTTAGAAGACATTTATTAACTTGTTCTTTGTGACAGTAAGAAAGTCAACATTTAATGCCTATCCCAAAGTACCCTGAATAAGTAATCCCTCATGTCACTGCAGTCCATGTGGTGAAGGCAAGTCCATAGCATTGTTAACTTATGAATTCCAGGAAGTTGACCCAGCGACAATACAGAAACATCCCAGTTAGGATGGCGTGAATACATGTCCAAGACAGAATGGTGTATAACATGGAGGTACTGATGTTGCCACACGTTTGCTGACCTTGACCTTCTAGATAATGGTAAATTCAAGGTTGGAAGAAATTGCAGAAGAGGCCTTGCTGAGTTGTTACAGTGCTTCTGATATTTGGTGTATATTGTACATTGGTCATGTCAGCTGTGCATGGACTTTATATTGTGTCAGTTCTGAATCATCCAATTAATAGCATGTTTTATTTTACTTGCTTATTTCACTTGTTTTGTTAAAGGTCAACTCTCCAGCTCCCTTGATAATTCAGGTTAGAAAAATCTTAGGTCCGTGTTAAATTAAATGACTTAAAGTGGACTGGAGATGCTACAACTGATGTCAGACAGGGAGAAAAGAATTAACCGAGTTACAATTGCTATTCTGTAACCCTTGCCATGCTGTAAAACTAATGTTGTCACTGAATGAGATAAACAATGATTTTGATTGCAAATCTTTCTATGGTGAAATACTTGTTCACTTGAGGGATAAACACTCAGGCAATACCATATTGTTGTGCACCGACATTATATTTTCAGGAAACAACAGATGAAAATTACAAAAAAAAAGTTGACTTTTTATAACGATAACAAGAAGCTGGAACAGTTGCTTGTAATTTTTTGTTAAACTACATGTTGCTGCATGTGATTAGATGATTTTGTTATGATGTAGTTACATCTAATTAAAATATTTGCAGTGACATTCGAGACACTGTCCAAAATAGTCATATCAAAAGGATGGCTAATGCTGAAAAGCTTAATGCCTTCCTTCATCGTAAAGTCATCATTCATTGCTAAATGAGATGGGCTAATGCCACATTTGTGTTGCTTCCAAAATTCTGATGTATAAGTATTGTTACAGTGCCTAGTATTCATCCAAAATGTTCAAGGTTCTTGCAGTGTGTATGGATGAGTGATAACAAAGGATGAGTGACCTGACCATGGCAATACAGTGCAAGTGGGAATAAATAAAGAGGACTCTAGTGGTAACAGGTGATCACATAGGAAAATAAACAGAGTTATCTGTTGGCAAGGCCAAGGGCCCAGTGCCAGGGTTTAGAACATCTGCTCAAGACCAAAGACAGTCTTGCAGTTAACTTAGTTCATGTAGATACCAATGGCATACAATAGACTGGGAAAGAGACTCTATAGTGGAAATATGAGTAGCTAGGGGATAAATTGAAAAGCATAACGTCAAAGGTGTCTGAATCTGAGTAACATAGGGTAAATAAAATTGGAAGGTGAATTCATGGCTCAAAAACTGGTGTGGGAAAAATCAGTTCCAATTCATGGGGCACTGGCACCAGTACTGGGAGAGTGAGAGCTCTAGCGCTGGATGGCATATGCTGGGATCAAAGTTCCAGTGAGTCATAAAACTAGCATGATGGAGAGAGCTTTAAACTAAAAAGTGGGGTAAAGATTTATGTGAGAGATGTTGTGGTAAATCAAAGGAAAACAGCATGGTAACAAAGCTGGGTAATGATAACCAGAATTGGCAGAAAGAGACAGAGCATACATATTTAAGAATGCACTAGCAGATATGGCCAGAGATTATAAAATGGTAAAAGGACAGAGTTAAAGGGCACAATCTTATGGTTCTGCATGCTGACAGGATCTTCTGGTCTAGCTGAGTACATACATCTGCTGTGATTTCCGACAGGATGGGATGGAATCAATGGGAAATTCCATCAGCAGCAGTGATACCACAATATCCCACCAGCAGTCAATGGCACACTACCTCCCGCTGCTGAGAAAAGTTCTATGGGAGGCCAGAAAATTGCAGTTATAGTCTCAAGCCTGAATTTTACAGACCCTCTTGTCGGTGGGATTTTCCATTCCTGCTGAAGTCAATGGACTTTTGAACAGTGCACCACATTTTCCAGACTGCCCCTGATGTGACGAGGTTGTAAAAATCTACTCTCGGTACTTGAAAGTGCACAGAATTTGTAACAAAATGGATAAATTGCTAGCACAGATAGAAATAAATATATATGACCTGACAGCCAATGCAGAAACATGGTTGCAAGATGATCAAATGAAGGTTATTTAGCATTTCAAAAAGAAAGGAAGCTATGAAAAGATATTGGGGTAGGTTTATTAATTAAAAATGTCACTAGTACAGGAGTTAGTGATGACATATGATTCAAAAAATAAGATGTAAATCCAATTTGAGTAGAGATAAATAGGAAAGGTCAGAGGTCACATGTAGTTGTTTCAGGTCCTCTTATGATTTTTACACTGTAGTAGTAAGAAGAAATAAATAGGGCATATAAGAAAGTTACTGCAATAATTATGGGTGACTTTTGAGTAAGTCAGATTGACAAAGGTAGCCTGAAAAATGAGTGAATTCAGAACAATGTTTCAGAGTAACACATTCAAGTGCCAACCCAGGGAGCAGGCTATTCTAGGCCTGGTCATTTGCAATGAGACAGAAATAATCCTATGGTAAAGAAGCCTTTCAGTGATAGTGATCATAACATATTAGAATTTCATGTTGAGATTAAAGGGAGGAGAGTGTTTCTAAGATTTGTGTTTTAAACTTAGATAAATGTAAATATAAAGGTATAAAGGCAGGAACAGCTAAAGTGAACTGTGAAGCTAGGTTAAAAGGTAGAACAAGTACAGTAGGAGACTGTAAAGGAGATAATTAATAATTCAGCAAATGTTTGTCACAGTGAGAAAGAAAGACTTTTGAGAAGGATGCATTATTTGTGGGGAAATGAGGAAGTTAAGTATAGTATCAAATTGAAAGAAATACTATTCAAACTGCAAAATTAGTAGTAAGTTAAAAGATTAGTTAGATTTTAAAAAACAAACAAAGAATAATTCCAAAAGGTAAAGTAGTGGGCAAAAGTAGACCATGAGAAAAAGATAACTAGTTACAAAAAGTAGTGTCCTGGGTGCTTAAATAGAAATGGTAACTAAAAGCAGTTTGTTTCCTCTGGAAAATGAGGCTGAGGAGTTGATAATGGAAAACAAGGAAATAGTAGAGATGTTTTGTGCCCATCTTCAGTATAAAAGATTTAGAAAACTTCCCAAATATAGTTGAAAATCAAGAAGTGAAAAGGAAGGAGGAATTTCAAACAATCACCATCACCAGAGGGGAAATGGTGTTTGAAAAAATAACTAGACTTAAAGGCTGACAAATATCCAGAACCAGATGATTTCCACATTAGGATTTCAATTGACGTACCGACTGAGCCATAGTAGAGATATTGGTTATAATCTTTCAAAAGTGGCATGCATGGATCTGTGTGTTCTGGTACATGAATCACAGGAAGTTAGTATGTTGGTGCAGTAAATGGTCAGAGAGTCAAATGGAATGTTGGTGCTTATTGTAAGGGGAATGGAACATTAAAGTAGTAAAGTTTTACTGCAGCTGTACAGGACCTTGGTGAGCTAAATCTGGAGATTTATAAGGTATAAAGCTATAAAGGCAGGAACAGCTAAAGTGAACTGTGAAGCTAGGTTAAAAGGTAGAACAAGTACAGTAGGAGACTGTAAAGGAGATAATTAATAATTCAGCAAATATTTGTCACAGTGAGAAAGAAAGACTTTTGAGAAGGATGCATTATTTGTGGGGAAATGAGGAAGTTAAGTATAGTATCAAATTGAAAGAAATACTATTCAAACTGCAAAATTAGTAGTAAGTTAAAAGATTAGTTAGATTTTAAAAAACAAAGAATAATTCCAAAAGGTAAAGTAGTGGGCAAAAGTAGACCATGAGAAAAAGATAACTAGTTACAAAAAGTAGTACAATTTTGGTTTCCTTTTGACTGGCTCTTTTCAATGTCATTCTATGTCAATGCTATTCTTTGAGTGAAAGTCAACTTTGCTTGAAGACTATGTACAGAAATGAGTCTTAGTTTTGTCAATACACTCGTGGATTCCAGAGCTTATTCCAGAGAACTGAGCATAAAATCTAACTGATATTTCAGTGTGCTACTGAGGAAGCAATGCACTGTGAGAAGTGCTGACATGCAGATTAAGTATTGAACCAAAGTCCATCTATATTCATACACATTTGAGAGTGTGATTTTGAAGACAAGCACCAAACTTCTACCTCAGCTATTAGTCATTCTTCAACCAAAATGTCTAAAACAGATTATTTAGTCATTGTGACATTGCTGTTTATAGGAGCTTCCAGTGCATAAATCACTTTCCAGCATTGCAATAGTGACACATGCCAAAAGCACTTCATTGGCCATGAAGCTCTTTGGGATATCCTGTGGTCTTGAATGGTGCTATAGAAATGCAAATCTGCTCTTATATTCTTAAGTTTGTCTTTAGGAGGTATGCAACAAAAGTCTGACTTATTTTTTTTTGTATGGAACTTCTACGCTATACTTTATTCCTGAGAGCATTAACCAGACCAAGAACAATGTCTTGTCTGTGATATTACAGAAGCTTGTAATTAAAACTTAATGTTGTCCCTAAATTATTTCTTTTCAAAAATTGTTGGCATCATGTATTTGCAATATTTGTTAAATTACTTAATGTTTGCAATGCCTGGATCTATCCAGTATTATATTCAAATTATTGCACAAATGTGTTTTTGCATTCAATTATTTGACTAAAAACCAAAAGAATAGTAAGGAAATCATTGCATTTTCATTTTTGCAACAGTATTGCTCTCTCAAGTGACCCTTGGAAGATTATTTTCACACTGTTGCCCTCAGCTGTAGTTATTCTTCATTTAATGTCATCAGAATCATTTCTTGGATCTGAATGCATCTGTTTCAAATCCCTGCTTCTCTCTCGCCAAACAGGCATTCTCTGGTCTATGGTGGTGTGTACATGTATCGTTGGATCCTTTCAATCCTCCTGCAATGAAAGCAGCAGAAATACAGGTTTTGTTTTTAATCTTCGGGAACAGATGTAAGACTAATCATAAATATGAATAACTTCAGCCATAGCTGTGCATAAGGCATGTTATATTACTAGTTTAAAACACCATTGCTGAAGTGGAAACACATATTAGATTTGTAACACTTAAATCTCATAGGTATATGGATACATTTTATGCCAAATCAAAAATAGAGCAAGGTTAGAACTTTCCAATATATCCAGGAAATAGTCTAACTCTAAGTAATAAAAAAAATCCTTTTTATTAATCGTCATAGCCTTTACTTAATAAGCATAAAATCAAATCAGAGTTTACATATTCTACCAACCCACAAAAGTCCATGTATTTTTTTTAATTTTAATATAAATGTATTAAGAACAGCTCAGAGTATTATGAGCAAATGTGATTCTGATTACTTGTCATGTCTTTTTAGTAGTTGCAGGAAATATTGAATGATTTATGCAGTTGTAATTGGTGCAGTACCTATAAAAATTGGGTAAGTAAAAGAAGTTTATGAACTGTGGTGATTTATAATTAAATGCTCTAACTTGAGAGTACGAACAGGGTGGGTGTGACATTTGATAAGTACCTTGCACTTCACATTGGCAAGGGGTGAGTCTAAGGTGCAACACAAACAAGGCTGGTTTTGCAGCACTGACTGAGAGGATGGTGGAAGAGAAAGTAGACTTACGTCCAGAGAGGGGACAAAAATGCAGCTCTCCATGCTTCAGAAATGGGACCATCTGACGCTGTGGTGCTGTACTTTGTCCTGCAAGTGGGGAGAGGTGCTTTAGTGAGTGGCACCTTGAAGACCTCTGATCATCTGTGTGGGAGGATAGAGTACCTTTACTAGGTAGTGAACGATTTGCTTCAGAAGGCCACTGGCAGATCTCAGATAAAGAGATGAGCCAAATTGTAATTAATATTTTGGAAGGATGTGGCAGCCCTTAAGGGGGTGCAGAGGAGATTCCCCAGAATGTTGAGGGATTCTAGCCACACCACTTGGTTGGAGAAACCGGTTGTTCTTCTTAGAACAGAGAAGGTTGACTAAAGATGTCAGTTATGACTCTCACCAACTTTTACAGATGCGCCATAGAAAACATTCTTCCTGATTGTATCACAGCTTGGTGTTGCTCCTGCTCTGCCCAAGACCTACTACAAAAGGTCATGAATGTAGCCCAATCCATCACGCAAACCAGCCTCCCATCCATTGACTCTGTCTACACTTCCCACTGCCTCGGCAAAGCAGCCATATTATTAAAGACCCTATGCATCCCAGATATTCTCTCTTCCACTTTCTTCCATCAGGAAAAAGATACAAAAGTCTGAGCTCGCATACCAACCGACTCAAGAGCAGCTTCTTCCCTGCTCCTGAGAGACTTTTGAATGGACTTACTTTGCATTAAATTGATCTTTCTTTACACACTGGCTGTTTCACTACATTCTGCACTCTCTCATTTCCTTCTCTATGAATAGTATGCCTCGTCTGTTTAGCGTGCAAGCATCAATACTAACACGTGGCAATAATAAATCAAATCAAATCAGAAGTGTACAAGATTACAACATAGTTATACAAGATGGACAAAGAGGAGCTTTTTCCCATTAGCTGGTGGTACAAGTACAAGATTGCTGTCAAGATTGAAGAATTTGAAAAAGAAATGTGGGGATGGATATGAAGAAGTGTTTTCTTATGCAGCTGGTGGTAATGGCCTGGAACTTAGTTCCTGCAAAGATGATGGAAATGGAGACCATCACTGATCCACAATCAGGCTCAAAGGACCAAATGGCTTACTCCTGATTCTGTCATCAGAAGAATTCAGCTGTTCCACTAATAATTGTGCCAGATGTTCAAACTCAGCAACCACAGGAGGAGGAGAGTAAATGGCTGGCACCTGAAAGGCAATGTTTGCTGCCATTTTTTTAAGCTTTTTTTTATGGGATGTGAGCATTGATGGCCAGGCCAGCATTTGTTGCCCAAACTAATTACTCTTGAACTGAATGGCTTGCTAAGTCACCTAAGATGGCAGTTAGAAACCAAGCCCATTGCAGTATATCTATCATTGCATGTCGGCAAACTAGGTAAATACGGCAAATTTCCTTCCTGATAGTTTGTGAACCAAATGCGTGTTTGCAACAATTGATGATAGTTTCATAATCACTATTACTAAATTATTCTTTGTTAAGAATTTAGCTTAAATCCATATACCCATTCAATTAGCTTGGGCCTCTGTTTTACTAGTCCAGTGACATTAAGCCACCATCTTTCTTTAAACTGACCCACTTTACAGACATGTTCTCCAACATCAAACTTCAGACATAATTACCACAGACAATTTGCAACTGAGGATTGATCAGAAAGGGGTGTCAAGGTGGCATTGTAGTACTGCGGTAAGCACTGCTGCCTCACAGTACCATGGGCCTGGGTTCGATTCTGACCTTGGGTGATGGTCTATGTGGAGTTTGCACATTTACCCCATGTCTATGTGGAATTTTCTCCGGGAGGTCCGGTTTCCTCCCACAGTCCAGGGATGTGCAGGTTAGGTGAACTTGCCATGCTTAATTGTCTCTTAAAGTCCTGAATTGTGTAGGTTAAATGGACTAGCCATGGTAAATGTGCAGGAATATAGAGATAGGAAGGAGGAGAGTGGTTCTGGACAAGATACTCTGTCAGAGAGTCCGTGCAGACCAATGGACTGAAGTGAATTCCATGATGCTATGATTCTAATTCCACCATCTGCTCTCAATCCCTCCTTCGTGAAGGACACAATGAAAAATACCCTAACTGTACCACTACTGTAATAATGCATTTTCACTGACTTCATTTATGAACATACAGTGGATTATTAATCAGAAAAGGGCAGCCTAGCCGCACCTAGCTCCCTACATGTTGCTGCACTGAGGGGACTCCACCACCACCACCACACACACACCACCCCCCCCCCCCCCCCCCCCCCCCCCCCCCCCCCCCCCCCCCCAAGCCCGGGTGAATACTACTTCTGAGTCCCAACTGATTAACCAAGCCAAATAATTCTTACTCTGTTGCGTTGTCCTTAAGGGGCATTATAAATCACCAGAACTACCCAATTATCATTATTCTTCATGTGTAGCAAAAACAATGAAACATGATACAACAAATACCGCATATTATTATATACATTCATATATTAATCTATTTACCAGGTGCTTAATCCTTATGGTTATAGGTGCTTTGATGCTATTAAAAAATGCAACCCGAGCAGCAGCAACACAGCTTGAAATCTGTAGAGGACAGATTAAATGTTCTTCTGAGACACTTCCAAGAAGCTATGGACGGTGGTGTTCCTGCTTCAGATTGCACCATTTCAGCAATCTAAGCTGCCTGGTAAAGATGGATACATGTGTGTGTGTGTGTGTGAATGTATGTGTATATGGATGTACATGCTTGTGTGTCTATCTCAGATGGATGAACTGCTGACATGTGAATGAGGGGTAGTAGTGTTTACTATGGATACAGTAGCATGGAGTATGTGATATTAGCATATAATTAGATCTTGGGTGCAAAATATTGTGATGTTGGTGTAGGATAGTTATTGTGAGGTGCGTTTGTGAGGTGGGGCTTTATCTTGACCACACATGTGGAATCATTATACTTTTTGCGACAAACAAGCAACATACAGGGGCAATGCTTCTGCCTGTGACCTCCACAGTAAACATTTTACTTGTGCACTTTGTCATCTGCATCTGGTATCTCTTTTGCCACTATGGCCTGAGGACATTCCTGCTTCAATGTATCCCCTCCACTGGGACACTGCCGGTACTGCCTCTGAGAAACTTTGAGCTCTTTCCCTCAATCCGTAAGTCAATGTGAGCCATGCCATCAGCCAACAACCTTCTGACCTTCAGAGAGAATGTGTGCATAAACAATACTTAAATTGTTCCAGGAAAATTGCTCATCAGCATTTGAGTATTAAACATACAAGTCATCACACCCATAAGATTCTGTTTAATCTCCAATGCAAAGAAAGAGCAGTATTTGTTACAATATATGCTCTTATTAAATCAAGTCAACCATTGTTGCTCAACATCTTGATTTTAAATTGAAAAATGATAGGAATGAAAATGACTCCTTGGTTGTTTTTTAAAAGTCATACAAGTCACTGTTTCAATGCCGTGACGCACACTTAAATCATGGTAATTGGCAATTAGCCCCCAAATTATAGGCTAAAATCACATTTTAAAACATACAGTATCCAGTTAGTGCCTAATTTCACTCTTCCCCCAAAATATTCTGTAGTCAAGTTAAAGTACAGATACAGATATATTGTAAGCAAATGACAAAATAGATAGTACAATATCTATTTTGCTCCTTTTTTGTTGAATTATTTTGTTGAATCAAGCAAAACTCAATTTATAGATTAAAGATAACAATGTCTTTAAATGAAGGTTATAGGTAAGTCTAGTAATCTTTAAGTTAGGGACATAAGTTAGACACAACTTTGTGGGCCGAAGGGCCTGTATTGTGCTGTAGTTTTTCTATGTTTCTAAGTTTCTATATATTTTTAATGGCCAACTTGCTGAGTGATCTTGATGAGTAAATGTCTTGCATGGTGTAAGATTGGGCCATATAGAGGGGGCACATTGCAGGTTCACTACTTGTATATGCTGAGTTAGTTGATCTCAGTGGGTAGAAGAATTGGCCTTAGTTCTCCTGTAGGGAATGGAAGAAGTAGCCCAGAACTGTGTTCTCTGATTGTTTTCCACTGATATATGGGAAGTTGTGTCTGTGGACATTGGGTAAGACAAGGGCCAAGTTGAACTACCAGAATTCCATGGCTGGAATTTTACCATCCTGCCTGCCACAGAAATCAGAACAGGTGAGGGGTGGATCATGGAAAGTTTCATTGACCTCAGACAGAATTTTACAATTTTGGGATGAGAGAGGTCATAAAACCCCATTTCATATTGTTGAATTGAGTTGAATTGCAGTTTGGACACTTGCTGGGGCTTTTGAATGCTTGTGAAATCATACTTACGAGATTGCACCATCGGGAAAGGAGGGAATTTTTAAAAAAAACAATCAAGGGATCATTTTCATTCCTATCATTTTTCAATTTAAAATCAGGATGTTGAGCAGCAATGTTCACTTGATTTAATAAGGGCATACATTGTAATAAATACTGCTCTTTCTTTGCATTGGAGATGAAATAGAATCTTATGGATGTGGTGAGTGCATAAACCAATGTTTAACAATAGGAATAAATTGCTTTTAACTAAAAAGAATTTTTAACATTAATTATCTGCTAATACGTTTTCATAAAATAATTCACCATTGATATAATTTCAGAAATTATCCAAGATAGAAAGAGGCTGTTTTGTCCATCATAGCTCTATATCAAAGCAATCTATGATAGTTCCATTTTCCTGGTTCCAATATAAGCACGTAATATTTTTCTTCTTCAAGTGTTTATCTAATTCCCTCTTGAATGTTGTGATTAACTCGGCTTCAATAGTCACTTGCAGTAATATAGTCCTTATTATATACTCTCTGCATAAGAAAAGTACTTCTAACTTCCCTTTTATTCTTTACTATTAAGATTATAATGGTGGTTCATGTCTGATTTATGGTTGATATGAATCTTCAGCATTAAACCATTTCTCTCTTTATTTGAGATTCAATGCATATTCATTGCCAACAACTATAATCAAAACCAGTTAAGAAATAGTACTGTTACAAGCAGTCATTGACTGTTTTACAGAGAAATGCTTTAACAGTTATCGTGAAGCAGATTTCCCTTGATAACAGATATTCTACTTTCTAATAATTGCAAAAGATGCCAGGCAGAGTTTTCCCCAGATTTCCTTAGAAATCAGTTATTGCCTGGATGGAGCAGGTAGAGAAAAATCTGGAAGGGAGAATCACTTGCTCATTATGGAATCTGACCAAATCTCCATCTGTTAATCTAATTGGATACAAGGCCAGACAGGTTGCATGATATTCCCTTGAATCCAGTTGTTCTTGATGTACTCCACCCAGGCAATTATTTAAACACCAGTGCAATAAAGAAAAAAATGCCCCATAGTTATGAAGAGTTTCCCTTGTGGCCTTATATAAATTACATTGTAATATATGGGCTGGAGAATCACATAAGTAATAGCCAAGAATAAAATCTTAGATGACCAGTTAAAATGTTCAGATGTTTACTTTATGGGAAGCAATATTGAAAAATAACATGGGTTTAACTTTGTAAATACTTACCTCATTGTATCAAAGGGCTGATTTTGGTAATAGGTTCTCTCAGCAATGATAATGCTCACAGGCAACTCAGGCTGGAGAAACATGGACCTGTGGCATTAATTTATACTGCATTCATCTACATAGATGAAGGATCAAGAGCAATGTTGGGAAGTCCAATGAGGGGAATGATTCTGCTAATGCATTATTCCATAATCTGTGTTGTTGGATCTGTCGATTTCTGCTTCTTCTATGAAGGAATTTGCTGAATGGTTAAACTTCAACAGCTGTTTTTTCTTTAACCATGTGCAAAAGAAAAAATTGCGTACCAAAAACAACAAATGTTTCTTTGGCTATCATAGTGCCACATTGAAGAGTGGGCCTAGAATAACAAATAAAATTCTTTCTTTTACTCGTAGCCATAAACAACAGCAGATGACTTCTCTTGCCAATGTTTTCCTCTCTTCCATTGAAAGCATTGGTGGACTTCTTATACTAGAGAGGTTTCAATGAAGAAAACCTTTTGCTGCATCTGATATCATTCCAGAATATTGATCATTTCTGTATTAAAATCTACTTGAAGGGCAGACAGACCACAATTTAATATCTCATCCAAAAGATGCTGCAGTTGTTTTGTAGGAGCTATAAACCATTTCAATTCTTTTCGATTTAGTAGCCACTATTCCTGCTCCCAATTGCTTTTCAGTAATTGTTACTCACTATGCCTTCCATCTTAAACTGATGTGGAGCATTGGGGTACAGGAGTAATTAAATTCTTGCTCGAAGCTAGTTGGTGAAACTAAAGTAGGCCTGACAAACCACAACCTTAAAGCAGGCCTTGAAGTTCAACAAACAAAACATTGTGTTTACAGCTGGTGTGTGTGCTAAATCGGGGTGCCTTTATTAAAAAAAAGTTTATTACTTAGGGCTGCTCATGTACTGGACAGAGGGTGGAAGTGACCTTCACAAGAACACAAAGCGTATTGACAGCAAGGGAACAAATGACCAAATGCAGAGCTGTAGTATAAAACCTGTAAGCTGCTAAATTTGACATCGCTTAAACAAAAAAAAACTGCAATTTCTGTCGACTGCAGATAGCTCTACCATTGTGTTATAAATGATTTAGCATTTCAGATGTAAGCATTTACTGAAAATCATATAGGACAAGGGCATAAAGGACAAAATCAAAAATTCAAGTCAGACCTCACATGTCCTTGAAATAATATTATTAAATGTGTGTTGCTTAGGGTAAACGTTCAGAATCTCTGCTCCTGGCTGACAGTCTTTCTCAATGCGAGTATGGATCAAAGACTCGGGTTGCAGGAGTCAGTATGCTTCTTGCACAGGGCTTTGATTTTTCAGTCATTAAAACTGATAACAGAAATGGAAAGTAAGATGAAACATTCTATTATTGCAGCACTGTACATCAAAAATCAGTATGATGATTTTGAAAATTTTCAGGTAAATAAAATATGTATCAATATTATGCTGAATACCATTTTGTGCAGGATTCTAAATTGCATCTTAATTCCATTGTTATACCTACTTACCTACATTAAGCCAGATATGGTTAGCATATTGTAGGATGTTGCTAGTAACTATCCTGTAGATACATCGCAGGCACATCTTGAATTTTGTAACATCAGCAGTTTTTGGATATTATTTAATCCCATGAAGGAAAAGAATGAGATGATTTCAGTTTTACTATTTTATATCTGATTGCCATTTGCTTTCCCCCAATACTCCTGTTCAATAATCCACATGAATTAACTCACAATATAGTGCAGTAATAATGCAACTTTTGCAATAGGAAAATTACATATTTGCATTGCACCAAGCTGCAATCTTAATTACTTGTAATAGTACAGTTACAAATAGTGCAGTTGAATTACCTAAGATTTATTTTTAAACTTTTACGGTTGTTAATATTAGAAAAGAGCTGTTGACATTTCTACAACATTCCAAATATAACTAATACATAAATACTGGAGGGGGGAATTTTATTCCTGGCTGGGATTTAATGGACATCCCATCCCCCACCCCTCCCCTTATGATGGACAGACCAAATTGTAGTGGCCCATTCCAGCCATTGTGAAATATGGGCCCCATTTATTCAGTGCTGGGAATGTGTTGACATGAGGGACCTATCGCTGGCTAATTAGACTCATTACTGAGCTACTTATGAACTATTGTCCCTGAACCCACCAGAATTCAGTGATGACTTAGGGATTCTCTTGAACTTATGCAAATACTGTTGGATTCGCCAACGATAGCTTGGGAGTGGAGGGATGGGGGGATTGTTCCCTTTTTGCCAGGCATCCAGTGCCTGATTGGGAGAAATTTTGAATTTCTGCTGACTAGTTATGCCCTCCCTGCAACTCACATCACGCCCTTCCTCTCCTACCCCAAGGATGTAATGATAGTCCTTAGTGCAGTCACTGAAACATAACCAGCAGCATCAACACTCCTGCCCACTGATTGCTTGACAGTTATCAATGGATGGGATTTCTGTTCCCGAGGAAGGTCCTCTGTTGACCAGTTAAAAACATGGCAAGCACTTAATTTGGTCAGAGATCTTCCATGGTAGCAAAATAGATTTCCCACACGTTGTCCAACTGGTAGGTGGGACCTCCATCAGGAACATTAAATCCAGCCCTCTTTATAAGTATGTATGCACAGAATTTCATTTGATGCACTAGAGTGTTGACAATACAGTGTTGTTGTCTAACATAGCTATTGGTTTCAATCGAAAAGCAATGCTATAACAACACAATAGGCTCACTTTGTAAAATTCTTGGATGAACCACAACCTCTTAAATATATGTTTTTGACAGTATCTTGTTAATTGGGAATTCCTATAAAATTCCATCCCAACCCTTATTTGTTACTGCATTTACACGGCTACTGAAAGTGGTCTCTTTAGGAGATCCTCCTGTAAAATGTTTTAAAAGATCCTTCAAAGTTTTACAGATATTATGAGGATAGTCATATGTGATAATTGTTTATTTGCTCATCCATTTTTTTAAAAAATCTGACTAAGGCCAAAGATTTTGATTTTTTTTTTGTGTGTGTAACCAGAATCTATGTGGAAAAAAAAGTGAGGCTTCATTAGCTAATATACCCTAGCTCGGACTTTCTGTTCAATGATAACACATCACAACACTAACTTTCTTGCCACATTTTCTTTTCAGCTGGGATAAAATTATGATAAAAAGCAGAATTTAAACCCCACTTCATTTCTTTCAATTTTTAAAATCAGTTATAGTAAAAGAAAAGATGGTAATAACATTATTGCATTTTAGAAAAATACATTATTTATTTAAATTGCAGACAAATAATTTGGATCATATTTTCAGAATAGGATCTGGATTTCTTACCTTCTATCTCATTGGCGAGCTGTCCCCAAGGAGACCTAGATGCCAAACAGCAACAGGATGCTGTAATTGCAAAGGAGATTGTCTTTTTGACTTGAAATATGTGCAAAGAGTCAAAAAAACCTATGAAATGCACTTTCATTCTTTACTGTTAGTGCCCCGACATTAGGCTGACTTTAATAGCCTGGGATGATTTCAGCTTATAAATCTTCAAATGGAGGATAAAGTTCAAGTAGATAAAATCAAACAGATGTTGGTGGGAGGATTTCTTCATGACCCATAAAAGTGCTATCATCAAAGAGAAGAATCATTTGTTTTGAATTATTACAATGTTATCAAAAGGACTGTAGCAGCCTGTTTGTTAAGAAATCGGATCTGTTTATCTAAAAACAGAGCAAAAAAGCCATGCTAAAAGGTCTCTGAGAGAGTGTGGCGAGATTGACGGGTGACACAGCAGGGTAAGTTTTGTGATCCAGTGATTGACAGCTGTCCAGTTAAGTTTTCTGTGGGTAGACACTATTGCCACTAAGTTTGGAACTGTGTAAAACATAAGACTTCAGCAGGTTTCATTCTTTTAACATGGAAAACTGAACAAATGTCTTCTCCATTTTCAATGACGTACTTGTCTGATATTTGCAAGAGAAAAAATGTGTATGTACCTACTCTATAGAAATTAAAACACATGAAGTCCTGGTTGTTTTAAAGTCAAAAAACTCAAACTACAAGTTACAGTTTAGGAAGTAGTCATTGTGAGATGTGTGAGTGGGAAATGCATATTTGAAAATGGACAGCGGTTTATTCAAGGGTCTATTTCAAGACCATTTTAAATAATTTGCAAGAGAAAGAAAACAACATGACTAATTTCAAGATTTTCTTTAGAATTTTACTACAGACCCCCAACATCTTTATACACGCCACATGCATAATACAACAATATTGAATACATACTATGATCTGCAATATACATCATCATATTCAGTTAATCATCAGGTCAGTCTCTTAATAATGGAAAGTAATTATGTCGTCAAATGCATTAGCATAATATGATATATTCCATCCTATTTACCATTCCTAATAAACTGAAGCCACATAATAATTAAGACTTTTGTTCAATATATTGATATTTTGTTTAGATTACTTTTGAAATTGATTTCCAAAGATGCACAAACTTTCACTGTAATGGAATTAATAGTGTTTTGCTAATTTCTTTCTTTGGTTCAAATTCTCACAAGAATATATATTGCACAATGAATTCCATAGGCAGTGTAGAACCTTAATGATAGAGCAGTTTGAAGCATTTTAAAGAAGTGGCGATAGCTTGTGTGGAAAGTGATTTAAGAGTAGTGACAAGCAAGGGGTTAAATAAAAATACACAACTGGAAGCATGTAAGGAAAACAGGTTTTCTTAATGCTCTCGCAGTTCCGGTTAGCCTTCAGTAAAATAGTAATATCTGCTTTTCAGCCTTCATATCAGTGATGAAAAGTAACAACCTCTTTGGGAATTGTATTGTTTCTTCTTGAATGATGGTGAGGAAAACCATTTTATGATTTCGTAATTGTAAGCACTTAAATTCAATAAGGTGAATAATTGTTGGAAGGACTCTGTGATCACGTTTATTTTAAAAGAATGATCAAAGCTACAAATGAAAAGTAGTTATGTGCTTGGTTGATATGTATCGTATCAACATGTTATCATGAAATTAAAACTAGGTTAATTACACCTCTGCTTGCTTGGAGTAGTTGGACTGCTTAAAACTGAGCCACATGCAATGCTAATATACAACCCTTTTCTCAAGCTGAATGTGGAAAATCAAAGGCTTTGTGCTACAGTTAAACCTTATGTTCTCTGTGATTCATAAAAAGAGTTTAACATCTATTTACTGAAGGTGCAGCGCTGCTAATAATTGAGTACAATATTGTAGAAAAGCAGCAACAAATCTGGAACAGTATTACAGATTTCATCAAATTCAAAAATAATCTTTACCCCAAATAATAATAATGTCGAAATCTATGCAAATAATTAGCAAATGAAGAAAATTGCACGCGTTTCAATTTCCACAAAATCAGATGAGTCCATGTAACCTTGTCAGCCAGGGCAAAATTTGAAAAATATCTAATAGAGATTTATTTTAATAGTTTTCTTTTAACATTTGAAGGACTCTGTGGCTTCTGTCACATTTCAAGCTATACTATTGGTATGTTTTGAAAATAAAATTCATTTGAACCATTGGACTGGCATATGTAAATACTGTTATTGAGCAAGAAATTGGCCAATTCTATTTTAATGTATTTTACCTGAATTTGAAAGCAGAACTGCTCATCCTTCAATATTGTGGGGAGATTTGGCAGTTTTAACATAATTGGCATTTAAGAAATTCATTAATCGATTAATCGAGATTTGGCAGTTTTAACATAATTGGCATTTAAGAAATTCATTAATCGATTTGTTGAAAGTTAAAACAGTGGATAATATATATATATAATATATAATAAAATGTGTCATTTTATATGTTTAGGTCAAATTTTAAAAACATTGCAATTGCCTTTATATATATTTAAATATATTTACATATATGAGGTGCATAAAAGTAAGTGTAGTGTGTCATTGAATTATATCAATTGATCCTGTATAAATTGAGTTAATTATCATCAAGTGACAAGCAGTATGGGATACCAATATTTTTGCAATATTGGCCCAGTTGTTCTCCACAGCAATGTGTAACTGCATAAAATAAAAGTGTTTTGAAAAGAAAAATATTCTCGCCGAAAAGCTTTCAAAGATTGGTTGACCTCCTGACTTGGGAAGCTATTATGATTCATTGGCAGCATGATTTGTCATTATTAATACATAGTGGAAAGTGCTGCAAGTTGGATTTGAGTGTCAAGCCACTGAGGACCACTGGTCAGATGTTATTCATTCTGCTTTATTTTTACACTTTTATTAATGGTGCAGTGTTGTCTTAAAAAAGTGATCAATGTTACTTTGTGTCAAGTTTCCAATAATTCAGCGTGGGTTTTGATAGTTTCCATATATTAAGCAATCTCACGGGTTCCACAAGGGCAGCCTCACCTTTTTTTTTGGAAGTCATTGTTGGATAAATACTTGAATATGAAATATCTTTGTACCTATAATAAACTTTTCAGAATGGCATATGACAGATATTTTCTTCACCGTTGGTGTAATGATTTTACATTTTCCTATTTTTCCTCCAAAGTAATTGATTTGGTTTCTTCCTCCATGTTTGAAGGTGAAACAGTTAAAAATGATAAAGAACACTTTTGTTGTAGAGTCTTTTCTTGTAAAACTTGTCTTAGATGAAGTACAGACTTTCTGACAACTGCAAGGGCACAATGTTCTCAGTAAATGCTGGTGGTTATAGTTTCTAATTGAATATATACGTTGAAAGGCCAGAGCACCATATTTATGAAGAATTGCCCATTGCAAAATCTCCTGTGTGCCAAGGAAAATCAATCATTTTCATCTTTCTGTATTTGCTTCTGGATGTAGTTCCAATCCAAAATATTACTAAGCTACTTGGTTTGTTCTAAATCTTGGCTGTTGTGAATTATTTCTACTAAGTGAGGTTTGTTGTTGAAAACTTTAGAATGTTGTGAATCAGCTTTGGGAAAAAAAGTCTTTTTAGGTAAAAGTTTGGGTAAGAGATGTTCGGATTACACATTGCATTTCTGTATAATAAAGAATACTATTAGTATTTACATGGTGGGAATGGGGATTTGCGAGTTAGAGTGAAGAAATCTTGCATTATAATTGCCATCTTGTGTGCAAGGTATGACTACAGCCTGTGTGTAGCCACACAGTGGGAGGATGGGAGTCTTGTACTGAGTTACATGTGTGATAAATTACAGTTAAAAAATATGCCTAAAAGCCTGAGAAAGTAATGTACTTGAAATTGACCTGAGTGATGACATGCAATTTTGCAACATTTGAAGAATATTTGACGGTGTAAAATAAAAGAGCCAAGAATAGTAAGCTAAGGATTAAGAATTTTTTGATTCATATTTAACTACTTACAGATTGAAAGAGTATATTTACAATCCACCTAGGCAATTGGCATTGCAGATTCATAAGATACGCCCCTTAGCATCAACTGGATGTCTTTTAAAAATGCAATGGTCTTTAAAAGTAACATTGATGTAACTTTTTTTAAAAAAAAAATACTCTGCTTTCTATAATCTGCTGTTTAAACAAGTCGAAAGTGATGTTTTGTAATTTAACCTACTATTCGGTTCCAAAAAACAGGACGACAACATATCAAGAAATTTTAAGCACTTCATGTTAAGCAATGTATTACAAGAGAAAACTAAAACCCAGGGAAGTAATAGTTTGGGTGGAGTAAACAGGAAATGGAGGCCAGGAATTTCAGCATTCAGTCTCTACCCCAAACAAGCTGGCATGGAATTGCAGGAGATTTCTAGGATATGAGTAACTGCAGTAATTAGTAAGCCCAATGTAAGGCTGCTAAAGAAGCAGTAGAGAGCAGCCATTTTGCCTTGTTTTGGTCCCAGTGCATTCTGGTGTTCCAGATGGAGTAACCCACTCAAAAACATTGCAGTGGGGTTTGTGCCAGAACTGACTGGCTGTTGGATGACCTGAGTGTGCCCAGAAAAACTTTGATAATCAAAGGAGGTAGAGGGAAGTTATTTTGCCAAATCCATGCACCCAACCCCAACTACTACCAGCAGGATTTTTGAGCTTGGGGGCCTCTGGTTGCTGGGAGATATCAAGAGACCTGCATGCAACCAAGAGAAGAATTACACGTTAGCCAGACCTGCAGCTACACTGTTGTCCCCAAACTTGATCACATTGCAAGGCAATACCAGGGAATGGGCCCATGTTAGAAGGGTGCTTCAGACCATATAAATGGCCTAGACTAGTAAAATTCTGCAAAATCCTTCCCAAACTGTTTACATGCAGTTCCAAAATGCTGTGCCAGGCTTATACTTAGGGCTGGATTTTTGCAGAGTCGGCCCACACTGGAGCCACTTAAAAATGATGTTTGGGACCTGATTCTGAGATTCCTGACTCCATTTTTGGCAATGGCAAGTTTCACCAACACAGGAAAAGAGTGTAATGCCCTTATCAAGTCCACAGCCAGCATTTCCACCTTAACCAGCCCCATAGCAGAGCTAGCAATTTCTTAGTCCCACACAGTTTATGTGGAACTGGAGCAATTTCTCTTTGACTTGTGTTCCACAGCTCCTCAGAGGAGTCATGAACCATAGTCTGAATTTGGGAATCTTTTGAAAGGTCCATTCAAGAGGTCTGGTCCATGATCCCTTGACGCTCCCCATGGTTTGTCATACCCTTCATGCCAATTCAATGACAGTCACTCGGCAAGGCCCTTCATGATCTCTATGCCAACTCAGTACCAATGCAAGTCCCCCAGTCATTCCCCTTGGGCCCTCATAGTCTCTCTTCCAATTCATGACACCCAACTACTCCCCATGGCCCCCAAACTCAGTGTCAACTTAAACCCCTTCTATACCCATTCATACAGTGTACATTATCCAAATAAATAATGAGCCACATAATAAGAAGATCAGACATGGAAGTGTTCAGAAAAAAAGGACACATTCAGAAATGTTCTTTAAAAAACTGGTTCCGACAACTCTAAAACAGTATTTAATCAAATGAGTCATTAAGGTAGAAATAACAGCAATTTTAAACACTTGTCTTGACAAATAAGCATTGAGACATTGACAAATGAGGTCACAGAATGAACAACTTGTTATATCGTCTTAAAGATACAAATCAACAAAGTCAACAATTCATTTCACTTGTCAAA
The DNA here is from genome assembly GCA_024679065.1 of Sphyrna mokarran. Lineage (NCBI taxonomy): Eukaryota > Metazoa > Chordata > Chondrichthyes > Carcharhiniformes > Carcharhinidae > Sphyrna > Sphyrna mokarran. The sequence continues at coordinate 119,943,950 of JAGIQG010000001.1, read as the reverse complement.
ACAAAATCCCTATTTAGCTGTTAGCTAAGCATGCATAATGAGAACAGGTGGAAATCCAAATAGTTAGACCTCTGATTGAAAGAGTCTACAAATAAAACTATTCACACACTGCAAGGTCTTCATACTGTTTTAAATGAGTTCACCCTTGTACCCACATCTGTTCGTGTGTTATATGGTGATTGTATTTTATCCTGCATTCATTAAGGAAACGTGTTCTAGATGTAATACATGAAGATTGCCTGAGAATTGTCAAAATGAAACAAGTCCTTCAGGAAAAGGTATTGTTCTCAGGAACTGTGCAGCATAGAGCATAAAATCCATGGGGAGGTGATGACTTAGTGGTATCACTCCATGCCGTCCTCCAATCCAGTTCCCCCTTTACCAAGGCCTGATTGGAACAGCACACAAAATGGGTGCAATGGTCATTAAAATGCATTTCATGCATTTAAATTGACTTGATGGACTGCTCTCCCAACCTCACTGGCACTTCCCCCTTCATCACCGTGTTTGCCCATCCAGAATCGGTGCGAAACAGACATGCTCCATTTAATTCCAATTTTGGCATTCCAGTTAGTGAGGAGGTAAATGCTGTGCTGGTGGGAATATGGGGACTTAAGGGGCTCAGTAGTGTTGTGTGGGTGGAAAAATGTCCGTGAGAGCCGGGGGAGGTATTATATGGCTTGGGATGGAAGTGGCAGGGGAGCAGCATTCTATCAATTTTTTCTGTAAGTGCAGTTGGAGGTACCAATTAGAGCTGCAGGGTTTCGGATGCGTTTAGTTCTGCTCACATGCTTGTGCAGTGTGATTCAGAATCGCTGATATTTTTGCAGGCAGAGTGCATATGAGGGTGCCTGAGAATGGGTCTAAAAGTTGGATCTGAAACACTCCCAGTTTCAAGTCTGCCCTGCACTTTGAATTAAAATGGTAAAATAAGGCCAATAAGTGGCAATTCAACCTCATTGAGCAACAATGAGTTCAGTGAATTTGCAAACTACTTGGCTTTCACTCATTGAAAAAATCACAGGCCATTGGCCAGAGCTAATGGAGAAGTCAAGAGATTTATGTGTACTTTGAAAAAAAAGTGACACCTACAGCAACAGTGGAGATCAGGTCATAGGAGCAAGAGCTGTATTAGTTTGATAGCAATTACAGAGTAACCCCTCACTTAGCCAATGGGAAACCTCCAGCTCTACTCATCTTTGCATAACCATGTCTACATGTCTTCTTGAACTAACCTGCAAAGCTAGTGGTCAATATGTATGCAAACACAATCAAGGACAGAAAGATCAAATGAGAGTAAACTTAGAACAAAATATGAAATTCAGAGCTGTCAATAAAGCCAGCAAATGAAGTGCTTGTGAAACATGACAGACATGACATGAAACTATTTGTGTGACAATCACAAAAGGATCTATGATCAGTGCTGAGCACGGTTCACAAATTGTCACACAAAATGTGTTGTTCTACAAAGCATTGAAAACATAGGCTGGAATTCCCCAATGTCACATACTCCACCACCACTACCAGTGAGAATAGAAAATTTGGTGCTCAGCCAGATCTACCTTCATTGCAGTGGGACCTGTGAACCTCATCTGCAGGCAAGGTCAGAGAATTCTGGCCATAATGTCAGCATTGAATCCAATGAAGAATAACTCAGATGAAGAACTTAGGTTAAATTTGATCCTAACACTGGGGACCACTGTTGGCAAAATCCTGGCCTGATGTTTGATATCATAGGATCATAGAACCTTACAGTGCAGAAAGAGGCCCTTTGGCCCATTGAATCTGTACCGAACACAATCCCATCCAGGCCTTACCCCCATATCCCACATATTTTACCTATTAATCCCTCTAACCCTACACATGCCAGGACACTAAGGGGCAATTTCTTAGCATGGCCAATCAACCTAATTTGCACATCTTTGAACTGTGTAAGGAAATCAGAGTATCCAGAGGAAACCCATGCAGACACGAGGAAAATGTGCAAATTCAACGCAGACAGTGACCTGAGTCGGGAATCGAACCCAGGTCCTGGGACCTGTGAAGCAGCAGTGCTAGCCACTGTGCTACCATTCTGCCCAATATAGTTCTCATTAGAGAATATGTCCATCATACTTAAGTGATGTTATCAGGAAATTAATTGTTTTTAGTTTGAATAAATCATCTTTCTCATTGCATATAATGGAATGCATTGTTAAATTATTAGGGAATTTAGAATATATAATTGCGTAATTAATAAGGTTGGATGTTCACATTATTATTTACCATCGGAAACAAACCATTGAAACATGCTATTCCTCTCCTTTACAAAGAAGAGGAGGGATGTATTGTATTGAAAATGGCATTGTGCATCTTGCCACTTAACACTATACAAGTCCTAGCAGAGGGAGTCTAAAAGTGGAATAAAGGAATCCATGTTTTAACAGGATGCGTGGCAGGTCTGCTTTTCATTGAATATTGCTGAACCTTACTATTCCTTCCCAAGACATTCACATCATTCTGTTTTCAGCCTCAGTAATGGCCACTTCTCCCAGTGATGCTGCCAAAACTGCAGAGCTGCTGACCCTCTGACTGGGCTGACACCTTTGTGAACCAGCCCACTATTCTTACTTGGATGCTGAGAACAGAGGTAGCCAATGAAGAGGCCGTTGCTGGGATGAATATTGTTGTGGCCCCACTGCTTGCTTGCGAGGGTTTGGGCCCCACATTTGATCCTAACACTGGGGACCACTGTTGGCAAAATCCTGGCCTCCGCTTCATATTGACAGAACTACACCACTGCGCTTACTGACAGCTGTAGGCTTTTTCATATTGGACATGGTGTGGATGAGACCATTACTAAGCTTTCTGCCATAGTCATGGATAACAGAACAATACTTCTGTCCATATGCTGCACCTGTCACAACATTCTGAGGATTTAAGATCTCACAGTGCATGTTCATTTTGATAGCTTTGATTGTTGGCTCTTTGGGCCAGAGGCCAAGATGATGAGAGCACAAAGGATTTAGGACTCCTTTGGAACAAAAAGTGAAATTTCAGCGCTGATAGACATGTCCAAATGTGTGCCTATCAGTTCTTATCAAAGATTAGATTCACAGCATAATTTCAAGCTTTCTTCTTGCACTGAAATGCATTGAATTAGGAGGAGAAATTATTTGCATTTTATGCTACTTCTGTCTCGGATAGAAGTAAAGATATTGGATTAATACTAAAGGAAACCACAATTGATTTACAAGTAATTTCACTCTATCTAACAATAGTGAAAATACCTTGATCCTGTTTCCAGCCACTTCTTCTAATTCATTCAAGATATTTTCCCACTACAATCGGACATTATGAGAATATGTTAAGTAATTGAGGATTTTTCTCGATCATTGTTTAAAATGACTCATATCCTGCATAGTCTTCTTTGTAAACCCGAACTGAGAAGTTCCTCAAAGATTTTCCCTCCTCACTGTTGCTATTTGTTCATATGCTCAGCTAAAATCCCTTTTATGTACATAAATGGTGTTTTCACCAAACTTCACTGAAAGTTATGATGGAAAGAAACCCCAAGAAAATCTTTGGCAATGCTGTCACGGGGGATCCAGTTTTGCCTGGTGCATGGCAAAAATGCAATTTAATTAAAGTTCTGACAAAAACCATGAAATTAAAGTGTTATTAGGTGGCAGATGAAATACACTCTGACAAATAGGAAGAAAAATTGGACTTCACAAGATAGTATTAAAATAGCTAAAAGATGAAATAAAAATGAAAGCCTTCTCCTTTAAGAGTTCTTTATATAGCAGGGGTGGCCAAACTTATTAAAGAGTTACATACAATAATTTTCAGATGCACAAGAGTTACAAGGCATGAACAAACATTACTCAGGCTACTTACTGCTTGTAGAATTCTTTTGGGTCTCCATCCTTGTTGTAAATCTTTGAAAATCTGCCTGTTATGTGGCTAAGGCTGCACGGAGGAGTTTCACCAGGTGTTGAGGATTGCATGATGTTTCGAGTTGACAAGCTTCATTACGGCATACAGAGGTTCACAATTAGCACGTTGTGTCAGAAACTAAAATGAATCACAGACTAGTTCTGTTTTCCTGAGCTGAGAATATTTTGTTTTAAGCACTTGCTCCCAGAACTTGACTATAGATTGTAATCTACTCCTGTGGTTCCATTGTGATAGCGGATGTTTTGGTAACAAGAAGTTCGAGAATCGGACAGCCATCACTGGCCACATCAACCACGAATGGGTTTACCAGGAAGGTGAAGCAGGATCTCAACATCTGTAATTGATTAAGCCTGACTCAAAAATTATCAAACAAATCCTTGTAATTTAGCCCCATATTCTTCAAGTTGTCTAATACTTTACTTTGATACCAGGGAAGGTTCTGACCGTTCCTTTGAGACAGGGAAAGTGGTTGAAGTTTCTTGGCAGTGTGTTTCTTTACAAAAGCTTCACTTTTTTCTGGAAGGTGAAATCTGTCTGAATACAGTCAGAAATAATCTTGCTCTGTCCCTGGAGGTTCAGGTTGAGAGTCTGCAGATGCTGCATTACATCAATTAGAAATGTCAGATCCTGGATCCATTCCTTATCTTCCACTTGTGAATAAGACCTTTTATTTTATTTAAGGAAAGCAATAATAGGCCACAGCAGTTTCACAAACCAAACAAGACATTGTTGAATGGACAACTTAGCTTACAATGCAGTAGAAAGAGATACTGTCTGGCTTGTCTTTCACATCTAGCTCTTCAATAACATTTCTGAACTGTTGATGAGTCTTCCCATTTGAGAGGTTGCATTTGACAGTTTCAAAGACTCTTTTCATAGCATTTTCGTATTTGAAGTATCTGGCTGCTTGATGATCATGAAGAATTATGCAATGAAGGTTAAAAACTCCAGAAATTTGAGATTACTGTTCAACAGTGCAATTTGGCCTACGTGTCCCCCACCATTGCAGGTGTTCCATCCGTCACAACATTGATCAGTTTATCAACTGCTCCATCCAGTGCTGCCTATATGTCAACACCACAAATTATTTCTTTAAGTGCCACAAAGTCCAACATTTCTTCTCTCAAATTACACCTGAAGAAACATAACATACAAACATGCCTGCTGCGGGTTACCTTGTACATTCATGGATTCATCGAGAGCTAAGTTGAATGCTAAAGAATTCTTCAGATGATTTTGCATCTTGCTTGCAATGTCGGCACAGGTCTTGGGGATATGCCTCTCCATTACTTGGTGTGAAATTGGATGTTTATAATATATGTTGCTGAAGTTTGGTACTCTTTGAGTCTAAAACTGCAACAAAGTAATCAATATTCTCCTTAACAAATTCTCCAACGGAATATGGACATTTAGCACAAGCAATATTCCATGCCATAACAATGCTAGTTTCTACTGTTGTGTCAACTTCCCGAGTAAATGATGAAAGTAGTGCTGTTGACCATTTAGGGGTGATTTTAACATGATTAACTTGTTCTTCCACACTTGTAATTCAGGAGGATAGTCATAGAAATGGTTTTTGTGATTCATTACACAGTAGCCTTTCAGCTTCTTTACATGCCTACAATCATAAGATCCCTACAGTGCAGAAAAAGGCCTTTTGAGTCCTCAAATCTGCTTTTGATTACAATCCCACCCAGGTCCTATTCCCGTAACCCGACATGTTTATCCTGATAATCCCTTTGACACTAGGGTCAATTTAGCATGGCCAATCAACATAACCTGCACATCTTTGGACTGTGGGAGGAAACCAGAACACTTGGAGGAAACCCAAGCAGACATGAGGAGAATGTGTGAACCCCATACAGAGTGACCCGAGGCTGGAATTGAACTCGGATCCCTGACGCTGTGAGGCAACAGTGCTAACCCCTGTGCCAATGTGCTGCCCACTGTCTTTATAGTGAGTGAGTTATATTTGCAGCTAAGACAAATAGGTTACCCCATTTAATGGTGAAAGCAAAGCCCTCCTCTCATTCAGTTTTCATCTTCATAGTTCAGTTTCTTATAATTTGACAATGTCACTTTCATTCATGTACACAGGATTAAAACTGCAGAATTTTCTCAAAGATACAGCACTTGGGTAGGAAGAGCATTAACTGGACTCCAAAGGCTGAGAAGTTGCAATGGATTGGGTTGTTGGTCAAAACATCAGAAAAAGAGATGTGGAAATTGCTGATGGCTGGGTGACAGAAAGAAGAGAGATGGAAAGAAAGAGTTTAAACATAGAAAAGAAAAAAAATCTTCAGTTTTTCTAACCAAATCTTCCAGGCTTCAGATTCAGAATACAGCCACTGAAAGCTTTGAAGTCCTATGTGCAAGAATAACAAAAAGATCTTGCAACAGTGCTGAAATAAATTGCTAAATTGAAGGAAGGTTAAGAAAACCAATGATTCCTTCCAGCACTTTCGTGAGATTTCTTTCCCAGCTTTCCATTGCCACTACATAGGGCGGTTTCAATGATACTTTTTTTTTCATTTCTGTTTGGATAAGTTGTTTCCTTCTGATCCTCCAAAGTGCAATCTCAGGAGTGAGAGAACAGCTGCACATTATTAAGCATTTCTTTTCGCACTGGTTTGTTTTTATTTCTGATCTTCCACAGCACCATCTCAGGATCAGGGGAAGAATCGCACGCTATTAAGCATTTTTTTTTTCACTTCTCTTCGGATTGCCTTTTCTTTTGATCCTCTCTAAGTACAATTTCAGGATGGAGCCTGGAGGGAAGGACTACAAGTTATTGGCTGAACAGTCGATGTGAATTGTGGAGGCGTTGTTTAGTCACCTCTGTTATATAGGCTTACATACATCAGAGTACATGGAGTATACAGCAGAGAGACAGGTGCCTGGTGGGCAGTGTTAGGGTGCTTGGTGAGGAGTGCCAGGCTTGCAAGGCCCCAGTGCCAGGAAGGCAGTGTCAGGGTGCCAAGCTGGCACGGCCCAAGGGGCACTGCCATGTCCAGCCCCTACCATCCAGGGGGCCTTGGTGATCTCTGGTTCTAACAGTGAGGCCATCATGTCAAGTCCTTATTGATGGAGCTTCAATGGGAAGGCTGCTAAGGCAAATGAACTCAGACAATTGTGGCCCAGATTCGTTAATAATATTAAAATTAGATATAAAATTTCCTGGGAGCAAGGATGATCAGGCGGGATATCCAGGACGACTAAGATCATGACAGATGAGAATTTTGTTGCAAGCTTGGTTTTTCGTTCTCTCACGCAATCTTACTGGTTCGCTCTGCCTTTTGACTGGCATGATAAGCTGCTAAGATTGACCCTGCCTCGTTCTTTTGTTTTAATCCTACAACTTGTAACATTGTTAGGGACATTACAAGACAAGTGCTGCATCAATGAACCCGGGAGAATGTTGCCTATTGCTCCATTTGTAATTTTCTCGCCATAATGCATCATAGTCCCCATGTCCCGACAAGCCTGAGACGATTTTTAGCCCTGTGAATTTCAGGAAAAAAAACTTAATTTTCCTTAAAGTTTTTATTTGCTGAAACTAATTCAGCGAACTGATCAAATTGTTCCACGCTGTCTACAAATGGTATTTACATACCAAAGATATATAGGATTGAGTCCTGTGTTTTGGTGTTCTGAGGCTGTACTGTCGATGTTGTAACATGAATGCTAATACTGCTCTCTCACTGAGTCTGTCTTTATTTTGGACATGGCAAGGTTCATATAGTTTATAACTGGCATCCATGCTTGAGAAATTCAATGCACGATTGCATTAGAGTTCAGATTGCAAAACCCATCATGCGCATCATTTTACTGCGGTGTTTAAAATATGACATCTCAATGTCCTTGGGGGCTTTTCCCTGACTGAATAATTACATCTTACAACTACAGCAAGGTACTTACCTAAGTCTTTATGTCAAGTGTGGTTTTTTTTTTGCTCTGTTTTGGAGTTCGAAGAATGCGTTTCAGAGGATAACAAATAATCTCTGCTGGGGAGAGGGATTTTGTTTTCATGCGTGAGAAACGCTGCAAAACTGTGAAGGGCCCAACCTATCACAACATTCATTGTTTTCTATAGGGGATCAATAACGTGGAGTCTCAGCACTCACTGACCACACCGACAGTGAAAATAGGTCTCTGCATGGTCTAATTAATATGAGATTAATTCGCTTTAATTAGTGGGGAATGGGAATGCAGCAAACAAGTATGTGGTGCTGAGCCCAAAGTAAAATTAAATATTTGAAATTAAACTACAGTCAGCCCCAGCAAATAGCTTGCAGAAAATCTTGGCCAAAGTTTGAATATCCAGAACTCAGACAGGCTGTTGGGGCATGTCTGGATCAGCCCCCAATAACCCATCAAGTTATCATCGCTCCTATTTGACATGCACCAGCTTATTGTCCACAGCCTAGGTGGGGTCTAACTTCAAAGAACCCAGGGTGGGCTCAGATGTCCTGTCAACAAGTCATCAACTAGATCATTGGTAGCTGCAACCCCTCCACCTGAGACCCCATTGGAAGAAAGCCAAGGGTAGGTGGAAAAAGCATTAGGCCACAGGGAGATAAAATAGACATTCTGTACACCATGGGAATGAAGACTCGAAATGGGAGATGATTGAGACCAGACCAGACCAGACTTGAGAAGGAAGGAAGGAAGAAAGGAATAAACAGCCAGCAAGGATCAGCTTTATGAAGACAAACCAGAGGGATTCATAGACCAGATCTACAGCTTGCGAAGCCAGGTTTACAGATAATATAGCTGAATCCTGGGTGTTTCTTGTATACATAGTGGGTAATTTACAGGTTAACTCTATTTAATAAAGTTTGTTGCATTATATATTGGATGACGAGAAGCCTTGTCGTCCAATATTTAGCATTCAGTAATTTATCTTTGCATTAGCTCGTTAGAGGTAAAATGCTGAGATCAATTGCAAAATGCATGACTCTCAGGTGAGTGCAATATACAAGATACCCCATCTTCTGCCACAATAGCATTATTCTCCATACTTTAATTTTTATATATACAGTGGGAAATTATCTAAAATTCAGGGTTAAAAAAGGTTTCCATTGGAGTTTAGCAACCTGATCTGGTGATTCAGTGGTGCAGTGGTTAGCACTGCTGTCTCACAGCGCAGAGACCTGGGTTCAATTCCTACCTCAGATGACTGTCTGTGTGTCGTTTGCTCATTCTCCCTATGTTTACATGGGTTTCCTCCCACATCCTAAAGATGTGCAAGTTAGGTTGATTGGCCATGATAAATTGCCCCTTAGTGTCAGGGGGATTAGCAACGTGAATATGTGGGGCTGCAGGGATGGGTACGGGCAGGATTGTTGTGGGTGCAGTTTTAATGGGCCAAATGGCCTCCTTTTGCACTGTATCCTATGATTCAATAGTAGATACAAAAAAAACTGATGACCTCCTTCAAAAATCTTATTTGGAAAAGTTGCTCCATCAAATAGCAAAGGTCTACAGGTTCTAGTTGCCTGAGATGAATGAAAATCCCCTGTGTACTTAATTTAACTATTTCAGTGAGTTTTTGTAATTAAGAATTGTCTCAAGAAAAAAAACATCAAGATAGTCAGAACAAATAATACAAGAATCTAAAAAGGAACCTTACAAACTTATCCATCTTGGAAAAACACTGCAGCCAACTGGCCCACATGGAGGCAAGCAGTGAAATTTGGTTCAGCTTATCTTAAGGAACATCGATGCCAAACTCACAGCATCCAATGTGCTCAGTTGATGGGCACAGCTATAATAGTCCTCCCAAAAGAACCAATAATGGCCAGATGGACTACTGATGATTGAGTTTAAAAGTTGGCAAGACATGTTATAACTTTGCAGAACCTTAGTTAGGCTGTACTTAGAATATAATGTTCAATTTTGGTCGTCACACTACCAGAAGGATGTAGAGGCTTTGGACAGGGTGGAGGGTTAAGACTTTGGAGATTTACCAGGATGTTGCTATGTAACATTAGCTGTAAGGAGAGTTGGAGGAACTTGGTTTGTTCTCACAGGAATGGCGGAGATTGAGGGGCAACCTAATAGAAGGCTACAAGATTATAAGAGGCATGGGCAGAGTGGACAGTCAGAAGCTTTTTCCCAGGGTGGAAGAGTCAATTACTCAGGGGCATTGTAGAGTATAGGGCTAATGGTAGGGCTCTTAATAGTGTTGAGGAACAGAAGGATCTTGGTGTATGTGTCAATAGATCCCTGAAAGTAGGCAGTCAAGTGGATAAAGTTGTTAAGAAGGCATATGGAGTCTTAGCTTTTATTGGTAGGGGGATTGAATTTAGGAGCCGCAGCATCATGTTGCAACTGTACAAAACTCTAGTGCGGCCGCACTTGGAGTATTGTGTGCAGTTCTGGTCGCCACATTATAAGAAAGATGTGGAGGCATTGGAGAGGGTACAGAGGAGGTTTACTAGGATGTTGCCTGGTATGGAGGGCAGGTCCTATGAAGAGAGGTTGAAGGATTTGAGGTTGTTTTCGTTAGAAAGGAGGCGGCTAAGAGGGGATCTTATTGAAGCATATAAGATGATTAGAGGTTTAGATAGGGTGGACAGTGATAGCCTTTTTCCTAGGATGGAGAAAGCTAGCACGAGGGGACACAGCTTTAAATTAAGGGGTATGAGTTATAGGACGGATATCAGAGGTAGGTTCTTTACTCAAAGAGTGATTAGGGAGTGGAATGCCCTGCCTGCAGCTGTTGTAGATGCGCCAAGTTTGGTGGCGTTTAAGAGGTTAGTTGATAAGTATATGGATGAGAAGGGAATGGTTTAGTTAGGAGGGGCATTGCTTTTTATTTTGGTCGGCACAACATCGAAGGCCGAAGGGCCTGTTCTGTGCTGTATTGTTCTATGTTCTATGTTCTATAAGTGTAAGGTGCAAGGGGCAAGGCTTAAAGGAGATGAATGAGGCAAGTCTTTTACACAGAGGGTAGTAGGTGGCTGGAACTCACTGCCGGAAGAGGTAGTGGAAACAGATATGATTGTGACTTTTAAAGGGCATTTTGACAAATACATGAATAGGATGGGAATAGAGGCATATGGTCCCCAGCAGGGTCAGGGGTTTTAGTTCACATGGGCCGCATGTTAGTGAAGGCTTGGAGGGCCAAAGGGTCTATTCCTGTGCAGTAACTTCCTTTGTTCTTGTTCTCTTTGTATTCACTGGACTAGATGCTAATCCCATCTCTGACTCTTCTATCATGATGAGGATCCACAGGAATCAATGAATATATTCAAACAACAGGAATATACTCAAATACCTCTATCTGATTTGGTGTTGCCAAGAGAGCCCAACAGGAAAAAAAACAGTTTGAACCATCATTTTAAGGCCAGTTCAGGCCAATATTCTTATTTCTCCATTTTGTTTCCTTCTAGATAAGCAGTGGACACTGTGCATAGCCACATTAAGGGAGTAAAATCAGATCCAGTCGCTGAGGGTCAACATCCCTTTGGTGGTAAAATTTGTGAAAATCTCAGCAACTACAAACCTTTGTAAAAATCCAGTCACAGATAACTGCTCTTTGCCAATGCTTATTTTCAGAATAATTTGGCCAATTGACAATGTTGCAAGCACATAATCCAAAAAAATGAGTGATTCATTTTCATATAATTGGCCCATCGAGTCTCTACTAATCACATCCCACTCAGGTCCTGTTCCCATAATCCCACCCATTTATCCTAGCTCAACCCCCTTGACACTGGGGTTAATTTAGCATTATCAATCAACCTAACCCACACATCTTTGGACTGTAGGAGGAAACCAGAGCACCCGGAGAAAACCCATGCAGATACAAGGAGAGTGCACTCTCTGCATAGACATTGATCCAAGGCCAGTATTGAACCAGGTCTCTGGCGCTATGAGGCAGCAATTTTAACCACTGTGCCAACCTTTTAAAATTGAACCTTTTGGTTAGATATGGCAATGTGGTTAATTGAGAAATTGGCCTATTGTGACATTTTGATGAGCTGTTAGTTAGCTAAGCAGCTTCCAATCAAACATGGAAGTTATAATAATAAATAAATATAATTTCTTATTACAGCACCTATGAAGAATCTCTCACAGAGACATAATTCACTCCATTGCATGTCTTGTCCTGGTTATCAACCTTGCGAATATCTATTTTCTTTGCTGTTTAATTAGTATTCTCTATTGTGTGATTAGTCCTTTATCTAATAGACACACAGAGCCCAAATTAGCACAGGGAGATTGGGCAGAAATGAAAAGTGGATTAGTGTTACCTTCATGCTGAAAAAAAATTAAGGGAATAATTCTACTGTGATATTAACTATGATGTTACTTTAAAGGATTAAAATTTCTCTTCAGTTCCAAACCTTTTGATTCAACATGATCCTTTTATTCAACGTACACTGAGGCAATGTGAAAAAGCTGATACAAGAATAGAAATCCTTGAGAAAGATTAATTAATTTATCACTTTAGTAATTTTGAAGTTCCACAAAGGCTGCATCAGCTTAGTAAAAGAATATTGGGGGTAAATTTCCCAAATGGTTCTACTGATTACTTTGGTAAAAGAGCTGCAGAAATTCTGGGGAAAAAAAAAACAAAACGCCTGTGGAAGTTTACCCTCACTGAAGCTTATTTGACAGATAATCCAAACTCAGTGCAGCCCAATGTAGATTATGTTGGTGAGACCCATCGCCGTGGCATATTCCATGACAGAAATCAACTACAGAATGAAGCAGGAACCAATTTCCTGTGAGATAACAAATGGTATTACTGGCTTAAAGAATTACCTGAATATAAAACATGAGTAAAGCAACAATGAAAAAGATAACCTCAGCTACTTTTCACCATTAAGTGGCTCAAGAAACTCATATGTGAAAATTGAGTTAGAACTTGCCCAAGATCAGAAAACAACAAACTGGCGGGCAGGAGTTGCCACTATCTGAACATGATCTCTGGGTTTATTACCAGAACTCAAATGTACCGCCATTTCCAATGTTATGGAAACTTTCACACAGAGAAACAGTGGTGAAGCGATTTTCATTGGACGTTTTCTACCTTTGGAATCTAGGGCATGCCCTGAGAACAGAGCCCTGGTAGCTCAGTCGGCAAAGCATGAACAGATTAATCTGAGGGTCCCAGTTTGTGCGTCTGTGCTGCTTGTGGGGTGGCACAGTGGCACAATGGTTAGCACTGTTGCTCGACAGTGCCAGAAACCTGGGTTCAATTTTGGGTCATCGTCTGCCCGGAGTTTGTACATTCTCCCCGTGTCTGCGTAGATTTCTCTGGGTGCTCTGGTTTTCTTTCATGGTTCAAAGATGTATGGGTTAGGTGAATTGGCCATGCTAACTTACTCTAGTCAGGGGGATTAGCTAGGGATTGGGACAGGTGGATTTTGTCAGTGCAGGTTCAATTGGCCAGATAGCCTCTTTCTGCACTGTAGGGATTCTATAATTCTATTATTCTAGTATGATCACCTGGGCTCTTATCTTGAAAAACAGATATAGCTTAGATTGTTACTTGTGAAAGCTGAAGTGTTGGAACACAAATTAGATTTTTGGGATTATCTCTCATATTGAGTGTGTAATCCATCTGAGATGATAGAACCATAGAATCCCAACTATGCAGAAGGAGACCATTTGGCCCATCAAGCCTGCACCAACTCTCTGAAACAGCATCTTACCCAAATTCACCAACAACACCACACCTTCATTCCTCTATAACCCCACACATTTAGCATAGCTAATCCACCTAAGGTTGGACATTAAGGGGCAATTTAGCATGACCAATACTACCTAACCTGCACATCTTTAGACTTACCCAAATTCACCAACAACACCACACCTTCATTCCTCTATAACCCCACACATTTAGCATAGCTAATCCACCTAAGGTTGGACATTAAGGGGCAATTTAGCATGACCAATACTACCTAACCTGCACATCTTTAGACTAGAAAAGACTGGCTGAAATTTTCTGGCTATTTACATCAGCGGGATTCTCTGGTCCTGTTGCAGTGAGCAAAGATTTGGCTCTATCCTTGCTTGCAGTGGTGGTGGGATGTGAACCGTTGGAAAATCCTCCCCACCCCTCCCAACTGTTTTGTTCATTTTGTTTATGGCCTTGACATTCTGCGTAACAGAATTCATATTTAATTGAGGGAAATCTGAGCATTTCTGAAGCAGAATAATTTAAATATCTGCTTGGGAGCCATCAAAATAACTTGAGTTTTTACAAAGTTGTCGTTTGTAATTTTGGATTTAGACAAGATGTACCAATAAAAATAGTATTGCAAAAGTTCACAGCCAAGCAAACATCAGTGGTATATTATCTAGTATTTCCTAAAGGTTGAAGTTTGGTCAGTCTCAAAGTTAGTTTACTTCAGCAAATAGTGACTGTACTTTGTTTTGTTCTGGTTCAGCTCTGAGTCAATGGTGTTTATATTTAACAGCGAAGGAATACAAATTTAGACAGTGCCTTTCATGACCAACTAATATCCAAAGCATCTAACAGCCTGTGGCATACTTTTGAAGTGTAGTCACTGTTGTAACATAGGAAATGAAGTAATCAATATGCACATAGCAAGCTCCCACAAAAAGCACCCTGATAATATTCAGGTAATCTGGTCTTTTTTGTGATACTGATTGAGGTATTAATATTAATTGAGACACCAAGAATAACTCCCCTACTATTCCTCTAAATAGCTTCATGGGATTCTTAATGGAATTGAACCAAGGTTTCAGAAAGATTGCAGCTGAAAAACAAATAATCTGTGTGGTTAGCCCCTTTATCCCAGATATAACGTCTCAAACACATCAATAGCTTCCTTTACTCTGCCAGGGTGATTCCTCTATACTGGTTTTCCTTTTGCAGCTTGTGGTGGTAATGTGGAATGTGTGTTACATGGAGACAGAGTGGCCAAAGCAGTAGGAGCCAGGAGGTGAGGCATCAGTAGGTCTTCTCTGCTCTATGCTGGCATTACAATGACAGCATGCTGTGTGCCTTTGCTCACCTTCACCAGGTCCTAGAGAGCAAGTGTATGAAGGATGCATGCAGGAGCCCCAATTATGGGCCTAAGGGCTGCCAGCAGCATTGTCTTATACTAGTCTTTGTGAAGAAACCATATTTTTCTTCCTTCTGCACACAAGAGACGCAGGAACACCTAAGAAGAGGGCAAACACTGGTGAAGGTGTCTCTGATATCTGATCTCTGACCTTGGAAGAGGTGGCAGCTCTGGAACTTAGAAGTCCATGTGATTGCTGATAGCAAGACAGGAGCGTCAACCAAAGAGAGTGAGGAGGCAATGGGCACATGTGAGTGCCTCAGCACATCGAGAGATGGAAGGAGGAGTAAAGCTCTGAACTCTGAAATGTTAGTGTTCTCTCATGCAGGTCTCTGCTCTCCCACAGGGCAGGTAGCCACTGAAATCAGAGAGGCCAGCTGTCCTCCTCCTCCTCCTCTGAGGAGGAGTGGTCTTCAAAGAGTGTAGCATCATATCATTCTCCTGCACCTTTCACCTGAACAGATATGATTACAAGTGCTCACAATCAGATTCAGGGTCAAAAGCTGGTGAGAACATCACAAATGGCCCCAAGCACTTGGACAAAGGCTGTGACTATCAAAGCCACTGCAGTCGGAGCAATGTAGGAAACCAGGTCCAGGTAAAGTCTGAGGATGAAAATGGATCAATACAAAATTTGACACCAAGGCACAAAAAGGGATATTAAGACAGATGACAAAATGTTTGGTCAAGGGGAAGATTAGAGATGTTATGCCGTGCAAGGCCATAGAAGATTTGAAACTAGGAACTAGAATGTTAAAATTGAGGCATTACCAGGTTTGAGATACATATGGATTAGTCAGCAGATTGGAGATGGGGAAACAAGACCTGTGAGAGTTGAGATGCAGACAGCAGAGATTTCAATGAGCTTAAGTTTTTAGAAGGTGAAAGGTAGATAATTACTGAAGATGGAGACAGCCAAGGTTACAGAGTTTGAAGTAGGCAGTTTTTCCTCATGGAGTGAATATGAGTGAAAGGACAACACAATAATATTACATTTACAGTAATGGCTGTTTGGACATCGAAATTCAAGCGGGGAAGAGAATAACATTTTAAAAGGAAGATAAAATTGTTGGATTTGTCTGTTAAGCATGAAAAAGTTAACTATAATACACTGCTGATTGTTCACAGTTCCTTTTCACATCAATATTTGATGCTAATTTCATGGTGATGCTCTTTATAGTGAAAAGGTTATCATCAAGGTGAATTTACAAGGGTGGTAATATGGAAGAAGCAATGTTATCATCCAACTGAACAAGCTTTATCAAGCCAGACAGAAGTTCAAAGAATGATATTAATCTATTTTGGGAGACATTCATTTTGATTAAGATTCCATATGTAGTTGTAATGCAGCTACTGCTGGCCAACTGTACAATAACTTAGTCACAGAGCAAAAGAAATCTCCAGAGACTTCACAGACATGTAGCTGCCTGATGCTATTTTCAATTCAGATTTAGTGAGGATTGCCACGAAAAATGGGCACAAAGATTGCAATACACAATTAAGCCATGTCCGTTATTGATCTATGGGCTTCATGCCAACTTTGTCCTGTCAGCTTATTCTAATGTGTTCAGTGTCCAGCCAGTGCTAGCTGTTCTGCTAATTTGCTGGCCAGGGAGTCATATTGTGAGTGGCTAGTTAAAGGTAGCTTGTACTTTTTAAAGCCAGCCTGGATCTCTTAAAGGGCCAGTGTATTGTAACTAGAGTAAGAGCTGGTGGCCATGCAGCAAATGGTCCAGTCTGAGGAAACATTAAAAATGGCACAACACAGGGGAAAGTGAGTACCAAGCTTTTCTGACACTGCACTGGAAGCCTCAGTGATGAAACTGGATACAGGTCTACAACACATTCGATAATCTTACATGAAAGTTCAAGATCAATGAATGTTTCTTCAAATGCTATATCTTAACAGATGCCCCACTAGCATCAGATACTCTTTTAATCCCCATACTTGGGATTTCTCACCAACCAACAATTTTTATCAATGTGAGTTCATACTTCACATTTATCTGCGTCACTTCACCCTCACACAATTAATTCTGATGGAAGTCTGATACCAGCTTCACCTAGTTTGCCCACATGGTCAACTATTGAACAGGAACATCGGATTGCACCAAACTCACTGATGCACTTCTCTCTCTCTTGGAGAATAAGGTGACACATTAAGAGCTGCCATAGAAGATTGTCACAGAATGAAGACACGGTGGCCACCATCAAGATTCTGAGTATTGACCTGCATGATCTAACATGTATGATCTTATGGGCTAGGTATTCAGGGAATTGAATCTCTTTTTATTTTGGTATAGGACTGTGTTGGCATGTGGCACTCACAAAGCAATGTGCGTGCAGTCAAGGAAACATGCACTTCTTCCATTGACTTTTCATACGTGGAAAGTAAACTCCAATTGCTCACTTTGCCTGCTTGTATTTGGCAAGAGAGGATGAAATGCTCTCATTGAATAGAAACAGTGGATAGCAAGTATCTTTCACTTCAGTCTGGAAAGAGACACATGCATAAAGGTCAAGGCTACCTCTATAACTTTGTGACCTGCACTGAGGTTGGGGCTGTAGGAAATAACATATTTCAGAAAAGAAGTTCTTGTGGATGTTTTATACACTGTTCCTTGTTGAGTTTGAGGTTGGAGAATTGTTCCCTGAATACTCTAAGGCAAATTTTCCCATTCCGTCAGCCACTGGAATCATAGCAGGTGAGAGGCAGACCATAGAAAGGTTTGTTGACCTTGGATGGAATTTTCTGGTTTTAGGGTGCATGTGGCCAGAAAATCCTACCCTCTGGATAGATATGGCATTCTGCTGAGAGGCATTCTCCTCATCCACCTCCAACCTCTTCCAACAGCTTATCCTATTTTGTGCAACCTCTGTACTGAGCTAGGATCACTCCTTATGTTCATTTGTGAAAGTGTACTAGTTTGCAATAGGCAATGGACCCTTTGCTTGTCTTATTTGCACATCTTCAAGAAGCAATATTGCATGAAAATGATATGAACATATTGACAGAGTTAATTGCTCTTATAGCAGGATGAATAGTAACTGCAAACCCCAATACCAGATGATGGGTGGAATTTCCCTCCCCCCCGAAATGTGTTTTATGGCAGAAGGAAGTGGTGCATCATTCACAGATGATGTGATCTTATGGTCCCACCGTTGTCAACAAGGTTTCCCACTGAATGCACCCTTGCCACCTAGATGCCCATGATGGTGGTACACCATCAGTTGGGTCATAAAATGCAGTCAATGTAAATGCCAGCAAGATTTTGATGGTGGTCTCTGAAATCGCTGTTCTCTAATCACTCTTGATCAAAAGCATAGTATTATTGTTATCAGAATGCTATTTAGCAATGAATAGAGCAGGATTTTATGGCTTTGCTCATCCCAAAAACAAAAACCCTGCCCGAGGTCAACAGACCTTCCCACGCTCGGTCCCTGGCCTGTTCAGATTACTGTGGCAGGCGGACCAGTAAAATTCTGGCCATAATATTTTGAGAGCCAGATGCACTGAATTCCATTTGCACTCGGAACTACCCAACTTTATTTTGACCAAGTGCCAGAGGGGAGTTCCAAGTTAAGTTTCTACCCCATAAAATACTGGAAATGTACTTTTCAATTTGCCTGCCCCTGATTTTTTTTTTTCACCTGTTTACTCATATTCCTTTCCCTTTGATCCTGTGGAAAATATAACCTTTTAGATGTTGAATCCAATTATCAGATAATGAGGGTGGATTTAGCTAACCAGGTGTTTTGGTTAATCCCGATGTCTGATATGATATGGGGTAGCAAAGTTCTTTATTCACATTTTTCTATTATAGATTATTCCTGGTGGTCATTGAGGACATGTCTGTAAAGCCAGCTTTATATCCAGCACCATCTGGATTACTAGGATTTCCACATTTCAGTTTAATCAAATGTGCGAATCATGCTCTGAGAAAGAGAGTATCTTTTGGGTATCAGGTTATTTAAAATGGCCATTTCTCCAGTGAGTTTATTATATTTTATCTAGTTAAAGATCTGACTCAGCTGTTATTATTGGAACTCTGCACCAGTGGACAATTTTAATAAATATTATTTTGTCTCTAAAGTAAAAAGGGAAAAAATGTCAAGAATGCTGCAAGGCTAAGCAGCATCTAAAAGGAAACTATAAGTTAACACAAGCGAGACCTTTCAGTTCTAATTAAACATTAGCCCATCTTTCCTCTTTAAGATGCTGGTTGGACATTGTCAGATTTTTCTAATTTTATTTCATGTTTCCAGCACATGATTTTTCTTTATATCATTATTACTTTGAAACTTGGTCATTCTAATTCTCAGAATGGATAGCCAATTCATTACTGTCTCTTTCATCCACTGCCAAGACCAATTTTGCATTCAATCTTTGTAACTTCATAAAATGACAGCATGCATTGAAATCTAGGACAGGTTTTTTGCCATTAAGGCAGGAAGCTAAGGCAGAAAGTTCCCCAACACAGCAACCCCATTTCCTTTAAAAGGGCCTCTATCAGCCATATTTTCATTCTGGGAGGGAAAGAAATGGAATGAGGCTTACCCAACTGGAGACAGTTTAGGGCCAGTCATAAAGTTGTGTGAATGCCAAGGCAAAATGGTTAAAAGGTTAGATCCTCTAGCATTCACTGCCCACACCCCTCAGATGTCTTACCTTCCATTCCTGCTGCTTCATTATGAATGCTTGTCTGAGGTTCAAGAGTCACTGATGAATTATCTCAGCAGGGGTTTATGTTCACAGTTGGAGTTGAAGTGTTTGATTGACATTTTTATGCAGTTATCATAAGTTATTCTTTATTTGAGCTCCATCTTTCAATGTCTAGATATTTACTTAGACAAGATTAAGAAGTGGGAAGAGAAGTAATATTTCTGTTACTGATATCATAATGATTGTCTGATGGATACATTTATAGGGTTGTGGGAGCAGCAGTTTTTTCTAGAAGATTTCTCATTGGTGTTCTTTAAGTCCATTTCAAGACTTGCCATTGTGATTATGTGGCTCATTGGTTCTATAATGTCTACTGGATGAGTGGATATGGAGAATGAAGGGGCGGGGCATGGAAGGGCTGTGGATGCATGAATGACATAGGAGCATGAAGAGGGCATGAGTAAGATCTTTTGAACTTATCTTACAAAATAATTTGAATCTTACAAAGTGAACCCAGGCTATGATTTACAACTGCTCTGAAGGGCCATTGAGAAACTAATCCACCTCCATCAAGACTGATGGGATGGTAATGGAGCCAGCTGAGTCTGGGGTGCAAGGTGGGGGTTTGCAAAGTCCACTGTCATCCCTCACTGGTGAAAATTGTTACCACCTGATCAGTATTGTAATTTTCAGTCATTTATCTTGTTGTTTAATGTCTTCTCTAGAGTTTCAATTCTTTTTGTTTTTTCCTCTTTGTGTTCAATAGCTCTGAATTTCTTTTGAAATCTTTAATTTCTGCATTTCTTCTGAGCGGAATCCACCATGAAGTTAATGGGCACATACATTTCACAAAAGGAATCCTCATTCCTACTTATCTTAATTTCAAACAAACATCTTTGGCTTTACAGTTGGTCAGGTCTTTTCTCAACGAAGTGTTGACATGTTTCCATTCTGAAAATTATCTTTCTTCTGGGGTCTTTCATTGCACTCTTCCTGAGTCTTTATTGCATCTGCTTTGAGGTCTTCTATTGCCTCTCCCTTGAGGTTTCTGTTGCTCATGGGCCTTTTTAGAGAATTGACCTCTTTCTGAGGTCTTCTATTTTCCTGTCCATTGCTGTTTGTTTCTTCTTGTTGTTGATGTTTTAAGTGCATTGCCATATTAAATGTACAACTACTTCAAATGCATTACCTCTTTAAATGCATTACCTCTTTAAATGCATTGCCACTTTAAGACTGACTTTTTTTTCATTAAACTGTCAGCAGCTGCCAGTTTTCTCTGTATTTTTTCCAGCATTTTTGAAGTTTTAGCACAAACCTGGTCGCAAACCAAAAATCTCTGCAGCCCTTTCCTCTGTTAGGCCATTTGGAAAGTCTGTGTCCCCTCTTCTCCTGATGTGAAAGGTGTATTTATCTGCCACTTTCACTGAGATGTAATGTTTTTGAGGTTGAAGGGGTGCTATTTTCAAAGAATTAAAGAATCCTACAGTGCAGAAGGAAGCCATTTGGCCCATTGAATCTGCACTGACCACAATCCCACCCAGACTCTATCCCCAGAACCCATTTATCCTAGCTAGTTCCCCCTGACACCAAGGGGGCAATTTAGTGTGGCCAATCCTCCTGTCCCACATTTTTGGACTGTGGGAGGAAACCCATGCAGACATGGGGAGAATGTGCAAACTCCACACAGACAGTGACCCGTCAGGAATCAAAGCCGGGTCCTTGGCATTGTGAGACATCAGTGCTAACCATTGTGCCATCATGTTGCCCATTCCAAAGCTTACTAACTTTTTTTTAAACAAGTTGGGGATTTCTCCTTCATCAAAATCTCAAAATCTCTTTGCTGGAAGTCCATCAATACAGTGATCGTCACTGCAGAAACCTCTGCAGGCTCTATTCCTATTGAGAGTCTGCCAGTCTCAGTATCTTCAGTTTCCTGTACTTTGGAAGAACTCACTGCAGTTTTCCGGGCATTTTTTCTTCTTCACTTAAAACATTGTTCTCTGTGCTCTCTTCTTTGCTTTTTGCAGCAGCTCTATTTGTTTAAGCTTAAGGTCCACTTTTCCTTCAACTTAAAATCACAGATCTTGCTTTTGAGGGTCATTATCTCATTTTTTTGTATACATTTCTTAATTCTTAATTATACCAGCAAACTTAGGCTCATTCTGCATCATCCTTCAGGATCCTGCAATAGCTCAACATCTCAAATCTGTCTATTTACCTAAAGGCTTTCAAACGAGTATTTTGTTTTCAGACTTCAATTAAAACAGGATACTCACAGGTGTAGGGCCAGAGGCGTGCCATCATAATTCATCCATCCTCGTTGGCAGACTGTTTTTCGCTATTTACCCTATTCATATCCTTCAGAGAGTTTAATGCCCCCATCAGCCTTTCTTTCTCCAAATGAAACAGTCCCAACTTCCCAATCTTTCTTCATAGCATCAGTTCTTTATCCCGGGAATCATTCTTGTGAATCTCTTCCGCACTCTCTCCATTTGTTTATACACCAAGATAAAACCTCCTTAAACATTTCAATGGAGTTTCAAACTCCTATATTCCACTGCTAAGCATAAGATGTACCAAGGAAGTTCAATATTGAAATTGATTACTGTTTGCATAAGTTTATAGACATCAAAACTTAATTTGTATACAGCATGCTTTGAAATCTTTTGACTGTTCAAAGATGTGATGGTTAGGTTATTAGTGTGCTAAATTGCTCCTTAGTATCAGGGAAATTAACAGGGTAAGTACTTGGGATTATGGGGATAAGGTCTGGGTGGGATTGTAGCAGGCTCATTGGGCCGAATATCCTCTTTCTGCACTGTGGGGAATCTATGATTCTATGAAAAAGTACTGAGGTCAAGACTATCGTTTGCCTTTTCTGTCTCTTCTCCTACACATACACTGAAAACATTGCCCCTTTAAATTTCTCATGTTTTTACAAAGCTTGAGCTGAATTTGATGGAAACTACCACCATCAACAATTTAAATACTTAATGCCTAACAGCACTTATATATACACTCTATTTACAGTTTAGTGCTAACTATAGTACAATCTAAGTACAACTTTAAGCACAAGGACAGCATTTACAAGCCAGCACTTTGACCTCGATAATGATGGTGCTACAAACTTACACTGTATGGCTGTGAAGGAATTTTGTGTTCCTTCACCGTTAATATTAAATCTGCAAGGATGATCAATGAAAGAAGGCATGAAAGAGCTGTTAGAAAGTTGTGGAACAGGGAGATGGTTTGCTTAAGTATGAAAGTTACCCGTTTCCAAACATTTATTCTTCAAACAGTCTTTGTGACAGCCAGGTTTGTAGTTCAAGCTTCTTTCCAGCTTGTAACTCCACCTTCCTTTGTAAAGTTGGAATGAGGTGACTTTTCATACAATAATCACAACTGTAGTTGTGTGTTGGCACACTTAACAATTATATTTTGCAGGTTTCTCATTTGATTTTCAATTGCAGGAAGTGCTAAATCTAATTTAGGTTTGGATGAAGTCAATTTGCTAAAACTGTTGAATGCATATATGCCATGAACAGGCCAGTTACACTTGCAGAAATAGAATAACTGTGAAATTGAATAATATTTAATTAAGTGTGGTAGATGTTTGTTTTTTCCCCTTAACCAGCAGGCAAAATTTCAATCGTGAGTTTAAATAATATTCAGAGGAGTTCACAAGGCAGTTGGAATTCTTTTCTCCAGAGAGTAGTGGAGGTTGGATCAATGAATGTATTCAAGGTTGGATTAGACAGGTTTTTGATTGTCAGGTGAGTCAAGGGACATGACTTCCTTGTCAATCAATGGGTGGGTGGCATTGGAGATTGGATGGTGGTGATGGCAGGTGAAAAGTGGAGTTAGGACCAGAATCAGACAAGCCATGGTCTTATTAAACGGCAGAATATACTCGAGGGGCTGAATGGCCCCCTCCTGTTACATTCCATATTTCTTTTTTCCTTTTGTAAGACAGATATTTTTGTATTTGCAACCAACCGTATGCTGTAATCAGATGTCACAATCTTTCCTCACTTTCATGCGTCTGACCTAAGTTAACAGAAAAACTAATACTGACTTCAGTGAATGATCCAATTTCCAAATGTTAATTTACCTATTACCTCTGTGGACCTGCAATGTGCCTCCAGCATTTTCTGTTTTTGTTACTGATGGGTGGTCCATTTAGGTATAAGAATACTTGATGAATATCTTTTTAACTGATAGTAAGCAGACTTTTATTTCCCCTAGCCTGTCATAACAGTTCATTCCTGTTCTTTTCCTTATTTCATTATGTTACTTTTGCAAGTTATAGTCCAATTCAGATTTTAAAAATTCTTTCTGAAATTATTCAGATAAGCATAATTAACATGTAAATATGGATTTTTAACAATGCAATGTAATTAATATTGATAACCATTTATAGAAATGCAAATTTATGGTTCCATATCGAACATCAAAGACCATATTCAACATTCTCATTGCTTATCTTGGCACGTTTTTTAATGGATACCTTCTTTGCACAATGCTCCAGGTATGGCAAGTTGTAAAGAGTGGATTAATTTTCCTTGTTTAAGCCTCTGTCTGGAAGTAGGTTGTCCATCTGATGTGAAGTTGTGGTAGCTGTTCCTGTAAGGGGAACATAGCAGAGTAAGGGTCACCTAGTCTGGGTGACCAATTGGGACTCAGAGGGGGGGAATCACCCCAGGAGGAGGAGTTCTCCTAATGCAGAGGTACGTTGGAATTAGCTGCAAACATGCAGCTGACTGGTGCAGAAGGTGAAATTGCATGGGATCAGAGATGAGTTGGCAAGATGGATATAAAACTGGCTCGGTCAAAGAAGACAGAAGTTAGCAATAGAAGGGTACATATCTGAATGGAGGACTGTGATAAGTGGCATTCCTCAGAGATCAATGCTGGAACCTTTGCTGTTTATATTATATATAAATGACTTGGAGGAAAATGTAACTGGATTTATTAGTAAGTTTGGGGATGACACAAAAATTGCTGGATTTGCAGACAGCGATGAGGACCATCAGAAGATACAGTAGGACACTTAGGAGGAGAGATGACAGATAGAGTTTAGTCCAGGCAAATGTGAGGTAATCATTTTAGAACACTACAGCACAACAGGCCCTTCGGTCCACAAGATTTTTAAACTATTTTAAAGATCTAATACAGATAGGAAATATATAGTAAATGGCAGAATCCTTAAGAGTATTGATAGGCAAAGAGATCTGGGTGTATAGGTACACAGATCACTGAAAATGACAATGCAGGTGGAGAAGATAGTCAAGAAGGCATATAGCATGCTTAGCCGGGGCGTTGAGTTTAAAAATTGGCAAATCATGTTGCAGCTTTATAGAACCTTAGTTAGGCTACATTTGGAATATAGTGTTCAATTCATACTACCAGAAAAATGGAGAGGGTTTGGAGAAAGTACAGAAAAGCTTTACCAGGATATTGCCTGGTGTGGAGGGCATCAGCTATGAGGAGAGGTTGGAGAAACTTGATTTGATCTCATTGGAAGGACGGAGGTTGAGAGGTGACCTGGTAGATGTCTACAAGATTCTGAAAGGCATAGATAGAGTGGATAGTCAGAAGCTTTTTCCCAAGATGGAAGAGTCAATTACTAAGGGGCACAGGTTTAAGGTGTGAAGGGCAAGGTTTAAAGGAGATGTATGAGGCAGATTTTTTACACAGAGAGTAATGGGTACCTGAACTCACTGTCGGGGGAAATAGTGGAAGCAGATACAATAGTGACTTTTAAAGGGCATCTTAACTAGGCACATGAATAAGATGGGAATAGAGGCATATGGTCCTCAGAAGGGTAGGGGGTTTTAGTTAAGGCAGGCAACACGGTCAGTGCATGCTTGGAAGGCTGAAGGGCCTATTTCTGTGCTGTAATTTTCTTTCTTCTTTGTTCTTTGTCCTGTAGATGACTTATAAATAAATAATTCGTTTTTTGTTCTACCAATGAATTCTCCAAAAGCGCATAATTATAGCAGTATTTGTTTTTCTATTCCTCATGAAATCAACAATAATTTGAAAGACCTGGCCAGTGCATTCCTAAACCTTAGTGTTTGTCTTTGTGGATGGCACAGCGAGATGTGAAATTGAGTACATGTTATCTGTGTGCTAATTATAGGGTTCAATTGATGAATCAGCACCATTACTTTCTTCTCAGATTGATTGGGCAATTGTGCATTATTTCTAATGTATCTAAATCCAAGAATACGTTATCAGTAAACTTGTGTGTGCATTCCTGTGCATGTGTTGAAATGAATAAAACATAAAGTAACTTTCATTTGACAAACAAGTAGGTGTAAATGCGACTGCATAATGGTTTAAGATAATTTGAGTTAATAATGATTTAAGGCTGTAAAATTCTGTGAGCAATATTAAGGCACAAGTGCTTAATGAGTTTGGATCGAATGCTCTGCTTTTTAACCAGGACATGATCCCATTTATTTTATGGACTTTATTTTAATAAATATTAATAAATACATTTTATGGACAAATAGCTCCATTTAAATAGTATGATTTGTATCAAATCCCCATTTGTATGATAACATTGTCCACCATAATATCAGTGTGAACTGGCACAGAATGTAATCATTTGAGTAGCAGCTTTAGATAAATGCTGAGCAAAAATTGAACACATTTTGTCAAAGTGTCTATCTCACAGACACAGGACTCAAGCAAGCCACTTTCTTCCATACTGATTGTGGTGCCATTTCATCTGATCCCATTATTGGTCGGTTATAGAATAGGCCGAAGATGAAGTATGTTCCTGGAATGGAAATGGTCAAATGAGTTTCATGTATCCTCACAGGGGTCTGAGACCTACAAACTTTATAGAGTTTTTTTACCTTCAGGTTCCTTTCCTTTTCTCTTTCAAAGCTCAATCTGAACCTTTCTCTGATCTGAATTTGATTTTGACATTTGAAAATGTGAAACCTAAACCATGTGATAGCATTAATTTTCCTTTACAGTCCTTACCAAATGATTAAACCCCAAAAATACACATGAAAAACATACAATCAGAGTGACTAGGTAGTAATGAATTTTTGCCTTTATATTAAAAAAGTATCAAACTTTCATAAAGTATGCAGACCTGTTAAGCTTTTATTGCACATGGGATTTTTACAACCTATTTTCATATTCTTGTTAGTTATTAAGTTCGACTAAAGTCATGGAGGAATACAGAAAGTGGTTTCATGGGGGATTTATGCCTTCTTGTCTGTAAGTAAAACTCACTCTGTATTTTAGAAGCATGTTATCATAGCAATCACAGAAAACAGAGCTTCAAATCTTTAATTCCAGTATAGTATTACTATCAGTGAAATCCAATACATTCCAACTAGTTCCCGTATTCACTTTGTCACAGTGTTAACATGGATTTCTAATGGTTTAATGAAACTGACAGGATCTGGTGGTATCTCACATGGACCTGGACTGAAATGCATTAAATTCTCTCCACTGCAGATATGAAAATTTCAATAAGGCTTTCTCATGCACATCACACTTTTGCGATTAGGCTAACAGTTATGGATTTATTATGTCTTTGGCTTAATTTTTGAGGCTCACCCGATGGAAATGAGGCAGTCACGCTCTGAAAAATGCATGGAATCAGTTATTGCTCTGCTCTTTCTGTTGTGACAATTTCCATCTTGCTGTAGGTCCTCCTTATAGGAGGCCTGAAGAGGGCGCCGAGCTGATTTAGACATTGAAATTCAGACCTTATGATGTCAATATAATAATAATGCTAGTTTAGGATTGCACTGAGCATGTCACGCTTGCTTTACCCAGTACAATTGGCAGCTGGTATGAAGAGGAGCCCGATAGATATGTTTTCTATTATATACAAAACTGCTCCTCCAATGCTCACAATTGGGCCTCTCTGACTTCCCTCGTCGCTCCAGAGATCAGAGTAGGTTCCTTCCCACAAACTTAAAGCTAGAGGCAAGCTTGTAGAAGCCAGCATTGTGGAAGCCAAAGCAGAGGGTGCCCCAACAAAAGCAGAAAATGCTGGAAAGTCTCAGCAGCCCTGACAGCATCTGCGGGGAGAGAATAGAGCCAATGTTTAAGAGTCATCCTGACTCGAACCGTTGGCTCTATTCTCTCTCCACAGATTCTGTCAAGCCTGCTGAGATTTTCCAGCATTTTCTATTTTTGTTTCAAATTCCAGTACCTGTAGTGTTTTGTTTTTATCAGGGGTGCCCCATACTGTTCAAAATGTGCCTGTAACACATTGAGCTGGTGTTATTCAGGTTGAATCCCCTGAATGGAGTGGCATTGTGCCAGTAATACTGGGTGGCCAGCTAGATGTACCCAAAGTTCATTCAGAGGGAAGCTCAGTGCTGACGGGTCAATAATTAATTATGTCAAAGAAGATGTAATTGTAAGCAATGAAGAAGGTTATCAAAAATTGCATCAGGATCTTGATCAGCTGGGGAAGTGAGCTGAGAAATAGCAAATGGGATTTAATACAGATAAATGTGAGGTGTTACACTTTGGAAAGTCAAATCAAGATAGGGCCTTCACTGCAAATGATAGGACTTCAGAAAGTATCATGGAATAGAGGGACCTTGTAGTTCAGATGCACAGTTCTCTAAAGATAGGGTCACAGGTAGTTAGGGTAGTGAAGAAGGCTTTTGGTATGCTGGCTTTCATCAGTCAGGACATTGAGTTTAGAAGATGGGAAGTTATGTTGCAGTTGTAAAGGAATTAGTAAAGCTGTACCTGGAGTATTGTGTTCAGTTTTAGTTGCCTTGCTATAGGAAAAATGTTATTAAACTGGAGAGAGCGTAGAAGAAATTTTTAAGGATGTTTCAAAGATTCAAGAAGAGATTTTCGAGGACCTGTGACCCCATTTTTAGAGAATTGTGCATCTGAACTCCAAGGTCCCTCTATTCCATGATACTCCCTAAAGTCCTATCATTCACAGTGAAGGCCCTATCTTTTTTTGACTTTCCAAAATGTAACATCTCACATTTATCTGTATTAAATTCCATTTGCTATTTCTTGGCTCACTTCCCCAGCTGATCAAGATCCTGATGCAATTTTTGATCACCATCTTCATTGTTTACAATAACATCTTCTTTGAAAAAATTAATTATTGGCTCAAGGGACTGAGTTATGAGGAAAGATTGAACAGGCTAGGACTTTTTTCTTTGGAGCATAGGAGAATGAGGGATGATCTTATAAATATGTATAAGATCGTGAGAAGCATGGATAGGGTGAACGCACGCAGTGTTTTTCCAGTGTTGAAGAATCAAGAACTAGAGGGCATAGGTTTAAGTCAAGGGGAAAAAGAAGTAATGGGAACCCGAGGAGCAACTTTTGGTGGTATTTGTGTGGAATGGACTGCTGGAGGAAACAGTTGAGGCAGGGACATTGACAACATTTCAAAGGTGCCAGCGTTGGACTGGGGTAAACTCAGTAAGAGGTCTGGCTACACCAATTTTAAATCCAACCGATTTATTTGATAGTAAATCTGTAGCTTTCAGCGTTTGTGCCTTCGTCAGGCAAATGAGGTTTTCTCATGAGGCGAACACCTCATTCGCCTGACGAAGGCACAAACGCCGAAAGCTAGCAGATTTACTATCAAATAAATCGGTTGGATTTAAAATTGGTGTATCCAGACCTCTTACTGAGTTTACAACATTTAAAAGGGACAGATACATAGATAGGAAGGGTTTAGAGGGAAATGAGCCAA
The DNA here is from genome assembly GCA_024679065.1 of Sphyrna mokarran. Classification (NCBI taxonomy): domain Eukaryota; kingdom Metazoa; phylum Chordata; class Chondrichthyes; order Carcharhiniformes; family Carcharhinidae; genus Sphyrna; species Sphyrna mokarran. Next base: position 119,914,585 of record JAGIQG010000001.1, on the reverse strand, counting down.
ATGCAGGCAAATGGGGTTAGCTTCGATGGACTTTTTGGTTAGTATGGACCAGTTTGAGCCAAAGGGCCTGTCTCCATTGTATAGATTCTATGACTCTATGAAAGCTTTCACTGGCACATAAAAGAGTATTTTTTAAGATCATTAAGCTTGCATGAGTTATGTTACCTGAAGAAATAGATCTTAATGATAAAAAGTAACATAAAAGTCTTTAATGTTGTGATTTTTAAAATAAAATTTGAAAGTACAGTATAGGTTAATCAGGGCTTGTAAGAGAAAACACAATCAAACAAACATTTCAGGCATTGTCTTTCAGTTAATAAAAATGCCTCCCATGAAATTGTGGACAGGATCTTCAGCTCAAAGGGAATGAGGGTTGGTGATATCCCGCAACTTCTGGCTGGGGAAGGTTCACGCTGAACATCTGATACTTGGTAAATACTTCAGAAGTATTGGATCAATCTTGCTCTTTTTCTTCCTATGAATGCAAACTACAGTGAAGAATTCTGAAGAATCCTCATTCCATCTTTCCTGGCAAGATAAATTCTTAAGCCTGCTATCAGCTGAGGAATTTGTTTTTTGCATTTTCTCCAATGCCACCATACTCTTCTCTATAATATGTAAACCAGAGCTGCTCTTAATACTCCTAGTGTGGTCTAATTGAATTCAATTGAACAAATATATGTGTCCTTTCGATTAGATATCTATCCAGCTTTTGTGCAAATCACCTCACATACAAGTCCAGATTCATTTAGATATGTCCTGAATTATTGGGTGAAATGAGTTCATCGCTTCTTGCTAGATTTATCAAAAACAGAATCAGACACAGACATTGCAAGTAAACATTTAAATAATGACTGAGCAAATGTCCCATTTGCAGTTGGGTTATACTTAGAGTCTAGCCAATAATGTAGGGTTTGGGGTTGTTATATGATCTATTAAGCTTATTTATCAGTAGTTAGCTTGGCCATTTGTTGATTGACTTCACTCTGGAGTTTATATGATGCATCACTGCCTGCCACTATTGAGCAAGTTTGTCTTTATCTCTTCCTGGCTCAGCTCCCTGGCATGTGCCAGGGTATTTCACTGCACTTAAAGGCATGGTGCTAATTATCATAAGTCTAATTCAGCAAGATAAATACAGAACCTCGATTAACAATACAACTACAGCTCTTCAGTTTTTGATGCTTGTCTTTCTAGTTTGAATTGATTCTCCCTAATCAGTCTGTGAATTGAGTGAGTTGAGTACTTCTGCTAACTTACTGGAAGTGAAAATGGAATATAATTTTTTATACATTAAATTCATTGCCTGTCCTCTTTTCTGAACTCTTGGAAAATAAGACCCTAAATGGGGTAGAGAGGCAAATGGATTACACCGATTGCAAAAAGCAGCAATGTGAATGAATAAGACCAAGGAGAAGTTCCTGCAGCGGGAGAGGTAAATCCCAGCCAATGATTACGAGAAAGTTAGAAATCAGGAACAAAGGCAAAAAGTGCTGGAAAAATCTGGCAAGCTTAGCAACATCTGTGGATTTTTAAGCCCAAAAAACTGGACGGTTTGTTCTGCATCCTTCTCCCTATCTCTTTTGATTCCTCCACTGTTGCTAATCTATTTGATGGCTTCTCCGACATCAAGTACTGAAATTTCCTCAAGTTAAAGCACGGGAAGAACAAAACCATTGTTTTCAGTCCTTGCTCCGAACTCTTTTTCTGAGCTACTGATTTTATCATTTCCCCTGGCAACAGTCAGAGATTATATCATTATGTTCACAACCTTTGTGTCAAAATTGAACCTGAGATGAGCTTCTGATTACCTATCCACACCAGTACTGCTTACTTTCACCTCTGTTACATGTTTATTCAGCAGTGAGAATCTTCAGTTGCAAAGAATAAAAGAACTAACTTCACAAAGTAAATCAAGGAAAAAGATTTAATTAAAAACTTCATTACACCAACACACAGGCTACACCCTGGGCCAAACCAGCTCCACATAATTCCCATCTACTTTTTATTGATACTGGGTCAGCTGACCACAACATCATTTTGCCATTGGCTACCTTGTCTACTGGTCAGTTGGTCAACATATCACCTACCATTAGCTACATTATAACGTTACATCATCTTATTTTGCCTCTGCCTCAGATCATCCATCTCTGAAATCCTCATTAATGTGATTGCTATCTCTAAATTTGAATATTCCAATGCATTTTTGGCTGGTGTCCAAATGGGGATGAGGCAAGGGTAAAACCTTTTGACCTCATTTTTCAAAGCATTCCCCAATTTAGACTATTATTTATGACTCCTCTAAGCCTTAAGTCATGGAAAACATGACCAACTCCACGAACATTGTATGATGCTAAGGGATCTACCCCCAGAGTAGAGCTGGCCAAGTTGGAAGGTACAAGGTGTGGGATCACTACCCACATCCTTATTCCATGCCATTGAAAATTAAGAGTGGCAGGAATCCTGGAATTGGGTTCTGACTGCAATTTTTAGGTGGCATCAGATTCTTTATGGATTTGTGAAAATCGGGGTTCTTGTTTTTGGTTCCCTTCACAATTCAGGTCTCTACCCATCAACTCGCAACTACTCCCTAGCAATTCTCTGAGGCTGAGGCATACAGTTTGCAATCTTGCTCTCACATTTAATTCTGGCTGAATTTCTGACCACACATCCACATCATCACTAAGACCATGTGTTTCTATCTCCACAACATTGCTCAACTCTGTCCCTGCCTCAGCTTGTCTGCTGTTTAAGCCCACATCTGTGCCTTTGTTAGCATCTTGTATATTTCAATGCACTGCAGATCAGCCTCCACATTCTATCCTTTCGCAAATTCCAGTTATTCAAATTTCTGACGCCCAGGACCTTACATGCACTGCACTTTCTTCACCTATCACTCCCATTGCTTTTTGACCAGAATTGTCTCCCAGTTAGGCAATACCTTGACTTAAAATGTTCATCATTGCTTTCAAATGTCTCCAAGGTCTCAGCCCTCATTCACTGGAATTCTACTGCCTCGCTTGCCGTGGAAGTGGAGCGGGTGAGAGGTGGACAATGGAAATGTCCATTAACTGCAAGGTGGGAATTTTCAGTCTCACTTCCGCGAGGCTGTCATATCCCACCTTCTATCTCTGTATTCACCTCCAGCTTTCCAATCCTTCAAAATATTTGCAAATCACCTTCTGATCACTCCTAATTTGAATATCTCCACCTTTGTGGCTGTGCTTTGAACCGCCTCGGCCCTAAGCTCTGGAATTCCCTCCTTAATCCTCTGTGTCTTTCTAACCATTGGTCCTCCTTTCAGACACTTCTGTAAACCTATCTCATCTACCAAGCTTTTGGTCATCAGCTCTAATAACTTATTATGTTTCATTAAATTAAAGGTGCTAAAAAATGCATGTGATTGTTGTTATTTTACCTCGCCTGTTCTGCTTAATGCTGAGCTCATGTTGTTATCTGTGGATTTTGTACTCTATGCCAGGCCATCCCTACTGAAGATCTTTCTTTCTATTGCTAAAATTCTGTGTTATTCCTCCTGTTTCCTCAATCTCTCTTTCGTTTCTAAATATATGATATCCTTAGAATACCTACCTCACAAATCATGTCTAGTTTGTAGCCAGGCCTTTGTAATTCCTAAAGGGCATCAGCCCATTTTGTATTTTCTAATTCATTTGCTTTATTTCTCACACAACGTGAATTTGTTCTGCATTATTTGGGTAGATTTCCCTGCCCTTTGAGAATGCCCGGATGGCATATTTTGCACAGTTGTTAACCTGTCATATTTTGTTTGCTGATACTCTCTACATTGCATTTCAGGCAATTTAAAGCTTTTTAAAATTTTAAACACATGCTTGATTTTAATAGGCATATTATTATTACTTTCTATAATATATTTTGTTCCAGGAATATTTCTATTATCTGCAGCTCTTTTATAAGTGCCTGAAAGGACTTGACAATATTATTTTAAAGAGGAGAAAACTCATTTGGTTATTGGCCAGCATTCATCTGCCAACCAATAGCAGCAAAACTGATTTGCTAGTCCCTCACCTAATTTGCAAGACCTTGATTGCACACATTTTCAGTGGCTTTCTAAACGCATTGTCAAAATCATTAATTGTCTCTGAATTTTCTTTAGGCTATCTTGAAGATGTGAATACAGTTCAATTCATGCATTTTTTTTTCTTTCCAACTCTATCTCCATCACAATTCCAGCCAGGCTTACTGCAAAGATTCCAGTACACCATTTCACATCTAAGATCCCATAGAAACTAGAAGCAGAAGTGGGCAATTTGGCCCTTCAAACTTGCTCCACCATTTATTATGATCATAGTTGATTATCAAAATCAACTTCCCCTTCCCCTCATATCCCTTGATCCTTTTAGACTCAAGAGCTTTATCTAATTTCTTCTCGAAATCAGACAAAGTTTGGCCTCAAATACTTTCATTTGTAATGAATTCAAGAGCTATGGGAAGCCTAGCCTTTTGCCCAATTTCAACTTTTATTGGCAGGCAAAAAAGTTGTAATAACATCAATGGAAAAGAAAGTAGTGTTGGTGTAATAGGAATCGTCAATTCATCCCATTGTCCCCTGTTTCATGATTGATCCAATCTGTGCCCCCAGGAATAAGGGAAGAGGATTGAGCTCTTCAGCCACCAGAAGCTGGTCTTGCCATTCAATTTGGTCATGACTGACCGGCAACTCTCCTTTCTTCCATGTCACTGATCTCCTTACCTAATAAAAAAACTAGCGATCTTAGTATTGATATTCCTTGGCTCCTGTCAACAGGTAACACTACTAAATATACTGAACCACATTGGAGGCTCAATATATATAACTGTTAGATCATGCAATTTGTATGTATTCTGGAATATAACATAGACAACTTGAGAAATTGTTTACAATTCACTGTAAAAAAGAACCTGGCTATGTTCTCGTACACACAATTTAAATTAAAGCAAAGATCATTTAGGGAAAGATAAATAGTGTAATGCAGGCAGAAATCTTTACCACAGAAAATAGTCTAGCCTCCATTTCAGATAGTGAGACCAAAGCCTGACAGACGCTCCCAAATGCACAAACCCACTCATAGATTTTCATTAATCATAGACTAACACAAGGACTAAATGATACACAAGTACCAGAGTTTTCAACCACAGGCGAGAATGATTGCACTAACAAGGTCAGTACAGAAAGGTCATCCACCTCCACCCCTCCACAAACAAATAATAGCACAATGACTAAAGAGGCCTTCATATTTCAGAGAGCCCACAATGACAAACTCCAGCAAGAGATGTCCAATATGTGTTCTGAAATTAGCTGTCTGGCGGACAGCAACCATGCAATTGTAAAAATTAATCCCAGTGCCATTGCTGACCACATGCACACATTTGTGGACCCAGCCTGGACAGAGTATGGAATGTGCACCCAGACTCACTGAGGCAACTAACCGCTGATGACATTCACTCTGGAAACTACCCTTACAGATAGCAGCCACGTCAGGCATAACTACTATCAGAGGACACAGATTTAAGATAATTGTCAAAACAAAAATGTGGGATGAGGAGAATCATTGTATTTTTTATGCAACCAATTATGATTTGGAAGGCATATCCTGAAAAAAAATGGCAAAACTCAATTTAATACCAATCTTTAGAAGGAAATTGAATGAATAATTGGAAAGAAAAGAAATGCAAGGCTGTGAGAATAGGGAATGAAATTATTTGGAATGCTCTTTAGAGTCAGCACAAATATGATGAACCAAAGGCTTCCCTCTATCCATTAATCAAACATACCATTGCGCAGTGAAGACTAATTACTTAATTGAAGATGATATGTTTCGATAGAGAATGCCAGATTTTAGTCAACACGCCTATACTGGTTTTTTAATGCATCTAAGTATTTTGAATTTTTTTCTTCTCTTCAGTTTGGCCAAATGGATATTTTGTTTAATCCGAAATAGCCTAAACATTTTTTTTATTTGATTTATTATTGTCACATGTATTAACATATAGTGAAAAAAATTGTTTTTTGTGTGCCATACAGACAAATCTTACCATTTATAGAGAAGAAAACGAGAGAGGGCAGAATGTAGTTTTACAGTTACAGCTAGGGTGTACAGAAAAATCAACTTATTGCAAGGCAGGTCCATTCAAAAGTCTGGTACTAGCAGAGAAGAAGCTGTTCTTGAGTCGGTTGGTATGTGACCTCAGACTTTTGTATCTTTTTCCCACAGAAGAAGGTGGAAAAAAATAAGTGTGGGGTGCGTGGGATCCTTAATTATGCTGGCTGCTTTGCCGAGGCAGCGGGAAGTTAGACAGAGTCAATAGATGGGAGGCTGGTTTGTGTGATGGGTTGAGCATGTTCTCCTTTACGTTTCCTGAAGTTGATGACAATCTCCTTCATTTTGTTGGCATTGAGGGAAAGATTATTGTTGCCCCATCAGTTCACCAAATTCTCTATCTTATTCCTGTACTCTGACTTGTCATTATTTGAGATTTGACCCACTACGGTGATGCCATCAGCAAATTTAAAAAATCAAATTGGAGGTGAATTTGGCCATAAGTCATAGGTGTGCAATGAGTATAGTTAAGGGGCCCCAGTGTTGATACAGTTCAAAACTATGTTTTCTTTTGCGTCCATGAAATGAAAATTGTGCACATATTTTTATAAAAATCATCTGCAAAATATTGTCATCCAAATACTTTTGCTGTTACATCGAGTTTTTTTTTGTCGTGTAGAGCTTTTGTGTAATGAAACATATCTTTTGCAGGCATTGAGGAGATTGGCATCAACTACCCTTATTCTGCAGGTATCCTTATTTTCAAAATGGGCAACTGGATGTACTATGAAACATTTCCGAATAATCTTGAAGAAGTAGCTGTGATTATGACCAGCATCTAATCAGTTGCAACAATGTAAAAATTCCCATCTTACACGTAAACATTTTACTCTTCTCACTTATGTTTTGCAGTCAATATTCCCATTTAATTTCAAACTACTTTGACTTAGAACAAAGTTCAGTAATAAACTGCACTTCTCAGTTCCATGTACCAGCATAAGGGCAGTCACAAAGCAAAAAAGGGGAAATTACTACAAAAAGGGGTTGCTACATTGGAGTCTCCTAAGGAAGTTTAAGCATGGACTGAAAAGAAAGCATAGTGAAAATACATCAGGTTAGAAGTGAAACTGCAGTCTTCTGGTTGAGCAGTGAATGACAAGTCAGATTTTCAGTCATGTTCATCACTCTGAAGTGACCCTTGAAGCTCATTTACCTTCACTTTCCAAAACCAAAGATCAATGAATGAGAATCGCTATCAGATGCCGAGAAAAAGAAGATAATGGAAGAGGCAGAAGGAGTGGAGTCACCAGCAACTCTTGAAAGATACATAGGCAAGAAGCTGCACCAAAAAGCATTGCTCACCTTGCTGTTCACACCACTTTCTTTGAATCTAGAGGCAAGAAATTTCTTTATGTGGCATTGATAATGGCAGAGAAACTGCTCTATCCTTATGATAGAATTATGTAAGTATTCATGTAAGTGATAGAGTGGTTTTGCTGTTGCTAAGGATAATAGGTAAATAACTTCCCATTCTCTGGAAGTCATTAGATTTCCTAAAACCTGAAGCTACTTTGCACTAACTTGCATGAACTGACTTCACAAAAGTGATAGGTCCAAGCAAATTATGGGGTAAAAAAGGAAACAAAAACTATAATGGAGAAAGATCAGTGATTCTGATTTAGTGAGAATTCCACATATATCAATTCCGCATACAATATACCAAGCCCGGTGTTGGAAGTTGTAAAATGTCTTGGTATATTGAAGGCTGTTTGTAATTCCTGGTTTCACAGTTAGAAATATTTTACTTACTAGGTTACTTACGTTTTGCAATAAGTCTCTGTTTTTTTCTAAGTTTCATTGTAATTTTGTTTAACCAGGTTGTGCAGATGGCAGCATTAGAGGTGTCAGAGTTGAAGAATCACTAAAGTCACCCACTTGATTTGATTTGATTTGATTCATTACTATGTTGGTGTACAGAGAAAAGTATTGTTTCTTGTGCCCTGTTCGTAAAGCATGTCGAGGTGAAAGAAAGGTGAAGGTGCAAAATATAGTGTTACTGTCATAGCTAGGGTGTAAAGAAAGATCAATTTAATATAAGGTAGGTCCATTCAAAAGCCTGATGGTAGCAGAGATGAAGATATTTTTGAGTCAGAGTGTAGATGATCTTAGCCTTTTGTATCTTTTTTCCAATGGAAGAAGGTGAATGAGATATCTCTGGGGATGTATGAAGTCCTTGGATATGGTAGCTAATTTTTCCAAGGCAGCAAGAAATGTTTATGGAGTCAATGAATGGGAGACTAGTTTGCATGATGGACTGGGCTACATTCGTAATCCTTTGTACTTGCTTGAGGTCTTGATCAGAGCAGGAGCGTACCAAACTGTGATACACCCAGAAAAGATGCTTTCTTTGGTACATCTATCAAAATTGGTGAGAGTCGTAGAGGACATGTCAAATTTCCTTAGCCTCTTGAGAAAGTAGAAGCATTGGTAGGCTTTCGTAACAATCGTGTTGGCATTGTGGGGCGGGGGAGTGGTGGTGGGAGGTGGGGAGGTAGGGACCAGTGCAGGTTGTTGGTGATCTAAACACCTAGAAAAAGTATTTTATACTGTTAAAGCTGAAGAATGATGGGTTGACTATGGTATGGATATTCCTCTTAGAGTGAAGACAGTGAAGGCATAAATGCTGCACCAGATGTATTACTATCTTCTTACGAATTCACTTGACATTTTAGGCAATGACTGTCAGGGCAAAACATCCAGATTAGCTCTTAATAGTGTTGTGACAGGACTTAGGACAAAAAAAATGACAATCACTCGCAGAAAATTGAGGGCGGAAAGTCCATCCATCCAGTAACCGAGGATGAGATTGCCAAAGGAATATTAAAAAGATATAATATCAATATCTAAAATTATATTTGAAAGCATGGCTTCAGTCATGTACTGCTCAGAATTGGACAATGTTGTAACGAAGTTCTAGTTGGCCTTACTGCAGCTGATTTTAACTTCTCAAAAATCAAAACACCCTCATCCTAATGTTCGCAATCAGTGCTAATTTCGTGTGAGAACACAGTAATTTCTCTAGTTAATTGTTGTTGCTATCAAACAAAAATTTGTAAATTACTAAACGACACAGTTACCCCCAAAGCAATATTTTAGGCCTGTTTTTCTCTTCCCTTCATTCTTTATGTATGCCTGTAATTGTCTGGGTTCAATGATAAATGGCTTGAATGCAGTGAAGCCAGCTCTCAGGATGTAAATCGTATGTGTTCATTACCAACTATGAGAATGATATTTGTCAAATCTGCACTTGGAGTGTTGATGCTACTTTCCATATTCTCGAAAGAACATAGAAATTATTTCTATAAAATAAAAGATTCGAGTAATCTGGCAGAGATCTTCAATATCATGAAAGGGTCAACTTTGAGGTGACAAGAGCAATTTTAACCTAACTCATTGGCGAAGAAGAACACAGAGTAAAGTGGAATGCTAATTTTTATACACTGTCCAATATTATTTGTTGACTTCATTGCAGAATAGAATCAGGTAAATACGAAACAAATGTTTCGCCCAATCCCATTAGTTGCCTGACTGTTAAGAATAGGTTAAAGTTGCCACCATTTGGTGGGATGTAAAATCCAGTGGATTTTCCATTTGATGAGTTAAGTTAAAGTTGCTCCACTTTTACTTGCAATCAAGACCAAACTAGGGAATTGATAGAGGATTCAGGCATAAATTCTTGAAAAGGAGTAGTCGGACTCTGGAACTCATCACTATGTGGAATATTTGAGGCAAAAAATGAATCTGCGTTAAGAGAAAACTGGATAACACACAAAGGAGGAAGTAATAGGAAGATATATTTTAGATTAAATAAAGAATGATGGGAGGAGACTTTTGTGGAACATAAAAATAGACATGGACCCTGCAAGGCTGAAAGTTTCTCTGTTGGAAATGATTTGCAATCATTTGTAACGATGATCGGGACAAGATGAATTGGGACCATTCCATCAAGGAGACAAATACTTTTGATGGAGGTGATCACGGGCTAGTTCAAGCTGATGGCCCATTATGCAATCATCACAATTATCATATAACACGCACAGAGCAACTCAAAGATCTGAAATGTTTTTGGCAAAACTTTCCAGAATGGGATTTCTGCAAATGATGACAGCAAAGCAACATTATCCATTTGATTGAATGTTTGGTAATTGAATTAATTACTTTATTTACAGCAAAATACTCTGAGCAGTGTTATCTTGAACATCTCTGTGCTTTTAAAATAGGGTTGCACATATAAAATAGATTGATGTCTCAGTTAAAATCGCATGGTAAGGAATTTGCCGTGTGTTAACATTTGACTGGGTAGCTTGCATTACTTCTGCCTATGCTCAATTCCTGTCTAATTATTACAGTTTTGACAAATATGAGGGAGAGAGGACTAATCTATTTACAAATGTGTATGCATTAGCCCTCTCTATTGAACCTTATTGCTAAACTATTCAGCTCTCCTCTTTCTGTACGTTGAAGCAATGTAATTGGAATGAGCCATGGATAAATGGTGGCCAGGCTTTGCTGCATTAGTGTGAAAAGCCAGTTGGTCACATTGGGCAGCTCTTATTTCATTGCCTGATGTCAAATTAGTTTGATGTTAAAATCCCCTTTGCTCACGCTGATACACTTATGATAGGCTTAAGAGAGCTTGATTGGTGTATCACTCTACAGTCAGATAGTAATTCTTCCTAAGATTTTTCCCACAGGACGTGCTTTATTTTTGTTTTCTCAACACAAGTGGTGCATTATTTGTGATGGTCCACAACAGTATTGCACAAAAATTGTTGTGCTGTAGGTTCTATGTGATGTCAATTGTTAGTTGTTGGCTGCAAATTCAACCATTTAGTTGATAGATTTTATTGGAGTGTTTGCTTGGCGTGATGGGACAGGAGAAGAGCAAGGAGAAATCGTTCCCTAATTTTGCTGGGTACAAATAGTCAGGCAGCTGCTATTCAGGCATTCACTGTCAAAATTGAAGAGAACTCATTCTCTACAGAAAGGTCTCACCTGTAATTATGATAGGATATTGGAAGAAGAAATGACTGGGACTAATGTCCTAAAATTAAAAGGTAAAAATATCTCAGCAGCTTTAGAGAGAAGGATGTGAATCAGATTGATGAAGAGTTTTAGTAAAATAGAAACATATATTTTCAACCACAAACAAATCCAAGAGGCTCTCACAGTAACTCAGCTGGGTAAGAACATAAGAAATAGGAGCAAGAGTGAGCCATCCAGCCCCTCGAGCCTGCCCGCCATTCAGTAAGATCATGGCTGATCTGCAGTGATTCAGTAAGATTGGTAGAGCAATTACCAATGCTACACTGCTGCTCCCCATATCCCTTGATTTTTTAAGGAACTAAATGTTTGCCTCAGCCTTAAATAGCATTTACAACCCTCTGTGATAGAGAATTACAAATGCTCAAAACCATTTGGGTGAAGCAATTTTTACTCAGCTCAGTCGGAAACAATTATTCTCTTACTTTGAGACTGTGCCCCATGTCTAGATTCCTCAAATAACTTAAACAACCATTCAGTATTTATCTTATCAAGCTTTCTAATTGTTTGTTGAATTGGTATATCAACTTCTGTGTTCCTGTATATGTATGCCCAAGTGTCTGTGGATATCAACATTTACAAATTTCACATCATTGAAAAACGATTCTGTTTTTCTATTCTTTTGAGCATGTGTGCATGTGAGCACATTGTTTAAATAAGAATAAAATATAAATATCTCCCATTTTCTATGTCTTTTAGCTTTGACAAAGGCTTATTTGGACTCAAAACATCAGCTCTTTTGTCTCCTTACAGATGTTGCCAGACTTGCTGAGATTTTCCAGCATTTTCTTTTTTAGTCTTAGATTCCAGCACCTGCAGCAATTTCCTTTTATTTTTTACTTGAAGAATAGCTGCCTATAGATAAGATACTTGTGTTGATTCCCACCTCTGTCCTTCTAAATCCAAGCAAAACTTCAAGCGGAAGAGCAAATTGGCTGGAGAAAATCAACAAAACAATACTCAAAATGACTTTTGAAAGCGCTTACTGTTTTGAAGCTTCAGCAAAACTGGAACTGCTAGTGAAAGGATTAGAAAATGCACTTTAATTTCAAACATGCATTGTTTCCATGTAATTATATCTGGTGGAGTAGGTACCAAATTCAATTTGATTTTCTCCATTATCAGTAAATACCTTCACAGTACAGTCTTTTATCAAATTACTGACCATTTGTAGATTTACATCTATTTCCTATGTCACTTTCAATTGCATAAAGCAGTAAGACCAACAGAAAGTAACATGGTGACGTATTTGAAGCCATACATGTGTCCTTTGCTAGTTTGACTTTTAATGGAATCCTTTAATTCTGAAATGGAGGAAAAGACAGGATGTGGGCTAAGCTGTGGTATTAACGCATAACTTAATCAAAAATAATCAAACAGTTCTAACTGAGCCAAGCCATACTCTCCTGTAGACTTGATTAAAGGACTCAAGATGACCCCTGACAGAAAAAAAACCTTTGATATAAGAAATTCATTCCAGATAGCCGCTTTTTCCCCAATTAAGTAGTCTGGACTATGCCATAGGGGTGCTAAAGAAGACTGAAATTAATTGAGATGGATCAATTCATTCATGTTACACAACATTTTCTCGGTAGCCAAAGTAAGTGATTTTCTGTGACCTCACTGATATATTGGATCATGGAAGATTAAGGATCACATTGGTTTTCTCCTTGCTGCACAAACCTATTTATTAAAGACTGGGTAGAATTGGGGAGCATTTGTCAATGTTTGTTTTAAATCCAGGTGCAATATTATCAAAATTTAACACAAGGAGAATCGCAACCAATATCTTTGTGAGTTTTAAAATGTTCAATGACTGTACAGTTTCTATAATGAGCAATAACAAGGTTTTTTTTCATAATTCCTGCCAAATTCAGAGATAGGAGAGAATCACTGTGAAAAAGTCCCTGTGCAGTATTAGTCTTTCGCCAATCAAGTAAAGAGGCTCTGGTCAGATTTACAAAGAATGGAAGGAACATTTCCATTCAGCTCTATCAAAGAATCAGAACATAATTGAAAAGAAATGTTGCATGCAAATTAAAATTAATTTCTACAGGGCTTACTTCCCTGTTCAGGCTGCATTTAACTCATACCCGATGTCGTAACATGCCTCCAATGTAGCCCAGTCCATCATGCAAACCAGTGTCCCTCTCATTAACTCCTTCTATACTTTCCTGCTGCCTCAGAAAAGCAGCTAACATAATCAAGGACCCCAGATACCCCAGATATCTTCTCTTCCCCTTCTTCTGTCAGAAAAAAAATACCAAAGTCTGAGATTTTGTACCAACCAACTCAAGAACAGCATCTTCTCTGCTGCTATCAAACTTTTGAAGGGACCTATCTCATACTAAATTGGTCTTTTTCTACACCCTAGCTATGACGGTAACACTACATTCTGCACCCTCTCCTTTTCTCCTCTCTGTCTTTGTCTGTGCACAAGAAACAAAACTTTTCATTGTATACCAATATATGTGACAATAATACATCAAATCAAATCAATTAATCAATTGGCCAAATCCCACATTACCTTCTGTTATGGGGGATCGTCCTCCTGATCTAGAAGGTACTACAATTGGTACAATTTGTTTGACACACTTAAACTCTTTTCAAGGGAGATGAGCTTTAATCAAAGTTGATTTTCCTCTGCTGTGCATGCCATGCCTGCCATTTTAACACAAGAAATAATACCTTTCATGTATACCAATACCAAGGACAAAGAACAAAGAAAAGTACATGCCCTTTGGCCCTCCAAGCCCATGCTGATCGTGTGTCATGTGAATATATATGACAATAATAAAGATATATGCATTGTTAATGTTGGACAATGAAACACTGGAACTCACTGGAAGAGAAGGCTCCCCCAAATATTCCTATCCTCAATGATGGAGCAGTCCAGATGTCAGTGCAAAAAAATAAGGCTAAAACATTCACAATAATTTTCAGCTGGAAATACTGAGTGGGTGATTCATCTCAGCCTCTTCTTCAGTTCCCTAGCATTATAGATGTCAGTTTTCAGCCAATTTGATTCACTCTAAGTGATATTAAGATCCAACTGAAGGCATTAGTATAAAGGCTATGGACTTGACGATATTCCAGCAATAGTATTGAAGACTTGTGATCCTAAACTTACCAAGTTATGCAGTTGTTCAGCAATGTGGGAAATGTCCCAAGTATGTCCACAAAAAGCAGGATAAATCCAACCTGCACGATTGCTGTCCCATCTGTCTATTCCCGATTAGTAGTAGTTCGTAAATTATTGGTAAAGTGATCATTAGTAAAGTGATGGAAGGAGTCAAAAAACAAAGCTATCAAGTGGTACTTGCTCAGTAATAACCTGTCGGTCAATGCTCAGTTTGAGTTCCACCAGGGTCACTCAGCTCCTGATCACATTACAGCCTTAGTTAAATATGGACAAAAGAGCTGTATTCTGGAAGTGAATTGAGAGTAACTGTCCTGAATATCAAGGCAGCATTTGGCCAAATATGGTTTCGAGGACCCCTTCCAAAGCTGAGGTCAGTGAGAATCCAGAGGAAACCTTCTGCTAGTCAGAATCATACCTGCTCAAAGGAAAATTCTTACGGTAGTTGGAGGTCAACCATCTCAGCTAAAGGATATCACTGCAGAGTTTCTCAGGGTAGTGTCCGAGGTCCAAAAATCTTCAGCTGCTTCATCAATGATCTTCCTCTATCATATGGTCAAAGGTGAGGATGTTTGCCGATGACTGCACAATGTTCAATATATTCTCAACTCCTCAGATACTGAAGTGATATCCAGGCTTGGGTTGACAAGTGGCAAGGAACAGTTGCACTACACAAGTGCCAGACAATGACACATGAAGAGAGGAACTAACCATCGCCCCTTTATATTTATTGACAGGTTTCTAGTGCAGGTTTCAATGTCTTTTCCAAGACTAACCAAAGGCTAAACCAATATTTCAGCTTGAGACTCCAACTCAGCCAGCAGAGAGACTCTTTGGTGCCTAAGGTATTCAGGGAAAATTGTCCTGTTTTCTTTCAGGTGAAATAATCCTTAAGCAATAATGTCAACCTTCCTTTTAATTTAATCACCAGACTAACCATAATCTTATGATGTACGCCTACCATAATGCGCTACCCCTGCTATCCAAGAAAGATGAAGTGCAAAGATCTCATGAAGATTTCACCCATTTGCTTTTATTTTTCAGTCTTATTGATTGTCAAATTGAAGCTTTAGGCAAAGATCATAACATGATATGTGCACTAGATCTTCACCAGGCTGTTTTTGGAAGTTATAATAAACATGTTTATAATGAGGGACATGTTCCAGAGAATGTGATTATGTACTTTATGTTTATGTACTTTAGAGGAAACAATAAGCAATGCTTGTTGAATCAACATCTGTCACATATTAGCGAGTGTTACAATAACCATTTGCAAATCAAATGTGTCTTTGCATCTTTTTAATCATTTGCTTGGACTCATAAGAAAGTTCATGATTAGCTTTAATTTGAATTGAACTATTTCATTAAGGTAACATTTGATATTGATCTTGTCACAATAGTATTTAGTGCAGAAAAAGAATGATTAATAGATTAATTCCTCCATTAATTATGTACGAAAGTCACTGAAGAAGCAGTGCAACATTGAAACTACATTCTCTAAGAGCACTCACCATTGTGATTTATTCACAGTATTGACCATGCAGAGTGTGTTCTATTATTTAGTATCCTTGGTTGGGTGAGACAAATGTGATTCGAACAACAATCGACCCCGGTAATAAACTGTTTTTAAAAGCTTATTAAAGCAAACTTCTTGCCCTGGTCCGACTGGAGTTTCTTTCCAGTCTGTAGTAGATTCTGATAGATAAGCCTCCGTTGAGAAGAAGTGCTTTTCTCAGTCCCTACACATCTACAATATTGTGGATTGATTGAATATAATAAAATAAGGTTGCCTTTACTAGTCATGAAAAGGCTTACACTTGTATGATCCAACAATATTATGACAGCATGGAAATTTGAATTTCCAACATAAAGGAGGTTGTCTTCTGGATGGATAAATCCCTTGACTGGTTGCCTTAGGCTATCTTTGTTTCTTAACAAGCTGTTTCTATTGCATCAGAATAAAGCACAATGAACTCTTACAAAGAGCATGTCATTCCTTAAAAATATTAATAGCTGATCTGTGCACATGTCAAACTGTAGGAATTGTTTAGCTGTAAATTATTACAATTTGTAGAGTATTTCAACAGGGATATTATAATTGCCTGGGCAGATGTGATATGGGAATTACAACCATTGTATTTTTTATATGCAAGTTTATCTATAAAGACAGATGTGTGATTGATTCAGTCAGGTTCCATGCCTGAAGACATTATATGGAAAAAACCTAAGCTTTTTATAGTAATCCAGTTTGTGTAAGAGGAAATCGAAGTCCATGAGGGAAGAAATTATGACTGTTAAACTGGTAGGGACCAGTTTATTAGCTTGGATATTCTCATAGAGTTCTTACTAGGACCTAATTTTAATTGAAAAACTTCTCAGTGAGAGGTATCCCTGATTCACTGGGAATTTATCAGAGGCCTCCTACAGACACCAATTTATTTCAAAAGAAAATTTTGCATGGAGCTTGGAGGTATATCCTGCCCTCTCTATACAACTCCTCAAGAATAGTAAAGCACATTGTAAGAACTTTTATAAATGCAAAAAGGAAGAGAGTAGGTAAAGTAAACGAAATTATGGGAAATGAGGAAATGGCACAGACATTGGCAGCACCTGGTTAGACCAATAGGGAAAGGGAAGGGGGGGAGGGGGACATGCCCCACTAATGAGAGAATCAGCAGGAAACTCCTATCAACAGATCTTTTGGCACTTTTGGGCCTTTCCTCCGATTGGGGTTTCTGATGGCAGAAATCCCATCCTGCTAAGAGCTGCTTGTGTCACCAGCACCAGCAGGAATGGTGATTGTTGGTGGCATTGCACACGTTAGAAGTGTAGTATTATCTTTGGATTTCAGGTCAAAGCTAAGTGAAGACAAAATGAGATTGCTGGGTCAGGGGGTTCATTATAGGAAGGTGGCTGGAGACAAAGTCAGAGGCAGCAGTGTGTACAATCTACAGGATGTACGAGATGCACTGTAGCAAATTGTCGAGGCTCCTTTGACAGCACAGCCGAAATGCATGACCTTTATCACCTAGAAGGATAAAAACTTGGAAACGGCACCTACTAAAGACTCCCCTTCAAGCCACACATCATCCTGACTATATTGGTACTCTTTCACTATCACTGAGTCAAAATACTTGAACTTCTATTGGAATAGCACTCTGTGTGTTGCACAGAGGCTGCAGTGCTTCAAGAGGCAACTCACGATCAGCTTCTCAATGGAAATTAGGGATGGGCAACAAGTCGGATGGCATGGTGGGATAGTGGTTAGCACTGCTATCTCACAGTGCCAGGGACTCAGGTTCAATTTCGGCCTTGGGTCACTGTGTGGTGTTTGCACATTCTCCTCATTTCCTCGAGTTGCTCTGGTTTCTTCCCACAGGCAAAGATGTGCGGGTTAAGTTGATTGGCCTTGCTAAATTGACCCTAGTGTCAGGATCAGGGGATTAGCAGGATAAATATGTGGGCCCTGTGTGGGATTGTGGTCAATGCAGACTCGGTGGACCAAATGGTCTCCTTCTGCACTGTAGAGACTCTATGATTCGTTCTGTCCTCAACAGTGATACCAACATCCCATGAAATAAGAAAAAAAAATTGGAATAGGAAAATAAAGACTTCTTATTCCAGTTGCACATTAGTCAAAAACATACATGGAACATTGTAGTCTTAGTCTCCATATTTAAGGTACGATATACTTGCCCTGGGGGCAGTATTCTGAAGGTTCCTTAGATTGGACTTAGGATGAAATGGTTGGCCTATCACTAGGGGTTGAGTACAATCAGTTTATATTCTCCGGGGTTTTGAAGATTGAGAGGTAATCTTATTGAAACATATAGAGCTTTGAAGGGGTTAACATGGTAAACAGTGAGAGGTTGATTCTGCTGATTGATGAATCTAGGGTAAGAGGTTGATCATTTAGGTCTGTGTTGGATAGAGATTTCTTCACTTAAAAGGTTGTGAATCTGTGGAATTCTCTATCCCAGAGATTGTGGATGTTTCCATCACTGAGTGTATTAATGGCTGAGAATCTTAGGGGATTTGACAGAGGGCACAATATTTGAATAAGGGGTGCTTATTTAATATTTGAGGAAGATTCTCCTCACTCAAAGTGCGATGAATCATTGGAATTCTTTGCCCCAGGAAGCTGTGGAGCCTTGAACATTGTCAGGGCTGAGATTGATAGATTGTTAATCAGTAAGGAAATTAAGGGTTATGATGATAAGGCAGGAAAGTAGACTTAGTGTGTATCAGATCGACCATGATCTTATTAAATGGCAGAGGAGACTCAAAGAGCCAAATGACCTACTCCTGCTCCTATCTCTAATGATCTTACGGAGATAAACAGATAGAAACATAGAACATAAAAACATAGAAAAACTATAGCATAATACAGGCTCTTCGGACAACAAGGTTGTGCCAGACATGACCCTGCTTTGGAGATTACTAGGCTTACTCATAACCCTCTATTTTACTAAGTTCCATATACTTCTCTAAAAGTCTTTTAAAAGACCCTATCGAATCCACCTCCACCGGCAACCCATTCCATACACCCACCACTCTCTGAGTGAAAAACTTACCCCGACATCTTCTCTGTATCTATTCTGCAGCACCTTAAACCTTTGTCCTCTTGTGGCAACTATTTCAGCCCTGGGAAAAAGCCTCTGACCATCCAGATGTTTGGTCTGTCAGGGATATGGGGAGCAGTTGGAAAAGTGGATCTGAAACCAATGATTCTGTTAGATGACAGAGCTAGTTTGACAGAGCAGTATGATTTACTCCTGCTATTATATTTTATATTCAGACAAGTATTAGTGAATTGTCATCATTTTCCTGAACATAGCACAGAGACACCTTGAATTCCGTAAAGATTGCCCAAAAACAGTTGTGAGGTGTTCCCCTAATCTTGCATAGAATGGTGGAAGAATTTATGCAAACAACTCGTGAAATAGCATCTGTTTGGACGCTCTAGATATCCAATTCCAGTACTTCTTGCCAGGTTTGCTCATCATAGGTAATTTAATTTTTAGATAGTTATTGACATGAGGCCAGGGAACAGGCAGAAATCATTGCAATTTTAAAGAAAGAGTAGGAAATACATTAGAAAAAGGCATTTCTCAATTTAAGAGAGAAGAAAACTAGTTCAGCCAAGAGCCAATGCAGATACAGTGGTCCAGATTTTCCAATCCCGCCAGTGTGGGAACGTCATTACAGATGCTGGAAGTACTGGATACATGGCTATCTCAGTTGAGGCAGATAGGAGATGCATGAGGGCACCTCAAACTGGAGATTCGCATCTCAAATTCTTGGCACTGTACCCAACTATTAAATAAAAGTAAGGACAACAGATCTTCAACGCATCAGTGTGGAGGGGAAGATGCTCCATGAGAATCGTTATGGATGTGGCTGTAGCTTTTTCAGCTCATTCATTGGGCCATTGAGAGAAGCACATCAACTTCCCGGTTCAGTGGGGGGTTAGGGGGCGGCAGATTTGATGCCAAGAAAATTCTATTGATGTCTTAAAAATACCCCAAGGCTGGGCGTTAAGTTGGCTTGAATGGTTACCCACAGCTTAAAGTAAGATTCCGTCCAATGAGTTAAATCGTTTCTTCATTGAGAAAGAGATTTGCTAAACATTAACATAGTGGGTGGCATTTTTGCATCCTGTTTGCCAAGGCAATCATAGTGAGTGGGACACAAAGCATACAAAGATCTGTTGACCTCGAGAAGGATTTTCCGGGAACTGGGGCAAGTGCGACTGGAAAATCCCGCCCGTTATTTCCAACAGCCATTTCCCCACCTTAAATTCTGAAGCAGTTCCTCTGTTCAAATAGTGACAAATAAAGAAATTTCTGTGTGATGTATTGGATAGTTGACAATAATATGTGTTGTGGAATGAACTTCCATTTGATGATTGGAAGTGAAAGCCTGCAATCGTATAAGAGATAAGTGGATGCGATCATGGGGCAATTGGTGGGTTGGCATTAGGATATTTGTTAATGATTGAATTAAATTGGGCTGAATTGTCTTTCTTATCCATAATTATCACTAGATCTTGTGATTATGCAGCCTGGCTATCAAAACTAAAGAAATCATAGGATTTAATTTCGGACTATGCGCAAATTCATTAAATTCAAATAAAATGTATATACACAAAATAATCTTTGATACTAAGCAAAGAAATATTTGTCACATTATTAATACAGGGGCGGCACGGCAACACAGTGCACTGCTGCAGCACTTACAGCACCAGGGACATGGGTTTGATTCTCCGCTTGAGTCACTGTTTGTGTGGAGTTTGAACATTCCCCCGTGTCTGCATGGGTTTCCTCCGGGTGCTCCAATTTCCTCTACAGGTCCGAAAGATGTGAAGGTTAAATGCATTGACCTCAACAGGCACTGGACCGTGGCAAATTGGGGCATTTCACAATAACTTCATTATACTAATTTTTGGTTATCGCGCAATAACTTTACGTTGTGTCTACCACTACCAACCCATCAGCAGAATTCCAGTTATGTAACAGCGACGTGCAACATCCTGGCTTCCAGTGTCCTCTGTAACAAAGAGAAAGAATAACTTTTCACTCATTCTTGATATATCAAGAATCTTTGATATATAGATATCAAAGTATCTATATAATAAACTGCCTTTAAAGCAATTAGCAGGTCAGTCTTCTAACACAATGCCACTTTTTCATCTGAAAGTTCCAAACCACAATGCCTGCTAGCAATGTTAAATGTTGATCATTGTATTTCCACTGGCCACACAGTTTACATCAATGTAATTTGTACACTTTGAAAAGTGTACAAATTGCTAACATAATGTATGGAATACAGGCACTCACACCCTGGATCCATGATTCTGCTTTTATTCTTGGCTAATTAATGGTTGATCCTACTCAGGCCAGATTTTTAAAAATTATTTTTAATTGGAGGGAAACAGTGATGCAGCTATTAAATGGTGGTTAGTGTAAAATAGGATTCTGTTAAATTTGAAAGAATATAATGCTTCCAGAGAAAATGAGAATGATAAAATGAATATTTCATTTGTTGATGAGAGTTAGTTTAATTCGATTCTTTTCAGCCAAGGGAAGGGCATCCCCCTGTAGCTATTGTAAACCAACCTTCAATAAAACATGATAATGCTTGATTACATTTTGTACCGAAGTTTGGTCATCTCATCATTGCGCAACGTGTAGGCGATTGGATTTTATTCTGTGAGAAAACAGCGTGTCTGTGGAGATCACCTTGATGTAACATTTCAGCCTTATTGAATCTCTCATTGCAAAACACCTTTGGCCTTTGCAGTAGCTTGGGGAAACAGAGGAAAATATCCGCCTGTGGCTTTTTGCAGCTTTCTTGCTTCTCACTCACTGTGTAATATGAAGGAAGCCTACAGCTGCTTCACTGCAGACTTTGATACAGTTCTGTGTCTGTGCACTGGACACTGGGAAAATATATGCAGCTGGAAAACAGAATACATTTTCAGTGATGCAGGTTTCAACTATTTAATTGATTGCTAATAAAAGCAAAATCATGGAGTACTGCTGTAAGTGCCTGGTATTTCATATCCTATATCAGGAATTTATACACTTCTCGCTCCAAGTTGATCAAGCTGTGACCAATGGAAATATAAGATGTGCTGATCAAATTTAGCAGGCAATGGGAGAATTTTATGAGATTTTTTTCTGAATGTTTAGCTAGCATGAAAACAGGAGAGTTCCTGATCGGTTTTTCAGGCAAGTTTTCATGCCCAATCATTTGCATTCAGTCTTTGACAATATGGGCTACACTGTTTCTAGCCACTAGAAGCAGTGGGCAAGGCCTAATTCACCTGACAGCTTGCAGCTCAGATTGGAGCTACAAACTGTGCATTTGCACAGGAAAAGCAGAAAACAGTTCTGCTGATAGAATGCCCCTGGGTCAAATACAGCCTCCTCATCCCTCTCCCATGGACATTGGGGACCCCTACCACTAACATTACTGACCCCTTAGCCCCCTAATTATCCCTCCCAACTCAGCCCCAATGGCTATCTGATATGGGCCTTTCTCTCCCCCTGCCTCTGATCATCAGCAAAGCACAAATCCCCCAACCCCATCTGCACACCTTCAAGCACTGACTGGTCTTCCCCTTCATGGTAACAAGGCAAACTGCATTAAACTCACTGGAATGCTCTAATGGGCACAGGAATCATCCAAACTGATTGCAGGTGATCTGCCCTAACAAGCGGCAGCTCCATAAAAACTCCAAGAATGGACAGACAGGCAAGCAGTGCAAGAGGAAATGGCCTCCAGGAAAACAGCTCCCCCTTTTCCCTGGTACTGATCTGGCCAGATTGCTGGGGGTAGTGGAAACAAGGCGGGATATCTTCTTCCCCCCAGCAGAATGCTGTTGCAGTGGAAGGGGTAGAAGTGCACCCTGGGGGGTGGTGGCAGCATATATTAGTGCCAGGGCACTGGCCGGACAACCAGGAAGCAGTGCCACAAAAAACAGAATGACTTTGTCCGGGCAGCAATGATGAGTGTTTAATCTCATCTAGCATCTTTCCCCTAACTGACCCCCAAATTCCCCAAACACCAGCACTCTGCATGCTTTCAGCCCTTGACCCTCAAGCATCTCCCTCCTTCCCCTTTGCAAGAATATCACAATCTGTGAGGGCCATCCCCTGAAGCTTTGCAGGATTCATGCCATTAGATTTTACTTGGTTCCTTCTGTCCCTTCAGGAGAATAATACCCATAATTTTCGGGAGAAGAAGAAGACAGAGCATGATGTCCTGAGATCTGGGTCCTCACCCGCTTTGAGGAGTGGGCAGTGTAGGTTGCAGGAGAGGAGGGGACATGGACCATTAGCGACAACATGGTCAGGCTGAGGCATAGGAGTGATCACCTGCCCGTCCTTCACTCTTGGAGAAATCTCAAGTAATTTGCATGCAGTTCAATTTCCTCTTCCTCCCTTGCACTTAATCTTGTGTCCTGTGTTGCAGGAAGGGACCCCGGTGTGGCTGGGCCATCTGGCATCATGGCACCTACTGCTGCTCCCACTGATCCTGCCTCTGACAGCTCAGAGACACATTGGAAGATATGGGTGAAGGAACCTCTGAGGCTGGCACCAGTTTTGCATCAGCTTCCACCTCACAATTCACCATCCCAAAGACTCTCACATCGGTGGGTCAAATTAGTGGCGAGGCATCTGGGTCACTCTCTGATGAGCACAACGCATCTGCTGATGTACATCGGGTGGAGAGGGAATGTCCGAGGCTTCTGGCACCTGGAGCCCTGCCAGAGGCGAGGACTCAGCTGGCCCAGGCTGGTCCTCTGCTATCACTTGTCCCTCAGCTGCTGGAGATGCAGCAACAGAGCCAAGGAATGCAGAAGGGGCTGACAGCCACACTGGATGGACTGAGAGGCTGTTGGGAGCAAACCCAAAGCTTTCAGACGGACCAGGTATTGCTTATCTTGAGTGGTTCCCAGGCCTGTACTGTAAGGGTGGCATCTACAGTGGAAAGCCTTGCCAGAAAATCCTCACCATGACTGGCAGGCTTAGAGCGATGGCCAAGTCACAGTGGGCCACAGCTGAGGGACTCATCAAGATTCTCAGTGTTCTATGGTCCAGGGATGAGAGGCCAAGGGCTTGCAGGAGACCCAGTTTGACGGTGCTGAGAAACAGTGGGCTATGGCAGCAACCCTTGAGAACATGGTCCATTCTCAGAGGGCACTTGCTGCTGCTGTTGACAGATAGCAACACTGACAAAACTGTTCCCAATAGGAGAAGTCAGATTGAGTTTGAGCCTGATAAATTATTGGGAAAGAGCCTGTACTTTCCCGATACGCTCTCTCAGCCTGTAAACTTCTCTACTGGGAGTGCAGTTTGATAAAAGTGTGACATGATGAAATCGGTCTTCTAGCAGCATCGCATGCGAAGGGTCAGCTTCACCGTAAACCTAGAACAAACATGGGAATGAATTGCATTGCAGCCTCTCCAATCATTTAGTGCAGGGAATGTTCTGAGACATGCATTTAAATGGCACAATACCAAGTGTCATAAGTTTTTAAAAGATAGAGACATTTGATTCAAAGTGCTCATGTCATATGCAGAAAATCACAAGATCAAGAAAAATACACTTTTCCCTTCCAACCACAGCATTTGCAACTGGCTTTTGAAAAATTGTTCAGGCTTGCATTCTTACTAACAACCCTGAAGTCCGCTTTCGGATTACTCTTGGAAAATAAGATTGTGACATGACTGTGTTAATGTGAAGACCATCTTCTCGATGTTGATTCTAAATTCACCAATTTGAACCCCTACATTTTCAACCTGTGGCCGTGGCTCACCTTAAATGAGAGCAGATTTTTTTTTAATATGGCTTAATAGGTAGAATGCTTATAAAATATGTCCTTTTTATTGCATTCTTTCAAAGTAAAATAGCTCCAGAGTTTCTGATCTAAAGTCTTCAGATTCCAATGTATGAATAATTAATAGGCCATTTCAGAAGTATAGTTAGACCATGTTAGGTAATAGTGATAGTTTCCCACCTTTTATGAACATTAGCAGCTTTGAGGATTACTTTCCTGCTAATAGCCCATAGGTTACCAGAGTTTGGCACACACTGATACTTTTCATATGCAACCTTTCAGCTTGTACTTTTTTCTAATTAGGCCGCAGTGAAGTAACTTGGGACATTGTCCTATGTTAAAAGCATTATATATAATTGCAAGTTACTGATGTTGTATTCCTTCCTCATTGCTTAATTTCTGCTGCCAGAGATAGCATTGCAGCTCTCTGCAGTTCTGTCTCCCTTAGTGATGGTAATTAGACACAAAGTAAAACTTAGCCAGTCCGCAATTTAGCTTCAACATAAACATTGAAAATGTTGGGAGTTGGTTTTATGTGAATTGTGCTCCAAGATAGTGGAGGAAATTCTAACTTGTGCATTTGAGGATCTCAACATTTCCTATATTACAACAGTGACTTCATTTCCAAAGTACTCCATTGGCTATAAAACACTTTGAGACATCTTGAGGTCATGAAAAGTGCAGCAATAATGCAAGCCTTTGTTTCCTCTTTCTCATTCAGCTGCACATAAATGCATCCAGCAGATGACTGAGGATTTGTTTGCCAGGGCTGGGGAGGGAGATAAACCTGCTCTGTGATGACAATAGCCACAACGCGATCTGGCGCTTGGATTCGCATCTATGGCTGGTTTCCCACAAATGCGGAGCCATCGATTGGACATGCACAGCGATCCGAGCACCACCAGATCAGTCAGGAACATTCATCAGCCATAAAGGGCATTATTCCATCAGTGTTCAGTGTGTGTGACTACAGGCAAAGGTTCCTGCGGGCTCGCACCAGATTTAGTTGTCGAGATGCTTTCAAGTTGCAGCACTCCAACATCCCCAGTGTGTTCCAATCTGGAGACAAACTGTAAGTCACAGGGTGTGATCTTATCAGCACTCACGCCACTCTCCTGCTGCAGCAAGGTCAAAGAATTTTGCACCCAGTCAAATCTCTGTTCATTGCAGAGGGATAGAAAAATCCCACCCAGGTGAATGGTGGTAACATTTTGGTCTGAAAAGCTTTACAGCACAGAAAAGACATTTTGGTCTATCCGATGTCTGTGCCAGCTATCAAGCAGCCATCTATTATAACCCCATTTTCTAGCACTTGGTCCATAGCCTTGTATGCCAAAGTAATTCAAGTGCACACTTAAACGCTTCATAAAAGTTGTAAAGGTTCTCGTCTCTACCACCACTACTTCCAGGTAGTGAATTCCAGATTCCCACCATCCGCAAGTGGTCTTTCTTCCTCCAAATCTCCTTACCTTAAATCTATCCTCCCTGGTTATTGACCCCTCTATAAATGGAAAAGTTCCTTTCTATCTATGTCCCTCATAGTTTTGTATACTTCAATCAGGCCCAACCACCACCACTGCATTCCCTTGCACCCCCCCCCCCCCCCCCCCCCCCCCCCCCATCCCTCACCACTTGAGCCTCATCTGCTTAAATGATATCAAACTCAGCCCAACAAGCTTAAAGGTCAGCTGCATGATGACAAAGGAGATGTCCTTCAAACCTGGCTAATGATGCATTTGAGGAAACCCACAAACAAACACTAAGGGAACAAGACACTAGCTGGTGATGATTCAGCATCTACATGGTTAAGGTGACCATGTTTCACTTAGTGCTGAATTCAAGACAAGGCGACTTAGTCTTTGAGGAGGTGTGTGTGTCAGAAAGTAACAATGAAGGCCTAGTCTCCCCATCTCTGAAAGTCTGGGACTCTCCCCCCGGCCCCCCAACAGTTTGCATTTTACACTTTATTCTTGCCAAATAACATGACAAACCCATAATTGGCTGTAACACGTGTGTATTGGTGGATGTGAGCTGAAAATTACACAAGGTTAGGGGGTTAATGGCAGTGATATATGTTTGGGGAAGTAAGAGAGTGAGTAGAAATAGAGTGAAAGGAAATGGCTGATGTTGTTGAAACTTAAGTGGATTTGGGAATGATGTGAGTAGGTTTGACAAGACAGAGTGAGGATGTCAGTGAACCAGCAGTATTATTCTTGGTTAGGCCATTATAATGTTTCCTGAATTGTATCCCCAAGTCGTCTTGATCACATTCTCGCTGCTCAATCTCACTTTCTTCCTTGTGGAAGCTGTTAATTCTCTTCCCATTGTTCAGAATGACAACTTCCCTCTACACCCTTCTGAGCCAAGCAGCAAGTCTCAGGTAAATGCCATTGAATCTGGATGCGTCGGCCCCTTCCTTGAGTCTATTTCTTAACTTGCATTTCACAGAGTTTAATTTGCATCATTTCAAATCTGGTTTAGTTAATATCATACTTGCCAGTGAGTTAGAATATCTCATTTGACCCAAAATTCACCCTAATCTCCAAAGTGTTACTCAGCAAATGCTGCAATGTTGGAAGTACTATCTTTTGGATGAGACAAACCAAGGATTCAGATTTTCTGTCAGGAAGAAGACTAGGGATGTAGGGCAATGTTCTGGCTAATATTTAACATTAATCAACATCACCAAAATAACTTATCTGGTCATTGACACATCTACTGAAAATTGGTCTCTGTACTTGCCATATTACTGCACCTCAAAGATACTTCACAGCTGTAAAGCAGTTTTGGGGTGTCCAATGATTGTGGAAGAAACTAATTAAATGCAAGTTGTTCTTTTCTCCTCAATGTCATCATATCTTTGAATAGTTGAGATGAAACTGCGTCATGTATCCATCTGCTCATTTCACTGAGGACAAACAGCAGAGAAACAAGCCATTTGGTCCAACCTATACAGTGGAGATGTGAAACATGGAAGAAAAATGATAACCAGATTTCCTGGTTAAGATTGGATATTCCCATGTATTCCACAATACTAGTTGCTCACTATTGCACTGTTGGCTCAGATCTCACCCCTATGTTATTGTCAGGCTCATTTGAAATAATTCAGAAAGAAAAGCTTCTACAGGATGAGTAATCAATGGTGTCCACTTTATTTGATGTAATTCTCTGGTTGGAAGTTCAATGGCGTAAAACCAATGTTACCATATTGGCCACCCGATACACTCTGCTTGATCATTCTTCTCAATGAAATCAATGGAAAGGAATGTCAGGCATGGTATATGAGGGCCGACCAATCTATTATCTTCTGTGTTATGGCCCGGACAAAGTTTGAAGCTTTTTCCTCTTGTTTCTGTCTTGCACATAAACTGTTTTTTTAAAATAAAAACTCAACACGCAAGTGTCAGAAGAGTAATGTTGTTGGTCAGATATGAATAATATAGGTCATAATGTCATACAGACAAGGAGCTTTTTCCTTGATTGTCTATTGAGGTCAGAAGGAAGTTTTATAACTTTTTATCTCTAGGTTATCTTATATTTAGTTGTTCAACTCCCATCCCAATCTCCATAGGCATTAAATAAATTATATAACAATGCCTACTTCATCGAGTCAGTCAGCAGAATTAGACTGGATTTCCTGAATGGTATTTCCATGTTCCGTGGTTTTATTATCTACTTAACCATTAATCCAATTCTTTTATTTTTAAATTGTATCTTAGTAACTTCTTCATGGTTGTATACGAATAGTTTACATTCTCAGGCAGAATATTTTTCTACTTAATGTTAATTGAAATTAACCTGCTTTTGTTTGTCACTGATAACTCGACATTATGCTCTTTCTGTTTTTTGGATCATGTTCCATATGTTCTTGCAGCTACTGCTCCAGAAAATCTTCAACCTGATGGAAAGGGGTGCAGCTGTTTTATATTGGACTAGTAAATCTTCTAGCATGTCACTGCTTCCTGTGCATTCAGAGTTCGGACAAGTGAAATAATACAGGTGTTATCAGTCTGGGTACACATAGATCGGCATTTAAGGCATTTGAATGTGCAGCATAAAGGTCACACACTGAACTATAACATCTCATAGGTATCTATTTCTGTAAAAGAGGAGCAAGCCCAATATTTCACTGTATTTACTGACTCGTCATGCCCAAATTCAATGAATCTCACCGTTCCACGGATATAGAAAGTATTGCAGTATTTTGGATCCTAACTTTCCAGAGACTTGCAAACACAAATAGTTATGCACCTTACTTTGTGTTCTTTAAAATTTCGTACAAATTATCAAGCAATTCTAAACATAATCACTGATTTGATTTATTATTGTTAAATGTATTGGTATACAGTGAAAAGTATTGTTTCTTGTGCACTATACAAACAAAACATACTGTACATTGGAAAAGAAATGGGAGAGTGCAGAATGTAATGTTACAGCCATAGCTAGGATATAGAGGAAGATCAACTTAATGCAAAATAAATCCATTCAAAATTCTGATGGCAGCAAGGAAGATTGTGGAAGGAACTAAATAAAGAAAAAAGATGGAAGAGAGTTTGTCCGGGGTGTGTGGGGTCCTTGATTATGCTGGCTGCTTTTCCAAGGCAGCAGCAAGTGTAGAAAGAGTCACTGGATTGAAGGCTGCTTTAAGTGATGGCTTGGGCGTTGTTCTTCGTAGTTTTTGTGATCTTGGACAGAGCAAGAATCATACCAAACTGTAATGCAACCAGATAGAATGTTTTTTATAATGCATCTCTAGAAGGTGGTGAGAGTTGTAGTGGACATGCCAAATTTCCTTAGTCTCCTGAGAATATAGAGGCGTAGATGGGCTTTCTTAACTATACTGTTGATGTGGAGGGACAGACAGGTTGTTGGTGTTCTGGACACTTAAAATTTGAAGTTCTCAACCATTTCTACTTTATCCCCATTGATGTAGACAGGGCATGTCCTCTACTATGACTTCTGAAGTCAATGACTATTTCCTTCATTTTGTTGACATAGAGGGAGAGATTATTGTGATCACACCAGTTCACCAGATTCTCTTTCTCTTTCCTGTACTGTGGCCCGTCATTGTTTGAGATCAAACCCACAACGGTGATGTCATCAGCAACTTGAAAATCGAGTTGGAAGGGCTGAGAACACAGCCTTTTGGGGGCTTAGTGTTGAGGAAGATTGTGGAGGAGATGTTGTACATAGAACATAGAACATAGAACATTACAGCGCAGAACAGGCCCTTCGGCCCTCGATGTTGCGCCGACCAATTAGGAACAAGCAGTGACCCTCTAACCTAAACCATTCCCTTTTCATCCATAAACTTATCTACTAACCTCTTAAACGCCACCAAACTTGGCGCATCTACAACTGACGCAGGCAAGGCATTCCATACCCTTACCACCCTCTGACTGCTGTCTGTGGGTTAGGAAATCTAAGATCCAATTACAGAAGGAAGAGCTGTGCCTCAGACCATTAACTTAGGAGATGAGCCTCATAAGAATAATGAGTCTCATGTTAAAGGCTGAGTTTGGCCTGTGAATACAGGTCTGACATAGGTGTCTTTGTTATCTAAATGTTCCAGGGATGAATGTAGGGCCAGGATGATGGCTTCTGTTGTGCACCTATTGTGGTGATAAGCAAATTGTAGTGGATCCAGGCAGTCTGAGAGATAGGAATTGATCATGAATTAATCATAGAATCACTGTAGCGCAGAAGGAGGCCATTCAGTCCATTGAGCCATAATAATGCCATAAATAAAACATGGCAGCACTTATGAGGTAATAATAAATAGAACAAAGGAGTTCAACATGGAAATGATGGAAAATCAAAAAAAAACACAATGAAATATACAGCAAAAGGACAATTAAACTTGTAAAATCAGTGTTTACTTTTGGCCTACACTGAAGAAAGAATTTTATCTTTATGTTTTTCTGATTCCAGTCCAAATATTTATGCTGTGTTTGTTTTAACTGGGTGCTTTTTTTTTAATCCACTTATGAAATGTGGCATTAGAGGCAAGGCCAGTATTTGTTTAAGGTCAACCTTAATTGTGCTTGAGAAGGCAAGAGTGAGCCATTTTCTTCAACCTTTGTAGTCCGTGTGCTGTCAGTACACCCACAGTGCTATTATTCCTGCAACAGTTGGATTCAGCTGAGTGGCTTGCTAAGCCATTTCAGAGGACAGTTGAGCATCATTGCTATGAGTCTGAAGTTACATGCAGGCCATTCTAGATAAGGAAATTCACAAATCAGATGTGGGACAGGATTTTATGGCTTTGCTCAACCGGAGACCAGAAAATCCCACCCAATGTTAATGGCTCTTCCTATTTTCTGTCCCTTGCCCTCTCTGATTCCTGTAGCAGGTGGGGTGGTAGAATTGTGAGGTAATGCACTTTGGCAGGAACAATAAATGTGTAGAGTATAGGGCTAATGGTAGGGCTCTTAATAGTGTTGAGGAACAGAAGGATCTTGGTGTATGTGTCAATAGATCCCTGAAAGTAGGCAGTCAAGTGGATAAAGTTGTTAAGAAGGCATATGGAGTCTTAGCTTTTATTGGTAGGGGGATTGAATTTAGGAGCCGCAGCATCATGTTGCAACTGTACAAAACTCTAGTGCGGCCGCACTTGGAGTATTGTGTGCAGTTCTGGTCCCCACATTATAAGAAAGATGTGGAGGCATTGGAGAGGGTACAGAGGAGGTTTACCAGGATGTTGCCTGGTATGGAGGGCAGGTCCTATGAAGAGAGGTTGAAGGATTTGAGGTTGTTTTCGTTAGAAAGGAGGCGGCTAAGAGGGGATCTTATTGAAGCATATAAGATGATTAGAGGTTTAGATAGGGTGGACAGTGATAGCCTTTTTCCTAGGATGGAGAAAGCTAGCACGAGGGGACACAGCTTTAAATTAAGGGGTATGAGTTATAGGACGGATATCAGAGGTAGGTTCTTTACTCAAAGAGTGATTAGGGAGTGGAATGCCCTGCCTGCAGCTGTTGTAGATGCGCCAAGTTTGGTGGCGTTTAAGAGGTTAATTGATAAGTATATGGAAGAGAAGGGAATGGTTTAGTTTGGAGGGGCATTGCTTTTTATTTTGGTCGGCACAACATCGAAGGCCGAAGGGCCTGTTCTGTGCTGTAATGTTCTATGTTCTATGTTCTAATTCTGGCAATGCTTTGAATACCAATCCTGCAGTTTCATGGTTACCATTGCTGAAATTAGGGTCTAAATGTTTTCTCCTGGGTTGGATGCACTGAGATAGCAGAATTCTCTGCTCCATGAATGCAATCTTTAAAAATGGCCTTGTGCAGAACACTTTCTGTTATGGAGGTTGACGGGTGAGGGTTGTGAGCTAGAAGTCAGCATGGCCGCAACTGTAATGAATGCAGATCTTGCAGTTGTGGAAGTGGGCAGTGGGGAAGACCTACTTTTGCACTTTGGCACTATGTTGAATTAAACTAGTAAACATGAAAAACAGCTTCCAGACTGCACCTTTCATTCCCTACGCAATTTCCATGCCACATGTATGCCATCCATTCCAGTATACCCAACCCTTGGCATCTCATGCCCCCATGTCAACACATACTCCTCTACCCAATCCCTATTGCCCCACTATTCCTCCACATCCCAATGCCCCCAGTGCCAACTCAAGCTAATTCATGCCAACATATTGTTCCCACCCACCAAATTATTATCTTAATCTCTCCATGCCAACTCACTTTGTATTCTTTAACAGTGTGTTGACAGTTGTTTGACAGTTTTTTGATGGTTGAGCGATTGATGTTGGACTTAGAATTTCTGGTCATTTCAGGATGTTTGCTTTCTCTCACTGTCATTGCGAAACTTTGAGCTTAACTTGTTAATCTGAAATGACTGAATTTAAATTCCGCTGGGGAGATTTGAACTCATAGCACTAGAACGTTAGTCCCAACCTTCAGATTACAGGTGGCATAACATGTTAACCTGTTTTCTTCTCTGAGTATTCAATTTGACCTAGGGAGGAAAGAATTTGCTAATATTTACATATAGCAGTTTTGTACACTCATTCATATATAGTCAGGAAATTAGAAAATGGATAAGAATTACAGAATGTTGTGTTATCAGTGGGCCCTCACATGCAGCAGCAGGCTGTGGTCAGAATAATTGTGCATCCTATGACTCTCTATATTAAGATTTTAGAATATACAGGACCACACTTAAAATACTGGGTTCTAAAATCTGTAGCAAATTAGGTTTTACCTGCTGTTGTAAGTACTGGTCTGCACATTGGTGGCTGCCTCTACCTCTCTGCCACCTACTAATAAGGCCAGAACATAATGTTGACTGCAGAAAGGGTATCAGAGTTCCCTTCTCTGTCATAAATAATTATGGGCTGCTTCCACTTAAGGAGGTAGATTTTAATTCTAAAATCAATGAATTGTATTTTGTTCAGATCCTAACCTGCAGCTCCTGATAAGGTCCATTTTTATTCTATGGCCTGCTGTTTGGATTTTAAACTGGTGTTGTAGGATTTCTTTGTGTTTTACCTCAGTCCAATGCTGGCATCTCCATATCAGGCCTGCTGCTTACCAGAGGTGCTGTTGGAAAACTGTAGATTTCCAACCTCAATCGGTTCAGTTTCAGTCACAGTGTCGTACATTTGAAGGCTCCTCACACAGCGTTCTATACAACCAGAGGGGATATCAGGAATTTTGGAGCCCATGGCTATCCGCCTGTCATGAACCATACAGATGTTACCTGTGAGGGCACTTCAACGTGAAATACCAATTTGTGGTGATGTATAGTTTTGTTTTGGAAGGGTGTGAAAAGTCACGTGAAACCCTCAGTGACAATAACCAGCCCAGTTGTCATGTAACATTTACTAAAGACTATTTATTAAATTAAAGAACAGATAAATTCACTCTGAAATTCACACTGTTACACTCTAAGGCAATTAAATATATGACTTACTAACACAATTTATATAGTAATTACCTCTTGTTCTGAAGTATGTATATCCGTAATCCTTTAAGAGTTTTTCATTCTCAAACAACATCGAAATCTTAAAAAATCTATAAATCAAATCCAGTTTATTGTTACCACATAATACAAGGTGGATGGTCGAGTCTGGGTAAGATCTATTCCTAGTCCAGTGAGGATATTTAAACTGCCACTATGAATGCTCCTGCGCTATCTTGGCTCTACAACTTCTTAGATGTTAAACAGGCTTATCAGGCTCTGAGCTGTAAAACTGGCCTCTCCAGCTCTTAAATGTTACAATACCTTCTTGGCTGTTGGATATTAAACAAGCGACTGATTGTGAACAACCATATAACTCCAACTCTCCGAGTTTATACACTCTGAAAGTGCAAGATCATGGAATTAACCTTGATAAACTCTTGGCCTGAGGTTATCTGCTGTAGATGTTACCATGTATGAATAAAACATTGCCAGTGTATGTCAAAACTGTTACATATACATTGTAAACGTTAGGAGAAGAGCACTGAAAGGCTGATATCGGTAAAGATGAGTTTTGATATAAAGGATAGAAGGTAAACGAAGGGCTGATCTTGAGCCTGAGCTCACCGTCCATGGGATTGGTGATGAGGATTCAAGATCCTGTAAAAGCCAGAAGTCTCAAATCTTGTTGGTAATATCATGATTTCCAATTTACACTGCTCCTCACCGGCAGCGTAATAAAGTTCATGCCCGTTGTGGGCATGAACCTGATTTAAGTCCATTTCAACATATTCACATATGAGTAAAGACTCACGTCACTGTATATTGAGCCCTTGCCAGGTTATCAAACTGCGCCTATGTAAAGTCACATTGGCACAGTTTACAACAGGCTCACCCAAATGTGAACCTGTGTGGGGACACACCCCTCCCCCCATCTCCCCTCAGCACGTATAGTGATATAGCACCCTGGGGGAGAGGGACATGGTCAGGCATTGCCAACCTGGCATTGCCAAACTGTTTCCTGGGGCAATGCCAAGGGCAGACTTCTGTGTGAGCCACATGGGGAAGTTGGGAATTGATTTATTTGCGATGGAGGGGAACAAATGTGCAATCTAAGGATGCTGATGATTTGTGGGGTAGGGTGGGGGAAGAGGTCAACATTGACTGTGTGGATGGAGGGTTGAGGGAAAGGGGTCCAACGTTTGGCATTAGAGATGGTGCTGGCATTGACTGTGTGGATAGGAGTTTGGCTGGGAGACTATTGAATGAATCCTAACTTATTTTTGTCTAGTTGGAAAGACAGTGAATTGAATAATACTTCATTTTTAATGGCTGCAAGTGTGGAAATTCCTCCTACATTTACATTTTGGGCAGCTTTTGGATTGAAGCTGATATAGGTGGATGGGGGGAGGTATTGTTGTCGTGGGAAGGATAGAGGTACGTCTCTGAATAATGAGTTGGGGTTGATCCCAGAATTCAGAGATGTTCAGCCCAGAGAGAAGTCAGGAAGCCCATGTTTGCGAAACTTTGATCCTGATGTCAAAAGGAAAGGAACAATCACCTTCTTCCCATCAGGATATAAAGATCTAAAAACATTGTGGCAGTTCAAAATACAGCATGATGTTGCAGTGGGAGAGTTTGGGTAATGAAGGGATAAGCTTTGTCAGGCTCAATGGCCTTTTCTTGACCCTGACTTCTCTTCAGTTCTCATAAGCCTGTCCGAGCTCATTTCAGTAAAATATTTACAATCCTTAGAGAACGACTTGCATCCATTCCTTCAGTCTGGGTTGAATTTGTGTCCTAAATTTAACATTTTGTTCTAATCTGTTTGCTGTCATATTACCTAAAATACTTCTCTCTTGCTTTATCAGTTGCTAAACTGGGGCAGCATAGTGGCACAGAGGTTAGCACTGCTGCCTCACAGTGCCAGGGAACCAGGTTTGCTTTCCAGCTAGGGTCACTGTCTGTGCAGGGTTTGCACATTCTCCCCATGTTTGCATGGGTTACCGCCCACAGTCCGAAAGACATGCTGGTTAGGTGCATTGGCCACGCTAGATTCTTCCTCAGTGTTCCCCAACGAGGCGCAAGAGAGCAGTGACTAGAGGATTTTCACAGTAACTCCATTACAGTGTTAATGTAAACCTATGTATGACATTAATAAATAAACTTTAAAACAGTTAAAATTATTGTGATTTAAATTCTCATTAAATAGAAAATCACCTGGCAGTGATTTGCCACACCACAGTCTAATCACAAAACATATGAAAAACAAATTATCTGTCACAATCTATCATTTGTCAGTGCATCTTATTATCTTAATCAACATATCAAATATATATTTGTACATTTTTATTTGAACTTGTTGCCAGCTATCATTAGAGATGACTGCCCCTGTCGTGTGATGGTCTTGCAAAGCTTTTTGAGATTAAATTGAGATTTGAAATTGCAATGTGGGTCACAGATCTTTCAGCAAGCTATGCAGAGAATCTGAAGATATGTCAGGAAGTGCACCATAGCCTTACTATTACTCAAGCAGGAGAAACTAGTGACAAAGGTTTTTTGAATTATAAGATGCGTGTCTCAGCCTGCTCTGAGCGCCTCTGAGCTTCTAATAGAAGATGTGCAAGATCACCCCACAGTTAGGCTCAACTGAGATGGCAACAGCATTGGAAATGTATCAGTGATAATAATTAACAAGGAGTATTTATTTTGTGCAATTGATTTTGGACCTTTTTCTCCCAGTGATTTTTCATCAATTTAGCATGCTTTACTGTTTCTTCACAAAGGTGTTTAGGTGCCTGGCAACAATCAGTCTCCCTCTGCACCCCCTTCTCTCTAATTCATTTGATAATTCAACCATGTATTCAGAAAACAATATCCCAGATGGAGCTGTCAACCAAACTCACGACAGGAGCAATTAGTTATTTTTGATCAATACTAAGTTATAAATAAGTTGATCAGTTTGTCTGCATGTGACCCTCTAAGTTTCAGGATATACATGGACATTCACATTCAACAGACAATTAAAGAATCAGCAGTTTATCAATAAACTGATAATGTATTTATAATGATATTAATAAAGAAATCACTTTCAGGACTTAACACAGTAGGGGGAATTTTAACCAAAAAATGGCACAGTGTTGTTTCTGGTGAGAAAACCAGTGTGTTTGTCTCAATTTAATCTCATTTAGCAGGGTATTGGGATTCCCACAAGCCATCTGATGGGACTGGAGAATCATCCCTTAATATTTCAACATAATACTTAGTGAGGATAAATGATTATTACAGAGAAAATCACAGAGAAATTGATAGGAATCAGACTTAAGTGGAACCCCTAACTGATAATAGAAAGCTTTTCAATGGTAAGTTCAGAGCCTCGTATGAAGATATTAACATCATAATCCTGAATATTGCAGCTCAAAGTCCTTTCAGCAACAGTCTTTGAGAAATGAATCACATAGTAATTGATAAAATGCATAACATTTTAGCTAATCAACAAGTCTACAGGCTGACAACAGTCTTGGCATGGACAGTTCATACAAAGAAGTTACTTCAAACACTGGGAAGATATAATCCTTATCATGGCAGGAAACAACAGAGGGGTGTGAATGAAGCCCAGCCCATCACTCAGACCATCATCCCATCCATTAACTCTGTTCACACATCCCACAGCCTCGGAAAAGCATCCAACATAATTAAGGACCTCACGCATCCCAAACATATTCTTTTCTGCCTTCTTCCATTGGGAAAAAGATGCAATGAGGGCACGTACCAACCGACTCAACAACAGCTTCTTCCCTGCTGCCATCAGATTTTTGAATGGACCTACGTTGCATTAAGTTGATCTTTCTCTATACCCTAGCTGTAACTAAGAACAAAGAACAAAACAGCACAGGAAACAGGCCCTTCCACCCAACGAGCCCGCGCCGCCACCTCCATGTTCCCACTTCTACCCGTGATCTCTGTCTATGTTTATAGATCTATGCATTGAAAGCAAATTTGAGACAATTTAGGTAGAATTTGTTCTGCCAATCAGCCTAAGAGCACATCTTTGGGATGTGGGAGGAAACCGGAGCACCCAGAGAAAACCCACTCAAGCATGGGGGGAACGCGCAAACTCCTACAGACACAAGCCCAAATCCATGTATTTGCACAGCACAGCGATAGTCACTGAGCTGTCTGTAGCACTACATTGTGCACTCCCTTGTTCCCTTCTCTATGAATGGTATACTTTGTTTGTATAGCGCACAGGAAACAATACTTTTCATTGTGTACCAATACATGCGACAATAACAAATCAAATCAAATAAAATCAGTTAGTCAGTTGGCCAAATCCCAAATTGCCTTCTGTTATGTGGGTTAGTCCTCCTGATCTAGAAGATACTACAATAAGTACAATTTGTTCTACACATGAACTCTTTTCAAGGGAGATGGGCTTTAATCAAAGTTGAGGGGTGTGATCTTCTGCTGCCATTCATACAATGCTTCCATTGCAGTGAGGATGGAGAATTTGGCAGCCAGCCAAATCGCCATTCACTGCAGCATTTTGGGAAAACCCCACTGGTGTTAACAGTGATAAGGTTTCAGATAAAATGTAAAGAATATTGAAGCATCATATAAGACCGTCTATGACCAATTCAGAGGATTTGTAAAAGATAGGGAATGGAAAGGTGCTGGTCAAGTAATAGATCATCATTGCCACACAGTACTAATCAAACACCCAATCAAACTGTTAACATTAATTTCTTATAACTAATCAGAAATTATTACAAAATCTCAAGCTCTGAGGAGTGGATAGAGAAGTAATTGAAGTACTTCATGCCTGTAAGATTTGTCACATTTACCCAAAAAGAGTATTGGAGTCATGAGAGATTTTAAAGCAAGTTATTAAGGAGCAATAATTTAGATATGATACATTAGCAAAATAGGCAGAAATTACAGCTGGCCTGAAATGGTTGAGAATGATTTATGGATCCCAGATTGGACAAAGGGATGAGAAAGTAAAGAGAGACTGATCTCTGGCCAGAGGCTGCAGTTCTGTGATGGCATCGCATCAGAGATGGTGGAAATGGTGAAGGATTATCTGGTGAAGCTGAGGGCTGAAGGGGCAGAAAGGACAAAGGAAACCCTACTAACATTCTGGGCAGGAAAGGGAACAGGCCAAAAATGTGGAAAAAGACATGACTGAAGGCCCTGGCCTGGTGGTGGAGGGGAATCTATGCTGGAGGGAAAATATCAATCAGAAGCACTAGTGTGGAAGATGGCATAATCTGAATAATAAGTCATCTCACAACACCATAGTAAAGTCCAACAGGTTTATTTGGAATTTTGAGCTTTCAGAGCACTGCTCCTTCATCAGGTGAGCAGATCAATGCTCCAAAAGATTGTGATTCCAGATAATCCTGTTGAACTTTAACCTTGTTTTATGAGATGACTTACTGTACCCACCCAATGCCGGCATCTCCATTTCATAATTTGAATCTGGAGAGAGGAAGTAGAAAAGTGGAATAGAGTTGTTAACAGGAAATAGGGTGACATGAAATAGAATCGAAGCAGCTGTGGGAATCAGTGGAGTAGATATCGATTGACAGCTTATTTCCAGAAATGGAAACAAAAAAATTTGAGGAAGGCAAGTGAAGAACTACAGATGGATCATGTGAGGGTGAGGGAGAGGTGAAAATTGAACGCAACGCTCAGTGTTTGCCTTTGTCAGTTGGTTTAATAAAACCACGGGAGTTGGACCTGAGGGAACCAAGCACTGTAAATTTAGAGGGAAGTAGGTTAGAGTAAACGACAGGATTAGAGAAATTGAGAATTAATTGTTTCTAACATCACAATTTTCAATATTTATTTTGCAGTTCTTCCTGCTTTAATTATGTTGTTATAAACACAGTTTTCACAGAAGTTAGGACACCAGGCATTTTCTAATATTTTTGTTAATGTTAAAAGAAGTCTCTTCCTTGCATGAGGTCAAAGGGAAAATTATAGAAATTGAGTCCTTAAGTATGATATCCTGACACGGGCAATCGTGTCCTTTTTACAGGTCACGCTAAAGGTAAAAGGAAATTTGCTCTCTCGTTATAGTTTATTAATATCATATATCAGTTGCCTGACTGTTCTGGGTAAGTTTTTATTTACTTTTATATCCACATGCCTGACAATACATAGATCCAGTTACTCATTACCAATAGCTTTCCATAGTTAAGTCTGTGGTGTGAATTTTTCAGAACATTGCCAGATATAAGCTGAGTCCCTGCTGGGAGTGTTTTTAAAAGAGTTTTACTGCATTACATTTTTACATGGTGAAGTGATGTTTGCGTTTCGATGGCTTAGATAGAATGTAGTGTGGGATCCTTTTTTTAGCCGTTAAATTTCAAGAAATGGTTCTTGTCTAGTGTTTCATCGTGTAACACACCCAGTATAGGGTTTTACAATTAAAAACAGCTGGGAAATGTGCCTTTTCACCTTGAGTGATAAAAACTGAAAGGAAATAACCATTACCTTCTCTTCCAAAGAGAAGAAAAACAGAAGTGGAGTTTGTGGAGTTTGTTGGGGCTAGGGTACTCAGGAGTGCCTTCTGCATGGTCAATTCGTTGATTTTTTTTTGGGACCCTCATCACGTCAGTGGGAACTTGTGTCTTTTAGAATCCCTTGAATTTCAGATCCAGATAATTGAAAGTCTCTTGGTTGGTAAGTGAAATTAGAAGAATTATTTACGACGTGCTTTTATAAAATACAGTGAGAGATTTCAAAAGCTGTCAAGATACTGCAAAGAAATGTCTGAAGGCTTAAGTGGGATGTTTCTCAAAGACTTTTTATTCTGGGTGTGGTAGGGTCACTACAGGAAGGCAGAAGTTCTGAATTCTAAGAATTAAGCTTACAACTCAATAATGCAAGCATGTTAAAAGTCAAACATTATTTAAAAACCATCTTTCTGAACGACAGAATAATCTACACTGATGACAGAAAAATAAGCACATACTAAATGGAATACCTTTGAAAGTTCTTTGAAGGGTTATCTTTTAAATCATTTGTCCTGCTGGAGCTTTTCTTTTTTCTAGAAATTGCAGCAGACTCATGTGTCTGCTGCTATCTTTTTTTTGCAGCACAGTGGTTAGCATTGCTGCCTCACAGTGCCAGGGAATCAGGTTCAATTCCCAGCTGGGGCCACTGTCTGTGCGGATTTTGCACGTTCTCCCCATGTCTGTGTGGGTTTCCTCCAACAGTCTGAAAGACGTGCTGGTTAGGTGTATTGGCCATGCAAAATTCTCCCTCAGTGTGCCTGAACAGGTGCCAGAGTGTGGCAATCAGGGGATTTTCACAGTAACTTCATTGCAGTATGAATGTAAGCATACTTGTAACACTAACAAATAAAATTAAACTTAACTTTTCTGATCTCACCCCAGAACTGGCTTGCACTGTTCCAAACTTTGCCATAGTCACAATGCCCACCCATTGCTCAGGACTGCACACAGACTTTAAGAGATGCAGAAACAGCATAATCTTGATTTTTACATTTGCTTTTTATTATGAACCTCACAATTAGACAAAAAAAGTTCTCAGATCTTAATTGCAGTGTAATGTGATCCATGAGATGCCAAAAATCTCAAATGAAAGGAATTAAAGAGCTTTGCTCTCTGTTTATTAATGGAAATAATTCCAGAACTACTGGACCTGAATCTAGCAAAAAAAATACTGCTACCATCTTTTTTGGTTATGTATAACGTAGCTAACAGTTATTACTTTTTTTATTTGTTAGTATGATGCTTAAAGCCTAATGGCTGGCAATTTCCCTGTTTCAGTTTCAGATCTTTTCTGAATTGACATGATTTGTGAAATTAGGGGAATGTAAAATAGGGTTGCTGGAGCGTTGTCTTTTAACTTTAGGAGGTATCTCTTTTAAAGTTTATTTATTAGCGTCACATGTGAGCTTACGTTATGAAGTTGCTGTGAAAATCAGCTAGTCGCCACATTCCTGTGCCTGGTCGGTTACACAGACGGAAAGTTTAGCATGGCCAATCTTCAAGTTGAAGGCATTTCGAATTTATAATGCAGGACTGTAAGGGAGTGGTTAAAAGGGAATAACTCAAAATGCACAGCTTGAATTTCCACCAATCGAATAACAGAACGTGTCGTTCAGAGCTTTCGTTTAATTGATTTCTTTTTCTTTCTGCTGAACGAACCTTTAAAATAAAATGTCATTTTCCACAATTCCATGTATTTAATTGCTACAAAAAAAAATTGCTGGGAGAAGTGAAGAATTAATAGTTTCAGGCAAAGCCGGAGAGCTGATATCGTTTCAAGTGGCTAGAGGGACTGGCATAGCTGGCCTTCTGAGTGATGATAGATCCGTGTGAAATTTAATACTGATTAAAAATGCATGTGTGGTAGTCTCCAAATAAAACACAGAGTCTGATCACAGAACACACAAAAAGCACTTCAGAGAAGGGTTGTCGAACATCAGTGGATTTTGCTTCAGAAACTACAGAACATAAGAGAAGGATAGAGCAGCTGCCTGAAGAGCTATTACATGGAGCTCTAATCATTAGTGATTTGAGTCTCTAAATTTGTATCTAAGGTTACAACAACTGAAAGTATGAGGCAACATAATTTATACTGAGTTGCCATTTTTTCCCCAAATAGTCCGTAAATTAAATAACTGATATTTAAAACAATTCAATTATTTTCAACAGTAATCATAAAAAAACGCCACAAATAAAGCTACAAACAGCTAACAACTCTGAACTTCTTCTGTGTGCTTTATTAATGAAATCCTAAACCTATTTGTAGGATCACATTTATTAATTTAGTGTACAAATTGTACTGCAGAAACTTTCCACCTCTGTTATTTAGATTTGTACCTAAGGCCTCAGGCACAGTTTGTGCACTTTGCATTACTAAACGTCAACGAATTTGCTTCTGACATGCAAGATCTTTCTATTCAAAGAATTGACATGTGCAAATAAATTCCATCTTCTGGAAAGTTGGTTTGCTCACCATTAGGTTGATTTGAAAGCAGCTTTATTTAATTAATCACAATAACATAGTTGGCAACTTTTCTGGTATGGTGCATAAAATTACATTTTAAAAAAGCAATAATGTACCATTCCTTAAAACGACTTATGACTCTATCTAAAATTGTTAAAAGAAATATTTATCTTGCTGATTACCTAAATCTGTGCTGACTAGGAATGTATCTGATTTCTTTAAGTTATTTGGAATTTTCCTAATGGCTGTTCCATAGATACTGCTGGCTTACCCGGGAAACCCGTATTTTAGGCAAACGAATTGAGTTTCTCAGACGCCGCTTGGAAGTCTAGCCCTCCCTCTGGGCTGGAGTTCTTTAACACAAAATGGAATAAAATAATGGTAAATAAACGTAAATAGATTTTCCCATTGAACAGTTATTACTTCAGGAATGAAGGAGATGGGTATTGATCTGTGTCATCTTTAGCCATTGCAGTCAGGTGCACATTAATAGCTCAGTCACTTTAGTCTTCAGTAAACAGCCATTTCCACTGCTGACTTGGATTCCAATGAGAATTGGATATAATAAAAGGTTTGTAAAAACAATTTTCTGTTCTTTTAACAGGGGCAATTTATGTTACGGTAACAGTTTGTGGACAGGATTTCTTTTCTTGTTTGCCTTTTGCAATCCCTTCTGTCACCAATTCAGTAGCTCCTTTCTGTTAGTCTGAGGCATGCTGTTCACTAAGATCTCACATAACCTATAATGCCTGGAAATTCATGAGTCATTGCATATTCTGAATAAGGAACAAAATGCCTCTATATTTACTGTAAATAAGAAAAACGATGATCTCTTTGGCTTGCTGTGGATTGAAGGTTTGATATTTACATTTAAAACAGAAATAACATAGGGCACTAGATAATTGACATGTCAAATGAAACTCATGCTAAAGATTGTAAATTGCCAGCCTAAGTGCATTAGGGGTCCCCACAAAGTCTAGCCAATTAACCTAAGATATTGACCTTGACAACTCAGGCACTAGTGATCAGATGTTTGACCCTATAAACTTGATTGCAAGTTCCACTTTTTACACCCATCGAAGTCCCCTATATGCTTACTCATTTTTTTTCTCTCCAACCTGAAACCTGTTGAACTCCTCTCCATCCTCAGTCTTTCCTCCCTCCTACAGTTTTCAAACTTTTAAAAACCTAAACTTGTTATCGGATGACCACTGCACCTTTGATTTACTGAAGCATTTCATCTCCTTATGTCAATCTTGGTGGCATTCTTGCAGTCTAGGATAAATAGTCATTCATGTTGGATGCCCAATTTTAGAAAAAAAAACAGCGAAAATGGAAACTTGTAACCGTCTGGAAAGAAGTGATTGAATTCTTTCCTTGGTGCTATTGTTCAATCAACTCGAGTGACTGAAAATAGAGATAACAGACTGTAGAAATAAAATAATTAATTTTTTAAAAATGTACAAAATGCAGTGTATATCATGTGTACATTTAGTACACATCAGTCAAATGAAGAGTTTAACTGCCTCATGTTAATCGTGGGGAATCCTGGGCTCATATTACTTCAATTATAGGACTATAGGATGGCAGTCATTCTGAA
The DNA here is from genome assembly GCA_024679065.1 of Sphyrna mokarran. Classification (NCBI taxonomy): domain Eukaryota; kingdom Metazoa; phylum Chordata; class Chondrichthyes; order Carcharhiniformes; family Carcharhinidae; genus Sphyrna; species Sphyrna mokarran. Next base: position 119,870,429 of record JAGIQG010000001.1, on the reverse strand, counting down.
ACAGCATTCACACCTGATACCCAAGTCTCAATTCTGTCACTGTCGGTGCCAGTCGACTGGTTAAATATTGAAATCATTTTCACAGAAACATCAACAGAATGTGTTTTTTGAGTTTTAACAAAAAAACGAGCAGTGCAGAAATGTAGTCATAGGGTCAGATGCAATTCATCCATGATATTGTCTGCCTTTTAATGCATTCAAAGATGTCTGCTATTCTTCGTATTTTGTGAATTTGTTTTATAATTTGTGATGATCCTCATGGTGATTTAGGTTCCCCATCATCAAGGGATGATACATCAAACAGTTAAATGGATGATTTTCATTCCGCATGCTAGTTTTTATTACTATTATTTTTTTCTTGCAAGTTTTTTGGGGACAGCAAGATAGGATAGACTCTAATCTCTCTCGCTTCAAATCTTATAATGCTGCAAAAGACCCTTAATAAAGAGTTGCATTTCTTATTTCGCTAAGACTATTGCAGCTTATAGTATAAGCTGCCAAAGTATAAGTTCAGGGATGTCCATTTGCGATATCCAATGCTATTTTCAGTGAAATCGTACTTCTTGCTGCCAAAATATGTGGAGGCATGCATGGATTGTACTAGATTAGCACGAGGGGCTTGTTTCCTTGGCATTAGCTACGTATCATAGCAACAAGATCATGCCAGATTCTAGCAGTGCTCTGTGGTGGTGCATGTAATATCCTGGACATAATCTATCTTTTAATTTTCTTTGGATTGTACTGATATTACAGATACATGTGTTCGATTATAGATCTTTATTTAATAAGAAGAATGATGTTGCTGAGGAATTGTTTCTATGCCAGAAGTGGGCATCTCCGGTTATGTGGCAGCAGGTTTAACTCGGATGTAGTCTTCTATTTTAGATTTATAAAGGGAGAGATAGCTTCTTCGTTAAAGCTATTCTGAGGATTGCCAGTATGAGGCAGAAAAGGAAACACAACTAGAATTCATAATAACTAAAGTGTCATTTAAAATCATGCAAATTACTGGCACAATTGAAATGTCACCTAAAACAGGCCCCCATATGAAATATTGCTTTGTTAAAAGTCAATGACAATAATATCAGAGATTTGGGACCGTGTTAATCCACCTTCATATTCCTCCTACCTCTGGGTCTCGGTAATGGATCTATATTATGTAATGCTGTAGAGTATCGCAAGGCTGAGATTATTTGAATTGAGCAACTAACAAGCTGAGCTGAAGGACAACATGCGCACAAAATAGATTTGCTGCATTTTAATTACAATCAGGCCTTTTAATAAAAGCTCAGATGAGATCTCTCCATGGTCTAGGTATTTTAATCATTTCTTTTTAAATTAATTTTTATCTTCAGTTAAAGGGCCAGTCATATTGTCATTTGGATTTTTACTTGGTCATCCAGAAGCTATTTTGTTCAAATTATAAATGGTTATGACAAGTGAATGTATGAAACTGCTGCGGTGCTTATCATGTGATCATGTCATGTGAATCATTTTAAGTATTCACAATTCACAGGAAAGTTTTTGCATCAAAACAATCACATTAACAATAATAACAAACCTACATTTTTTATATTCCACACTGGTCATAGTTTCGTTATCGTATTTTAAGGCCTAAATTTCATTGGAGTTGCAAATCATCTATGCTGCAAGACGTATAATTGTGTGAGAGAAACACAGGAAAAAGCCACTGAAATAAGCAGAGAGTATGGCTCACTGCAGAGGCACAGACTGGGATTTTCCAGAATTCCAGTTCGTCTTTGACAGAGCAGTACTTCATTCGATGACTAGGATCAACCTTTCACCTTCACTAATTCTGGCTTCTGGATCATTTTTTTGGCTGAGATCACCTTCCCAGTTTCCAGCAGGGAGTCCACTTGATGAGATAGAAGAAGAGGAGGCCCAGTTAGGACTTCAACATAGCATGCTATTGAATTACACAGAGAGGTGCCTGATTGTAGATCTTTATCTGTTTAATTAAAAGAATGTCTTAGCTGAAGATTTGTTCTTTTCCAGAGTGGGCATCTACCCAGAACATAAAAGCATGCTTAAATTTGATTTAACTTCCAATTTTAGGAACGTTGCAAAAGGAATGGGGCCATTTCACTCCTCAAGTCTGTTCTGCCTTTCAGTCAGGTTACGACGGAGTTGTAAACTAATTCCATGCACCTTCCTGTTTCGCATATCGCCTAATAATACTGATTAACAAAATTCTATCAATCCCAGATTTAAAGTTTATATTTGATCTGGCAATCAATTAGTCTTTGCAAAAGGGAGTTCAAAACTTCCACCACCCTTTATGTGCAAGTATCTCCTAATTTCACTCCTGAATGGTCTCTCTAATTTTTAGACCATGCCCTCATCAGCAGAAATAGCTTCTCTCTACCCTCTCTGTTGCCATAAATATCTTGAAAGCTTCAATCAAATCTCCCTTTAACCTTGTAAATTTCTGGGAGTATGTCTCTCATTTATGTAATCTCGCCTCGTAAGTTAACTCTTGGAGTTAGGACGGCAGCGCGGGCTCGTTGGGCCGAAGAGCCTGTTTCCCGTGCTGTGTTGCTCTTTGTTCTTTGTTGAGTCCAGGTCCCATTCTCCTAAACTTACATTGCATTCCCTTCGAGACTTGGGATGGCACAGTGGTCAGCATTGCTGCCTCACAGTGCCAGGAACCTGGCTTTAATTCCAGCTTTGGGTGGAAAGTTTTTAATCTGATTATTTTGATGTAAAAGCTTTCCTGTCTGTGTGGAGTTTGCATATTTTCCTCATGTCTGCATGAGTTTTTTTTTTCCGGGTGCTCTGGTTTCCTCCCACAATCCAAAGATTTGTCATTTAGGTGGACTGGCCATACTCAATTGCCCCTTAGTGTCAGGGATTAGCAGGATAATACATGGTATATAGCCTGGGATATAGCCTGAGTGGAATTGTGCAGACTCAATGTGTTGTGTGGCCTCCTTCTGCTCTGTAGGGGTTCTATGATTCTATTCTATGATTAATGTTCTCAAAATGTGGTGCCCAAAACTATTCTAGGTGTGGCCCTATCAGACTCTTGTTTAGCTGTAGTATAGCTTCTGCCCACTCTCTTCAGTATTCTAATCCTCTAGATATGGAGCTAGATATGAATACCAGCATGCCATTCACCTTTTGGTTATTTCCTGTATCAATTCATGACATTCATGAAAACTCCACACTATCTGTGTGGAGTTTGCACATTCTCCCCTTGTCTCCATGGATTTCCCCATGGTGCTCCAGTTTCCTCTCACAGTCCAAAGATGTGCGGGTTCAATGGGTTGGCCTTGTTAAATTGCCTCTTAGTGTCAGAGGGACTAGCTTGGGTAAATGCACGCGGTTATGGGGATAGGGCTTGTAAGGGATTGCTGTGTGCAGTTTCATAGGCGTCGAATGGCCCCCCTCCTGTACTACAGGGTGTCCATGATTCTATGACAATTGAATGATCTATGTCCCTATGCCTGACAAAGTCTCTTTGGACCTTCAGCGCAACTAGCCTTTCACTATTTTGCACTGTTTCCCCCTTACCACCAATGTTAGATTGACACGTTGAGAAGTAACTCCTTCATTAAAACTTCCATTATCAATACATTTAACATCCTCATAAGGCTTCATGGTATGACCAAGCAGACAGTCTTGGTACTCTGTTGTAAAACGCCTGCACCCAAGCAGAGTGATATACCATGTCGGCTTCCTGACCAAATAAATCTTAAAAGTCTCGTCTGCTGCCTTTAGTAATACTGTCACCAGGTTAAAGTCCAACAGGTTTATTTGGTAGCACAAGCATTTGGAGCGCTGCTCCTTGATCAGGTAACTCACCTGATACTTCCAACCATGTATTTCTGCTATTTGTATAGGGTTACAATATAAAGAACAAAGAACAAAACAGCACGGGAAACAGGCCCTTCGGCCCAATGAGCCCGCGCCGCCACCCCGATGTTCCCACCTCTACCCGTGATCCCTGACAATGTTTATAGATCTATGGATTAAAAACCAAATTTGAGACAATTTAGGGAGAATTTGTTTTGCCAATTAGCCTAACAGCACATCTTTGGGATGTGGGAGGAAACCGGAGCACCCGGAGAAAACCCACGCAAGCACGGGGAAAATGCACAAACTCCCACAGACGCAGACCCAAATCCATGTATCTGCACAGCACAACGATAGTCACTGAGCTGTCGTGTTGCCCATCAAATGGTCCAGGTCAAGCGTACACTAACGATGTGAAACACTAGGATACTCCTGAAAAGATCTAAGAGCAGCCCTCTCACAACCCATCGGGTGTGTGCCCCTTCTTAATATATGGTAGGTCCATTCAAAAGTTAGACAACAAAGTGGACCAAAGCACCTGTAGGATAAAAACAAGTACACCAGTATCATCATCTATTTACACACTTCCCAGGGACTTCCAAAGCTCATGATCCCTATTTTAAATCAGTTTTCTATACCCCTCCATTCCCATTTTGTCCATGTGCCCATCTAAGTAGTTCTTAAATAACCCCAGAGTGCCTACCTCCATACCCCCACCACCTTCTGTGTGAAAAAACTCCCTCTCGCATCCAAATTATACCTTACCCCCCTCACCCTAAGCCTGTGACCCCTCGTGCTATTTGAGTCCATCCTAGGAAAAAGCTTAACCCTGTTTACTCTATCTATATCCCTCATAATCTTGTACACCTCTATTAGATCTCCTCTAAGTCTACGTCTTTCTAAGGAAAACATTCCCAATTTGCCTAACCTCTCCTCATAACTCAGACCTTCCATACCAGGCAGCATCCTGGTAAACCTCCTCTGCACTCTCTCCAGAGTTTCCATGTCCTTCTGGTAGTAGGGCGACCAGAACTGGACGTGGTATTCCAAATGAGGTCTAACCAATGTTCTATACAACTGCAACATTAAAGGCCAGCTCTTGTACTCTATACCCCTTCCTATAAAGGCTAGCATACTATATGCTTTCTTCACAACCTTCTCCCCTTGCTCTGCCACCTTCAGAGACTTGTTCACCTGCACCCCCAGGTCCCTCTGCGTTTCTATACTCTTAATAGGTCTACCCTTTATCATATACCTCCCCCCTACATTCTTTCTCCCAACATGCATCACCTCACATTTATCAGGATTGAATTCCATCTGCCATCTGTCTGCCCAAGCTACCAGCCTATCTATGTCCTGCTGCATCGCCGGACAATGCTCCTCACTATCCGCAAGTCCAGCCATCTTTGTATCGTCTGCAAACTTGCTGATCACTCCACTTACTCCCTCATCCAAGTCATTTATATATATTACAAATAGAAGAGGTCCCAGTACCGAGCCCTGCAGCACACCACTAGTGACCAACCTCCAGCTAGAACCTTCCACCATTACTCTCTGTTTCCTATTACTAAGCCAGTTACTTATCCATCTAGCTACCTGTCCTTGTATCCCATGAGCCTTGACCTTCTCAACTAACCTCCCATGAAAAGGCGTTTGTTTTTGCATGTATATATAACTCGCCTTCACAACTTCAGGAGCTCTCAAGGAAATTTGCATCAACTTGCAATAAACACATTTTGAAGTGTCGCAATTATTATATTGTAGGTAAGTGTGTCAGTCAATTTGTGCACAGCAATGTCCCATGACAACAATGAGATAAATGATCATCTGTTTTAGTGGTAAACGCCTTACTGAAATCCATATAGACGACATCAATGGCTTGCCATTCATCGACAGTTTTTGTCACCTCCTCAAAAAATTCTACCAGATTTGTAATGCACGACCTCCCTTTAACAAAGCCATGCTGCGTATCTCTAATCAGATCGCAATGCTCTAAGAGTCTATACATCCTATTTCTAAGAATCCCGTCCAACAGCTTCCCTATCACTGACGTCAAACTCACCGGCCTATAATTTCCAGGGTTATCCCTACTACTACCAAAGAACAAAGAACAAAACAGCATGGGAAACAGGCCCTTCGGCCCAACAAGCCCACGGCGCTACCTCGATGTTCCCACTTCTACCCGTGATCCCTGTGCATGTTTATAGGTCTATGCATTGAAACCAAATTTGAGACAATTTAGGGAGAATTTGTTCTGCCAATCAGCCTAAGAGCACATCTTTGGGATGTATCCACCCGTATATAGGCAGAAAGGCGCACAAAGTAAATCTTGGAGATGACAAGGGTGTATGAGTATCACTGGAAGAGTCTGGCTCTTTTAGTGGGAGTTATGCCTGGTGTAATTCAATCAGAAAATCTGGGCTGTTGGATGGAAGTATGAGGTGAATGTGCTGGAGACGGGTGGTGAAGGATTTGTGAGACTATGGATGGAACGGGTGGTAGGAATTATCTTACAGGAAGTGTGTGAGAGCTATATTAATGTACACAGTTGAAGTGACATGACTGGAAAATCAGGGATTAATGACTATATCTAGTGATGTTAATTCAACACTCTTGCACTGTCAGACTAGCTGACTTTTATCAAATATCTACCTTGAAGATATTGTCAATGTACTGTTCAAACAGAAGCATTCCAAACAAATGAAGAGAAGTAGACAGAGAATTACGAGTGTAATACTTTTAATACTGCTTTTAGTTTGCACCTTTAATACTTTGCTCAACACTGCACACCCCTCCTCCCCACAAAGAAACCTGTGGCTCACACAGTAAGAAGTCTTACAACACTAGGTTAAAGTCCAACAGGTTTATTTGGCAGCACTACCAGACTTCAACTGTGCAGCAAGTAGTTAAGTTTAACCACTGTTGATGTGCATGACCTAGTTTAAAATTTAAAAGGATGATTTGTGGTAGTACGTTGAATACCTTTCAATTTCTATCTTATTCCAGATTACCACTAAAACAGATGATCATTTATCTCATTGTTGTCAAGGGACATTGCTGTGCGCAAATTGACTGACACACTTACCTACAATATAATAATTGCGACACTTCAAAATGTGTTTATTGCAAGTTGATGCGAATTTCCTTGAGAGCTCCTGAAGTTGTGAAGGCGAGTTATATATACATGCAAAAACAAACGCCTTTTCATTCTGCATAATGATATGTTGGTACAAAAAGGCCTTGTTTGGAATCTGGGAAGCAGTGCACCCACTGTGCACTAGGCCATGTCTGTGTGGAGAATTACCTTCTTTCACATCATAGAGACATGAGTAGGCGTTGGAGCTATGGCTGTCTGCTGATACTGTTGTCGGAATGCTGTCAGTATAAATTACCGCCTACATTACAAAGGCTTACATTTCTGTTCCATTTTCTATAAAGGGATCTTAGATCATGTGATCTGCTGATGATTCATTTTTAAGTACAGCCGATCCCGCAAGGATTAACAATGTTTTGTCGTTGAAAATTGCAGTTTCTGTTGTTAAACACAGAATCGAGAAATAATTGTTTACTGTATCAGTGTAGAAATATTTAATGCCTTTATATGACTTCCCTTGCCCATTACTTGAATAGAGGCATTAATTTGCTTAAAATAAATGCAGTAATAGCACCATCAAAGAAATTTATAACACAGAAATAGGTCATTTGAACTTGCATATCAGTGCCGGCTCTTTGTTTGGGGAATCGTCAAATAACCAATTTTACTGCCCCATTCTAGCTGTTTAGCATTTCACCTTCTTCTGTTTCAAATGTTTAAAGGAATATAAGAACAGGAATAAGCCATTCAGCCTTTAAACCTATTCCACTACTCAAAAAGATCATGACATATTTTTACCTTTGACACCATTTATTCACCTTTGATCCATATCCATTGATATTTCTCACCCAATAAAAGTCTGTTGATCTCAGCCATGGAAAGCTCCATTAACCCAGCATCCACAGCCTTTATTGGAGAGAGAATCTCAGATTGCTACTATCCTTTTTGTGAGAAAGTGTTTCTGATTTCAGTCCTGAATGGATTGCCTCTGATTTTTAAGTTCTGCCATCCTGTCCTGGATTCCATTGTCTCAATCACTCCCGGTAATAAAACATTCAATGTTCCAACAACCATCTGAATGAAAACATTCTCCAAATCTCTCTCCTTAGTGACAATTGATGACCTTCTTCATTACCACCCGCTGAACTAGAGAACAGTGTTTTCTTTTATCAAAAACACTTCATGGTTCAAAAAGAAACCTCAAATAAATCTTATTTAACCTTGTCTGCTTCAATAGAAATAGTTCCAGTATCTGAATGTCTTTTTTCATTATTCCAATTTCCCTTGATTGGAATCATTTTGGTGAATCTCATTTGTACATTGTCTTGAGCTTCTGCAGGGTGACTGTAACTGATTACATTGCTCGAACTGTAGTCTAATAATTGCCTTGTACACATTTTTAAAGGGACTCTTTACTCCTATATTCTTTGCCTCTGTTTGCAAAACTCGAAACATTATTGACTATGGTTCATCTACCTGCATATTCATGTGAAAAGTATAGTGGACATATTTAACTTGCCATTTAACAGATGTTTGCAGATTGCTCACCTGTGCAGAAAACATGTTATTTTTGTTTCAATGGAGATTAAATTGGGCAGTTTCTATAATGATAATTGATCTGCCATGTCAGTATTATGCTCAAATTGCGGCAAATTGAGCAACTGCTCTTAAATATTTTAATTGTAATCTCCATGTTTTACTTTAAACAAAAACGCTCAGGAGTGCAATACTAAATTGGCAATTGTTTTCAATGTTTTATGCTATCTTATTTCTAATGGCTGGTTCTGATTTTTTCAAGTTGCATTTTTCACAATTTCAGCAATGCAAAAAAAAGACTGCTCTACAATCGGAAGGCATAAAAATGGTGTCAAAAGCAACATGCCACTGTCTGTCACCTTGTTATTTTAAGTGAGTTGTCTTACCTCAGGAGCTTATGTAAGCAAACTAAATCAAGGCCATCTCAGTGTTTTCATGAATGTCGAAGTATTTCGTGCATGTTGTTACTGACAGCAGCACGAAGCAGCCAGCTCTCTGCAGCCAGTATAATAAAACATTCTGATGTCTATATTGTAAAACCAGAGAGAAAACAGCACCAGAAGAAGAAGAAATATTTTATATCTGTAGGAGAAGAATCATTATTTTTAACCCTTAACCTAAGAGCATTATTTTATGGGAAAATAATTTAATATCTTACAGTGTCACCCACAGCTTTCATCTGCACACTGTAATTGAGTGTTATGATGTGTACAATATATGGAACAAATTTTTTCCTAGTTATGAAAACAGACACCCATAATTACCAAAGTGCCAAGAAAATGTGCTTAATGTTATATCCAAATTAGTTAATAATTAATTGCAAAAGGGATGTCAAAGTGTAAGCTGGTGCTATATATCTGTTAAAATTAGTTGCAAAAATTGCATGAAGTTCTTTGCCAAAAGTGTGACAGAATTTATTGCAGTCTTAACATTTGTTATACTTCCACCAATGCACCAATGTTCCAAGGTCCCAGCGATTTACGCGTAACACTTTAGCACAGTTGATACTAGCATAAGAATTATGTTGCGCTAAGACTGTGTTTCAGCTTATTTATTGTGTCTCTAATTAAATAAAATTCTAGTTCTTGGATTGTTTTATCATCTCTCTATAAAATGATTATTAAATAATTGTCTATATTAAGTGTATCCCAAATTAATACCACTGCTTTGCTTATGAAGAACCCTAGGATATATTTAATTTATGTCAAACTTTAAAGGGATGAATTATAAGAATGTAAGAAGCTAGTGAATCGACACAAAAATAGTAATGGACCATTCAACTTGAGATGACTCAGTCGTTCAACAAGATTATGGCTGATCTTCTACGCCTACTCTACCCTCTCACACCATCCCTATTGTCTTTGATTTCGTCAGTTAAAAAAAGCTATCAACCTTGGTCTTGAATAATGACTGAGTTTCGCCAGCCACTTGCAGTAGAAAATTCCAAAGATTCACAACCTTTTGAGTAAAGATGGTGGCACACCAATTAGCACGGCCACCTTACAGTGCCAGGGTCCAAGGTTCGATTCCCGACTTGAGTCACTGTCTAGGTGGACTTTGCATATTTATGCTGTGTCTGCGTGAGTTTCCTCCATGTTCTCCAGTTTTCTCCCACAGTCCAAAAGATGTGCTGGCTAAGTGCATTGGTCATGTTAAATTCTCCCCCAGAGTACCTAAGCAAACACCAGAATGCAGCAACTAGAGGATTTTCACAGTAACTCATTTGCAGTGTTAACATAAGTTCACTTGCAACACCAATAAATAAAATAAAATTATTTTCCCTCATGTAAGTTTTAATTGGCTTGCCCTTTATTTTGAGATTGACTAGTGACTTTTAGTCATAGATCAGGGAAAATATTTTTACAATATCTACTCCATCAAACCCCTTAAGAATTTTAAATATTTCAATTAGATCGCCTCTCATTCTTCTCAACTCTAGGAATATAGGGCTAGTGTACTCAATCCCTTTTCATCTGACTATCCTTAATCCCAGGAATCAGCCGAGCGAACCTTTCCCCATTTCCTCTCAGGCAACTATATCCTTCCTTAAGTAAGGAGATCAGAACTGTACACAATAATCCAGATAAAAGCAAAGTACTGCGGATGCTGGAATCTGAAACTAAAAGAGAAAATGCTGGAAAATCTCAGCAGGTCTGGCAGCATCTGTAAGGAGAGAAAAGAGCTGATGTTTTGATTCCAGACAATTCTTCATCAAAGCTAGATAGAAAGTGGGAGATATTTATACTACAATAATCCAGATCTGGGACCAATTCTCCCATCTTGCTGTTTTTAGTGTGGTGAGCTGGAGACTCTAGCAGGTCATTTTTTGGGATCCCCGCTGGGCAGCTGAGCCTGAGCGCATCTCTGAGCGCTGGATTTTCGGCTGTCAGCTTAGTCCTCTCACCTAAGTGATTTATTTAGATTGTAAATAGCTGAGACCCAAATACTGATGTCTGTCATATCAAACTATGTACAGGCTGCCAACCCTAAAGTGATATATGTGAAGTACATATATTTAAACACTGACATTACTTGTCATTTTGATTACATCACTGGAGCTAGAATGGCACTCCTAATTTGTAAATTCCACAGAGTGAAGTGAATGTTGTTTAAACCAAGTTGTTGGCCCTATAATAACCTTGATGTGTATGTTGATGTTGACTGGAGCTCACTTTGCTATATTTTATTGAGGGCAAACAACAGAGGCCGGTCTCTCTTCCAGGGTAAATTAGAATGTAATAACTTAACATTTCTGTTGTCTGTATCAACTGATACTGGTAAGAAGCGCTTCACATATGTAATCTAGTGTAGCTACATATGTTGTCCGTGGCTCAGCTGGCAGCTCTCTTACTCCTGAGTCCTAAGGTTGCAAGTTTTCAGTCTCACTACAAAGAACTCAGCACAAGATCTGTGCCGATGCTGTGTACCCCATCAGCACTACTGAATGAGTGCAACAATTTCAGAGGTGCTGATCTCTGAATGAGATGTTAAAATCGAGGTCCTGGTCACCTTATCAGGCGGATATAAAAGAACCCACAGCATTATTTTGAAGAAGACTAGGGGAGTTTGCACCAATGAATGTTTATCTCTCAATCAACTTCATGAAAACAGATTATCAGGGTCTCTTTTACATTGCTATTTGTAGACTTTTCTGCATGCAAATTGGTTGCAATGTTTCCATATTACCACAGTGAGCACACTTACAAAAACATGTCATTGGCTAAAAAGTGCTTTGGGACATCTCGTGCTATATGAAGGTCAGTTACTTATTTTTTGAAATAATGATTACTCATGTTGAAGAGATTTTATGGATCAAGTCTTTTATGGAAAATACTTGTTCGGGTCTGACAACCAGAGAGCCTACAGTATTGCTGTAAAATCTTCACCAATACCCAGAGAGAATCTATTCAACATGTTGTAAATGACCAGCTGATCTCTTTAATTTGCTGATTTGGGTGTGATAGACACTGTCTACATTGAATTGCAAGATCTTTGAATCAGCCGTTGAATTTACTGGGGCTGATGTTCACTCACTGGCATTAACATGGTGGTAACTAGTTTTACCTCTCCATTGGCACTGACAATGTAACCATCAATATTTTGAAAGGGGTTACCAGTAGGTATCCAAATGGCCACTTATTTCAGGTGATCAGCCCATTTTATAACTAGGAACCTGACTACCCATTGTCATTTCAGGATGCAGGTTGTTGGAGTGGTGCTGCAAAACATCTTGCTTGTTTCTAAGGATGATTGAATTTGAGGCTCAATCAAGATAAGGGTTGTATTAATTTTGTTGGCACGGGATCTGGAGGAACAGTACTGCTCTTTCAGACTGTACAAGGATAATCTGGGCAGTTGCCATCTTGGGACCCCTCTTCCCATCACAATCTGCCTTCATCAGTATAATCACTCCATATCAGCCATTTTCATGTCCACGTATGTATGTCTTATAATAACAACAACTTGCTTGAAAGAGCACCTTTATTATAAAAAGAAATTCCATTATATAAATGCAAGCCCATTCTTTTTTCTCTGAATACACGATAGCAAATATTTTGCTAGTTCTATTCTAAAATATTAATTTTATTATTATAATATTCTTCCAGGTGAATTTTATCATGATCATTGTCAGTGAATTTGAAAGGGTGAAAGACCTGCGTCAGAGTACCAGCACCGTGCAGAAATATTTTTAAAAAGACAGTGAAGTATAACAACCTTCCAGTCCTCACCTCTCACATGCCCCCACACTTACACACTTCCTATGCTCCACGTGCTATCTAATGGCTCCCACCCAACCACATGGCTCTTCATGAACTCCATTCTAACCTCTGCCCATTCCCCATGGCCCTTTAGAATTCCTCTGACAACTTTGTGCCAACTCATGCCGAACAGTGCCCCCTAACCACCATCTTTTGCCCTTACGTCTACCATGTCAGTTAATCCTATATTCACTACAGTCACACCTCAGAAACAATGCGGAGATGAGATAAAATAAAGTTCTTAAATGTTTATTGAATAATTTGCTATTTAAAAAACAGTCTCCCTAATAAAAAAAAACACATGCACTACCTTTAATTTTTGTTAATACTTCATAAAAACAGGAATCACAATTCATAATCCCACTTCATTGAATCTATGCTCAGTGGAGCAGTCAATTGAAGTATGAACTGAAATGTTTTGATGATGGAAAGTTATGAAATCAGTCATGCAGCACTAATCTAGTAATGATAACCCTCAAGTGCATTTCAGCCAACTAAGTGGAATAGTAAGGATTATTTTTTAAATACTGCAGGAATTTTTTTTCAAATATGTAAAGGGCAGGAGTTTTAAATTCCTTGACAATATAAGAGATTGACAGTTGATTTTGACAGTTCCTTACGACAGCTCCAACTAACTTGTCAGTTTCAATGAGTTTACATGGCGGAATTGTATGGTATTTCTCATTCCAAATCCATAAAACACCACCCCAGGTCAATGGACTTTTCATGGTCTGCCCCTCACCCACTTCAGTTCTTATGGCGGGTGGGATGGTAAAATTCCAGCCCATGTGATTTTTCTTCATATCCATATCCACTTTTACAAATCCCCCTCAGTCACCCAAAGGGCACATCACTCTTGGAAAGGTTTGCTGTGATAATATCCAAAACAGTACCTCACTTCTTCTTAAGAGTATCCCACTTAGCCAAGCAATGTCATCAACTTTAGATCTGTTCCTACCAGATCTAATCTAGCCATTCCTAGCTGATGAAAATGAACATGATCGGGGGCCACTGGTGTTTTACATGAGCACCCGCCTCTGTGAACCATACATGTGCAATTTTATATTAATTCCTGGGTTGATGAGCTACCTGTAGTATTTTTAGATTATTCAGCAAATGTGGAGATAGCATTACAGATATTCATATATTACCAAGGACCTACATCTCCTGGGTTTATACTTGACCCTGTGAACTTCAGCACAATGATCTGTGGTGATCATGTGACAGGCATTTGTGTTAGATTTTGGCTGTCCAGTGATTTTGACTGCTATTACACTTGAAGTTTATTTATTATTGTCACATGTAGGCTTACATTAACACGGCAATGAAGTTACTATGAAAATCCCCTAGTCACCATACTCCCGCGCCTGTTTGGGTACACTGAGGGAGAATTTAGTATGGCCAATGTACCTAACCAGCATGCCTTTCAGACTGTGGGAGGAAACCAGAGCGCCCAGAGGAAACCCACGCAGAAACAGGGAGAATATGCACAGACAAAGCTCCAAGCCGGGAACAATTCTAAGTGCCTGGTTCAGTGAGGCAGAAATGCTAACCACTGTGCCATTGTGCCGCCTATTTTACATGTTTAAAAAGGGACTAAAATTCCTTCGAACAGTGGAATGTTTTCAAGTATAGTCACAAGTCCCAGGGGCCAGTGCAGCAGGTTCACATATTTTTTATTGCCAAACAATATTAATTTTCCATTCTTACGGGGTCCCCAGCAAAGACCACATTCTAAACCCATGCATAGGCCACATTCCCATCACTGAACAAATCCGTCTAGCCAGTTCATTGTCGAGCTTATTATCAGTAGTACAGAGATCTTGTTTGAACATATACTCAGCAGGGGAATTTCTTCCTCTTGATATCACCTTCTCTTAGATCTTAGAACCTGGTTAGAACAAAGAGCACTCTGACAGGCCCAGATTTCATGTACAAATTTGGAAACTACAGGATTTTGAGCATAAACCTATGCTCATTCTGGCCTCAAGAATGGAAGGAAGTTGAGCCAAGTGTTCATGTCCCTCCAATTCACTGACATACAGCACCATGAAAGATTGGCTAGTTGAATTATATATACATATTATGTATACATACAGTCACAACTCAGGCAACATTCCTCAAAGTAACACATGTTGCTATGTCTGTTCCCCGCTACAAATTCCATTCCCTCGTCACCGACTTTACATTTCTCTGGTAACTGTGGGTGCTGAACTAGATATCTTAAAATATTGGTGTCTTATTTGAACCTGACACGAGCTTCCAAATACTTATTTGCATTGTTTAGCAAGACTGCATTCATTCACCTCTATCCAATTCCAGCCCTGTTCCAGCTCCACTGCTGCCAGAATGGTCATCCATGACTTTTATTATAATTAAACAACCAAAACACTTCTGACCAGACCCTTCATAACATTAGGCCATCCAAATCTCTGTTGCTGTGCCTTAACTTGCATGAAGTCCTGTTCATCTATCATGCCTGTACTCACAGTAGCTCCTTCTAGGATGACATGTCAACTTTAAAATTCTTATCCTTGTTTTCAGATGGTTTTATGCCCTCACTTCTCCTGAGTTCTGTAATTTGAATCAACCTCACAAATCTCTGATGCCTGCTCCCCCTCTAACCTTGGCCTCCTTGGCATTCCTGATTTTAAGTGCTCCAAGGTTGGGGGCTGTGCTTCAGGACCTAGGCTTTGAATTTTCCGTCATTCTCTACATCTCTGCCCTTCTCTTTCTCCCTTTGGAGAAATTAGCCTCTTTCAACAAGCAATTTATCACTTGTTCTGATGTCCCATTATGTAACTCTTTGTCAAATTTTCTTTGAAGACTCTCGCCGTGAAGAATCTTGGGATGTTTTTAAAATGCTATATAAGTCCAAGTTGTTGTTGGCACTTTAAAGTTGAAAAACTATCTTATAAAAAGGAAGTCAATAAATTTCTGCTGGTTTTTCTGTCTGGAAGGAATTGACAATATTTGTTCTGTAAATAAGCTATTCACAGCAATTAAAGAGCAAACAGGAGTCAGCTATTTAACTCCCTGACCTATTCCACTTTTCAATAATTTAACTCCATTTCTCATCATATCCTAATATTTCTGACTGGCCAAAGATCTATCAATCTCAGTATTAAATTTGGGTGGCACGATGGCACAGTGGTTAGCACTGCTGCCTCAAGGAACCAAGTTTGTTTCTCGGCATGGGTCACTGCCTATGTGGAGTCTGCACGTTCTCCACGTATCTGGATGGGTTTTTCTCCGGGTACTCCAGTTTCCTCCTACAATCTGAAAGACATTCTGGTTAGGTGCACTGGCCATGATAATTTCTCCTCAGTATACCCAAACAAGCACTGGACTAGAAGATTTTCTCTTAACTTCACTACAATGTTAATGTAAGCCTATTTGTGACACTAATAAACAAATACATAAATAAAATTGACTGTTTACTTGGCTAAAGAATAAGTGCCAGGCCAATGTTGCATTTCCTGTTCTCCATCCCTCCCCTAACCTCTTCTTCAGATGCCTGAGACATGGTTCTATTGATGAGTAAAAAATGGAGCAAAAATTTGGGTGGGTTCTTGTGATTAAATTATGATTGACCCCACCCAGTCTCTGAGCAATGCCCAACATGGCAGTGGCGGTGATTAAAATCTGCTTCAACCAAATGTATTTCAAAAAGCAAAGGTTAAGTAATCCCATCGTCGTTTATTTGGAAGGAAGTTTATTCGACAGGGTTAAGATAAAATTGTCGCAGTGGTTTGGTCAAATGAAACATGCTTTGTGATGGTCACAGCAGAATCAGAATTATAGCAGCCATAGAAACTGATCATGAAATGAATATCAGCGGAACCGAACAAGCTGGGTGAACAATATCATTCTCACAGTTTAATCATACATTTTGTTTGAATAGAAAGCAACATTGTGCGATGTATTTCAATAATCCTTAGACAAACAGATATGGTGGTACAATGAATCTTGAGTATTTCACATGTGAAATTAAACCTGAGAGCATGTTTTCTTGTTCCATTTCCAGTTAGCTGTAAGTACAGGGAGGTACGTTTTTGGTTACCTTATGGATGCGATTTATCGCTGCATGTTTTAATATAAAGCAGACTTGAATCAGTTCAGTGTGTTTTATTTTTCTGATCCTGCTCGCTGACAGGGAATCAGAGAGAGACAGATAATTGGGTGGCGTATTGATTTTTTGGGGGGTTGTAATAGTTGTGAGACTGCAGCCATCTGCACCGACCTCAGGATTCAAATAAGTGGGAAAAAGATAAACAAATAAAATCGTCAACAAGATCAGGAATGATTTTTCGAAGAGGGCAGATACTGCCCTTGAAAAGACGTGGACCTCTGATCCCAAGAAATCACCTGACTGCAGATTTCCACTGTTGATTGTAGTGGTTTTGTCGGGTGAGATAAAGGATTCTCCTTTTGCATTACCCACCAAAAGATCATCTGAGCTAATCAGCTTCCCTGATCTGGTAGAAACATATATGGGCGGAATTTTCTAATCCCATCCGCCACGGGAATTGTAGCAAGAGGAACACAAGCCATGCAAACTTTCATTGACCTTGAGAGGGATTTTCTGGCCTTGGGATGAGTGTGGCCAGAAAAGTTCACCCATAAGGCTTTCCATTCCCATTCAATTTAAAGTAAGTGTGAACTTTAAAAGCAAATCATTTACTAAAGGTAATGTTGCAGGAAGCAGTAGAGAAGCCATTGCAGATGGCTGTGACTCGATGGATAAGAATGGAACCAGACAACAGCAGTCCCATGCAGCTGGACAAATGAACATTGACTGACATGTCTCACAATAGTGAAATCCATGTGATGTTCATCCATGGTTGAATGTTTCCATCTACATATGTAGATCACTTATGGAAACAATTTTCAATCACACAAAATTCTAGCCCAAATCGAGATTCGACATGAGTGGTGCCATATCTTATTGGTGAAACATACAGTGCTTTCTTTCATAGAATCCTTACAGTGCATTTGGCCTATCCAGTCTGTACTGACCACAATCCCACTCAGGCCCTATTCCTGTAATCCCATATATTTATCCTGCTAATCCCTGACACTATGGTCAATTTAGCATGGCCAATCAACCTAACTTGCACATCTTTGGACTGTGGGAGGACACTGGAGCATCCAGAGCAAACCAACACAGATATAGGGAGAATGTGCAAACTCCAGACAGACAATGACCTGAGGCCAGAATTGAACCCGAACCCCTGGCGCTGTGAGGCAGCAGTGCTAATCACTGTACACAAGGAAAGTTAGAAAAGTGAAACGGAAGTCTCAAAATCAAAATTCTGTAATTTTCTTCTGAGTTACCGGAATGTTATATTATTGTGGAACATATGTAGAACGGAACTTAATGTCCCCTTGCCCTCAGGTGAGTTTGAACATGGTGGGGAGCCGTGGGATCTAGTGAGAAAATGTGGACAGTAATCACACTACTCTCCATCTCTCTCCAATCAAATCTGTGGCTGGAGGGCTTGTGGTTCGCCTCCCCATCAGAAGAACAATTGAGGCTATTGAGTGGTCACTGTTGGGTTTGCCAATGGCCTACTGTAGGGTTTCTCAGTAATGGGCACTCAATTGAGGGACATGACATCAGGAACAGGAAGCCAGCAGCTTTGCCTTCTTTCCGATCCATATCTCCCAACCTCACTGGTGATCCACATCCTGTGTTCATGCACCTTCTTCTGGGGATCCAATGGCAATCCTAATGGTAGGCCACAATGAAGTACTGGTAGGGTGGTATTGCTAATATTCCAGAACTGCTTGCCTCTGATCAGCTGACAACTCTTGGAGGAGCTTAATCCAACAGTTGGTCTGATACTGATCAGGTAAGTGCCCGATTGCTTTGCAACAAAGGCAAACCTCTGATCTGGGAGTCCTTTAGTTTCTCAAAACAGCACATGTCATTCATATTAAATCCCAGTTGTGGAATTCAATCTAAATGGAGTTCTTTTTAATTGGAGCAGCATTTGCTTAAAATGCAGGATACCGATAAATTTGAACAGAATGGAATACAAAAGTGGGTACAAAAGTCAGGAAACTATCACCCATATTTTGGTGCCAAAATGGCATCTGCTCATTTCATACAACTTCTAGTGTGGCCTGCAGCATTTTAGCACAGGCATTAGGAGAACACACCCAAATAATCAGTCATCAGCCAGCGGATAAAACACAACACCGCCATTTTCATCCCCACTGTTCCAGCTTATGTGCTCCTTTAACCTTGCGTTCAGATGTAGAAAGGACTCCTTAGCTATTGCTATTTAAAATAATCACCAATTTCTTTCAGGTTAGGTTCTCATTGATTGCTATTGACTTTGTCTGTAGTTTGCTGCGAGCTTTTTTTCTGTCACTGAAGGGTGAAGGGAGTGGTGTTGTATGTGGTTAAGGTCTGGGTGCTGATTTTGATTTCTGGGAAAACCATTGGTCCCAATTAAGCATCGGTGCTTAGTTACCATCTCCTTTAACCCTCAACATAACAGAGAGAGTGAGCAGAGGTGACAAAGGAAATGTTAAGCTGTTTGCGGAGGGAGGCAGATGAAGACAATTTATCGGGTAGTGGTTTTATCCACCAAAGATCTTCAGGGAACTTTTCCCTCACCTAGACTTCAAAAGGAACTGAGGGCATGACATTTTTTTGTTTTATATAGGAAATGCTTATGGAAATTCCCATCTATCACAGGCAAATCTGAAGCCACAGAGGAAGACCACAGGGATGGCACAGTGGCACAGTGGTTGGCATTACTGCCCTATGGCTTCAGGGATCCGAGTTTGTTCTCGGTTTGAATCATTGTGTGGAGTTTGCACATTCTCCCCATGTGTGCGTGGGTTTCTTCCAGCGCTCCAGTTTCCACCCGCAGTCTGAAAGACATGGTGGTTAGGTGCATAGGCCATGCTAAATTCTTCCTCACTGTACCTGAACAGGTGCTAGAATGTGGTAATTAGGGGATTTTCACAGTAACTTTATTGCAGTGTTAACGTAAGTCTATTTGTGACACTAATAAATAAACAAACTTAAAACTTACCAGTGGCTTCAAAAGAGATTGTGGCTATGAATTTCTTTGTGTCATGTTCCTTCCTGGCAGGAGCAGGTGACATCTCTAAGATCTCCCAGTTTGTCCTTCTCTGTTCCCTAAGATGACTGGCATCCTTATGTCTGCAGAGGGTGGTTCATTAGCTTCCCTCTGATCAGAGAGGAGCAGGCAAAGTATACATGCGGCTTTGTCAGAATAATGAGCTTCCCCATTCTACAGACATTGAGTGCACCCACATGGTTCATGTGGATGTTACATTCAAATGCAACGGAATATCACAATCACGAAGATATCCATTATGTGTAGTTGATGGATGAACGCGTGTGGCACATCTCGCAGATGAATGTTGATAATTCTGGTAGTAGTCACAAGGTCTTGATTCTGTGCCAATCTGCCAGTTGGGGTGTGCAACCAACAGCTCCACTGCCTGGACCAGTCTGGAGAAGCCCTGTGCTACACGCCAAAGCCTGTCTCACAACATATCATTGCCTATTGTATGTCAGACAGCCTCGCCACCATAACGGAGCAGTCTTTACCACCAGATATACATACACTCAGGAGCTGAGAAAGTTGAAGAAGATCAGGGGGAATAAGAGAAGGAGCAAGATAAATGCAGGAGACAACTAATTCATCCCCAATACATTGGAACCCTAGCCGCAGTGTCTGTCATTCCAATGAATACAGCAGCTAATTCCCACAACAATTGTATCACCCAACGCTGTTACTGAAAATCAGAGAGGCCTTTTGGTCACAATGAAAAAGCAAAGTCCCCACAAAAAGACAATTCTAAAACAACTTTATCAAACAAACTATACTTCATTTAAAATTCTGTTAATGGGACTTGTGCCTTCCCTTATAGTGCCCATCTTCCACATAAATACAGCTGTCTCAGCGCTCTTGTTTTATGGTACACCAGTGGCTGTATCAATGCTGATGAAAGGTTATTGACCTTCTCTGGCAAAGACTGCAGTCGGCCTGGGAAGGCTCCCATGAACAGTACTCAGTCTTGGGGGCCATGATCTGGAGTCAGGGCAGCAGAAATCCTGATTAACAGCCTGAAAGGAAAGCAAGGGCACTGGAAAAATGGTAGAAGTGGGGAGATGAATGCTGTCACCCTGAGGGGGAGGAGAGCTTGTGTATGCTCCATGGAACAATTGCCATTCCCAGTGCACGTCTCAGTCATCTTAACAAATTGTTGGAGGACAGATTGTTGACTGCCTTGAAAGCCTGGAAGTTTCTAACACTGTAGCCATGGCAACAGCAGTCTGAATGTTCTCAATGGTGGGGGAGTCCAGGACTGGGGAGTCATAGTTTAGGATAGGTAAATCTTTTAGAACTGAGGTGAGGATTTCTTCACCCAGAGGGTGTTGAATGTGTGGAACTCACTATCACAGAATGTAGTTGAGGCCAAACTGTTTGATTTCAAGAACAAATTTCGTATAACTCTCGGGGCTAAAAAAATCAAGGGTTAATGAAGAGGAATCATGATATTGAAATAGATGATCAACCATGATTAAAATGAATGGCAGAGCAGGCTCAAGGGGCCAAATGGCCTGCTCCTGTTCTGTTTCTATATTTTACATCGCAACACACTGCAGTTGCATAACATAGAACATAGAACATAGAACATAGAACATTACAGCACAGAACAGGCCCTTCGGCCTTCGATGTTGCGCCGACCAATATAAAAAGCAATGCCCCTCCAAACTAAACCATTCCCTTCTCTTCCATATACTTATCAACTAACCTCTTAAACGCCACCAAACTTGGCGCATCTACAACAGCTGCAGGCAGTTCAGCAGGGAGCTTCCACTACAGCATACAGATGTTGTGTGGCTGCTGCCTGTGCTTGGAGTTAAGCCATCAGCCATCGGATACTGGGTCATGATTAGATTTACAAGTAACCTAGTGGAAATACCCACCACTTCCACATTGGAAAGAATAGGCTCCAAGTTCAGTTGGTGCCAGACTGCCCCAGTTTACTTGACATTGGCAGTAGATTTTCTGGAAAGGTCTTCCAATACACCGAGCATTTCTAACACCTGACCATCAGCCTCTCCCTAAAGGCCTTCTCATCAAAGTTCTCACTGAGTATTTGCAACAGAATTCCAGTGCAAACTCACCCTGAAGTGAGCTGGCAATAAAGCTATCTTTTCCTCCTGCCGTGGCCTCGTGTCAATGACTGACTGGGCAGAATTTTGTGGGGAGCCTCAATCATTGGCTGGAGAGCAGGTATGTCCCCTGTCTCACATCTCTTTTTTTTATCTCAACCATTGATAGATTTATTCAATACTTACAACTTGGTGCCAGTGAAAGATATGTGGGTACATAGATACTTCAAATGTTTGATAAACAAGGAAATGGAGAGATGCAGTTGTTCCATTTAACAAGAGGTTGCAGTTAAAACAGTGTACACTCCAGTGTTAAAACATGTCTGGGATGGGTTGAAAGTGCCACTTTACAATGACACAATTATACAAGCACTGATTTTTTACATTTTTCCATCTACAAAGGGCAGATTTTTCACTGAGTTGAAGGGAAGATATTAAATTACAGACTTCCCTCCTTCAGCCCATCACATTTATTTCAATTCTTTGCTCTTTTGACAACAGGTTTTTTTTAGGATGGCCCATTTCTTCTTGTGGCACTCAGGTATATATGAGGCCTATGAAGGGGCCTTTGTCCGGGATCATGGAAGTGCCGCCTGCCAAGAGAAGGTGGCCCATCAGAGGCTGGCAGCTGTCCTATTCACCTCAGCTAAGGCCTCAGCAGTGTGAGGCCTCAGATCAAAGAGGGACCAACCCTATCTACAACTGCCCTGGAAAATTCCAGACATCCTGTCAAGCTGCTATAAATTAAAATTTGAATAATATTACACTATAATCATTTTCGATTTAAACAATTATCGGCTGAGTAAAACTGAAAAGTTTGAGGACCATCTTTAGGTAGAAATGCCAGTAAGTGATACGGTGTAGCCACCTCTTGATGTTCACATTATCACAGAAGTCCGTCTTCAGCCAATTGCATTTGCCCCTTGTACTATCAAGCTGATATTCATGATCGTAATGAATGGCGGAGCAGGCTTGAAGGGCCAAATGGCCTCCTCCTGTTGCTAGCTTCTATGTTTTTAGATAGCAAAGGCTATGGGCCATGGCAGCATTCCAGCTATAAGGCAGGT
Organism: Sphyrna mokarran; assembly: GCA_024679065.1. NCBI lineage: Eukaryota > Metazoa > Chordata > Chondrichthyes > Carcharhiniformes > Carcharhinidae > Sphyrna > Sphyrna mokarran. Next base: position 119,847,485 of record JAGIQG010000001.1, on the reverse strand, counting down.
TTTTCTGTCCTCGCAGCACCAACAACACTCAGGAAGTTCAACACCAATCAAGATGAAGCAGCTCATTTGGTTGAAACAGTGTACACAATCCACAAGGTGTAGCAACTCGCCAAGATTTCTTCAACAGCAACTTTCCCAAACTCACAACCTCTACCATCTAGAAGAGCAAGGGCAGCAAATGTGTGGGAATGTCACCGGCTGCATGTTCACCTCCAAATCATGCACCAGCCTGACGTGGAACTATATATTTATTCTTGCATAGAGTGTGGGTGCAACTGCTAAGGCTGTTGATTTTTGCCCATCCCTAATCACTTACTAAACCATTTCAGAGGGCAATTAAGAGTCAACGGCATTGCCCTAGAGTCACATGCAGTCACAAATCAGGTAAGGATGAATGATTTGCTTCCCTGAAGAGCATTAATGAACCAGATAGGTTTTTTACGGCAATTGAAGATAGTTTCATGGTCACTGTTTCTGATCTGCTTGAAATTCCATGTTTTATCCATTTATTTCAAATTCCAGCAGCTGCCATTGTGGTAGGGTTTGAACCTGTGTCCATGGAGCGTCTGGATTGCTAGCCCAGTGACATTATCACTTTGCCTCCATCTCTCTACGATATCATCATTCCTCTATCATCATGAAAAGGTCAAAATCCTGGCACTGCCTCCCAGACATTGTGAACGTAGCTCAGTCCATCATGCAAACCAGCCTCCCAATCATTGACTGTGGCTATACTTCCCACTGCCTCTGAAAGCAACCAGCATAATCAAGGACCCCACGCACCTCAGACATAGCCTCTTCCATCTTCTTCCATCAGGAAAACAATATAAAAGTCTGAAGTCACATGTCAACAGACTTAAGAACAGTTATTTCCCTGCTGCCATCAGATTAATGAGTGGGCCTATCTTTATACTAAGTTGATCTTTCTCTGCACTCTAGCTATGACTAACTTTACATTCTGCAACCTCTCGTTTCTTTTTTTCCCTATGTACTCTATGAATGGCATGCTTTGTCTGAATAGCGCACAAGAAACAATACTTTTCAGTGTATACCAATACATGTGATAATAATAAATCAGAAATAACAGCATCCATGGTGTTCCTACATCATATCCATTCCAGTGGCCAAGAAGGTGGCTCATCACCACCTTTTCCAAGGCAATAAGGATAGAGCAATAAAGGCCTTGTCAGTGATGCCCATGATTGATGTAAGGGAAAAAAAGAATCCTAAAAGCCCGAGAAATTAGATGTGCTTAATTAAAAAAATAAGTAAAACTAAATTAAATGGGAACAACAGAACCAGCAATTCCCACATAAAGCAAATCCTGTTTCAAACAAGCGCACTAGGATTATGGTTTTGTTGCTTTTCATAGATACTAGCATCCTTGAGAGATACTTCTGGGGATATCAGTTGTGTGAATAAAATGAATATGATGTCTGTATAATAAAGGATGTTCCATTACTGTTGAGTACCTAATCCATAATGCTGTAAAATTTACTGAGAATGCAATATTAAGGGCAAATAGGGCACTACAACCTAGGAAACATGTTTGTTTAAGGTGGGCCCAAAGGAAAAAGCGTATACATTTGTGTATAATATCTTAGTAAAACTGATTGCTCTTCAGTATTAACCAGATCAATATAATACATCTTAGTCTCAGGCTTATAATTTGGACAGTGGCTTCTTCTAATTCTGCAAACATAGATATTATTTTGCCTCTCATCTATCTTGTACTAAATAAGTTTTACAAACATCCTGATAAATGAAATGAGACTGTTAATGAACATGATATTCAATATAAGAGAGTTCAGTATATAGATATTAAATGAAGCTAGTTTTTCTTAAGTTAGCGCTGCGAGCATGCAAGAGGACAATCACAAAGAATTATTCATATTCTTTTAATGTTTATGAATTTTACAATAATTATTGTGATTGATAGACAAGGTTCTTTTTTTTCAATAAAATATGAACATGAATGTTCTGGACTATGGGAAAACTGGCTTTTGGGACACATTCATTCTGAACTCTGGCTTCTACTTTCATGTTTTTCTAATAAAAATCTGACAGCTGTGATTTCAGATTAAAGATGTTTCATTCGCATGCCTATCCTGATTGTGCGGCATAGTTCTTTATATTACCTTATAGTCGATACCAAGTGTTCACTCTACTGGGAGCCATTTAATAAAACAGTTGCCATCGAGTTGGGAGACAGACCATTTGTCTCAGCGCAGTTCATCTGAACTATGGTTTCACACTGGGAGCAAAGAATTCTTGAAAGAAAACAACAGCTGGAGAAGGGGGGCGGGGAGGGGTGATGGGGAAGGGAAAGAAAGACAATCCATTCTAAAAATTCTTTGATTTGGAGATTAAATAAACATAACAGAAACTTGCCATTTCAGTTATAATATTTTTCAATTTTTGCAGCACTTTTGCTGATCCAAATGTCATTCAGAAAAGTGGCAACTTTTTATCAATTGCTCTGAATGCAATCTGGAACAATGGGCTGAATTTTATCCCAAGCATCGGGAACCCAAAGCCAGCATCACTTCCTGGTTCTGAGCCCGCACATTTCAGTAGTATGCTTGCCTGCTCAAATTCAGAGGAGGTGACTAACTATTCGGCTGCCTCCATGTGTGCTATCCAATTAGGAATGGTGGGTGGGCAACAGTAGTGGGTGACATGGTGACACAGGAGTTTGCATTGCTGTCTCACAGCTCCAGGACCTATGTTCAATTCCAGCCTTAGATTGACTGTGCGGAGTTTCGGTTTCCTCCCACAGTCCAAAGATGCGCAGGTTAGTGGATTGGCCATGGTAAATTTCTCCTTGGCATCCCAGGATGTGTAGGTTAGAATAGTTAACCATGGTAAATGGATCAGGGGAATAGGGCAAGGGACAAGGTCTGGGTAAGATACTCTGTTAGAAAGTTGGTGTAGATGTGATAGGCCAAAGGTCTCCTTCTGCGTAATAGGGACTCTTTGATTCTCTGACCAGCCAGAGCAGCCAAAACTTGTGATAGCAGCTCAAAAGATTGCAGGAGAAGGCTTTACATGATGAAGATGTGATAATAATGACATGTCTGGTGTAATGTAAAGCATTAATGTTACAAATGTAAATAGACAGTCTACACCATCCGTGAGATAAGATTACATGACAACAGAGCGTGCTGAGAGATGATTCTATGAGAAACATTGTGCTTGGGTAGGATTGTGGTCAGTGCAAACTCAATGGGCCAAATGGCCTCTTTCTGTACTGTAGAGTTTCTTTGATTCTATTTCTATGATTCTAAGCCTCAAAAGCATGTTCAATAAAAGGTTTACCAACAGCCAAGCTTCCAGTATTCTCTATCAATGCTAAACAAGGATAACCTAAACAAAGACCTACAATGGTGATAACAACTGACAACCAATCCTTCCTGTCCAGCCCCAGCTGGAGAATCTGTCGTCAGGTCTGGAACATCCAGTTACAAGCCTTGGCAGGTGGATGGGCTGAGGATTGTCAGTTTGGTCTAAACTTCATATATCTGATGGCACTCTCACCTTCCTCCCTACCTTTGGCTCTTGTGCTGCAGGTAAAGTGGGGAGGTCCTTTGCACCTTCAACAAAATTGCACTTCTCTCAAAAAATGCCCACAGAATACACCAATAATTGCCTGCTGTTAATGCTGAGCTCCTGCCTCTGGGAAATGTGTGAGGAGGCAGGAATACATCAGGGAGCTGGCCCGCTGGATGTTTTCAAAATTTTCCAGCCCGCAATCTTCAAGACCATCTCCTTGTGACTGGGAAAAGTTTACCGATTCTTTGTGTGATGTTTCATAAAGGATTTTTTTTTGAGATGAAAGTTTAGGTATTCAATATTTATAAAAATTGCATGGTCATTGCAATAAATATTTAAAACAACAGATAATATTTGGAGAAAGCTGGGTTGGTTAATTTGATAAGTTACTTTTATCTGTACCAGTTAAATACTCAGCCTTAGTTGATAATGTTGAATAGTGTTCTTGACAGTTACAATGGAAACCATAACTACCAAGGTATCTTCCTTTTTACCATTGTGCCAGGGAAGAACTGGATCAAATACCACATCAAATACCATAACTGTCGTATGAATCCACTGCCATTGTACTCCATTGGTGGAATTTTATGGTCCCTCCAGACCGCAGCATTCTCCAATCCCACTGAAGTCAAGGAGGGAGTTTTCCATTACTTATACAGATTGCTGGCTAAGGTAAGAAAACTGGCATGCAGGCTGCACAACCAACTTTTCTTGCCAGTGTTGCAGCAGTTTGTGCAGAAGAAATCCCCTAGCTTGGCCCACACTGTCACGCTGAGATGGATGGGCTCTAATAGGACCAGCAATGCAGGCTCTACAAAAGATCATGGTGCTTTTAAGTGATACAGAAAAGCATTCTCCCTCCCCACCCTGGATAAAAGGAAGCTCTCCCCACTCACCACATGCATAAAAGCAACCTGCTGCCACTCTCCAGATAAGAGGCACACCTCCCCTTCCCCATCACTTGAGCTCCCCAGGGAGTCCCTTGGCACTTCTCCCGTCACCATGCTGGGGGCAGTGTCAGGTATAGCGCTGGTGATAATGTCAAGGTGTTACCCAGGTTGTCCCTCCCCCCCTGCACCCCCCACCCTGTCAGATATACTTATATGACCACCCCTAGCAGATTCCCTCTGCCTACTTCCAATTTTGCAAAAGCAATGGTAAACCTTGCCAACATGATGTTCTGGTGGTGAAAGAGAATTTTCTAATGTTGGGGGATCATATATATATCTTAATTAGTTGAGGTGATGGTTCTGAGCTTTCTGGGATGGAACTGTGTTACATCACGATGAGGGATGGAGAATATCAGAAAATGAGATGTCCCTGGTGAGATTCTTGTTTTCTGAGCCTCGCAATATTTTGCATCCATGCCATCATTTGCGCTAGCGGTGAACTGGGTGCAAGATCACACCAATGGATTTTTGAACAGTTTACTGCATTTACTGGCCCTGCTATGACAGGACAATAAAATGCTGCATTTGTTTTGACAAATAGAAATGCTTAATATTTCACCCTGTGATCTGATATAAGTGTATGAGAAGATAGATCCCAAAACTTATAATGGAATCAATTCATTTAAACTTTGCTTGAGGTAAAATGCAAAATCTACAGATAAATGTTTCTTGCATGACACCGTGCATTGATGGTCAGACCTTGTTGAGTTACCATTGAAACATTGGGCGGAATTTTCCAGCCCCTGTGTGGTGTGTTTTCTGGCAGTGGCTCAATATCAGCTGCCAGTGGGATTTTCAAATCTATTGATGTCTAAGGCACTTTGCGTGACTCACCATCCTACAGCCAGTGAACCTGCCCCAAGGATTGCTTCAGCAAGTCTGGAAGATTCTGTTGGCAGGAAGGGCTGGAAAATGCCCCCCCCCTCCCTGTCATAGAAGGCTCTTTGCTGAAGCAATCTAAAAGTATACCACTTCTCTGCTGTGGCCCCAAAGCCCACCATTCTCCCTTACCTTCAACTACTATTCATTTCTATTGTAAAATGCAATGGTCCCTGCCTCAAACTGTCCATATGTCAAATCATTGCATGCTGTAAAATTCCTCTGTATAAAGACATTGCTGCCAGCTTCTTTCTTTACCTTTTGCAGTTGATTAAACTTGTAGGGTGGAATTTTATGATGTCATTGCGCTTGTCATGAAATCAGGAGTGATGCAATGAGCGGGAATGGTACCTGTTTCTGAGCTCATTCCCATTTTATCAAGGAAATAAAGTTAATGCAATTGGGAGCCTGCCCAAAATGGATGAAACGTCAATTTATATTTTTTTGCATTTAGCACAATGTTTTTAGCAAGCTTCACTTCCAATTGTCCCAGCTCACCCTCCTTAACAACCTCGTTTGCTGCTGCTGAAAATTAGACAGGAAAACATCTCACGTTTAAAAGTTGTATTCAGGTTCTTGAGCGGTTGAAGTGAGTGAGGAGGCAAGTCTCTGCTTTCAAGCTACACCGTGCTGCTCAGCTATGTTATGTTTTGGGGTGGCTTACAAGAGTGTGAGGGGTGAAGGACTATTGTTCATCATGGTGTCTAACCTCAGATTCTCAGCACAGACTCACGGTGCTGACCTCGAGTCTTAGTGTTGGCTCTGGGTCCTAGTACAGGCAGCAGCAAGAACTGTTGCTGGCAGGGATGGGCTGAAAAGTCTGAAGTGGCAGTGCTACAATCTCAAGGCTTATCAATCAGCTCTGCCTGTGACAACTACTGCATGGGTTCTGGGTGTGTGTGCATGAGTGGGGGACGAATCGCAGAAGCAGTTGTATTGCCATTCTGGAATCTGTGGGGAGGGAATATGGGGAGTTTGCATTGCTGGGGCTCTTTTGATTGCTGCTGGAGGAGGAGTAGGAGGGTGAACTGTGGGTAGAGGAGACCCTGTCTTACCACTCGCAGGAGTAGAGGGAGACTGTCACTGTAGGCAAGATATGGCCGCCATTCTTCTAGAGCAGGGGGGGTGGGGGGCAGGGGAAGGAAGGAACGGAGATCCCACAGATCCACATGTAAGTATCCTGCTAGGAGCTGTTAAACTTTGCGTGCTTTCAATGGCTCCAGTTCCAAAAGGAAATAGTGTGATACCTGTGCCATTTGTTGCAGAATCTGGCAGCTCAGGGCATGGTGGGCACTCACTCCCAGTGGCTGTTAAAATGACGGCTGTCTTAAACTTTTACGCCACTGGGTCCTTCCAGTCTGCCAGCAGAGACCTTTGTAGCATTTCCAAATCATCCATCCATAAGTGTGTCAAGGAGGTCATGGATGCCCTGTATGTCCGAGCTGGCCAGTATATCAAATTTGACCTGAACCAGGCCCAGTAAGAAGCCTAGTCTGCAGGATTTGCAGCCAATGTGGGGATGCTAAATGTACAGAAGGCTATAAACTGCACCCATGTCACCACTAAGGCCCTGGTGAAGAAGCGAGGAAGATTCATGAACAGAATCGGCTTCCTTTCAATAAATGTGCAATTGGTATGTGACTACAAACTGACCATCACGCACGTCTGCACCAGACACCCCAGCAGCGTGCATGACAGCTTCACACTGAAGAGTTTAGATGTTCTGGAGGGCTTTGAAGAGGAGGCCAGCGTGCGAGGGAGATATTGGGTACCTGCTTTGGATTTGGCTAATGATGCATATGCGGAGATCTGATACTGATGCAGAGGCCCGATATAATGAGGGCCACAATACCACATATTCAATAGTGAAGTACTACATAAAGCTTCTCAAGATACAGATCCGGTGCCTGGACTGCTCTGGTGGGACCTTCCAATATAGTCCCCTGGTATTATCCCATACTGTGGTGGTGTGCTGCCCCACACAATCCAGAACAGAGCAAGGAGACCTTCTGGAGGAAGAGGACATGGAGGCTGAGTGTTGCTATGAAGGAGCCATCAAGCTGAAAGAAAAGGAGGATGAAGAGGAGGAGCAGGATGACAATGAGCAAAACTACCTAGGCACTGAAGGGCTGGTGGTGACAAGATCAGGCATGTGAGGGAGCAAGGGAAGCTTGTAATGGCATGTGGGTTCCATTCCATTCACAATGCTTTATGGTTTCCCCAGCATATATATCCAAGGTGGAAATGGCCAACTGTCTACCCCGTGGCCTGTGATGCCCTTGACAATCATCTTCTGGAGGGCCTGGTCCTCAAAAGCCCTGCCCAGCTTCCAGGTATCGGGATGTATCCGTGGCACCTCTTCATCCTACTGCCCCTGAGATGCCCCTCAGCCATGACCCTCAGCAACTGGGCCATATTCTCAAGGACTGTAGCCATAGCCATCTGTGTCTCAGTGCTGTCCCGCTGGGTCTCCTGCAAGCTCTCAAGCCTCTCAGCTATGGGCAATGGAACCTCAAGAAAGCTGCTGAGGCCCTCAGCTGGTCTTGCTGTAATTGGGCCAGGGCCTTCTGGGACTCCATTGTCGTTCTGTTGTGATTCAGTCATGGAACCTGCCACTCATAGTGAGGATTTCCTGCCCCAGGCTTTCCACTGAAGATGCCACCCTTGCAGTGTTGGCCTGGGAAGCACATAAAACAAACAATAGCTCCCCTGCCTGAAAGCCTTGAGACTCCTCTCAACAATCGTACAGTTGTCCAGTGTTGCTGTTAGCCCTTCTCCATCCTCTGGCTCTGTTGCTGCACCTCCACTAGCTGAGAGAGAAGTAAGGTCCAGCATGTGCCCTAGGATCAGCTGAGTCTTCGCCTCGTGAAAACCCATGTGGAATGCCCAACCTTGTCCTAATGAGGCCCTTATTTGGCCACTTAGTTGTCATTTAAGGGCCTTTTCTCACTCAGTCTCAATTTTCAGGCTGAGAATGGGAAATAGAAAATTCACTGACCTTAGAATTGTGGCATCTTTATTGGAAGGTCGTTCTGATTGTACTGCCCTCCAAAAAATGAACTAGAGCCTCCCTTCCCACTCACACTCACCCTCTCCCTGAACCTATCTTCGATTATATAGTCCCCACTCCCCACTCTTATCCCCACTCCCTGGGGCATCCCTTATCGTCCCCTCTCTGGATCTCATGCCACTCACCTTGTACCGACTCACTGCACTTAGTCCCAGATATGACACCACAGTGCCTCTTTTGGCCACTGAAGCACTGTATCTCGTGGGGCTGGGGAATCTGATGGCCCATTAAATTGGCCACCAGCTCTCCAAAGCAATAATTCTTTCCAAGCATGGATAGAAGTCTCGTCTGCTGCCAATTTGAGCATAAAATAACATCAGGCCTGTCAAAATCGGTGCGATTGCATTCCCTGCCGCTTCTCTGGTTGGAGAGGGTCGAGGCTCCACCATTCAAAAAAATTCAGACCACTGCTTGTCCTTGTTATTTTGAGAAAAAGTCACACATTTTTATAATATCTACACATTGATGAGTTAATACTTTTGGTTCAGTCTTTTGAAATGCAGGGTAGGATTCTCTGGCCACACTCGTCCCAAGTCTGGAAAATCTTGCCCAAGGTCAACAGACCTTTGCATGATCTGCGTCCTGCCCGCTATGATTCCCACGGGTGGGGGGGGGGGGGGGGGGGGGGGGGGGCGTTGAAATGATAGGAGGAGTCTGTGATTTGCCCACATAGTGACAGGATGGAGTGGGGTCTGTGATTTCCCCGACATGGTGACCAGACGAGAAATTTCTACAGAAAGTATCAATAATGCCCATTCTCTAAGCTGACTTACTCCTTTCTGATCATTTATACAAACTGGCATTCATCTATCTTTTCTCATCAAGATGTGCAGGTTAGATTGATTGGCTGTGGTAAATTAACCCTAGTGTCAGGGAGATTAGCAGGGTAAATATGAGGGATTATGGGACTAGGGCCTGAGTGGGGTTGTGGTCGGTGCAGACTCGATGGACCGAATGGCCTCCTGCTGTACTATAGATTACATGAGCTGATGGATCTTCTGTGCTCTCTTATTATTTCCTGTTTTTATTTCAGGATGAAACGGTTATTTTAAATGTCTCAAATTTCCCTCATGTTTTTCAATATGTTTTGAATAATGTAATGCAACTCTTTGCTGTGGCGTTCTACGTTTCAGAATTCTTGGGAAATGCAACTGTGGAACATTTGATCTTGACATGTTTTCCCGAAGATTGACTATTGCCATATTCCAACCTGTCCATTGATTACTATTGCGTGTGGAGCTGAGACTGTGGGAACCTGGGCGGAATGGAAGCCCATCTTGAATCACTGAAACAAGATTCAAACCTGAGAACCAGAAGCACGAGGAAAAAGTCAATCACCGTGGCAAATTGCAACTCAAGCACGTAGTTCTGTACAGGGAGATATTACACACACACACTCTAGATGTTCAAACTCCATCTTCTGTACAGAACATCAAATCATAGAGCCTAAGATATTACGCTGTCTTGTTTTATTCTGAGGTATGGAAACTTCATCCTCACAGAGGTTAATGAAGTTAAGAATAGCTGATAGCAAGCAAAACTGCTTTGAGTATAATATTGTAGCCAAAATCTGCCTAACACGATTAATGTGTGGTATTATTGCTTTTAAAGCTATTTTGAAGATCATGTGGTTTTTAAGCACAAAATAGATTTTGATCCATTTTCCCTTTAAATGTCTTCTCCTGAGACAGCTGAGGATTATTCTTTGGGGCAATGATCTATGAAAAAAAAGGCTAGTTTAGGAAAATTGACTGTTTCTTGCTTCATTAGTGATAGAAAACGAATCGATTGATAGAAATAGTCGTAACTAATGAATTTCTTATTGACGAACTGTGCATTCTTTTCATTATGTACCTTATGTTAGATGGAATTAAAATCAGACTTGTTAAACTCATCAGGCGATTAGCATTTTAACATTTGTTAAGCTTATCAGAGCCGCATGGTGGCATAGTGGTTAATACTGCCCCCCATAATGGCAGGGATCCAGGTTCAACTCTGGCCTTAGGTGACCGTGTGGAGTTTGCACATTCTCTCTGGTGCAAGTTAGGGTGAATTAGATACACTAAGTTGCCCCTTAGTGCTCAAAGACATGTAGACTGGCGGCATTAACAGGATAATTATATGAGGCTACAGAGATGGGGCCTGAGTAAGATGCTCTGTTGGAGAATCAGTGCAGATTCAAAGAACAAAGAATAAACAACAACACAGCGCAGGAAACAGGCCCTTCGGCCCAACAAGTCCGCACCGGCATCTCAAAGTTCCCACTTCCACCCATGATTCAATGGGCTGAATGGCCTTCTTCTGCCTGGCGGGGATTTTATGAAAGTTATATTACTATATAAGTAAAACTAGTAGCTATTTTATATGCTAATTCAAATGACTTTGTCATTAAGATGTTTAGCCCCAAAAGTTATTGATGACAATAAAGAGCTAGTAACAGTAGAAGACAGTTATAGGCTGAAATTTTCCCATCTCGCCCACTACAGGAATTATAATGGGGAAGACACAAAATTTGGTGGATTGTTCAATGGTGTATCGAACTCAGGGGGGAATTTTAGATCTTGGAGCACACACGACCGGAAAATCTTGATCATGGAGTAAGTATTTTGAAAATTTGTATATTGTCTACACTTCAGTGGTTTATACATATTGTCAGATGAAACATTTGAGTCAGAAAAAATATCCATACTTAACATGTATGTTTCTTAATATAAGAGCCAATCAGAATGAAATCACACACAGTGGGTGGGATTTGCCCACTAGTGGAGTTGTCTAGTCCTGCAAGTTCCCTGGCATCAGACGGTGCTAACAATGGGAAATCCCATCGACAGTAGCGGGACTGGAAGATCCCAGTGCCGGCCAATGGTGGGCCACCTCTACCACCTCAAACCAAACCACAGGGGAGGGAAGTTCAAAAGATTCTGCCTGGTGAATATTATAACCCATTATTGTGCTATCCTGCGAGATTTTTATGCATATTAGAAATACATTATTCTGATTCAATTTGTGCAGATTTCCATCACTCAAGTTTGCAAATTGAATTAATTTGAATTTGAATTCGGAAATATAATTATGGGCAAGTAACTATTCATGCCAGCCTAATTATGCAGAAATCATTGGCTGGTTGATTTTGGATTTAAAGAATGTCTTGACATTGATAAACAGATTATGTGAAAAGCCTGCAGTTTTAACTCTGGATTACAAACTTGATGGGTCACATTTCCTTGACAAGTGCTTACTGTGAGCAACAATTTTATTGCTCCCACTCACTTCAGGAACTGCAACATGTTGTTTTAGGAACTTAGGAATCGAGACAAAGACAGGACGCAGTTTCTAATTTTCCCTTTAATTTCGATCTTGGACATATGAGAGTTGACTGTGCAGACTTCAGGAAATAGCAAACTGTGCTAAATTATTGCCTACCCTTCCTCTTTTCTTTGACCAGTACTGCTATGAGGAAAGATAAGCCCAGAGAATAACTAGGCTTATAATTGTATAACCGAAAAAGAAGAAGCCAACCACAACTCTAATTTGCACCCCAGTCTTCTCATTCTTATGTTTTCAAGTCCTTCCATAATCTCTCTTCTCCCTATCTCTGTAATCTCTTCTAGCCTCGAAATCCTCAAGATCTCTAGTTTCTCCAACTCTGGACTCTCACATATCCCCCCAAATTTCATTCACCTCATCTTCAGCATCTGGCCACTTGAATTCCCTGCCTAAACTTCTCTGCCTCTGTGTTTCTCCTTTAAAATGCTCCTTAAAATCTATGATGTGGAGATGGTGGCATCAGACTGGGGCAGGCACAGAAAGAACTTTCAGAACATCTGGTTAAAGTCTAACAGATTTACTTGGAATCACGAGCTTTCGGAGCACTACTCTTTCACTCACCTGATAAAGGAGCAACACTCCAAAAATTCGCGATTCCAAATAAACTTGTTGGACTTTAACCCGGTATTGTAAGACTGCTTTTGTACCCTTAAAACCTATCACATAGCTCCAGCTTTTGCTCACCTATGTTAATATCTATTCCTTTGGTTTTTGTCAAGTCTTGTCTGAATACTCTTTTGTGAAGCACTTTGGGATATTGTACTATATTAGCTGGGATTTTCTGCTCAATCATGTTCAACCAAGGTCTCCCACCATTGGCCAGTGACGGGATCTTTGGTCCTGCTGTTGCTTCCCAGTTTTCTCACTGAAGGAACCTGTCACCACTATGAAACCCCATGTAGGTGTGCACCATCAGCAGGACTGGAATATCCCACCAGTGTGAATGGCCAGAAGTTCCAGCCATTATGTGAGTGCAATTTTTTTTGTTGTTACGGTATTAGATCATTAATGTATTTCCATTTACCACATCTGTTTCCAGGTAAGACACTTCAAATTATTATGTCCTTCTGCAAAAAGAAAATGACGAGTTGACATAGAACTGGCAGTAATTCCATTGCCTTGAGCATAAAAGAAAACTATTACATTTATACATAACCTAAGGGCATCCTCAATTACTTCACAGCCAATGAACAACTTTGGAAGTGTACTACTGTTGTAATGTAAGGAAAATAAATAGCCAATTTGCACACAGTAAGATCTCACAAAGAGCAATAAAACAAATGACTGGGTAATCTTTTTATTTTTTGATTTGATTTGATTTATTATTGTCACATGTATTAATATACAGTGAGGCGTTTTGTTTCTTCAGCATTATCCAAAGCATACCATTCATAGAGAATGAAACAAGAATGTAGCATTACAGTCATAGCTAGGGTATAGAGAAAGCTCAACTTAACACGACGTAGATCCATTCAAAAGTCTGATGGCAGCAGGGAAGAAGATGATCTTGAGTCGCTTGGTACGTGACCTCTGACCTTTACATCTTTTTCCCGATGGAAGAAGGTAGAAGAGAGAATGTCCGGGGTGCATGGGGACCCTAATTTGCTGAGGCAGCCGGAAGTGTAGACAGAGTCAATGGATGGGAGTCTGGTTTGTTTGATGAAGTTGGCTACATTCAAATTTAAATGCTTAGGTTGAAGGATGTGTATGGACCAGAGTTTGTGGAAAACTACTCTGTTCATCTTTGGATCTATGTCCATTTAAGCGATCAAATGCAACCTTGGTTTAATATTTCATTTGAAAGGCAGCACCTCCAACAATGCAACTTTCTCTCAGTGCTATAATGTTAGTCTAGATTAGGTACTCAAATCTCGGCAATGAGGTTTGAATCCTTAACCTTCTAACAATTGAGAGAATTGAAGTACAACTGACACTTTATTTACAGCTAAGGCCCTATGTGAGACTAACATTGGAATAAACAATTTTAAGCAATGAAGCTCCCTTTTGGGCAATTTGCAAGGGGATTTGAGCAACAAACAAATATTTAAATATCACATGCATGCTTTTTATTAGTTTTTAAAGCTCAGTTTGCACAAAGATGGTTTGAATTTTGTTCTATTAGATGACAATGCACATGAATCTGGGATAGTCAACTAACAGTTTTGTGCCAGAGAGCATTCTGAGCAAGCATTTAAAGTAAACAGAAATTAGACCAGAGCATCAGAAGCCTGTGCAGATGATCATTTACAATCATTCCAGTAATTCAATTTGAAAAAAAGGCCACTCGCACAAATTCATTCTGTTAGCTGTTCTAATTTTATTGCAAGCTAAAATGTAAGGGATAAGCAAAACAACCCATAATTTAAACTGAGCTCTGTGAAAAATCATTATCACTGGACTGTATTTCATCCATGAAGAAAAGAATCCCAGGTTTGCTGACAAATAATGCAATAATCCTCTTTGTTTTGAGGCTGAGAATATTCTGTGTATTTTCACACTACAGAAATGCTAATGAAGATATTATTTCATCTCATTGAGGCACCACTGCAGGATTAGACAGTTTTATCTCCAGCGTGAATAAGGCAACAAAGAGTTTGAAAGTGTTTTTCAAGGACAACCGACCACTGGCCTGGTGGAGATGCTGCTATTTTTTGTAAACAAAGTTAATAGGCCTCTGGAGGTTAATTGGATTGCTGATCATGTTTGTCTACCTCTATGGGAATTGGTATAAGTTGCTGGCAGCTCCTTTGTATTGATGAGAATGGCCTTCAGATAAGGGACAGAGCCTAGGATGTGGTGCAGAAGATGGAGAGTGAAAGAGGGCAGGGGAGGTTGGAAGGGGGGGTTGAGGAGGGAGAGGGGAAATAGCAGAGGATAGAATCAGGAGAGAGCCATTATTCAAACTCCACAACTGCACCAAATATTACGCTTTGTTTAATGAGAGAATCCTGCATTTACAAGGCATAACATGCTCAAGATTGGAAACCTTTCCCTTTTTTACATCTGTGAAGATACTTAATTCTTTAAACAACAGCCCCTGACCAGTGATAGCTGTACTAATGTATTTCAAAACAGATATACCGACATGAAAATCTTTTGTATTTGCTGTTGAGAAAGGCACCCTGATTTCTGCCACTTTTGTAATTCACATTGCAGGGCACTGACTATCTGTTCTGTGCACTTACATTGCATAAACCACCTCCCTTACACCAATTATTGGCCCATTGTTTTATAAATCTGCAATTCACATTGTCTGTGTGTGGCCTACTTATAATAATGGAGCGAGATTTAAATTGTAGTGTGATGGCACATGGAGAACAATTCCTGGAAGTTCAAGTGGAAAAGTGCCAGGGGACTAAATTAGACAGTTCCCAAAAAAGTGCATGTGGATTATGATGTGTGATTAATCAACGTTTGTTGATTGAAATGAATGCAGTATTTGTCCTCCCATACCGCTGTCAGTTTTCCAGCTTGTTCCTTGCCAGCCAGCCTAAACTGCTGTCATCCACATTGCAATGGTGCAGCCTTTAGCTTGACTTGTTAAGTCCAGAGCTGGTCTCGGTTGTTGTCTGAGGCCATCCGCCACTTCCTTCCCTGAAAATCTGTAGCCACTGGCTTGCATTTTGTAGGAGCACCATGACAGACACAGGCAGATGGGAGAAAGGCAATAAGAAAATGTATATGAGTGCAAAGTAATGTTCCTTTCAATTATTCCCATGCACTGTTTATTTGTTGAAAATACACAGATCCTTTTCAGATTGTTATGTGGTCAATTTTGTATAGATGTTAAAGGGAATATTGGCAAACATAGGCTTTCTATGTCACCGCATGATACATCGCAGGTTTCTGGGGGTCATATGGTGGCACAAAGGGAAGATATATGTATGATTTCATGAATAAATTTTATTTTAGGTATTTATTTTGTGGTGGTTTTTATTTCAGCACTGTGACTCAGTGATGGGGGAACATTAAGATATGGGACTGTTAGAGAATGGGAAATTGAGACTTCCCTTACTGCTATTACACTCCACTCAGTTCCCTGTGATCAACTGGAGCATAAAGAGGCTAGCTAGTTTGTTTCCTCTCTTTCTCTTCTCCTCCTTCTGCATTATAGCAAAGTCATGTACTTACTCTGCCTGCCTATCTCCGGCAAGAAGAGATGAAAGCTGGAATTTCCTACCTGTTCACACTGGCAGGATTCTTTGATTCCACTAGCGGCGCACCGCTGCCTGTGGGTTTCCTGTTGGTGTGGGGTGACGTCAATGGGAATTCTCATTGACAGTGGTGAGACCAGAGAAACTCGCTGCCAGCAAACAATGCGCCATCTCCTGCTGGCAGGAAACACACAGCTGGGAGGCTGGAGAATCTGGTCCAAAATGTAGTTAGTTTTTATTGAATGGAGAGTCTCAGTGACTACCCACTCCACTCTTCATCCTCACACCCACTCTCCAGCAGTGGACAGCAACTATGAAATGTTGCAAATAACTCTAGCTCCAGCCTGGATGGAGTGAAATGTGTAAAGATTTATCAGCTTTCCAACCAGCAGCAACATGAACCTTGCTTTATTCTGAGGTTGCAATTGTGGATGCAGCAAGTGGCAGATTACAGTGAAGACATTCTCATTGAAGCACAAACCTCTCAGGCATTATTTCTCATTGTGTTTCAAGTAGAAGATTTTCTCCTTCAATGCTCTGAATGGATGTGTTCTCCTGCTATGAGTTTTCTTCCTTGCCTTCCTCCTCCCTCTTCTAATAGCTTGTTCCTTGTTAGTTCTTTCCTAGTAGTTTGGACGGCATGGTAGCACAGTGATTAGCACTGCTGCTTCACAGCTCTAAGGTCCTGGGTTCGATCCTGGCTCGGGTCACTGTCTGTGTGGAGTTATGCACATTTTCCTTGTGTCTGCATGTGGGTTTTCTCCGGGTACTCTGGTTTCCTTCCAAAGATGTGTGGGTTAGGTTGATTGGCCATGCTAAGAAATTGCCCCTTAGTGTCCAAGGATTTGTAGGTTAGAGGGATTAGTGGGCATGATATGGGGTAGGGCCTGGATGGGATTGTGTTCAGTCCAGACTCAATGATCCGAAGAGCCTCTTTCTGCACTGTAGGGTTCTAAGATTTTCCACTCTGGGTGACCTTTCTTTATTCGTCCAGTCATGCATATCCAAAAAAAATACCATGAGTGTCTGGAAACAATGGATTTGTGCAAGAACTTTGATGTACAATTGGTTCCTTTATTAATGTGTTTGATTTTTGCAACTTGAAAGAACAATGCAATGCACCAACCACTTGTAAATTGAAATAAGGGCAAGAAAAAATCAACCAGTGCTAACTATAATTAATTACTAAAGAGCACTGTTGGAAGAGTGGGTTCCATCCTCCTATTCAGCAGATGTTGAGTTCCACAAGATTAAGAATAAGCATCAACTGTTGTGTTTGAACTCCAAAACAGCCACAGTGGTATTAAATCTGCATTAAATATTGGGTGACATCATGATCTGCCTTGCCCTCATGCTTCCAGAACAAGAGGTCACAGGTATAAGTTGAGAGGCGGTAGATTTAAAACTGAAATGAGGAGAAACTATTCTCGTGGAGGGTAGTGAATTTGTGGAACTTGCTGCCTCACAAGGTGGCGGAGTCTGAATTGTTGAATGGCTTCAAGAAGGAGATAGATATATTTCTAATTTTAAAAAGAGATAAAGGGATATGGTGAACAGGTGGATTTGAGGCCAGGGAGAGATCAGCTATGATCTGATTGAATAGTAGAGCTGGCTGGAAGGACTGAATTTGCCTACTTCTGCTCCTAATTCCTATGATTCCACCTTCTAGTGAGTTGTAACTGTGCACACGTTACCATTCTGTGTGATTCACTATTGAAGTGACTGCACACACAGCTGATGCATTTTGGTCTTTTATTGCCCAATAACATTCACCACCAATTCCGTACCTGCAGGTTCTCAAGTGGAAAATGGCCACTTTGTTCAGCTTGTGGGGAGATTCTGCAAAGGATGGTCCACCAACTAATCACATCCTTTAGGAGAAGAGCAAAAAAGTCACGGGAAAAAGGCAAATATTTTCCAGTTGTGACAGCAAATTCCCAAATGGAAACTATTCAAGTGGGGAGGGAAAGAAAATGAAATAATATTTTAAAACACTTTGAACACATAGAGCTGAATTTCAACTGGCAGTGCCCTGCATAAACAGAGTGATTGTGGTCTGTAACTAGGGTGGGGTCACATTTTTCGGATGGTGCTCGAGCTGTTGACATCCCGGGTACATTCTTGAGAAGGAATGGTCCATGTGTTTCAAAAGGTGATTACGTTTCAACAGGCCCATCGGACACTGATTGCAACTTTGAAGTAGAGTTTGATGGAGAGTGACCAACCTAACCAGTTGTGTTTAAAGGGAAGGTTGGATGACTTGCTTCAAATCACCAGATTAACGTATGCAGCTCAGTGACTGCATGCAAATAAGATCCAGACTCAGAATAGTTCTGTGTTTACATCAACAACAACATCTCACTAGCTGCCTGCTTTGCGCATAAATTTAAAACCTGCTCAAAAGTTTGGCTGGTGTTCAGATTCTCTGTAATTTTATGCCTGAAATGACTGGCTATTCCACTGAAGAGCAATAAATGTTTGAATTGCAATTATGTTCAGACTGACTGGTATTAATGTAAACATGGCAGAATATTTCAACCCAATCAATTAATACTATCCTAAAGGCTTTGCTTACATAGTTTGATCACCTTTAGAGCAAGAGCCACAATTGAAACAAATTGTACAAATCTTTTGCTTTACTGCATGCTCCGAATTTGTTCCTTGAGTCCTACAAGTTTGCACAAATGGAGGCAATGAAAATAGAGCTTCTGAGTGGATCTGAGTGACAATAAATTGCTTGCTCACCCAATCACCTAGGCATATTACGAAGGAACCTTTAGCCTGCCTGGAACTTTTAACTGCTTTGCTATTTGTGAATCTGACAGAATGACGATGAATGAAACTAATAGAAAATCAATTCAAAAGGCTGTTTTTGTACCACAACTTCGCAATTTATTGTACTCATGTTCTTCACATGAATTACTGACTTCTCCAATTTGGTTATCAGAAGCACAGAGGAAAGAAGCTTTTGCAGATTTGCTGTGTTAACTTACTGGCTGAGAATAGGTTTGCGAGCTTGCTGTGGATCATACATTCAATTCCCTCTGGAGGTATTTTTTGACAACAAAGTATATCAAGGAAGGAATGTTTATAGCCTTTCATAAGGAAAAAAAGTTATCTGTCCCTTTTTACAAGAAAACATTGGGGCCCAATAATACGTATCTGCAATTATTTATACAAGAACTGTCCCCAAGGATTAGTTGTTCGAGGGAAAAATAATTGCTAAATGCTCTATGGACATTTTTCCATCAAGAGCTCAATATTGCGTTACATGGATTCACCAATGTACACATATTGCTGTTAACTCAAAAAAGGTTGGCTCAGAATGGAGTGTAAACTATATAAGAATGTTTGCTGTCTTTGAAGCTGTTTTAGATAAAATGGGCATCTGTTATATATGTAAAGTATTTTCTTTCGTATTGTTAGCAAAATGAAATATTTGTAGAGGAATGGAAATTTTAAGTTAGAATCCTTTGCATAGCCACCTACATAGTTGTTTCAACCAATTTACTAAGCTATTAGTGCTAATGATAGAATCTAACAGCGTAGAAGAGGTCCTTCAGCCCATTGAGTGTGCACCAACACACAAGAAATACTTGAACTCTCACCTACCAGCACTTGATGCATAGTTTTGAATGTAATAACATGCCAGGTACGCACTCAGGTACCTTATAAAGGATGGGAAACAACCTGCCTCTACCAGCCTCCCAGGCAGCATATTCTAGGCCATCATCACCCTCTGGATAAAAAATTTAATTTTAAGAATTTTAAGAATAAACCTTACTTGAGCATTGCTGAAATTTTACTGAAGTGGCCAGGATGTGTTTGAATGTTGTTTCACAGCTCCAGCAGCAATGATCATGAAATGCTGAGTACCTCTCTAAAATAGAATCCAAACTTATCATTGGAAAGGATTTTCTCAATCTCTCACATGACTTTGGTTGAAACACCTAAGAAATAACTGTGGAAAATGATCCGCTAATGTAATCAACAGTAAGGCAAATATTAATCTGCAATTCTAAAGTAAGTGAAGCAGTGGAACAAGGGACACAGGTTCAAGCAGATAAAAACCAACCATATGACTCCAAAGGTCCTTTTTCTTGGAGAAAGTGATCAAGCAGAGGGCTAGTAATATAAAGCTACATGGCAATGTAAGCTTGTGAGGAGAAGCACAACAAAGCTGGGACAGCACAGTGATTAGCACTGTTGCTTCACAGCTCCAGGGATCTGGGTTCGATTCCTGGCTTGGGTCATTGTCTGTGTGGAGTTTGCACCTTCTCCTTGTGCTTATGTGGGTTTCCTCTGGGTGCTCTGGTTTCCTCTCACAGTCCAAAGATGTGCAGGTTAGGTTGATTGGCCATGCTAAAGTTGCTCCTTAGTGTCCCGAGATGTATATGTTAGAGGGATTAGCAGGTTAAAACGTAGGGATATTAGGATAGGGTCTGGGTGAGATTGTGGTTGGTATGGACTCGATAGGCTGAATGGCTTCTTTCTGTACTGTAGGATTTATATGAAAGCTGCAAAGAGAACCAATTAAGTGAATGGGCTGGAGTAAAATACAAGGAAGTGTAAATTCATTCACTTTGTTCAAAGAACAAAAATGCAGGATTTTTTTTAAAACATGTGAAAATTTGAAATATAAAAGCATAGAGGATAACATTCAGCTCTCGAGCCTGCTCTGCCATTCATTTCAATCATGGCTGATCGTCCAACTCAGTAGCTTAATCTTGCTTTCTCCCCATAATCTTTGATCCCATTTGCCCCAAATGCTGTATCCAGCTGTCTCTTGAATATACTCAATGTTTTGACATCAACTACTCCGTGTGATAATGAATTCCACAGGCTCATCAATTTTTGGGCAAAAAAATGTCTCCTGATCTCCGTCCTAAATTGTCTACACTATATTGTCAGACTATGACCCCTGGTTCTTGTCACCAATGATGATGATGTCCAGAGGGATTTGGATGTACTTAGAACAAAATAAAAACACTATGGGCCATATTCTTGCTCCTGAGTCAGGAGTCGGGACAGTGGATGCTAAGTGGACTCAGGCCCACCATCCTAGGAAAGAGTATATAGGTGCCCACAGAGGCTGCCAAATGCCTAGGTTGGCTGGTTGAAAGGATCATCTCGGTGCCCTGCAATCTTGTTCCAGTTAGAATAAAAACAAAATAAAAAACAGCTCTCTAGCTCTCACACTCCTCCCACCAACACCGCCCCCACACACGCCCCATATCCCACCCACACAACCTCCCTACCTGTGATTGGCAGCCAAGTGTCAGTCTCTAAAGTGACACGTGAGCCTGATAACCATTGCAAATGATACCCCTTCTCCCCGAGCCCATAAACTAAAACAAAGTAAAATGAAGGAGTCAGTCATTGACTTCACAAAATGTAATGGATAACATGCACCTGTCTACCCCAACTGTGATGTAGTGGAGATGGTCGAGAGCTTCAAGTTTCTAAGTGTACAAATCACCAACAATCTGTCCTGATCCCTCCACGTAGAAGCTATGGTTAAGAAAGCTCACCAACCTTCTCAAAGGCTCAGAGGTCTGTAAGGCGTTTGACAAAGTCCCTCATGGGAGGTTAGTTGAAAAGGTCAAGGCTCATGACATACAAGGACAGGTAGCTAGTTGGATAAGTGACGGGTTTAGTAATAGGAAACAGAGAGTAATAGTGGAACGGTGTTTTTCTAGCTGGAGGTCGGTCACTAGTGGTGTGCCGCAGGACTCAGTACTATTTGTAATATATATAAATGACTTGGAAGAGGGAGTAAGTGGAGTGATCAGCAAGTTTGCAAACGATACAAAGATGGCTGGACTTGCAGATAGTGAGGAGTATTGTCAGACGATGTAGCAGGACATAGATAGGCTGGTAGCTTGGGCAGATAGATGGCAGCTGGAATTCAATCCTGATAAATACGAGGTGATGCATTTCGGGAGATAGAATGTAGGGGGTATATGATACAGGGTAGACTTATTAAGAGTATAGAAACGTAGAGAGACCTGGGGGTGCAGGTGCACAAATCTCTGAAAGTGGCAGAGCAGGTGGAGAAGGTTGTGAAGAAAGCATATAGTATGCTAGCCTTTATAGGAAGGGTATAGAGTACAAGAGCTGGCCTTTAATGTTGCAGTTGTATAAAACATTAGTTAGACTTCATTTGGAATACTGCGTCCAGTGCTGGTCGCCTTACTACCGGAAGGCCGTGGAGACTCTGGAGAGAGTGCAGAGGAGGTATACCAGGATGCTGCCTGGTATGGAAGGTCTGAGTTACGAGGAGAAGTTAGGCAAATTGGGGCTGTTTTCCTTAGAAAGACGTAGACTTAGAGGAGATCTAATAGGGGTGTACAAGATTATGAGGTGTACATATATATTTATATATATAGTAAACAGGGTTAAGCTTTCTCCTAGGATGGACTCAAATAGCACAAGGGGTCACGGGCTTAGGGTGAGGGGGGTAAGATATAATTTGGATGCTAGAGGGAGTTTTTTTCACACAGAGTGTGGCAGGGGTATGGAATGCACTGTCAAGTGGAATGCACACAAAGTGGTGGAGGCAGGCACTCTGGAGTTATTTAAGAAATACTTAGATGGGCACATGAACAGAATGGGAATGGAGGGGTATAGAAAACGGATTTAAAATAGGGATCATGAGCCTTGGGAGTCCCTGGGAAGTGTGTAAATAGATGATGATATTGATGTACTTGTTTTTATCCTACAGGTGCTTTGGTCCACATTGTTGTCTAACAAGGGGCAGACACGCGATGGGTCGTGAGAGGGCTGCTCTTGGATTTTTTTTTCGAGAGTATCCTAGTGCTTTACGTCGTTAGTGTACGCTTGACCTGGACCATTTGATGGGCAACACGACAGCTCAGTGACTATCGCTGTGCTGTGCAGATACATGGATTTGGGCCTGTGTCTGTGGGGGTTTGCGCATTCTCCCCGTGCTTGCATGGGTTTTCTCCGGGTGCTCCGGTTTCCTCCCACATCCCAAAAATGTGCTCTTAGGCTAATTGGTGAAACAAATTTTCCCTAACTTGTCTCAAATTTGGTTTTTAATCCATAGATCTATAAACATAGACAGGGATCATGGGTAGAGGTGGGAATATCGGGGTGGCGGCGCAGGCTCGTTGGGCCGAAGGGCCTGTTTCCCGTGCTGTTTTGTTCTTTGTTCTTTGTTCTTCTTTGAAATTTGACATGGTCACTATAACTCTCACCAAATTTTATATAGAAAGCATCCTTTCTGGTTGTATCAGCTTGGTATGGCTCCTGCTCTGTCCAAGACCGCAATTAACTATAAAGGGTCATGAAGGAAGCCCAGTCCATCATGCAAACCAGCCTCCCATCCATTGACTTTGCCTACACTTTCTGCTGCCTTGGAAAAACAGCCAGCATAATCAAGGGCACCACACCCCTCAGACATACTCTCTTCCACCTTATTTCCAATGGTAAAAAGGTTCAAAAGTCTAAAAGCAAATACGAACAATCTCAAGAATAGCTTCTTCCCTGCTGTCATCAGACCTTTGAACGATCACATTATATATTAAGCTGGTCTTTTTTTCACCTGACCTGTAATTACAACACTATATTCTGCACCCTCTTCTTTCCTTCTGCCTGATGTGCTCTATGAATTGTATTTTTTGTCTGTGTATTGCACAATATTTCTCACTATATTCCAATACATGTGACAATAATAAATCAAATCAAATCAAAACTGTTGTGTGGCCAATGCTCGGGAATAGCGACAGGCATGACCCCAACCTAATTAGCAATGTTGGTTCTCAGATTTTCAAAGTTAAATATTTTTTGCTCTTAAATGATTGTTGGGTGAATAATCTCAGTATCATTCATCTAGTCATTAAGAGATGATAATATTGTTACTTTGCTCGAATTAGAAACACTTTAAGCTACAATTTTAAAGTTAAATTTAAAGCTAAGTGCACCGCCAGTGTGAATAGAGTTTTGTTACACCACTTCTGATAAGGAATCAGGACACCAATTGATGCAATTCAGTTCCAAGTTATATCACTGAATCTGCCACACTGGATCAAGACAAACTGCAATAGAATCAGCCATTACATTAATCAGAACAATTTTAGGTTTCAATGCAACATTTTAAAGTCATGTACTTTTTAATAAATTTGTGTGTTGAAGAGTCAAAGAAAAATATTAAAATGTTCACTCCAGATAAATGCAGCCCTGATACAATCATTATTCTAATTTAAGCCTGGATTTGAATACACCATACGACTTCCTGTTCATTCTCATTATAGAGGATTTCCAAGCAGAACATGCTGAATGCTTCTTCAAAGTTAAACTGTTCCCCTGATTATCCAGTTTCTTAATGCTCAGTCCATGAAATATGATTAGCCCACTACTAAATTTTACCCAGAGGCATCGTATGTTAGAAGTTTAATCATTTTTGAGTAACTGCTGTTTTTTTTTTAAGTGCTTTCTGCAGTTTTCAGTTAGATTGAATTGCTGATCAAATAATTACGGTGCATAAAATGAAAACAGACTCCTTACCAGCACGTCACAAAAGCCTTTAGACAAAAATGAATTTTATAGTGCAGACATTAAATGTATATATAACAGGACTCAAAATTGCTTGGACTAAAAATTACTCTGAGTGTTATTTTTAACAGGTTGATTAAGCCACTTACGTAAGTTCCTAAATGCACAAATTGAAAAATGTCATTAACCATTAAAGATAATTAGGTCAACTAGCCCAGACTGTATGTACAAGTGTTTTAAACTAAAACATCTCTTTTGGAAACTGTTGCCATTCTGGAGCTGCAATTCCTTCAGATGAAATGTCACATTCACCTCCGTCTGCCTGTAGTGGAGGTTTAGGTTGACATTCAAGGTTTTATGAGATGAAGACGAGCAGAGTTCTCTCAATGCCTGGCCAACATTTGTCCCTGTATATTATCTCAACAGAGTCGTGACAGGAGTTGACGATTGCTGGATGGATCACTGTCTAATCCGCTCTGAGTAATAAACTTCACTGTTGCCCCAAAGCAGTGATGTCAACAGAAGCAATGCCTCAGGAAAATCAACTTTAAGGCACTCAAAAACTGTAATTAAAAAAAAGCCATATTCAGCCAGCAATTTACTGCTAATCTAACAAATCTCCAGAACCCAGATATGCAAAGTATCCATGGTGTCTGGTCTGCCCTTAAGGTCTCCATAACTAGCACTTGCAAAGGGATATTTGATCACTCAACTAGTAAGCACCAAGACTGGTTTGATAAGAATGCCCAGGCGGTCCAGGAGCTGAGCCTGAAACAGCAACTCAACTCGAGAGCAAGATAGCCGCAGACGGCTGAAGCAAAAAACATTGCAATGTAAAGAACAGATGTTGGGTGGAAAAAGTGCAGGAGATCTAGCAGTGCAACCGTGGCATGCGAGGTTTCTTTAGCACAATCAGGACCACAAATGGCCCAAGCATTCAATACTGCATCTCAATCTTGACTAAGAACAGAGAGAAATCATCAAGAACAGACAGGCAATCAGTACCTGCTGGAAATAACATTTCAAAGATCTCCTTAACAGAGACTCTACCTTCTACATGAGTGTTTTCAACTCCATTCTGCAGCGTGCTAACCCCCATCATCTCAGTACAACTCCAATTTGGTATGAGGTAGAATAGGCTAAAGAATAACAAAGCATCAGGAACAGCACTCACACTTGGAATCCAAGCTTCAAGCCATTGTCAGCACCTTCACCAAGGTGCATGAGAGAATGGGCCTTAAACAAAACAAATATAAGACAAAAATCATGCATTATCTTGCTCTGCCACACACATCTGCCCCCCAATGAAGATCCACAACAAAGTCTTGGACAACGTGGACCATTTTCCATACTTTAGGAACTTACTGTCAATAAGGGCAGTCATGGACCACAAAGCTCTCAGTGTGCCAGTGCAACCTTCAGTCACCGGAGCAAAATAGTGTTTAAAGACCAGGACCTCAGGCCCAGCAGCAAGCTCATGGTCTACAGAGCAGTAGTGATGCCTACTTTCCTATATAGCTCAGAGATTATGGGGTTGATCTTACCAAAAAATTTCTGAGTGCCAAAAAAGGAAGAAAATCACTGTTTTTTTGACCAAGATAAAAATCTTACCTGGCTGTGTCAAATAAACAAGGCCAAACTTGTTTCACACCAGCTGGGGAAGGAGTGGGCCTAGCTTTTTGGAAAGCTGGCAGATAGCAACCATTAAAGATAATCAGGTCAACTAGCCCACACTGTATGATCAAGCGTTTTAAACTAAAATATCTCTTATGGAAACAGTTGCCATTCTGGAGATGCAATTCCTTCAGAGGAAATGTTACATTCACCTCCATCTGCCTATAGTGGAGGTTTAAGTTGATGTTAAAAGTTTCATGAGACTAAGAGCAGAGTTCTCTCAGTGCCTGGCCTACATTTATCCCTCTATATTACCTCGGCAGAGTCATGACAGGAGTTGATGATTGCTGGATGGATTACCGTCTAATCCGCTCTGAATAATTAACATCAATGCGCTCCATTGCAGTGATGTCAACAGAAGTAATGCCTCAGGAAAATCGACATTAAAAACCCTGACAAAAGAGCCCTATTCAGCCAGCGACTCACTGCCAATGTGACATCTCTTTGGGACCCAGAGACACAAAGTGTCCATGGTGTCTGGTCCATTGCGCATGTGCAGATCTCTACGGTCTGTGAACACAGAGACCTGAGACTGACTGCCACCCCCAGCTAGAGCTGGCTTCCATGGCTGAAATCCCCCTATCCCTGCGCATGGACTGGCTGATTGCCGGTTACAGATTGGCAGTGAATCCCCCTGACCCAATATTACTTCTGGAGAGTAGCAGCGGTCCCTCCACTCCCCATGCATGGACCAGCCAATTGCCCTTGCAAAGCGGCAGCGATTCCCCCCTCCCCCTGTTTGCTGGTGCACAGTGGCAGCAGTTCCCCACAACACCCCACTCTCCCCCCCAATCATCACCTGCTGCAGAGTGGCAGCATGTCCCCACAACACACCCCTCGCTTCCAATCATCACCACATCACCAGCTACAGAGTGGCAGTAGTTTTTCCCTGCTCCTGCTTGCCATGCCCTGCAGTTGGCTATGTCCCCTCAGGCTCTGTCCCCTTGACATTGCCCAGTGCTCGGTGGACATTGTCAGTGTGCCAGGCTAACTCTGTTCAAGGAGCACCTTCTCCTCTGTCCCCAACCTCCAGGGCTCTGTTATTGGCCTCCAATATGTGAGGCCATCACATCTGGTCCCCATTGATGGTGAGATCCTCACCGGAGGGAGCCTTCACTCCGGCAAGGCCACAAAGGCAAGTGGGCCTTGGTGATTCCATCCCAGGCTCACCTTTAATATTCAAATCCATATTAACATGGGATTTAAATATTACAGTCAGCCTCACACCCTTGTCAGGCAGGAGGCTGACTTCGCTGGATATCTGGTGTCATAAGCTCACAACAGGCAAGAAATCAGCGGGGAGCTGATTTCTCGGCTCTGTCATGATCTCACCGGCATGCCCCGGCCATTAGCTGGTGGGGTGAAAAGAAGATCATGGCCAATGATTATATACAGCAAGCACCTCAAAAGCTTGGAGAAATCCCACCAGCATTGTTTCAATGAGATTCTGCAAATCCATTGGCAGAATAGGCCCATCAACGTTAGTATTCTCATTCAGGCCAACACCCCCAGTATAGAAGCATTGACTATGCTCAATCTGTTCTGTTGCATGGGCCACATTGTGTGCATGGCTGATATGAGTATCCTAAAACAGACGCTCTACTCGTTCTTTGTCACAGCAAGTGAGCCCCAGGAGCTTCTCAAGGCCTCCTTGAAAAGGTGCAACAACCCCACCAACACATCGGGAGACAGTGCCTTAGTGATATTGTCAGTGGACTACTAATCCGGGCAATGCTCTGAGGACCCAGGTTTGAACCTCACCACATGATGAAATTCAAATTCATAGAACTTGGAGAGAGTGCAGAGGAGGTTACCAGGATGCTGCCTGGTATGGAAGGACTGTCTTATGAGGAACGATTAGATAGACTGGGGTTGTTTTCCCTTGAAAGACGTCGGCTTAGAGGGGATCTCATAGAGGTGTATAAGATTATAAGGGGTATAGATAGAGTAAATGGAGGTAAACTTTTTCCACCTTTAGAAATGGATAGGACGAGGGGTCATGGCCATAGGGTGAGGGGGGCTATGTATAGGACGAATATTAGAGGGCAGTTTTTCACACAAAGGGTAGTGGGGGTGTGGAATGCACTGCCGAGTAAGGTGGTGGGAGCAGGCACGCTGGGGCTGTTTAAGGGTCTCTTGGACAGCCACATGAGCGGTATGCAGATAGAGGGATATATTAGGACTGTTTAACTACGGCTTTTTTCCACAGGTAATTCGGTCCATAATTTGAGCATGCATTCGGCAGGTGGTGCGGGTACAGCTCTTGGATGTTGATTCATGGGTTGCCTGGTACCTCATGTCGTAAATGAGTGCTTTATGTGGACCATCTGAAGGGCACCATGACAGCTCAGAGACTATCGATGTGGCTGTGCAGACACTTGGAATTGGGCCGGTGTCTGCGGGAGTTTGCGCGTTCTCCCCGTGGTTGCGTGGGTTTTCTCCGGGCGCTCCGGTTTCCTCCCACAACCCAAAAATTCGCTCTTAGGCTGATTGGGAAACAAATTGTCCCTATGGTGAAAATTTTCCATATTAGGAATAATATATATATTATTATATAGGAATATTAAAATAGGATAATGTATTTGCTACTATATAGTATGACGGCGGCGTGGGCTCGTTGGGCCGAAGGGCCTGTTTCCCGTGCTGTGTTGCTTAAAAAAAAAACATCGAATATAGAAGCGGGAGGAGGCCCTTCAAGCCTGCTCCTCCAATCATCACGATCATGAATAATCATCCAACTCAATAGCCTAACCCTGCTTTCTCCCCATAATCTTCAATTCCATTTGCTCCAAGCACTATATCTAGCCACCTTTTGAATACATTCAATGTTTTGGCATCAACTACTTTCTGTGCTAATGAATTCAATAAAAATCTGGAATTAAAAGTCCATTGACTATGAAACCATTGTTGATTATCATAAAAACTTAATTATTTCACTAATGTCCTTACCTGATCCAGTGTACGTGTGACTCCAAGCCCACAGCAATGTGGTTGACTCTTAAAATGCCCTCTAAAATGGCCTAGTGAGCCATTCAGTTTAAGGGCAATTTATCGCAAGGGCAATAAATGCGGCACTAGCAATACCCACGTTCCAAAAATGAATAAAATTGGGGAATTGCTGGCCCAAGGCTACCAAAGTGGAAGAAAAGCACCTGGGAAGAAGCTGAACATCTTGAATTTCATTGTCAAGAGCAAGCTGAAACCAAGCATCAACAACAAAAGGAGTGCGTGGCAACACAGACACCTCACCTACCCACTCCATCAACATTGTCTGCCACACATGTGACAGAGGCTGCATTGGATTCCTCAATCACCTGAGAACTCATTTTCATGTGGAAGCAAGTCACTCTTAACTCCGAGGGAACTGCCTACGAAGAAGAAAAACTAAGTAGACATTTTATTTGTTTATCAGATATTGATATGTACATAACACTTCTACAATTGCAGACATAACAATATTGGATTTGCCTTGGTTCAGTGTTAACACTCACATCAAGTCAGAAAGTTGTGAGTTTAGCCCATATTTCAGAGAATGCACAGTAGTAGAGCCTACAGATGATCAATCCCAATCTCTCAAACATCCATTGGCTCTTTGTATAAATTTAAACTCACCTTCCTCATCTTCAATACCCTCCATGACCTGGCTCTATCTGGCTGCAAACAAAACTTATTTTTGAAGAAAATAACATATCATCTCCCACACTCTATTCTTTCAACTGAACAATACAACCCTCCAATACAGCCCCATCTTCTGTGCCAAACTACTGGAAGCAGAGTTTTCAACAGCGAGATCTACACTCTCTTACTTACACAGAAACATAGAAGGCATAGAAATGGCCAGAAATCCAGCTTAATCTCACTCCTTGGACTGTAGGTTACATCAACTAAATCTCCAAGCATCTTTTAACCTCTACAACTTTTTCAGGCTGTGAGCTCCAGAGGCCCACCACTGTCAGGATGAAAAAAAATCCTCAACACCCCTTTAATCCTTTCATCAAATATTTTAAATCTATGTCCCGTTATTATTCATTATATCTACTCTGAACAGGACCCTCATTATTTTATACTCCAAATAATTTTTACACCTCAATTAAATCTCTATCATCCTCCTTTGTTCCAAAAACATAATCCTAAATTATCCAATTATTTCTCTTGGCTAAAATTCTCCAAAGTATCTTAATAAATCTCATCTATACCATCTCTAATATGGTCACATGCCTTCTATAATGCAATGATCAGAATTGTATAGAGTGCTCTAAATGCAGTACTGTTCCAGCATAACTTTCTGTTCTTATATTTAGGCTTTCGTCAATAAAGGGAAGTAATCCATCTGCCTTCTTGGTCACCTTATCCAGTCATTCTGCTACCTTCAGAGATATATAGACATGCGACCTAAGATCCCTCTGTTTTTTTACACCTTTCAGTATTTACTTCCTGTATTCATTTGCCATGTTTGTCCTCTCACATGCTTTATGTAATGTATGTACATATGTTGTATATTGGGATTCGGGGCGCGGGCTGCCTCTTTAAGAGGCTGGTCCAGTGACCCTGGGCAATCAGCTCCTCCCAGTGTGAGACCCTGTTTTAGACCTGACTGTGAATCAATGCACACCTTAAATAAACAGCTCCCAATGTTCAAGTTATCAAACCTATATTGTGATTCTTTATGCACCCTTAGTCCATGGGGGCATGCATAATACATTACCTTGCATCTCTCTAGATTAAATTCCATTGCACAAAATTAATTATACAAAAGTAATTAAATTTCCAACATATGTTGCCTATGGGTAAACAAATAGCAGTGGCTTCATCATATTTAACTCACAGTGGGCTGCAGGTATATTCTTGGATGACCCTTTACTTGCTTCTGACATTTACAGCATCTCAATACTGCGTGACTGCTCTCAGAAGGTGAAGGACTGCAGAAGGGAGCAGATGTGCACCGAAGAAAGACCATTAATATCATGTGTTTGAAGAGGCCACGCTGAAAATCATTGTCATAGAGTGCATTCTGAGAGGGGAGGAAAAGGAAGCTAGGGCTCAAGCTCCAGTCGAATTGTTTTGGTGCGTTTTCATCATTTATTACCCTTTACACCATCAGTGTATCACCACATATAAAAAAAACAGAAGGAATTTCATGTGATCATTATTCTCACTAATTGGTCTTTTGTTTCTGTAGACATTCCACAAGAACCAGCTGAAAACCGTAATGCCTCCCAAGAAGCTAATGCCCCTCACTGAACCTGTCACAAACACCTACCATGTACATACAATCACCTCTACAGATTTACAGGTTCAGTCCGAAGGGGCAGTGCTGAATGAATCACAGGGGATGAGTTAGTGAGCAGGAGCAGGCGATGGTGACATTAAAGAAACCAGTTCCAGGTCCAGCTCACACTTCTCGAACCCAGCAAATAACTTCCACAACTGCTGCCTAACCTGCTGAATGTTCCCAACACTTTTCCCAAATTATATTGTTATCTTTGAACTGTTTACAACCAAAACCATTCTCGATAAGGCAAATGTACTCAGATAAAATGTACAGTCTGCATGCTTTAATTCCAATGTCGCATGTTTATTATTTTGTGAACTGCTTTAACCCCAGAAACACAAATTACTTTTATCAGGGCAAAGGGTGACCTACTCTGTGAAAAATGGAATTCATTTGATGTGACCATTCTCATTTGCTGTTCTATGTTCGAAACATGTTGGAATTAGCTCACTGTTGTAATCATAAAAGCGCTTGTTATTTATTACAACTATGTTGCACATCTGCAGAAACATTAATCATGCTACCATTGATTACATTGCAGTTTCATGATGTGAAAGGAGAAGGAGAAATACACAGGTATGTAAAGGACATCATTAAAGGAGAAGCACATATGGTTCTGGCTTTTAAAAGGTCAGCAAGCAAACTTAAAACCAAGACTTGATTTCAAATTTAGAATCCCTACAGCACAGAAAGGGGCCATTCAGCCCATCAAGTCTGTACCAAATATAATCCCAATCAGGCCCTATTCCTGTAACCCCATACATTTATCCTAACGCTAGGGTCAATTTATCAACCTAATCCACACATCTCTGGACTATGGGAGGAAACCAGAGCACCCAGAGAAAACTCACACAGACACAAGGAGACAGTGACCCAAGGCCAGAATTGAATCTGAGTCCTTGGCACTGTGAGGCAGCAGTATAACCACTATACTGTTATGCCACACTTATTAACGTACACTTTAAGAAAAAGGTATGTAGCCGTATCATTAATTATCAGGCTGACTGCTTTACAACTTCCCAATGTAGATTCTAGGAATTAGAAATTTGTGTACATTACACAGGCAGAAACAGTGGACAAGTTAATGCATATTTAAATACTTTGAATCATATTTATCTTGCACAAAATGCTTTTCAAAAGCAACAATTGGTCTTTTCAAGTCAGATGACACCTTTTGGCCTTTTATTAACTTTTAATAATTAATTGGTAGTTAAGTGGCTGGTTATCATTAAAATGTTATATTGTATATGCTGAGTGGTCTACCGTTTAAAATATTGAATACTTTCTGGTGTTCGATTTGTATCCGAGTGAACATATCCTTGGTATAAGTTCTTGAATTTGACTGGTTCTGTGTTGGGATTAAGAAGTAGTTGGGGATGCTTGCTTTGCTCATGTTCACTTACAGTGAATGCACACACTCACAGTGGTTGCACACATATACAGTGGTACAATGGTTAGCACTGCTGTCTCACAGTGCTAGGGACCTGGGTTTGATTCCTGGCTTGTGGATTCTTTCTCTCTATGTCTGTGTGAGTTTCCTCCCACAGTCTAAAATGTGCTGGTTTTTTATTAGACATCCATTAAACACTACTCTCTGTTTCCTGCCACTCAGCCAATTCTGCATTCCAATTCTGCACAACATAAGAGATGTTGTGACTGTCTCTTATTCCATTAGTTACAATCTTTCTCTCAATTCTGTTGCACTGCAGAGTATCAATTGTCTTTCGGAAGTTCATGTACACCACTTCAAAATATAGAACCCAGAAGCAGGAGTAGGTCATTTGGCCCTTTGAGCAACCAACATTTGAAATTCCCCAATCCTTTGGCACCACCCATGAATTTAAGATTGGAAAATGATGACCAGGCCTCTGCAATTTCCATTCTCACTTTCCTCAATATCCTTGAATGCAACTCTTCTGGTCCTTGCGCCTTATTAAATTTTAGCGCTGACATCTTATCAAATGCCATCTTCATTTTTTTTTATTCAATTGTTGAACATGGGCATCGCTGGCTGGCCAGCAATTATTGCCCATCCCTAATTGCCCTTGAGTAGGTGAGTTGCCTTCTTGAATTTCTGCAGTATACATACTGTGAATAAATCCACAATGACATTCACGAAGGAATTCCAGGATTTTGATCCACTGATTGTGGAGGAAAGCAATATATTTCCAAGTCAGGATGATGAGTGATTTGGAAGGAACTTGCAGATGGTGATGTTCCCATTTATCTGCTACCCTTTATCTTCAAGGTGGACTCAGTTGTAGATTTGGAAGGTGCTATCTAACAATCTTTGGTGAATTGCTGCAGTGTGTCTTGTAGATTGTACACATTGCTGCTACTTAGCACTGGTGGTGAAGGGAATGGGTGTATATGCATGTGGTGCCAATCAAGTGGGCTGCTTTGTCCTGGCTGGTATCAAACTTCTTAAGTGCTGTTGGAGCTGCATTCAGGCACTCATCCAGGCAAGTTAAACACTTCAAAATCACAATCACCTCCTCTTTCACTGTGACCTGTTCAACTAGCTCTTTCTTGCTGAAGACAGACGCAAAGTATTAATTTCACCAAGTCCTCTCCTCTGAGTGTAGATCACCTTTTGCTCCTTAATTAGCCTTGGCCAACTGGTTTACTGAGTTATGCCAGGGCCTCTTAGGAATCTTTCCTTTGACGGATTCAATGAATTAACCTTCTGGCTCTCTCTGACTTGTTAGGAAACCTGGAAACAGGATGCTCCTCTTGTGGTTCAGTTAAAGAGCCTGGGCAAAAGCCACTCTAGTAGCAATTGGGTTTCAGATCTGTTCTATCTGGTTAAAATTCTATCCTGTCATTCTCTTGTAATATGGATTCTCACATTGAAGCTAAAATCAACCTATTCACTTTTCATTTACTAGTTTGGAACCAAACCCAAAAACAAAAATCTTATCGTAATGTTGGAAACAGTGTAATACAGGAAATGGGTGGACACTGATATCAGTAGCCTGCCCGCCATATGCAAATAAATAATTAAGGGTCAATGGAGTTTGTTATGGTGTTAACTCACCCCCTAATGATTTGCTGCCCACCTTGCTGCACTTCTCTTGTATATGTTGAGTGCTCTGTAGCGGAACCTTCTCCTGTATGGGTTTTGGGAAATGGGAACTGGATTCCACCCTCCTCTCACCATCCCAACCATCATTTGTCAATAGACCTTTGGCTGGTCAGCTAAATCCCCAGTGGTGGGTTCCACCACAACGGGACCAGAATACCCTACTTGAAGGTGGGGAAGTGTGAAAAATGGAGTTAAGAAATTAATTCCAGTCATAATTTACCGTAATCCAATGAAATTTTACTAATAACATAAAGTAATACATTAATACACACATTTCCTTCATAACCAACTTTACTATATCAATTAATCTACATGTAACTGTAGTAATAGATGCAATGTCCTAAATTAGGCTTATATCTATGTAGCATTTTTCACAACTAACAGATGTCTTAAAACTCTTTACAGCTAACAAAGTAATTATAGGGATAATCACAGAATCTCTACAGTGCAGAATGAAGTCATTCAACCCATCGAGTCACACCAATTCGTTAACAAGGCCTCATCCCTGTAACCCCATATATTTACTTCGCTAATCCCTCTGAGCTATGCATCCCAGGACACTAAGGACCAATTTTGCTTGGCCAATGTACCTAGACCACAGATCTTTGGATTGTGGAAGGAACTGGAGCACCCCAGAGGAAACCCATGCAGACACAGGAAGAACATGCAAACTCCAGACAGACAGTGACTCACGGACATCAGGAAAAAATGTTTCAATGCCAAACAATAGAGATGATATAAATACTTCAAAATTTGATCTGTGCAAGATAAAGCAAGGAAAAATCTTATTTATTTATATAGTTCTGTGATATGGGAAAGTCTGCTAATTCCCTGGTCTGTTTTTCTGCAAAAGTCAAGAAGTCATTTTACATTATAAACCTGAAAATAAAACACTTAATTGGCTGAATCCTGTATTTTTGATGGCATGCTAATTAACTCCTTCAAAAAAAAGAGCTGATAAATATCTGGTTGAGATATTTCAAAAATGATTGCAGACAGTCAGTCTAACCCCAAACATTCTGACATTTTCAAACATGTAATGTCAGCTTCTCCAGTCAGCCAGTAATTTGGAGGCATTCTATAACACTGTTTCAACCTGGGATAAAATATTTTACACACTAGCCAAGAGCCAACAACATTGACTTGTAATGTGGAAGCAAGTCTTGTCAATTTGAATGGTACGTTCTACAAGGATTGCCTAATGTGTTTGAAGTCTTTTTTTGGAGATTTGATCTGACCATATGACATCTGATTATGTGACATTGAATTACTTGACCGTTGAAAACTTTTGTCAGAATCTTGCATCGCTTGGGCAGGCATGAGCCCAACTTGGAAGCGTGCAAAATTGTGCAAGAAGGCGTTAGGCAGCATCCTGACATTGTGGTGCACTTGTGCTGTATTTCAGTCCGTGGGTGCACACACAAGTCAGAGGCACACCTACCGCCAATCAGGCAGGCAACTTAAGTCCGTTAAGGATTGAGTTGAATTTTATATCTGCTTTTGTGCTCAGTGACAGGATGGCTGATTGGCTAGGAAGCCTTTACATTTTAACTGCTAGCTGGATTCAGGATGGACTGACTGTCAGGGCTGAAATAAAATTAATATGTCCAGGAACTGAGCTCTCTGTATAATTGTGCTGCCAATACACTCATGGCACAGTTTTAACATTGGTATTTATATTCAACAGCTCCGTGAAACAGTTCTGCAGAGGCTGGCTTGCTGAGGGAGCATGTTGGAAAATCTAGCCCTCACTCTCCCTGTTCTTTATGCCTGCCCTCTTCCTGCTCGCCCTGGCACTGTTTAATCTTTCACAGAGGGTATTTTACGTTGATTGGCTGATAACAGGCTAGCCACTATGAAATTGTGCTCTCAGGCTGACTGCAGTCAGGAACACATTTTGCATCTGCTTTCAACCTCAGCGAGTGCACACGCCGAACAGATGAAAAATTCAGGCTGTTGTTGAATTTATTTTAAAAATGTCAAGCCCTCTGTAGCTGAAGGTATTTGTGTGTGTGACTTTGTGTCAGCAACAGGAAAGAGAAGAAAGGAAACTGGAGATGGGATTGGGAGTCTCATAACAAAAGCAACTTTGATTCCGGCCATAATTTATGGGTAGCATGGGGACAGCACAGTGGCACAGTGGTTAGGACTGCTGTCTCACAGTGCCAGGGATTTGCGTTTGATTCCCAACTTGGATCATTATCTGTGTGGACTCTGCACATTCTCCCCGTGTCTGCGTGTTTTTCTTCCGGATGCTCCAGTTTCCTCTCACAGTCCGAAAGATGTGCTGGTTAGGTGCATTGACCACACTAAATTCTCCTCGGTGTGCCCAAACAAGCAGTGGAGTGTGGCAACTAGGTGATTTTCACAGTAACTTCCTTGCAGTGTCAATGTAAGCCTACTTGTGACACAAACAAATAAACTTTAAAGAAGTTATTGAAAGGTACTGAAATTGTACCAGCATAATACACACATTATGACCAATTATACAGCAAAAATTCACTGATAACCTACTTGTAACTGTTGATATAGGTGCAATGCCCTGACATTAGGCCCGTATTTATATAATGACCTTCATGATTATTAGATGTCTTAAAACTCTTTACAGCCAAAGAGTACTTTAAATTGTAGTCATTTGTAACGTAGGAAACACCACAGCCAATTTGTAAACAGCAGTAGCCTTTGTGCTGAAGCTGATGCAAGAGGGCCATGCAAAATCAGTCCTCTTGTATTATCAGTATGTGACCAGCATGCTGGTAGTGTGCCAGGCTGCACCCCCCCCCCCTCCAATGCCAAAGCTCTGGTCTTAAGAGGATGAAAGTCTGCCAGCATATCAGATCCCAGGGTTAAGTCTGCAAAAGTGTCAAAGGAGACTGGGTTGGAGGTTGCAACTCTGGTGGTCAGTAGTGGCCACAGTTTTAAAGTGGAATCTGGAGGAACCACTCATCCCTGTTGCCTGCATCATTCAGGTACATTCAGGCTTTATCTCTGGGAAACAAAGTGGAAAACAAAGGATTAAAAATGAAGGCTATTCGACCAGCAGATGTTTCACCAGGAGTGATTGCTGAGAGAACATGGGGACTTATTTAGGAAGGAACAAGGTAATTACTTTTGAGGCCCACTAGGAAAAGAACTAGCGGGCCTGGAACAACAAGAAAAGGAGGAGAAGGACTTAGCACAGGTGTGAATGTCTTCCTGCTGCACCATACTTCCTATAATTCCATGTAAAATTAGTGCACAATTCCATTATTCCACATTTTTCGAGAATAATTTAATAGTTATGTTATTTTTAAACTTGGGACTTCGTTTAAAGACTGGACTCCAATGGTAACATGGCTTCTCTTGAGGCAGGGGCTGGCGGGAGGTGGAGTTGCGGTAATGGCCTAGTGGTATTATCGCTGTTAATCTAAGAACTCAGCCAATGTTCTCAGGACCTGAATTTAATTCCCACTACGGCAGCTAGTGGAATTTAATTCAATAAAAACAAATCTGGAATTAAGAATTTACTGATGACCATGAAACCATCGTCAATTGTCGGAAAAACTCATCTGCTTCACTAATGTCCTTTAGGAAAGGAAATCTGCCATCTTTACCTGGTCTGCCCAACCTGTGACTCCAGAGCCACTGTATATGGCTGACTCCCTACAATTAGGGATGGGCAATAAATGCTGGTCAGCTCACAATGCCCATGTCCCACGAATGAATAAAAAAAATTCTTCAGCTTATCTCACGACGGGATAAGGATATATTCCCATATATTTCTATATGTAAAGACATTTCAATGGGTGTTCCAGATAAACATCATTTTTTCTCAGCTGGTGGAAGAACTGATCACAGTATCACTTATGTTTATGGGATTGCAAAATGTTGCATGGAATACACTTTCAAGCTAAATTAGTGCCTTCTAAGGTTTGGAGAAAGGGATTGTTATTTTTTTAAATCATCTTTGTCCTGAGAAGGTGGTGGCTGACTTGACCTCTTAAACACTGCAGAGCGGTTTTATACAACTGTGTGGCTTCGCTGGGTTACATCAGAGTCAATCACATTGGTGTGGATTTGGAGTCACACAAAGTTCAGACTGGGTAATTAAGTTTCTTTCCCAAAAGAATATTATTGAAGCAGTTTGTTTTTTGCAACAGTCCGACAAGTTCATAAAAAGTATCACTTTTTACTGATACCAGTTCTTTTGAAGCAGCATTCAAATTCTCATACTACCATGTAGGATTTGCAAACCTGTCTGTGGATTATTAGTTCAGTAATGTAACCTTTGTGCTACTGTTCGCAGTGATGCCAGATAAAACAGAAATATTTCAGTGCTCTTGTATTTTCCTCACTGACATTCATATATCATTGCTAACATTCATATTGCCGTGCCTACAGTCTCATGTCAATAATGTGTTCATAAGATATTCTAAATGTCAATGCTTTTAGGGAAAAATGAGTATGAGAAATGTATAAAAAGACAACTGTCTGTAAAATGAAATATTTCTGCTCAGGAATGTGAGCGTACTGGAAACTCTGATTCAGTGTTAGACTCAGTGGAGCCCACTCTCACTGCAGATCAATCCAGTGGATGCTTGCTGGATGGATTACGCAATCTGATCAAAGTCATCAGCAAATTGCCCAAACTTCTTTCAGCATTGGGCCTCAGTGTGAATGGTGCTCTGCGGCTTGTTGTTTATTGGGCATTTGAAGAGAGAAAGGGATGTGGTGGAAAATATGACAACTCTGTTGTGTAGCTGAGTTAGAAGTTCAAGATTAAATAGGCACAGGTGATCCAAGGAGCAGAAGAAGGATTATCGAGTAGTCCGCAGAAGGGAGAGAGATAGCTATCGGGCCAAGATGAGCAGTTTTAATTTTCATGGCTTGAAAGGAAGCAAGGCAGGATTTAATTCCTGCAACAGGCGCCCCATCCACTAGTTGGAGAACCAGTGGGAGTCCTCCATCACTTCTGTCTGGAAGGCCTAATGCTATGTTGGGCCAACATCATCGAATCCCTAAGTGCAGAAGGAGGCCATTGAGTCTGCACCAACTCTCCAAAACAGCATCTTACCCACGCCTTCCACTCTGCACTATCCCTGTAACCCCTTGCATTTAGCATGATCAATCCACCTAACCAGCATATCTTTGGACTGTGAGAGGAAACCGGAGCACCGAGGAAATACACGCAGCCACAGGGCGAATGTGCAAATTCCACACAAATCTGTCAAAGCTAGAATTGAACCTAGGTTCCTGGTTCTATGAAGTTAATCACTATGCATCTATGCTGCCCAGGCCTTCCATGTGGTCAAGACCCCATAGGGCAGATGTCCCAACCCTGATGTCCAATGCTATCGACATCACTGGGAGTAATGACTGCATGCTGCCAGTAATAGTCAGAGGCCTTCACCAGGGGCTATCACAGATCCCTGGACACTGATGAGTGAAGCAGCATAGGGGCCAAAGAGCAGTCAATGGAAAGAAGTAAGCAGAGGGATTCTAGCGAGCAGCTAATTTTGCAAACTTTTATGAGATGCTAATGAATGCAAATGGCATTTATACCACTGCTCTGTGGGATACCTGACTTGTCATTAACCCGCCATTGGGAGAATCGAAAAATATTTTTACACCAGCGGGTTTCTGATTTATTGACTGCCACTGTCTCTGCCCACCATCAAACCCAGTACAGGCAGGAGAGGGAAATTCCACTCATTGTAAAAATACAGGAAAACACCCAGAAATAATGGTGGATCAAGGAACTAGCATAAACAAGGAACTGCAGGATATTAATATTCATTAAAAAGTTCTAGAGACATTTTCCACCTCATTTATCTGATAACAGTAATGGGCTGTGCAGCTCTCATGCTGCTGTCCCTCTCTGCATCGAGTACGGAGCCCAGCAGTGTTCACTAATCACATGCCCTATAGCTTTCTGCTCTTAAAGGCAGTCTGTCTCTTTTAACAAAGCTACATGGGATTGAAGGAAGTGTTGGTGAGCTGAAACTTTAAACAAAGAAAATGGAACAGCAGGCCAGAGGGGGGGGCTTCACTATCATGCATGTGTCGTTGTGGGGGGGGGGCTTAAACCAGAACTGAAACAGGCAATTCATTAATTATGACCTCCACATCTGAAAAATGGGGTAAGATAATTTTTAGCCTAGAAACTTTCCAATCTTTAGAAGTTAGCTATTTCTAGAATTGTGAATGAATTATTCATGAAACTGCTATTCATGAAGGATGACAAAAAAAATTAATATAGAGGAAAGAATTAGAATCTGTCACTAGTGGTGTGCCACAGGGCTCTGTACTAGGACCCCTTCTATTTGTAGTGTACATAAATGACTTGGAAGAGGGGGCAGGTGGTGTGATCAGCAAATTTGCTGATGACACTAAGATGATTGGATTGGCGGATACTGAGGAGCAGTGCCTGGCAACACAACATGACACAGATAGGCTGGTAGATTGAGCAGATAGATGGCAAATGGAATTTAATCCGGATAAATGCGAGGTGATGCATTTTGGCCGGAATAATGTAGAGGGGAGTTATAGGATAAAAAGTAAAACTATCCGGAGTATAGAGATGCAGAGAGACCTGGGGGTGCAAGTTCACAAGTCTCTGAAGGTGTCAGTACAGGTGGAGAATGTGGTAAAAAAAGCGTATGGTATGTTAGCCTTCATAGGAAGGGATATAGAATACAAGAGTAGGAGTCTGATGTTGCAGGTGTATAGAACGTTGGTTAGGCCTCATCTGAAGTACTGCGTCCAGTTCTGGCCGCCGTACTACAGGAAGGATGTAGAGGCCCTGGAGAGAGTGCAGTGGAGATTTACCAGGATGCTGCCTGGTATGGAAGGGCTGTCTTACGAGGAAAGATTAAAAAAACTGGGGTTGTTTTCCCTTGAAAGACGTCGGCTGAGAGGGGATCTTTTAGAGGTATATAAGATTATGAGGGGTACAGATAAAGTAAATGGTGGTAAGCTTTTTCCACCATTAGAAATGGATAGAACGAGGGGTCACGGGCTCAGGGTGAGGGGGCTATGTATAAGACAAATATTAGAGGCCAGTTTTTCACACAAAGGGTAGTGGGGGTGTGGAATGCACTGCCGAGTAAGGTGGTGGGAGCAGGCACTCTAGGGTTGTTTAAGGGTCTCTTGGACATCCACATGAGCGGTCTGCAGATAGAGGGATATAGCAGGACTGTTTGAATATCGGGAGGACCAAATAGTAGTAGACTATCTTTTAGTTTAGTCTCGGGAATGTCTTAGCTTTTTTTAGCATGTTTAATTAAGTTTTATTTGTTTCCGCAGGCAATTTGGTCCACCTTGTTGACCAACAAGGGGCATGCATGCGGCATGTCGTGCGAGAGCTGCTCTTGGAGGTTGCTTCAGGAGTTGCCTAGTGCTTCACGTCGTCAGTGTATGCTTAAACTGGACCATCTGATGGGCAACATGACAGCTCAGAGACTATCGCTGTTGCTGTGCTGACACATGGATTTGGGCCTGTGTCTGCGGGAGTTTGCACGTTCTCCCCGTGGTTGTGTGGGTTTCCTCCGGGTGCTCCGGTTTCCTCCCACATCCCAAAAATGTGCTGTTAGGCTGGTTGGGTTACAAATTGTCCCTATATTGGTCCCTATATGAGAATCTTCAACAATAGGCATAGCCTAAAGTCAAGGATATGTCATTAAGACGTTAGGACGGCGGCGTGGGTTCGTTGGGCCGAAGGGCATGTTTCCCATGCTGTGTTGCTCCTTGTTCTTTGTTCTTTGTTCTAGTAGAAGAGAAAGATGGCTAGAAATATGAAGAAGGACAGTAGAAGTTTCTAGAAATGTTTAACTAAAAAAAAGTAACAAAACAAATGTCGGTTCTATAGAAAATGAGCCTGGAGAATTAATAATAGAAAATAAAGTTATGGCGGATGATTTAAAAAGGTATTTTACATTGGTCTTTGCTATAGGGGATACAGGTAACATCCCCAAAATGGCTGTAAATCAGGAATTGGAAGCCAGGTTGAAGTCCAACAAGTTGATTTGGTATCATGAGTAATACCAAATTACTCAGAGTGCTGCTCCTTCATCAAGTGAGTATCACGTGAGAACCAGTCCATCAGACTCATCTGGTGAAGGAGCAGCAATCTGAAAGCTTATGATACCAAATAACACTGTTGGACTTTAACCTGGGGTTGTGAGATTTATTACTGTGCTTACTCCAATCCAACACCAGCATCTCCACTTCTGAAATTGGAAGGGAAGGAGGAACTCAGGAAAGTTACAATCACCAAGAAAGTGGTACTGATCAAATTGTTGGAGCTGTGAGCTGACAACTCCTGGGGTCTTGATGGACTTTATCTGATAGTGTGAAAAGAAATGGCTAGCGAGATAGTTGATGCATTGATTTTAATCTTCCAAACTTTCCTAAGTTCAAGGAGGTCCCATGAGATTGAAAAATAGCAAATGTTTCAAAAGGGATGGAGACAGAAAGCAATAAATTACAGACTAGTTAGCTCAACATCTATCAAAAAGAAAATGTTGGAAGTTATTATTAAATATTTTAACATTCTGTTCAAGAAAATCAAAGCAGTCAGGCAGGGTCATCATGGTTTTGTGAAAGGAAATCATGTTTAAACAAATAAATAGTTATTTGAATGAGTCACACATGCTGTGGATAAAAGGGAACTGGTGAATGCACTATACTTAGATTTCCAGAAAGCATTTGATAAGATGCCACATCAAATGTTATTGCAGAAATAAAAGCTCATGGTAAAGCTGGGAACATGGATAGAAGATTGGCTATCTAACATGCAATAATGAGTAGCATAAATGGGTCATTTTCTGGCTCAGAAGATGTAATGAGAGGTATGCCATAGGAGTCAATGATGGGACCTCAGCTTTTTATAAATTATATAAATGATGAAGGTACTGAAGGTATGGTTGATAAATTTGCTGACAGCACAAAGATAGGTAGGAAAGTAAGTTGTGAAGAAGATATAAGGGACAGATTTAGATTAAGTGAATGGTCAAAGACCTGGCAAATGGAGTAAAATATGAGCATATATGAAATTGTCCATTTTGGCAAGAAGAATAATGAAGAAACATAATATCTAAATGGTGAGAGATTACAGAGCTCTGAGATTTTGAAGGATCTGGACATCCCACTGCATGAATCACAAAGGCTAGTATGCAGGTACAGTACATAATTAAGAAACCTAATAGAATGTTATTTCTTATTGCAAGGAGAATTGATTATAAAAATAGGGAAGTTAGGCTTGAATTGTCAGGGCATTGGTGAGCCCACATTTGGACTATTGTGTACTGTACTGGCCTCCTTATTTTAGGGATGATGTAAATGCACTAGAAATGGGTCAGAGAAAGTTTACTAGAAAGTGGGCAGGAGCTTGACTCCATATTCACCATCTGCGTGATCAGCAGCAGGGACGCACTACCAGTGAAACCTGAAAGTCATGAATGTCATCAGCGAGGTCACGACCTCCAATTGTCACCACCTCTTACCGGTGACAAAATTAGGTTCACACCGGTAATGAGCAAGAACCTGATTTACACGCATTTTAATATATTCCTATATTATTAAAGATTCTTCCCAATAGATATTAAGCCCCTGCCTAGCAATGCACCCGGCAGTGGCCCATTGCACAGATTGGCACCATGCCCATACCAATCTGGCAGCGCCAAGCTGGCAGTGCCAACCTATGCCAGAGGAGTGAGAGGGGCAGACTCTAGTGGCAGTGCCATGGGTTGAGGGGACTCATTTATTTCTGGTAGTGATTGGGAGTGGATGTGGGAGCTGGGTATACAGAGATGTCTGTTTGGGTAGGAGGAAAGAAGGAAGGGGTCCAAT
Source organism: Sphyrna mokarran (assembly GCA_024679065.1). Classification (NCBI taxonomy): domain Eukaryota; kingdom Metazoa; phylum Chordata; class Chondrichthyes; order Carcharhiniformes; family Carcharhinidae; genus Sphyrna; species Sphyrna mokarran. Next base: position 119,803,177 of record JAGIQG010000001.1, on the reverse strand, counting down.
GTTCAGGGAGTATGCTAGCATGGCTGTGGTGGGCAGGGGGGAGGGCATGTTATGGGCAGGGTGGAGAAGGAGGGCTCCTATATTCAGGGGGATTGGAGGGAGGATTGTTTCCAGCACTGACAGATGCAGGGGGTGGAGGGGGAGGAATTTGATGTCTGGGGGGGGGGGGACTGGGGGGAATGCCAGCTTTGATATCACCAGGAGTAAATGCTGGCTTCATCCAGAGGACGTATCACAAATGGAAGCTCCAATCAAGGCAGGGAGTGGGGAGAAACCCGGAGATCTGCGAGTTGGGGTGCGAGGGAGATCATTAGTTGCCCTGGTTGACGTGCCCTTTAAACATGATACTCCAATCTTAGTGCAGCCAGATTCTGTACCCTCCCTGTATAGAGTTAGATAGAGTCTTGATAAGTAAGGAGATGAAATGTTAACGGGGGTAGGCGGGTGGCTGCAGTCAGATAAACCATGATGTCATTGAATGGCGGATCAGGCTTAAGGGGTTGTGTGGCTCCTAATTCATATATTAATGTCAAAATATGCAAACTGATTTTAAACTTGATGTAAATAAGCCTTTGCAGCTGTAAGTCCCATTTTGTTTTAGAATATAAGATTTCATGTTGTTGATCAACAGAAATTAGTGAAGATTAATTCCAATGAAGAGGAAGGCCATAAATTTTGAATATGTGTTCTGAGTACAAAGAACAAAGAACAACACAGTATGGGAAACAAGCTCTTTGGCCCAACAAGCCTGCGCCACCATTTTAACAGTGTGAGTTCCCTCTTCCACCCATGACCCTTGTCTGTGTTTATAGAAATCCACATTGGAAACCAGATTGAGGGGAGACAATTTAGGGACAATTTGTTTCACCAATCAGCCTAACAGCACATCTTTGGGGTGTGGGAGGAAACTGGAGCCGGAGAAAACCCACGCAAGCACGAGGAGAATGTGCAAACTCCCACAGATACTGGCCCAAGTCCATGTATCTGCACAGCAAACGGTGATAGTCACTGAGCTGTCATGTTGCCCATCAGCTGGTCCAGTTTAAGCACACATTAACGATGTGAAGCACTAGGCTACTCTCGAAACATCCAAGAGCAGACCTCTCATGACCCACCGCGTGTATGCCCCTTGTTGGACAACAAGGCGGACTGAAGCACCTGTGGATTAAAAGAGAAAAACATCAATAACATGCACATCTTATGCAAACATTCAAGAGAATCCCCAGAAGCTCAAAAGTAAAACAAATGAGCCAGAAAATATGTTGGAAGGTCCATAGGAATCAATTAATTCCCAGGAATGTCCCAAGACTCTTGATCCTTATTTAAAACAATCTCCTATATTCCTCCATCTCTATTCCACTCATGTGCCTATCTAAGTATTCCTTAAACAACTCCAGCGTGCCTGCCTCCACCACCTTACTTGGCAGTGCATTTCATACCTCCACAACCCTCTGTGTGAAAAACCTCCCTCTAATATCTGAATTATACCTCGACCCCTCACCCTAAGCCCATGACCCCTCTTAATATTAGTTTCCAATCTAGGAAAAAAACTCACCGCTGTTTACTGTATCTATACCCTTCATAATCTTATACACCTCAATTAGATCTCCCTCATTCTCCATCTTTCTAAGGAAAACAGCCCCAATTTGCCCAATCTTTCCTTGTAACCCAGTCCTTCCATACTAGGCAGCATCCTGGTAAACCTCCTCTGCACTCTCTCCATAGTCTCCATGTCCTATGTTATTTGTGGAATAAGCTCTTATGTGAACTATAGCTCTGTTGTGCTTGATGCTACATAGTCAATGTACAAACAAAATGCTACACTGTGTGATTCATTGATCAGGAAATAAAGAGCTATGATCATGAATGTGACTTGGATCTAGAATAATATTCCACCTGCACATGCAAGGATGAAAGACATCAGAGTGTGCAATTGAATCTTTAATAAGATTAGGTGAACAGCCTGTGATATTCGTGCATGGAGGATGCAACCCAAGAGTGGAATGACTGAAGGAAGGATCTTGGAAGGGGAATATGAAGAGCTAAGAAGAAAGATGAAAAGCAAGATTTCAAGGGTAATGTTCTGAAGAATACCTGTTGTACTGTGCGCTATACCGCTTAAAGGGAAAACAAGCAGCAGGAGACATGGCTGGAAGAGTAATATGAAAGAAAAGAGTTTCAAGCTTGTGTGCCCATTAGAACCGATGTGTTTTATAAGTTTATTTATTTGTATCACAAGTAGGGTTACATTAATACCGCAATTAAGTTACTGGGAAAATCCCCTAGTCATCACACTCCAGCACCAGTTCAGATATACTGAGGGAGAATTTAGCATGTCCAATGCATTAGATCAAATGCCTTTTGGACTGTGTGAGGAAACAGGAGCACCTGGAGGAAACCCATTAGACATGGGGAGAACATGTAGATTTGCACAGACAGTGACCCAAGCTGGGAATCAAACCCATGTCCCTGGCGCTGTAAGGCAACAGTGTTAACCACTGTGCCACCGTGCCACCCAAGGTAAAAAGAGGAGATGGTCACACAAGAGGAATGGAGTTCACCTCAACTGAGTTGGTATCAATTTCTTGGCGCTAGTAACATATAGAGCTCAGTTTTTGTCTAATATAGTGAATTGAGCGGGGATTCTTTAAAAGGTTAACTCCATGGAAGTGAAATGTAATTGCATTGTGTGATATGATTTCAGTGTGACAATATACATGATCTTTGGGTATTTTTAAAAATATTTGTTTTCCTTACTCTCACTGGTTGCCAGACAAATTCAGGGAAACTGGGAAAAGCTCGTAAATCTGTTTGACATTCGATGAAACTGATGATGAAAAATACATGACTCATTGTCCAGCTATATTTTTTATAACCTTCTTTGGAATGCTTGCCTGCAGAAAATGACGTTGTTTTCAAATTAATTCACTCAATATTACTTTATCCCTAAAACACATTTTGAAAATCTTAACAAAATTAAGAAAAACTAATGCTGGACACCAAGCAAACAAAATGCTTTTTCTTATTAAGAACACCACTTGTCACAATTCAGTGGCATCCGTACATCATACTGCTAAACAGAGGCATTAGTGATCATATTAAACTGATTAAACAGTCTATACATATCATAAAATGCAGTAGATTTATTAAAGCCTTTTAAATTAGAATTTTAAGGGGTCAGTGGGCAGTAACATGTACATAAAACTAAAAGCATTTCCCTTTCAGTTGTTTGCATTTATTCTCCTTGATTAAGTTGTCCTTGCTGTCAGTTATGTTCTTATAAGCCTCCTTGGATCTATTTCATGCTGGAAAAAAGCTCAGATAAATCCAGGAAAGCTTAATGTTTATCCAATGTGAAAATAATTACTCAAAAGTGTTATTCTTAATCCAGCTAATTAGACCAAGGAAGGGAAGATCAGTGTCATTGTGAATTATGCCCTGGCGATTGACTGTTGGTCCTTGTAAGTTTCAGGTGGAGATGTGTGCGGATAAAGGTTAGATTAAATATAATCCAAAGTAGCTGCAACCTTAATCTGTTATGATACAAGGATGATCACTTAAAAAGAGCTGGATTGTGGGATTGTTTCTGGTTGGATAAGATGCAACTCGACTGGGACTAGTCTTAAAACATGCTTAGCACCATGTCACAGCAGCTGCAAGCACTTGTGCACGGCTGGAGACTGCTGCGATGAACAGCTTGTTTGCTCTGTGGCCAGCCAGAGTAGCATCTTATTTCACATTTCTCACAGGAACCTACATTTACACTCTCTAATTTTAGTGTGTGACCTACTGGAGCTAGAAAAAATGTTGTTGCTCAAGTTATAAATAAATGTAAAGAATTGTACCACCAAGTATGTTGCAGTGCAGAGTGGGTTAGATCAGCCAAAGGTATGATTCCTAAGAAAAGAAAACCATTGATTTAAGTTTTTAATAGCACAATGTCATCTGCATCTGCTAATTTTCAATTGAAAATGTATTTTGTCTTTCAAATGCTCTTTTATTATGCTATTTAATGATGTTTAAATGAGAAAGCATGCCTTTCAAATATAAAACATGAAATATATTCAGAAATTTCTAACAGTAATATATAAATCTGTTAAGCATATACACACATGATATAAAATATTCCAAGATGCTATAGTATGAGTTGCAGATGGCTTTTCCACTGTAGCGCATTGAAATATGAACTTCTGCAAGCAAATTAATAAGCAATTTTTGCCAGTTAGAGCTCACACTTTTGATTGCTGGTAAAATAGACAAAACAAACTGAGTCACCGAAACTGAACTCCAAAAATACTTATGCAGTATAACAAAACAGAAATCATCTTCAGAATTATTTATGACATTGAGTCAAAGCAGCTTTCCATTCTTTTCAGCTTATTTGCCACAAAGTTGGGGTTTTAGGAACCATGATTGAGCTTGCAAATTTATAGTCCAGAGAAGAAAAATTATGGTTCAGACAGTGATAGCTCCACCAGGAATCTAATTCACCTTATCTGTAATTATAATAATAAAAAACACACTCGTTATTATCTTGCATGAACTCAAAAGTAGTGCCTTGCCTCAGTTACTACAAGAGTACAGAGTCCAATAGTAGTAACCTGGGGACATGTACCAAGGAAAGAAGTGACTCATAAAGGACAGTGATTATGGCCTGAGGCAGACAGGCAGCATCTACTGGAAAGAATAGATGATTTCAGAAATAGTTTGAAAGAAGGTAACTACAGAGAGAACAGGACATGAGGAAGTATGTCAGAAGTTACAATATAATACAATTTGGGATCATTGTATTTTCTAGTTGGGTTGAAACAAAGAATATTGACCATATTAGAAGCTCATTGCCAAAATAATTGCATTGCAAGAGCTCAAAATACTCATACAACTTTATTATGTGCAAAAACCAATATCATGGCTGTCACCCTCTTCAAGATATTCATATGAGATAGCATGATATGCAAACATAATACCAGTGCATTAGAGGCCAGCAATTAGAAAGTATTCCCCAAGGGGCGTAAAAATTAGCCAAATGTCAATAAAAATTTCCAAGGACATTGCTGTCCACCACAGACTAAATTTCAACTAAAGAGTATTTATTTTTGTATTGCTTAGAAAAGGTAGATTAAGGATGAACTTCTACAAGGCTTCACTAGTCTCCTATTGTAACTTCATCAGGACCTCCAGGAAAGTAATTAATATGACCATTTCTGCTGTTTCCCAGGTAGATGATACTGTGCTCCCTGTGACACATTATTGGTGGAACTTCCTGCTTTACCTTGCTTGTGTACAATTGATTTACAATTGAGAGTAATATTAAATAGTTGTCTTTCAGTTGCAAATTTTTCAGCTCTTGCATAAAGGTTCTACCTAGACAAAGTTTCAGTGACAACTGGTGGGCAGTCATTCACTTGCTATTTGTAGCAAAACTGTAAATGTGTATATTTAGAATCCATTCACAATTTCACTGCAAATAGCAAAAAGAGAAAATTATCTTCAGTACATTGCATGAATCAGGATGATCAACTTGTTTCCATGTAAAAGATTATTTATACACAGCATGGAGGGGAAATCATCATACAGAGAAAGTTATTTTTGATACTGCGAAACAAGGAAGTCAGCCTAATGTCAGTGATGGGAAAACATTTGATTGACCATGTTAAATTGCCCCTTAGTGTTTGGAGGAGGTAATTCAACACAAAATTCACTGGGTTGAGAAATAACACTCAGCACAGAGTTGTTAAAGGAAACTCCAATTTGAAAATATTGACCAAGTTCTTTGATGAAGTTACAGAGAGAGCTAATGAGGCTAGGTTGTTGTTATGAATGTAAATTTTCAAAATGGATTTGACAAAATGAACAGCACAGTGGCACAGTGGTTAGCATGGCTGTCTCATGGTGCCTGGGATCTGGTTCAATTTGAACCTTGGATAAGAGTGTAGAATTTGCACATTCTCCCTGTGACTGTGTGGGTTTCCTCTAGACACTCCCATTTTCTCCCACAGTCGAAAGGTGTGTGGTTAAGTTGATTGACCATGCTAAATTGCCCCTTAGTGTCGGGGGATTAGCGTTGTAAATATGTAGAGTTAAAGGGGATAGAAGCTGGGTAAGATTGTTGTCACTGTAGGCTCAATGGACTGAATGGTCACCTTTTATACTGTAGGGATTCTGTTCTAGGTGATAGCAAATTGGCAGCCCATTTCATATCTTTCTCAAGCTTCACTTCTATTGAAGTTAATAGAAATAAAAATCAGAAGAAATTTCATTGAGAAGGATATAAAATAATTTGCCAACTCATTGTCATTCTACCCTACACAACTCCACCAAGTTAAAATGATCCCTTATTTGCGTAATCCCTGTTCTGTGTAAAATACCTTTTTAATTCATTTATAGGACATGCCCATCCCTGATTATCCTTAGGTAGTAGTTGAGAGTCAACTACATTGCTATTGGTCTAGTTTTCCATTCCCTTCTCCATCTCTATAACTACTACAGCCACTCTCTCCCCTCAACACTCCCTCCCTCACCCCCAAAACCCTCTCCTAAACCGTTGCCAGCTTCTTGGAGTAAGGCTGGTAATTATGCTGAAATGTGGGTGTTGTGCTGTTGAATCTGCAACCATTGGAACATTGGACCCTCATTTTATACAGGTTTGTCAGGGCCAGAAAAGAAAGGACACTTTCATCACATCAAGCCTGCACTGAATTCATATTCAGGCTGTAGGAAGGAAAGAATAGCATCCTTCCCTGTGCTGCTCCACATCCCTTGTCGAAGGATTGAATGATTCAGGAATTAAAAGGGCAAAAATATTCAGGAAGCAACTGAACCATGTCCCTACTCCCTGTTTGCCCCATAATCCTTTTTGTTATAATGTTTAATATGAGCCTGTCAGCATCTCCTTTAGTGCTCCTTCTAAATATTTAGCTCAGATGGGCAGTGGCTGATCTTCAGGATAATGTTATTGCCTGACGATCTGTCTTTAGCACACAATACATCAAACACAAAAGTCAATAGAGTTATGGAGACAGTAGTGGGTTTCTGGGGAGTTGAAGAGTGGTATTCTTGATCCCCTCACCTAAATAATTTTGGACACAGTCAGCACAACTTCATTCTGATTTCGAGCACTTGTTACCCATCACTGACCTCTAGATTCAGCCTGCTGTCCTGTGTGGTGGGGCACTGGTACAGTCGTTAGCACTGCTGCCTCACAACACCAGGGATTCGGATTTAATACCACCTTCGGTAACAGTCTGTGTGGAGTTTGCACATTCTCCCGGTGTCTGCGTGAGTTTCCTCCAGATGCTCCAGTTTCCTTCCACGCTCTAAAGATGTGCAGATATGTGGATTGGGCCATGCTGAATTCGTGTCCCAAAATGTGTAGATTAGGGGGACTAGCTGGGTAAATATGTGGGGTCATAGGGCTAGATTTGAGTGGGATGTTTTGTTGAAGAGCCGGTACAGACTCGATGGGCCAAATGGCCTCTTTCTGCATTGCAGGGATTCTATGATGATTGGTTCCTGTCTTGACGTATGAATGAGATGTGTCAACAGTTCACAGCTCCGTCCCCTTCCTGTCATGTTACCCACATATCTCCCCCCACCTGTCACTACGCTAGTATCTTCCTAGTCACGAGGTGTGTTTAGGAAACACAAAATGAATGCTAAGTGCACAACCAGAATGTTGTTGTATTTTCTTCCTTCAGCAGATAGATGCCCACCCACATGGCAGATGGTGAAATTTGAATTCAATTAAAAATGTCTGGAATTAAGAATCTACTGATGACCATTGTCGATTGTTGGCAAAACCCATCTGATTCATGAATGTCCTTTAGGGAAAGAAATCTGCTGTCCTTACTTTGTCTGGCCTGCATTTGATTCCAGTGCCAGAGCAATGTGGTTGACTTTCAACTGCCCCCAAGTGCAATTAGGGATGGGCAATAAATGCTGGCCAGCCAGCAACGTCCATGTCCCATGAATGAATTTAAGAAAAAAACATACCTTCTCTGTCTTTTAAAAGAACAGTTAAAATAAAGTTTACTTCTAAGCCTTTGAAACTTGCTTTTGCTTTTCAAAATTATTGGAACCAAAACTGCAAAGTAGAAAATGCAAGAAGTGTGATCAAGCCAAATGCATGGGATCATATCGCTGTGATGTATCCAACCATAGCTGATTTAATGCAGTGAACAAGTGGAGAGAACCAATGGTATAACTTAATGTCATTGATATATTTCTTCAGTTCGTCCACATCCTGTTCTTTTTATTACATGACATTCTTTTCATTGCAGCTGCAAAGTAACATTACACCATTATGTATGGCTGCTTAGAAACCAGTATTTGAATAAGCTGGGACATGGACAGGAACCTGCAATGGACTGAGGACACCTGCCAACTGACGGTTCAACACCAACATTTTTAACAAGTGACCCAATGGCATTGCTGACTCTCATCAAAGTTGTGAGCGTGTTGCAAAAGTCAGAACATCTTTGGCATTCTGTGGTCCACTGCCACATGTTCTATTTATACTGTGATAGAGCTTCTCAATATTGGATTTGTGAACCTTTGTTTTTAAATAGCTTTACTAGTTTCCATGGAGCCGAAGCTTTTATAGGGGGAATATTTAGAGTTGCTGAGGAATATCATTAGATTCCAGGCATTTCTTGGCCCAATTATTTTTAGCTAATTGTGGAATACTTCAACAACATTAAAGTTTCCCCAGCTCAGCACAACTAAACCATTTTCCTTTTAATGGGGATTCTTCTTTTTGCATAAAATATTTATCTTTGTCTCTTCTAAATGCATTGATAAAAATTTGGCTTGACTTGTTTCAATATAAAATGCCCTTATTTTAACGCAGACATCTACTGGGTGTCATTTTTAACCAACCGCTGCCCATTTCTTAACTGAAAAATGGGCAGCCAGTAGTGTAAATTTTGGGAGGGAACACTGACCACCCAATTTATGCCCAAGGCCTAGCAAAATATACCTTTTACAGGCCACAGGCTGCTAGACTTATGCCAGCTGTAGCACCCAGTTTGAAACTTTCAGGTACAGATGGACGAAATATGGTCATGCTCACTCAGTTGTCTTTTCTTGGAGGGATCACAAGTGGTTAAGGTCCAAATGTTTTCATTGGGCAAAAAGAAAGAGGTCTAGCTCCAGAGAACACTGTAATCTTTTGCTAATTCTTGTTTCACTTTTTCCCAACCTAACTTGCTTTCCATCTTAGCAAAGGGAGATGGGTAACTGTGCGCACCTCCCTCTTACAACCAGATAGCTTCAGTAAGTGCTGAAACCAGCCTAAACCTGAAAATAGGCAAGAAATCCCTTTCATCATCTCAGTTGTCCACTGACTGCACCATAGTTGACTTCAACTAACAGAGCTGCTGATCTGCGACCAATGCCCACTCCTGTAACAACAGACAGTTAGCTGAGTTTGCTCTACAACATGGTGGGCAAAGGGAAAAACATCCTGACATAATTTTTTTTTCTTTGTGCATTAGTCAAAAATGAGCAATGGCGATTCAACTGCCCATTTTATATTTCACCTGATTTTCACTTCCATTGAAGTCAGAATTACTGCCTGACTTTTCTATAAAAAATAGTCATGCCTCACTTTTGTCAATGTTTTTTTTTGAATAAATAATTGAAGGTGCTTTGAACAAGAAGTACTCCCACTAGATTTTCTTTTCCCTCCAATAACCATAACCAGACAGTAGTAATTGACTTAGAGATAGGATTAAGGTTCAATAAATGCCTATAGTTTTCTTCATTATCAATTAAATCAACATCAGTCATTCCTTACATAATATTTAGGAAGCAATGTCAATTTTTTAAGTTTGGTGTGGGAAGGGAAAGCAATAGAACTTCTTTCAAAAGCAGCTCCTGGCCTGACCTTTTATTGTTTTTTTAAAACATTAGATCTCCTTGTTCCCAAGAAAATGTTTAGATGACCCATATGCTTTCCATCCTTTGACTACAAGGTCATATTTGTTTGAAGAATAATGTAGGAAAATATTCTGTCTCACCCTCCTTGGTATTTTATGCATTCTGAAAGTGTGATTTTTAAAGCTGCGTTATGATAATGATGCAGGGCATTTGTAAAGGAGCTGTAGAAAAACGAGCAAGGGTTTTAAAAAAAGGAGCTATGAGCTCTAGTGTCTGGATGTTGTGTGTGAGTAACAGCACTATTCACCTTCAATTCGTCACACAGTTATTCATATCAATGTCGTGTAATTGCTGGTTGTTGCTACAAACATGCACAGTTGGAAGCCAATTGCACATAATGCTTAACTGTTTGCTGTCATTGTTATGGAAAAAGGCACTGCATAAGGTTCTTATTGTGCAGATGGAAGGGAGAAACAGAATCAATTTCCTCTTTAATATATTGATAAACAGCTCCAGATATAATGGGGGGAAAAAACTAGATTTACCTTCTCGTGACCTGCTGCGGAATGCCGGAAAAATTAATTCCAGAATATTTTGTCGACATTCCTTGAAGTTGTGGAGGTGATTTACATAGCAGCTCTTCTGCAGCCGTTGGACCTCTTTCATCTTTATACTGTAAATTGCTTTCATTTTTTTTTGTTGCCCTGATCTGTATGCTTGAGGTATTGTTGTGATAAATTATGGAGGTACAGAACTGAAAATGGTGTGTAGATTGTCTAAGAAATTGAGTGCAGTCAGCCTTAAAAGTGGTGGATGATGTGATGAGAAAGCTACCTTACCCTGGTCATCTCACATATGTCCTCAATGAGAAGCTGCTTTTAACTTTCTTTGCCCAGAGCAGGGAAAGTGAGTGGATTTATTGAATTAAATGATAGCATTTTGTGTGTTTTGTTTTGCTGTGACCATGAAATCCTGTCCATTATGTTAGTAAAATGTGAGACATATTTCCAGTTGATAGCCTGCTTTTCTTTAAAGATCAAAGTGAAGGACAATGATTATTGAATCATTTAATTAATACATGATTAAATAATAATAGATTACTGTTTTGGCTGCTGTTATGAATTAACAGTTCTTTGAGCTGACTGATTGTTAGGAATATTCTTACAGAAATCTGGCTATAATGCAGTGCATTCCTGAAAACAGTTTCATAATCTAACAGTTCTGATAAGAACAAACCGGGAAATTTGTCATTCTGAAATAGAAGCTGAAATTGAAATATCAGTACAGCAGAATCAAAAAGAGAGGAAAAAATAGTTAATGCAATCTTTTGTTAAAAATTTTCTTTTGGACTGTAAATTTTGCACTCTCACTTGTGAATAAAAATTTACAATTATGACCCATCATTGATGAAATGTCAAAAGACAATGGTAAATACATACAGAGCAGCCATAAATGATTTTAAGCCATAATGGTTACATTATTACAAACAGGTATGAAACTATCATTGCATGTTTTGAAATGCCCAATTCGTAGACGCAATAATTGTGATGGAGAAACTCGACTTTATTAAAATGAATATTGGTAGGAAACAATTTGCCATTACGCACGAGTTTGTAATAAAGATGTTTTGAGTATAATACAAATGAAGTTTGATTAAATAGTTAGTTATTAAAGCTCTTTTTTATTACAAGCCTTACATATTTGATTGTAAGACATTTTCTTCTTTTTAGAAATTATATTCTGTGAAATTAATTGAATCATCTGCCCTATATTTACAAAAACATGACTGAAGTTGTTAAAAAACAAATGAATGAGTCTGGCTACTAATTGTGGTAGCTGTTGTTACAGGTTAACTTATAATTTTGAATCATTGTAAAATGCCACAAATCTCCTTCATTGGATGTGGCATACCAGATGCAAATGGACCTTTAACTGTCATGCCGAGAAACTTTATTGCACTTGCAGCTTGAATTTTTTTAGAAAAAAGGAAAATAGATTCCGCAGCTTTTGATGTGTTGATTGGGAAGGAGGAAAGGACAGCTGCAAGCAATTCTCCAGGGACCTGGCTCGATAGCTAAATGAAGACCTCTAGTGCTTTCTTGTTAGCCAAGATAGATCTACGTCCAGATGAACCGCAATTAGTCAATTGTGAAGGCTCTAGGTGGATGCGATCAGAAGCCACAAATCAGTTTTCTCTGGGACTTAGTTATTGGCAGATTTGGCCCCAGGCACTGTCCTACGGCTGCTGGCCTGGCTATAATTTTTCCCATACTGAAGTGTTTTTAAGTCTGGAACTGAAAGAAAGTGGTGATCCCTCGGTAACAGTCATGTCATGAGCCTGTCAGATATCTATCAATCAATGAGCAAATGATTTGCCTGATTTTATGTAACCAGGTACATCTCATTAGCAATAGTGCTGACTGCTGAAGTGGTGTGTGTCTTATGCTTGCTGTCTTAGAGAGCTGGACAACAGAGCTACTGAGAAGCAAATATTTCAGGCTGATTCAATGTGAATGGTTACGACATTAGACTTCTCTGCATCTAAACAGCGCGTAAACCCAAACACTGACTGAAGTCAATTCAGATGTAATTATTTTCCACCAAAATATACTTCAAAAATACCTCATGATTTATATGCACCTCATTATGCAGAGTATTGATTTCGTGTGCTATTGCATAATTGTTCTTGTTGGACTGCAATATTATTTTATAATTAAAGCTTGATATAAGTAACCATTTATCAAAGATGTTTATAATAATATTAATCGATTGCCTTTAATCAAGGGGTGAATTTCATGAATGGCTTTTCATGGTAAATTACCCCTTTATGATAATGTAACAATTTTGTTTCTATGTGCACATTATGAATAATTATCTGATTTTATGTTTGTTCATTTTTAATAAGGTGTAATTTCCCTTATTAGTGTCTAGCTTGCAAACCAAAATTATCAATTTATAAAGCATCAATCAATTAAGCTGCGGTCAAGGTAATACCAGGCATGGGAAACTATTACAATTGTAGAATAATAAAGGGATTGTCCCAGATGGCGTAAGTTTTCTTAAAATCATGAAATTTCTAATGTCAAATCATCTCTAACAGTGTTGTGGCTAAAGGTTCCCAGTAACGGAGCAAATAACAAAAATTATAAATAATAAGTATCAACATGCACATTCCAAACTTAAAAAACTGAACGTACTTCAGAATGTTGTCATTCTCACTGAGAGCCTGAAACTTGTCTCTCTTTGTTGATTGCACTGAATGATGTTTAAATTTATTAATGTTGTGCTCTAACACAAATCTTGAACTTTTTTAACTTACATATTTGCTTAATTATTTTCCTCACAGGCTGTCACTCTTACTAATGTAATTTTGATAATTGAAAACACTTTAAAACATGAGAATATCTGCAGAAGTTTGTGTGAGTCATAATAATCAAATGATACTTTAAATTAATCCATATCTGTCATTTCAGTATAAGAAGAAACTGAATTTCTTTTGATGCTATTTTATGTCACACAAGTGCTAACTTCATGTTTTACATTCACTTTGACCTCCTTGTCGCATTCAGCTGCAACACTTGTCCATACACAATTGTCTTCAGCAGCACTGGGAGTTTTGGTGCTCATGCTGTTCTGCTCTTGCATGATGAAGCATTCTATTTATATTAAAATTAGGACATTCCTTTGGGGAACATAGCAGAGAATACAACAGCAAACACTGAACTATTCAAGCTGCAGATGTAGAGGGACAATGACAGCAAGATGGCAGTCTTCACTGAGATGGGCCTCAGGAAATGAAAGCTCTAATGTGAGCCATGGAGACTCAGTTACGCAGCTCCATGCAACTTAGGTGCTTGTTAAGTGTTGATACTGCAGTAATAGAAAAATAGTGAGGATAAAAATAACTAAATCTCTGACAAAGCATCATATTTACCATTTTTAATGTGTCAGAATCAAAAGGATTGCAAAACAAAACTGAATTGCATTTAGGTTGATAGAGTCTGGGGTCAACAAATTGATTGAACAAATATGACATGTTATGTTTCACATATCTGGAAACATAGAAAATAGGAGCAGGAGTAGGCCATTCGCTCCACAACCACAATGAGGAATACACTACTCTGCAATACTTATCAAAAGCAGGACATATTTATGGCATATCCAGCAATTGGTATGAAGGATAGCTGCGGTTATATTGGGGAATAATTTATTGACCCCAATGGCTAGTTGATGACAAGGATTCAATTGCGTTGAATTGACAGTCCCAGTGTGCAGATAGCTAGAGGTTTTGCGTAACTCACGCTAAATTTTTGTTTCCCTGGGTGAGTTGAACTGAACCTACAAGATAGGGGCACTACTGAGATTTTAACAGTCATAAAAAGATAAGGAGGTTTGCGCCAAGAAACTTAGTACAAAAATATGAATGACTCATAAATGTATTGGCTAGGTTCACCATACTTCCAAATCATAGGATGGAATTTCAACCCAGCAATATGGTTTCATATCCTTAGTTCCTGGACATGTTCTACTTTGTTAATTTGAAAAAGAACTTCTTTCTACTTCAGCTTTGTTGTTTTCTTGTTTTCTCAATTGTTTTCTTTCTTTATCTGCATCTTTAAATTTTAGCTCCACCTCTACCTAAACTGGCCTCTTCCTATTTCTATCTCAGTCTTTTTCTTTCAATCTATTTTTTTCTTGGCCCCTTGTCTTTATGATACCTGAATCCAACATGGAATTTTTATCATTTTAAATATATATTTTTTTTAACATTTCAACAATTGGCTCTGATAAGGAAACATTACTTCAGCATACAATTCTTAAGCTCATTAATTGTAAGTAATAAACAATATTTGGTCTCAGACGTACTGATGTTATTTATCTTTGAGTGCTAATCTATTCTTAAGATTTTCCCAAGCCAGTGAAACACTGAACTATTATTCAAAAGCTTGTGGCTGCCACTGAAACTTTCTTTCTTCCACTGGGACTATTTTTGCAGATAACTAAAAGATCGGGGGAGCATTCTGAAATCTTGATGAAGCTTCCCTCTCCATGAGCTGCTCACATGGTTTTGATCATGTTTATGTCCCAGCCTTTGGGCCAGACTTTCTCAAGCTTCTTGATGCAGATGGGAACTGACATAGGAGGCAGTGGAGATATACCTTAAACAGAACTAGAAGAAACAAAAAAGCAAATCTTTTCATGTCCTATATAGCAAGAGGCAAGTTCAGTGGTCCAATAACTAATTTCTACTGCTCAATATTTGTGGAACTCAGTGGAATATAGATCAAATTTTAACTACTAATTATAGCACATTGCATACTGATTCACAGCTAATTTTCATTGTGCGATTTTTTATGGCAAAAGCAGATTGCACGGCACAGTGGTACAGTGATTAGCACTGCTGCCTCACATGCTAGGGACCCGGCCTTGGGTCACATTTTGTGTGGAGTTTGCATATTTTCCCTGTGTTCGTATGGGTTTCTGGGTGCTCCAGTTTCCTCTGAAAGTCCAAAGAACAAAGAAAATTACAGCATAGGAACAGCCCTTTGGCCCTCCAAGCCTACACTGACCATGTTCCCAACTCAACTAAAAAAACCTACCCTTCAAAAAGATGCACAGGTTAGGTTGATTGGCCATGCTAAACTAACCCCAGTGTCAAGGGTTAGCAGGGTGAATACAAGAGGTTATTGGAATAGGGCCTGGTGGTATTGTGGTCGGTGCAGATTTGATGGGCCAAATAGCCTCCTTCTGCAGTGTGAGCATTCTATGGCAATACTGATATTTACTAATATAATTAACATAATTTTATTTAACTTTTTGAAATATATCATTTATTTATTTATCTGTCTCATGTATTGAAACTTATCATCTGTCATAACTTGCCATAATCTACCAGTCCATCTCTATTGTCCCTTCCTCTCTAAAGTTTCTGAATGTGCTGTTGCCTCCGAAAACTGTGTCCATTCTTCATGGAGCTCCATGTTTGAATCTCTTCAATTAGATTTCTATCACCACACCAGGACCAAAACAGATTTTATCAGAACACAAATGCCAGGCAACATAGTTAATCTTCCCCTTCCTAATCTTTGTCATTGTTGAACATACCAACTTCTCCACCTTTGTCCAGATGTTTGAGAAGCCACTCACTTTGTTCCATTCTTATCTATCCAGTCACAGTTAGAAAATCACCTCTAAAGGCTTCCCTTCACTCTCCTGCACAGTTAGCTCCGGCCTTCTGCAAGGATGTATTCTCATAACTCTCTTATTTCTTATCAATATGCTGCATCCTGCCAACGTTCTCTTCCTGTGCCAACCATCTGAAATTTAATCAGACTGCACACAACCTTGGTTTTATGTATGTACCTGAGATGAATTCCTGATGCATATCCATGCCATTAGGCACCTACTTCACACTTGCCTGACTCCACCCCTGCCTTGACTCACCTGCTGTTAAAACCTTCGCTTATGCCTTTGTTAACTCTGAACTTGACTATACCAATGCACTCCCAGCTGACCTCCCACATTTACCTTCAGTTAACTTGAGGCCATCAAGAACATTGTTGCCCATGTCGTAACTTGCTCACCCATCACGGTGGCATGGTAGCATAATGGTTAGCACTGCTGCCTCACAGCGGCAGGGACCTCAGTTCAATTCTGGCCTTGCATCACTGTCTGTGTGGAGTTTGCATATTCTCCCCATTTCTTTGTGGGTTTCCTCCCATAGTCCAAAGTTGTGTGGGTTAAGTTGATTGTATCAACTTAATCAGGGGGATTGCTGTGGTGGTTATGTTGGGTTGCGAAACTAGGGCCTGGGTATGACTGTTTCGGTGTGGACTCAATGGGCTGAATGGCTTCCTTCTGCACTGTAGGGATTCTATGATTCTATGATTACCCGCATGCTGACTTGCACTAACTCCAGGTTAAGTAACATCTCGGTTTTAAAATTTTGATCCTCGTTTTCAAATCCATCCATGGCCTCACTGCTCCCTACCTTTGGAATGTCCTCCAGCCAAACAACACTCTGATAAAGGCCCTAACTTCTGGAATTCACTCCTTAAACTTCTCTACCTCTCTTACGCTCTTTTCACCATTAAGCTGCTCCTACTTCTTTGATGAAGGTCAACAGCCCTAACCTCTCTTTATTTGAAAACACCTTTTACCAAATTTTAAGATTTATGGTGATATGTAAATACAAATTGTTTTTCTTATTACTGTCTGGGAAAGCTGGTCTGTGTATTGTTCTTCTGCTTGGGAATGTGTGCACAATTAACAGACAAACAACAATGTGTATTTAATTAGCTAACAACAACAATGTGCAGAGGATTAGTTAACAAACAAGCAACCCTTGCTTCTGAATCAAGGAATGGAAATCTATGTGGTTTTTGGCATGTTTGGTTGGGTTTTATTATGAGGTGAAATTATGCTGAGGCAGAACAGACTCTGGTAAACTCAAATGAATCCAAGGTGTGCTACAACAGAACCTAGCTGGGAAAATAGATGGTGAAATTAGGGTGTTGTGCCATCAGTGGCACACCTTTCCATCCATCACTGGCCCAGCACTATTTTATGGAAAGAGGGGGAGGTGTCGGGCGAGTTGCCTGTCCAAGGCCTAAATTAGGGCTCTTAACTTGGCCGTTAATGCTCAATTTCCTGACTTAATTGATTCTTCGGGTAAGGAGATTGTACTATAAAGAGAGACTGAGAATAAGCCGATATTTTTTGACATTTAGTACAATGGGAGGTTATGACTATGATTCTCCTGAATGAAATCTAAGTGCTGCCACCAGTGGGAAAATTGGTGCGAATCCCACTGACGCTGGCAGTGTGACTGAGGTGGTATTCAACAACTTCATAACTGAGAAAATGTCCCACATGAACAACTGAAGGAAGAATAATCCAGTCTCACATTAATCATAGAATCATAGAAACCCTATGGTGCAGAAGGAGTCTGCACTAGCCACAATCCCACCCAGGCCCTGTTCTGGTAACCCCACGTATTTCCCTTGCTAACTCCCCAACACTTGGGTTAACTTAGCATGACCAATCCACCTAACTCGCACATCTTTGAACTTCTAATGCAGGAAGCATTTCATATTCAATCTTTTAGAAGACCAGTCTTTTGAAGTTATAACTGTGGATTTATTTCTGACAATCTCTACCGTAAGAGGAACAGCAAAAAAATTATTGAAGCCATAACTGAATTACTCCCCAAAAATTGTGTTAATCACTTGACTAATTAGATATTCTACACACTATATATATTTAACATATATGGCATAACTGACTCAAACCTGTAATTTTCCCCACGACAACTCCATCATAAGTTTCTATCTTTTATACCTGGCCATAACAGAGTGAGGTATCGTTCAGAAATTGTACATAGCACAGGAATGTTAGAGTAGACATTAGGGTTTGAAGTTTGTTTATAATGAAGCAAAGAGATATAGATTAGCATATAGAAAGCTTCATGAGTTTCCAATCTCATCTAATCATTGGAAGACACACTCCCCACACAAGGAGGGAGAGTTACCCTAGAGAATTGGGCGTGAGGTTCAAATCAGGATTCTTGCCAGGCATCAAACCTGTTGTGAGTCTCCTAGTCTGCTACTCAGCATCTCATCCAGAGTAAGGTAGAACCTGAGTACAATTGATTTAAATAAATTGTAACACAATTAGCGGCTGGAAGCTTGGTTCAACGGCCTCCAGAGATGTCCCTGCCCCCTCCCCCAACAACAACTTATTTTCCTTGCCAGGCTGTAGTGTGAGGGTTCCTCAACTGACATTGGGTTTGAGGGCAGCTTGGACTGGATGGAAGGGGTTGACCTCAGGATTCTCGCTCAGGATGGAGCGCTCATGAATGGACTTCTCCTTGTTGCTCTGGAAAATGTGGAAATCATCCTTAGAATAAAGATTTCAGGCAGTTGTCTGGTTCAAAAAAAATCTTTATTATTATCTGCGTTCTATAAAATCTTTGAACTGGCCTAGTCTCATTAAAATTCATGTCCTCTGAACACCTGGAAGCCTTAGAAATCACAACAATAGGAATTTCTTAGTTGATTTCAGAAGCCCTAGGTGTTACCAGATCTCTTTGAAGTGCTTTGAGTGACAAGAGATATCAGTTTCACTGGGAATTTGATTTGATTTATTATTGCATTAGGTATTAGCATAAAGTAAAAAGTAGTTCCTTGCATGCTATACAGGCAAAGCATGCTGTACATTGAGAAGGAAAAGAGAGAGTGCAGAATGTAGTATTACAGCCATAACTAGAGAAAAATCTGTAGAGAAAGATCAATTTAATATGAGGTAGGTGTGAAAGACCTCCTTGCTTTCTCTCATGAGCCCCAGCTGCTCAGAAAGCTCTTATAACTGCTTTGAATGAGTATTGTAGGTAAAAGAACACTTAATTAACACTGTTAATGAGTGAACTGTTAGACTGTTACTGAGTCAAAGTACAGTGGTTTTTATTACAAAAGCTCCTGGGAGAGAACTGGCACTTAACAGCAATTTACCAAGTTTCTCTGTGAACATAAGTAAGTGTGGGTAGTTATATATCATGGTTCCCAGCACCACTCACGATGCAAACTCTGATATAGTCAGGACCACAACGCTTCCGACTCCAGTCACAATACAATCCCCAGCTTCAGCCAGGACCCACAGTTCATCTGGTAGTTTCAGTCACAACGCAGTCATCAGTACAGTCATAACTCACAGTTTTTCCAGTGACTTCGACAGCTTCTTCATTGAAGTAACTTGTGTGGTCGTGGCATCCCAGCAGGAGTCCTCTTGTCAAATAGCCGTTATCGCACTCTAACATCTACAGTTGTTTAACTATGTTTAGCTAATACAAACAGGTAAGATTTGCAATGTCTGTGAAATAACATTCACATTTAACTATCTGTCTTTATGAAAATGAAAGTTAAAGAATGAAAGACATGAACAAGTAAGGAAAACATGAATAATTAATATATATTGATACCAGAAGCAGTATAAGCTTGAGGAGATCAGCCATGACGAAGGTTTATGTTTGTGATATATGCTAGGTACAAAAATCATTAAATTCATTAACGCTTTCCCTTCTTCAACTGGCATGTTCATTTTCACAAGGGTGATTTTCCTTTCTAGTTTGAATAAGCCCTCAAACCTCTTTGAATTGCTTTGATTGAGAGCTGCAGAGCAACTCAGAGAGGGGTTCAGATGAGGTTTGTTTACACAAGGAACTGGTGCTTCATTAATTGCTAGAAGCCTTTCTGACTGACAGCTCCAAGTGGATAAGAGTTCATTGTTGATGCAATCAGTTCATGCTCAATAAGCTTGAAGTGCTTCCTCTTCACCACACCTACTTTGTCTGACCCCATTTTTTAGCACTGCATTTTTTCATGTCTCTGACCCTAATGCCATTTTTTTCTAATGGCTTTTTTTTCTTGCCTGCAAAACTTCTCATTGATCCCATGAACTTCATGGGTTGATTCTCCCGTCTCTTTATGCTGCTTTTTTTTTAGCATTGCAGACCAGGAATCACTATCGGGGGCCATTTTGCGAGAACCTTAGCATGGCTCCCAGCACCACATTGGAAATTGGCGCAGAATAGCATAATTTATGTAAATCTTAATTTCAATATAATTTAAATATAATTAGTGGAACCAGGACTGAAATCTCTGGGCCTACACTCCAAACACCCCCACCCCTCTGCCAGGAGTGGTTCACTCCAGCAAGGTTCACAGCAGCTTCCCACTTGCAGGGAGCTAATGGCCCGACCCTGCCGGAGTGGAAGGAGGGGACAATCAAGCCCCACCACAAATTGGGCACCTATCTGAGCATTGGCACCTTGGCAGTTTCAGCCTTAGCCTCCTGTCACTGCCCAAACAGCAAAAGGCCAATGCCCAAGGCACATCTTAACATTGCCCATCTAGCATGGGAGAGTGCCAAGGTGCATGGCCTAATACGGCGGGAACTCTGGGAGGACGATCGATGGGGCTAGGGGGATCCGGCATCCACTCTGCAGTCAGGATCAGTGGGAGTCAGGGAGAGGGACAGAGGCCCGCGATCAGGGCTGACCATGCAGATGGGAGATCTGGGGGCAGCCTGCTAGCAGCCTCAGAGAATTGCTCCCTAACTTGTGAGAGGATGTTTTCTTTGGCTGAGGGAGTCTAGACCTAGAGATTGCAGTCTCAGCATAAGGGATCAAGCATTCATGGTGAGATGAAGAGAAATCCCTTTACTCAGAGAGTTGTGATTCTTTGGAATACTCTATCCCAAAAGGATATGGTTGCTCAGTTGATTATATTCAAGGTTGAGATTGGTAGATTTTTGGTCACTAAGGGAATCAAGGGACTATGGAAATAGGCAGGACAATGGCATTGATGTAGAATTTCAACCGTAATCTTATTATTAAATGACAGAGCATGCCCAAAAGCCAAATGGCTTTTTCCTGCTTCTATTCTTGTACGTTCTTACCATTTTGGCCTCCTTTCACAACATCTCCTTCAATGTAGGAGATTCCAGAGCCTCACCTCTCCTCCTATGTCATTCTACACTGTTTTTATCATTCTCTGTTTGCAGTCAGAAGGCAAAGTCCGTTTGGTCAACTTTGCCATGTACCTCAGACCTGACATGTTACAATACAATTGGTATGAAATGTTTACTGCTTAATGTAACAGTCCAATAACTTTCTTATCATTTACAGCCCCTATCGGGAAAATAAACACCCTAATCATTTGATAAGGATAGTGTTATATTGCTGGCCATGTAATGTCATAATATCAAAAAGTGATAGATTTTATAAACAATAATCCATTGCACCAGATTACAGCTTAGGGAGATTTTGCTGAGTTGAGTCAAACTGTTTGAGTTTGTGTCAAACTTGTCTGTAACCATGAGTCTACACATACATGGAATAATGTGGAAAGACAATGCTGTGAGTATTTCTACACTCCTCCAGAGGGTGATTGTTGAGGTTCCCCGAGACTGGAATCCCATGTAATCAGTACATTGATGAAAACTTCCATTTTACACTGTCACATTTGCTGTCACTGTCACAAAACTTTTGAAAAAAGGACATCATTTAAAACCTAGTTTCACCGAATTGAATTAAGTATAATATCTTTATAAATTCCAACTATAGCCTCACTTGCCTTTATACTTTGGTGAAGAGATGGCCAAGAGGTATTATCGTTAGACGATTATTCCAGAAACTTAGCTAATGTTCTGGATACCTGGGTTTGAATCCCACCACAGCAGGTGGTGGAATTTTACACCCAATAAAAAAATCTGGAATTAAGAATCTACTGATGACCATGAGGCCATTGTCAATTGTTGGAAAAACCCATCTGATTCACTAACATCCTTTAGGGAAGGAAATCTGCTGTCCTTACCTGGTCTGGTCTACATATGATTCTAGAGCCACACTTCTTACTGTGCCCACCCCAGTCCAATGCCAGAATCATGATCAACGGGCAGCATTGGAAACGTAGAGTGACTTGGGCAGCTAGGATTGGGTAATAAATGCTGATCAGCCAGCAATGTCTACGTCCCATGAATTAAAAAAAATATTTCTGTGGAGTGCCAAATGACTCTATTTGGATAAATTGCTCATTTTTTTAAATTAAAGTTTGTTTATGATACTTTCACTTCCATTTTAATGCAATCATAATTACATATTTGGCAAAACAAACATTTAAATCTGAAGTGAAAGATAGCACTTTTCACTTCCTGTTTTGATGTCTGTATGAATTATTTCATGGGATTGGCTGCGTATCCTGTTTGTTGGTGTCATGGCTGCTGGACTCTGGAGATGCCATTGATTTAGCACCAGATTTAAGATGCATTGAAGAATGGCAACTCCATGCTACAGAGATCACTATATCACCATGGGCTGCTTTCTTCAAAGTCAGTGGTGTGAGCCATTGCTTTGCCACTGAACATAGAATCCAGCCCAACACAGATGAATGCTATCATACCACCTCAGTGATTCTTAAAAACTATATGTGAATATATTTTATTTGAAAAATCCAACATGTAAAAAATAATTTTTAATCTAAATCTGACATGTAAAATTCACAACTGAAAAGAACAGGAACATGAAGCAAAACAAGTGGACAATCAACAATAAGAATCTATTAAATGCCCCTGGGAAAAATGAATCAAACAGAGATTTACAGCCTAGAAACAAACCTTTTGGCCCAACTTGTCATGTGGCCCAGTTTTTAATCATTAAGCTAGTCCCAATTGTCCGGTTCAGATTTCTGTGGAGTTGGGCTGACAGCAGAGGCATTTGAAAATAGCCTGCAGGATCCAAATCCTCGACTTCTGCTCCTGCACCTTTCATTCATGCTGGATAATAGTATAAGTAGTGAGCCCACACCTAGGAACCTAGCAATGGATCCTGCCAGCTCCATTGCTAGGTTAGACATCTCATAGTCCCACACAATCTTCATAGAATTGATGCACTTTCTGGACAACGCATTGTTTGCAGGCACTCAGAAGGGTATTGAATTATCCTTTGGATTTATGAACACTTGGAAAGTTAGGTTTAAATATTTATACCATGCCCATATTCCACATCTATGATCTCCATGTTACCAACAGGTTCCATGTCACCTCCATGCCCATTCACCCAGTATGCATCATATTAGGAGTCAATAAATCATATAATGAAAGTAACAATTGTTGAAATTTTGAGGGAAAACAATGTCCATTCAGCAAACTGCTTTGAAAAAGTCTGCTGCTCCTACAACCCTATAAAATATCAATCAAATGAGACCATCATTATAACAGAAAAATAATTTTTACTAACTTATTAACACCACTAAATCTTGTCAAAATAAACATATGTATATCGATTGATAAGAAAGATCGTGGAATGTCAACTTATTACAACTTCAAAAAAAGTAAACAAAGCAAAGAAAATACTCCACTTCAGTTTGCTAAACAAATGCCTGCTGAACTAATGCATTTGTGAGTTTTGGACTTCAGCCAAGTATTCCTAATGAGCCAAGATAGGGAACCAGATGCCTGATTATCTGTTGCTGCTGAATTATATTTTTATGAGTTATAATAAATTATTCTTTGGTGTGATCTCTTTTGTCAATGTCTATGGATGGAATTTTATAGCCCCTCCCACTGGTGGGATCTTTCTGTTTCACCAAAGTTGATCAAGTTGTGGACGGCTCACTGCATTTTATAGCCTTATCCCCATCGCAAGAGGATTATCAAATTCTATCTTGTTTATTTGGATAAGATTAAAAGGTTAAAATAGACAAAACTCCTTTTAGTGATACCATAATGGCCCTGTCCGATTAACAATTTTAAAGGACTGTAGGAAGAGCAGTTTTTTTTCAAGCACATTCCTGAATTTTTTTATTCACCTCAACATTTCAACATATGCCATTGTTATGATATGTCTCATAGGTTCTGTACATCGTGTATATGGATTAATGGGCATGGCAGTGGTATGGTGGCATAAGGGTGTCATGGAAGGATCATGGAAATGGCATGGGGAGTGAGTTTAGGGGTAAGAGTGTGAGAGGTGAGACCTGAAGAATTGAAGCACTTTTAATATACCAGGAACAAAGTCCGTGACAACCAGAGTGGGCCTTCTAACCAGCTTGCCTTGGCAATCACCAAGGTTGCCTACAATCTGCTTCTAGGATCAACATTTCTCTTTCACACCTATACCTAATTTTTCCTCCAGGAGATAACAAGGCTTTTTAATGCAAAATAACCTGACTCAAGCTACTCACTTCAATCATGAAAATCTGTTTCAAGAGCTCATTGCGACCAGATTCAGCTTTGTATCATAATAGAGGCCTAAATAATTGCAATATCTGGAACAAAAGTTTTACTCTTGCCCATTCAAATGCATTTTCTGTATCTGAAATGTTCTACTTTTGACCATTAAAGAATATAGAGGATCTTGTCCTGTGAGTTCAACAAAGTTATGACCCATTACAGTGAATAAAGGAAACTCAAAGCCACAAATTCCAAACACACACAGGTTCTACAATTTATTTTTGAATTGGCTGTGAATTTGGCCATCCACAGTGCAGAATTAGAACTAGCGGAGTGTGGCCTCAAAATAAGGGGGAGCAGACTTAGGACTGAGTCGAGGAAGAACTTCTTCACCCAAAAGATTATGAATCTGTGGAATTCCCTGCTCAGTGAAACAATTGAGGCTACCCAGTTGAATGTTTTTAAGGCAAAGATAGATAAATTTTTGAACAGTTAAGGAATTAAGGGCTGTGGTGAGCAGGGGGGTAAGTGGAGCTGAATCCACGAAAAGATCAGCCATGATTTTATTGAATGCTGGAGCAAGTTCAAGGGCTAGATGGCCTACTCATGTTCCTATTTCTTATATCCTTATATTTTTATGCCAAAACTTTGATTTCAAATCTTGCAGTGGAAAACGGTTGGGAATAAGATTGCTAGAGAAATGTATTTAGGAACATCTTTTGAATTTTAATTTTGTTTGGTTGTAACATCAGGCCCAGATAATGCATAAGCACTTCAGCTTTCTCAGAGCAAAACTCCTCCACACTATATATTTACTAGATGCCTCACAACTACAAGCAGTTACATTAAGACAAAACACAGATATAGCTAAGAGAAAATGGATGCATGGGAGCGACTCAGAGTAAATCTTTATAATTTGTATTTTATTTTGAACGTTCATGTCAAAAAATATTTCCTGCTGTTTTGATCTGGAAATATTGAAAGTGTTGAATAACTAAACGACAGAGAAGAATGAAAATTATCAGGGCTCTGTGGTTTACCCTGTGGCTTTTCTGTTTGGAATGGCCAAAGATTTTGTTTGTATTTCCTAACATGTTTTCTGACTCCACCTAATGTCAATGAAGAACAAAACAGAGAGGTCGATAGTTCTTGCCAAAGAGTCATGAGTGGCTGGCTGACATAATACCCCAGCATGGCCTGCTCCATTTCTGAGGCCTGGTTCTCATTAGCATTGTCTGTGGTGGACTGTGAGCGCAAATCAAGGTACCCATGGCAACACTCTGGCTCTGGGCCATCATATGCTCAAGCAGCCTAGCCGGAAGAACTTAATTACATTTGGTTTGGGTGCTGGGTCACTTCAATCTTGGGAGCGTAGGAACTCAGAGGGGTACCAATCTGGATTGATTTTGTGGAGCCTGATAGAATGATTTTGCCTCTACAGGCGACACAGAAATAAAGAAGTGCTTACATTTACTCTTACATTACCCTTCTTTGGGCAGGCTACAGCTAATACTGGGCAAAGTGTGAATGGTGCATTCTCTGCCCAGTTCAATCCAGAACTGCTCTCTAGGTGCTAACAACTGTATAGGACTCTTACATAAATCGCAAAATTAGCATTGTTGCCTATTTAGAGAACTCAGCAAAACAAAAAGTGGTATAATAATGACAGGAAGAAGTGATAAGGTATTTTCCACCATTTTCATGGTGCAAATGTTCCATTTTGGGTATTTGGAAAACCTCAAAATCTCCTCCATAGTTGGTTTGGTTCAGGATGCAAGGGTAAACTACATAGAGGCAGGAGATTCCAGTAAGTCCACATTTAGAGTGCCAATGACTGATATCCTTAATGGGAAATTATTTGAACAATCGCTCAAAAATATCCAGTGTACTTTTGCATTGCATCATGAAAAATTAGATGTGACTTAAAAATTGCTTTTTATAGACTCTAAAGATGATATTAGTACTGTAATCTGTTTTGATATCTTAAAGAATAACAGACTTTTTAGAAATCTGGAATATGTTAGATATCAATGTGCAAATTAGATTTTTTGGAAAATATTAAATGCAGGCTTTGTATGACTAGCCAAAAGTTATGTGTTTTTTTTTCCTATTTGTCCATAATACATGGATATGTATTTCATTTCACAAACAAAGTTTAGATAATTAAAAAGCACACAAAGAAAAATGTAAAGAATGTCTGTGGTCTCCTTTTACTTCTAGTGTAAAAGAGGACCACAAAATTCTTTACAGAGGAAATACTCTTGCACTCTCAGGAATTTACTTTGAATTATTCTTACTCAGTAACATCCATCTACAGCTTGCTCTACTGAGCAAAATTACATACGTCCATCTTAAGAACGTAAGAAATATGAACAGGAATAGGCCATTCAGCCCATTGAACCTGCTCCATCATTTAATAAAATTATGGCTGATCTGATTGTGGTCTTAATGTCATTTTCTCGCCTGACCCCCATAACCCTTGACTCCCTTGTCAATCAAAAATCTGTCTACCTATATTAGCCTTTTAGATACAGTGACAGGCAGATGCATGAATAACCAAATCTATGCATGTGATAGATCCTGCATTTGTATGTGTTCGCAATCTATCTAACAGACAAAATTGATTTATCAAATGGATCAGTTTAATGGAAAATTGGTTTGTTTACTTTGATTTTGATCCTATTGTTGAATATTCATTGCTCATATTAATTTTATGCAGAAATCTTAAAACGATTGACTTTTGTGCCATGCACAGGAATCGTTCAGTATAGCGGTGCTGTCTTTTGAGAGCTTAGCTGCTATAGAAAAGCCATACTTCTCTTTCCAATGTATTCCAGTGCTTGAACTCATTTCTCCAGCATCTAAAGACAGGCACACTGACAGAACGTTTTGTATTTTAGATTTACTTTTATACAAAATAGCAAGCATTGTGTTAAAAAATCAATTACTAAATAAGATTATTAAGTAGTACCATTTATTCATTACTCTTAAACCTAGACGTATTGTCAATGGCAAGTGTAATTACTGAATGTGTAATGTATTTCGTAAACATTTTCCCTGATCAAAGTCATTGAATTGTGTGTCACATATCATTTTGCACTTTTATCATATCAGTGGGACTGACAGGTCTCTAATCTCAGTCTCAGTGCTTTCACCCTTCTTGAACTTTGCCACCATGTAGGTCATTTTCTAGTCACCTGGGACCAGCGCCTGGTCCAGTTAAATCCTAGAGAGTCGATAGATGCGATAATAGCTGTAGGCACATTTCTTCAAAACTCTGGGGAGAAGACAGTGTGAGCCATAAGATTTGTTTGGATTGGGTTTCCATAAATGTAACACAATATTGGCCACAAACTACACACGGCACTGCAAAATGCAGTAAAAGTTTTTACTGGATTTAATACAGAGAAGATTAAAATAATAATAAACAGAAACAACACCTGGAAACCTTCTGAATATTGAATTGCTTCAAGCGCAATTTTCATATGTGTTTTGCGAGTGTAGGAACAATGATAGACATGAAAAATTCATTCAGTTTGTTACACACAATTTTGATACTATGTGATATTATATACACTCTGCTTCCCACACAAACCACGTCGTCTCCTGGGAGAGGCAAAACTGAACCCCAAATTTTACATTTTATCATTGCAAACCAGAAACAATATAATGCTCGTGTTGAGAGCAGCTTAGACATAACTGAGGAAAATAAGCTGATCAACAACTTCTACAAAGATCCTGATTTCAGCCCACAGCATAAATAATAATTGTTTATTATTTATGTCCTTGGGAAAATAATCATTCTTTTCAAATTGGATGATTGGGAGAATTGATCAAGACAAGCCTTTGGAGGAATTAAGAAAAACTTTCACAATAGTTCAGAAACCAGAACAGTTGATTGAACCTTTCATCAAGCAACACCTCCATTTTGTCACTTTCAGACCATAAGAATTATGGATAGAAAATCAGTCCAACTCCAAATTCCTAGTGTTGATGTGTGTGTCAGAAAGTTGTTATAAATAATTAGTTGAGATATAATATTGAATTTTCTGGCTCTTTTCGTTCACAGAAAATGAAGAATAATTTAAAAATCAATATCATGAATGTGTTCCTTTTTATTTATATTTCATCAATTTTCAACAAATACAATTGAAGTTAGAGAAAATTAGTAATGCCACACCATTGCTATTTGCCATGCATTAAAAAAATCCGCTGTGCTACAACTATGAAAAAAATGAATATTTAAGACCAGAATAAATTCTGTGGTGATTACTAATTGGGCTTACAGCAGAAAAGTGCTGTCTTGAATGCAGAAGCTTCCTTTTTTATGGTAATTTCTTTCAAAATATCAATTTTTTCAATTTTATTAAAACCTTCTAGTATGTCCAGGCCACATTAGGGACAAAGAGGAATTAAGTTTGGCCAGTGCTAGTCTGAGTCAGCCCTGGAAGGTGCATCACATGAACTTGGGCATTACTATGTTTCACTTTGCATTTTTGTTAGGATTAAAAAGCTTTGTTCACATTCAGTGCATCCCAAATGCAATTTGCTTAAACTGCGAGCTCGGCAATGGGGCTGGTGCATGGTCTGGAATATCACAATGGCTCGTACTTGGGATAGAGTGATATTGAAATTCTGATGGGCAAGCGGTTGCTGTTAAAATTAGCATGTTGCTGCATGTTGATCCTCCAATCTTACACTAATGAAGGAAGTCGAGTTGAGCCTCATTTCTGTGGCTCTTTCATCAGATCTTTCCCATTTCAGTTATCCTAGAAAGAATCTGCAAGATGTGTTCTGAAAGGTTAACACCACCATTCAAGCAATGGAGTCCATTGTGGGCATCAAGTCAAATTTGATTGGTGATGTTTCCCTTTCCCTATCCAAAATAGTAACACTCACTCAAGGCAAGCAGCTGAACAGAAAAGAAAACCTATCTTCATATAATAATTGGGTGTAGAAGAACAATAGTTATGCAATGACAGAGTCCATTTTGCCTATTCATTGTATGCCATCACTGTGAGTTGAAAGCTTGATGCTGCTTTGCTGATTCTTATGTGGATGAAGATCTTTACATTATCCTCCCTAGAGATGTTGTTTCCGAAATAGAGGAGGTTGGTGACGTCCTCAGCGTTCTGATTTCTGGTGATGATGGCAAGACATTGCTGCCATCCAGTCATCACCAGCTTTGATCTCCTTGTAGCTGATGTAAAATCCAACCTTGGCATTGCTATTCTCAAGATGGGTCTTGGAGCATTCCGATTCTTCAACTAGAAAGGCAATATTGCCTGTGATATCCAGGTCTGTCAACTGATAACGTTCATAGTAAGAAGTCACACAATACCAGGTTAAGGTCCAACATGTTCATTTGGTAGCAAACGCCACTAAGTTTTGGGGCTTTGCCCCTTCGTCAGGTGAGTGGGGAGTTCTGATCACAAACAGGGCTTATAAAGGCACAGGCTCAGTTTACAGAATACTGATTAGAATGCGAGTCTTTACAGCTAATCAAGTCTTAAAGGTGCAGACAATGTGAGTGGAGATAGCATTAAGCATAGGTTAAAGAGATGTGTATTGTCTCCAGATAGGACAGTTAGTGAGATGTTGCAAGCTCAGATAAGTCATGGGGTTTACAAATAGTGTGACATGAACCCAAGATCTTGGTTGAGGTCGTCCTCATATGTGCAGAAATTGGCTATCAGTTTCTGCTCAGGGACTCTGCACCGTCGTATGTCATGAAGGCTGCCTTGGAGAACGCTTACTCGAAGATCAGAGGCTGAACGCCCATGACTGCAGAAGTATTCACCAACAGGAAGAGAACAGTCTTACCTGGTGATTGTCGAGTGGTGTTCATTCATCCATTATCGTAGCAGCTGCATGTCTTCCCAATGTCCCATGCAGACACTATGACAACGGATGAATGAACACTATTTGACAATCACCAGGCAAGACTGCTTTCTTTCTGATGGCGAACACTTCAGTGGTCACAAGCATTCGGTCTCTGACCTTCAGGTAGACGTTCTCCAAAGCGGCCTTCATGACATACGACAGTGCAGAGTCACTGAGCAGAATCTGATAGCCAAGTTCCGCATACATGAGAACGGTCTCAACAGGGATCTTGGGTTTATATCACACTATTTGTAGCCACCATGACTTGTTTGGGCTTGCAACATCTCACTATCTGTCCCGTCTGGAGACAATACACATCTCTTTAATGTATGCTTAATGCTATCTCCATTCACATCATCTGCATCTTTAAGATTTGATTACTTGTAAAGACTTGCATTCTAATCAGTATTCTGTAAACTGAGCGTGTTACTTTATATGTACCGTTTGTGATCAGAATTCCCCACTCACTTGATGAAGGGGCAAAGCCCCAAAAGCTAGTGGTGTTTGCTTCCAAATAAACCTGTTAGACTTTAACATGGTATTGTGAGAACTCTTACTGTATTTACCCCAGTCCAATGCCAGCATCTCCACATCACAACTGATAATGTTGCAGGGGGATACCAAAGTCTCCATTCAGAGTAGCTGGAGAATGGACATCAACAGGCAGAACAAGACTTGGCAAAATACATTTAAGGAGGACCTTCGAGCATGGAATGCTACTTGGGCTGGATCGAAAGAAGAGCAGTACCATTGGTGAAGTTTTGCTGCCCATTGTTCTGTATGACACTAGAGGAGACAAGTCTAAGTCAAAGTCATTGTGGGTAAATGATTGGGAATAAAATTGATTGCTTTTAGTGCATTTTAAATTTTCTGGTACATCTTTGACCAGCTGAGATTGATATTCTCATTGAGTGAGTCAGACCTTAGAATTTGCTCACCAAAGGAGTGCATTAGTACCATTGGAAGGGTTTGTGACAATGATCTCTCTCTGTCAACAAAGCCACTTGAGATGACATGGAATATCATCTTTCCATAAGTAAAGCATAAGGTCAACATAAATTTAGACAGTGTTGATCCTACCACTGTCCCATTTCAAAGAAGGCCAGCTCTACCATTTTAGTTGGACTCTTCCTTTCATTAATATTTGTGGCAAGAAAGATTGGAGAAAACAAAATGACAACAGTACAAATTCTCATAAATCTCCTATAATTATTTAATTTCAGCATGAAATAAAGAATGCAACCTCAACAACAATACAGATAGTTTGGGAATAGCTGACCGCAGTTGAAATGTTTTATAATTTTGACCAAGTGTCATTTTTCAGGTTGTCAGAGTTGTATAAACAGCTGATAACTACTAGTTACAGAGTAGTTTACTCTCAGAATGTTTATTGGATTGCAAGCTTATTGAGTGATACTGGCAGATTAAAGCATTCATACGAAATTCCTCTGCTATTTTAAAATTAGCCCATTAATGACTGTAAGCCAATTTAAAAACATATGCATCCTTATTAAAGTACTAAACAGAACAATTTTTATGAAAGTTAAAACTAATTTCATTTCTTTTAGTCAAGTTGAACTTAGTTGTTTTAATAACGTAAACACAATGGAAAAGAATAAACATTATGGGCCAAATCTTCTAACAAGTGATAATCACCGGAGGATTGCCACTTCATTCCTTTTTTTGATATAGGCTATGACTTTCCACGGTGGCAAGAGGCAGCACATCACTTGCTGGCAGCGAGATCTTACGATCCTCTGTTGTCAACAGAGTTGTGGTTGAACACACCCCTTGCCAGCAGGAAACCTGCAGTAAGGATGCGCTATCAGTAAGATCCACAGGCCTAAATGGCAGCAAGCTTTCAGCAACAGTGTTGAAGCTTCACATGATTTGCCTGGAATTCTGAACTGATCTTCTTCAGAAACGCGGAGTATACCTATTTTCAAAGACCTTCCTTATAGGATATGATCATCAGGGGAAGTCAAGCCACTCCTTCTTTTACAGCATTAACTATCTTTTTTTTTAAATGAACTTACTTTGCATTAAGTTGATCTTTCTTTACACCCTTGCTATAACTGTAACACTACATTCTGCACTCTCTCTTTTCTTCTCTATGAATGGTCTGTAGTGCAGGCAAGAAACAATACTTTTCATTTATGTTAATACATGTGACAATAATAAATCAATTCAACTCAAATCAAGTCTTCGTTTACTATCACACTGAAAAGCACACGGTCATTTAACTAGATTTTCAGTGTGTTAGTAAATGAATGTGTGAAGTAAATGGGTAGATTGGTGGGTGGCAGGGTGGGTAGGGCAGCAGGTGGTTGTGACAGGGTGGTGGGTGGCAAGATGATAGGGTAGCAGCATGAATGGTGGCAGGATGGGTGACGTGGAAGGGAGACAAGGCAGGTTAGATGGAGTGGTAGAGTGATCAGGCTGGCAGAGTGCTCTCTGCGAGGGGTGGTAGGATGGATAAGATGCCAGTTATATAGGGTGGCAGAATGGTAAGATAGTGAGGTTGGGCCAGTTCAGGAGGAGGAATCAGAAGATTGGGGTGAATTGGACAGTCGGGGGGTGGAAGGGAGCATTGGTGAGGAGTTAGAGAAGTTTGAGAGAAGCAGGAATTGAAGGGGAGAAAGAGGGTCATCAGAATCTTGGGTCGGTGGGGAGTTGTAGGGTCAGGTGGAATTGGAGGTCAAGGGAATTGAAGGATCAGCAGGGAGTTGGAGGGCTGCAGAGGGAGCTGGAAAGTTTGGGGAAATCGGAGGGTTAGGAGATCAGAATGTCTGGGGATCAAAGGGTTGGAGTAGTGTTTGAGGGTCAGGGTAGAGTTGGAATGTTGGGGTAGGAATGTTGGGGGAATCGGGGTGAAGTTTGGAGTGACCAGGAGTTTGATTTATTTTTTATCAGTCTAGCATTTCCTAGATAACAATCAAAGTAAGTGAATCAGAATCCTCCAAAGTCTCCAAATCTAAATAACAGCTGGAACATTTCGGAGGGTTCAGGGATAGGGGGATTGCCCATTAATAGAGGAAACTTCCTGATAAATACACGTGGAATCCTTGCATTGGGACATCTGACAAGTCCCCAGTACGTCTTCTGAGGTACCCCCAGTGTATGATTATCCAGAGACTGGAAAATCATAGCTTATTGAACTAGGTGCAATAAACTGGGCATTATACACTCAATTTTAATATGGATAATTATAAGGCAAATGTCACCATATTAGGACCCATCAGCAGGAAATGCTGTTCATCTCTTTCTCAATGCTCTGTAAATTGAAAATCTATTTGGTGAGAAAGTGCAAACTCTGCATTTTCACTGATGAGCCAGAGTATTAGTGTAAATATTGTACTCCGTAACAGTGTAGAAAATTAGAACTACAGTGGTTCAAAAAGGCCACTCATGAGCACCTTCTCAAGGACAATCAGAGATCAGTAACAAAAGCTGACCTTTTCTAAGCAATATCACTGCTGATTAGGTCGAGCAGGATTTCATAGAAAATGCCATGGACTGTATATGCGATTCTAATAATCTCCATCATCGGAAAATGCAACCGCAATAATCAACTAAAATGTCCACAACTTATGAAAGAATTAAAAAAAACATGTTGCCACAGTGGATTAGGTGCTGAGTTCCTAATATTGCCCATAATGGCATCACATGACACAGATTCTAATCTTCCATTTCTTATATTGTGAATTATCAATCTTAACTGTGCTTTTATGATAAATTAGAAAGCGTAAGGCAAGTTCTCCTTCACACAGAGGGAAGGTCTGGAGTCTGATATTTAATTCAGGCCTCTTTGGGGTTGGGTAGTGCAAAGGCCTAGGAACAGGTCTGCCTCTCGGCAGACAAAGCACAGTTCAAGAATACCGTAAAGAAAATGGAGGAGATGAATAATCTTCAGAAATTTTCCCAAACTGGCTTTTGGACAAAACATTTTACTTGTCCTGGGTATGATTCTATTACGCAACAAAAATTGAATTGATTTCCATCAATGTTTGGGGACGATGATTAAATTTTGTATCATTCCAACATGTGATAATATTGGTTTAAATTCAGTTAATTTATATCAGCAATGTTGGGTTTAAAAACAAAAAAATTGTTGATAGGCTTGAGTGAATTGGGAATGGTTAGGATTTTCAGATCAATTTGACCTGTGTTGACCCTAGCCCATTGAACTTGATCCCAGATCAAATCACTGAAATTGTGAGGCTACCATCTATAGTATCAAATAGAAAAATAACTCTACCCTACATTTTTCATCAATCATTGGCTTGCATTTCTTTAAATACAACGTTTTAAACTGTCGACTTTAAAATGCCAGACCTAGCCATTGAAAGTCGAGTTGCAGCCTGGAGCAGTGATACCGGTGGAGCTTGCAAATGTTTAACATTTCAGCCCTATCTATAATGCGCTCGCTGCTAATTATTGATGTCATGATCCATATATGTTTCATATTACACAGTGCCTCATATATCAACAATCTGAATTTGTTATGTGGTAAAGTCTTTTTTTTAAATCAACCACATGTGCAGGTTACAATGTCTGCTGATGTTGGTTACCTCATCTCATGCACTGTACATCTTTCTACAGCTAATATATTAGCTCGCACAAAGCAACCATTTACATTTAGATCAAATGTCTGCAGAGTTGTGAATATCAAGTAGGCAGCTGAATATTGCCAATGAGAGTTGGGAATCCTGTCTGCCTGCCATTCCTTCAAAGTTACAAAACGGGCAGCTTAATGCTAGGAGCTAATAGCAAGCCTGTATATTTGATGTAGAGCTGTGCTGTTGTCTTGGGTTAGTTATGGACTCAAATAATGTGAAAGGGGGTTGGGAAATTTACTTTAAAATTTTACTTGCAAGTCAATCCTGTTTTGAACAGTTTATCAGGAGAAGCAAACATTGCTCATTATTAAATGAGAAGACTGCTGAAAATCCAAAATTAAAAAGGTGGGACATGCACAACAGGCTGAACAACAGATGAGAAAAGAAGATACTTATATTCTTGGTACCCTACACCTTTCTCATCGCATCCCCATGTTAACTAACCTGCTGTATTTTAGCAGCATTTTCTGTCCTTATCACACATTTCAGGTGGCTGACAATTTACAAATAACATATTATCCAGAATTTACTTACATCAGATGCATGGATGCGACTGTATAAATTGTTACTGTTGCCATGGCTATGAGAATTCTTTAGTCTGCTTCTTAAACTTTTTGCATGTATTCATTTGATTTTTTTCTTTGATTTTTTTTTAGTGTCTCACAGTATCACTTTCCTTGATGTATTTGCGAAGCACGGAATTGGTCTTGAAAGGAAAGTAACCCCTCCAGGCAAAATATTTTCCTCAGATTGCCTTTGAGATGCTTGCTGCAGGGGAAAAGATTTTGGAACTGTTTCAAATTCAATAGGCGAGGAGATTTTCTTCAAACAATCTCAGTACATTTAACACTTCAATGGTCATGCTGTTGATACCAGCAACCACTAATTAATGTCATACAGAGAACCTGCAAAGCATATATTAAATAGATTTTTTTTATTGCAACTTCTTATTTATATTGCAGTAAAGCTTATGTGCATTCTAAAACCGTGATATTCTGCAGGTAAGGCTGGAGGTGGGAGCATCATCCTCAATAGAGAGGTTTAATGAGGAAGCATCCAATTTACTAATTCTAGCTTGTTTGCTGGGGGCTTACTGCTTGCTGCTCTTCATACAATCACCTTTGTATCATATTGCTTTTAGTGATATGAATTGTCTGCGGTCCCACTGCAATCCAGATTGGATTGTGTGTCCGTCCAGTCACTGATACCGGCCTCCCTGTGCTGTGATAATGGTTTTGGTGGGCAATCAGTTGCGATGCCTTTTCGACTTATCTCCCATAATAGATTGTCCTCCTCAGGCAAAATTGAATAACCTGAGACATGGCCTGAAGGCAGGCGATGAGAATTCAATAAGTCTATGGGGTCAATGTCTTGTCATTTTGCCAAGCAAGTAATTATTCTACACTAACATTCTGTAATAGGAGCAGGAAACTGCTGGTTACACCTTCATCCCGGTGCCTAGGGAAGTCACCTTAGCACGAATACTCTTAAACAAGTTCTTTCTCTCTCCTTCAAATGCCCCCTTGTGCGCCTTTGCATTTTTTCGCTATGTTTCGAAATTGATACCGAGATTCTTGCAAGAAGCAGTGCACGATGAAGCAGTGGGAATTTTCAGATTTTAATTGCTGTTTTTAAATGATGTTTTTCTGAAGGAGCCAATTCACCTCGATCAAAGCCAGAGGGAAAAAAAAGGAGGTTTTCCTCTTGAGGTCAATGTGCAAAGGAGTAATGAATAAGCTCAGATAAGAGCAGAATAAGCACTTTCCATGACTGATTGTCGATTGATTAGAGAAGGGATGTCTCTAGACAGTCACCCTTCAGTATTCCTTTTGACAAGTGAGTGCAGCTCCTGACAAGAAAAAGTGTTTTAATCTGCATCAATTTGGTTTGTTAACTGTGACAAAACTCAAGTTAATACTGATCATGTCCAGCTGTCAATGTTGATTTACATCCCAGATATTAGAAAATCCAACTCTTCAAATGCACTTCATTCTTAGGGAGATAATACCAATTATTGAGGACATTTAGACTAGCTTGTACTTGCATGATTTTGGTGGCCTTTGCATATGCTAATGTCAATTTCCTTAATAAATATCAAAAAGCTTTTTGTTTCTTTGGCAATTTTTCTTTCCCATTGTGAAGCTGGTAGTTTGTTATGGCATTCATCTTCATTTGTATTATATCCTGTTAAGCTTTATAATGTATATCATATCACCCTTGACCCTTGGAGGATTTGTGGGAAATCCTGTTACACTTTTTATAGTCCAGGGTAATTACCTCTCCTAATGATTCTGCCAAAAAACAAGCTATATCCCTGCTGATTAGGTCGAGCAAGATTTTATA
Organism: Sphyrna mokarran; assembly: GCA_024679065.1. Classification (NCBI taxonomy): domain Eukaryota; kingdom Metazoa; phylum Chordata; class Chondrichthyes; order Carcharhiniformes; family Carcharhinidae; genus Sphyrna; species Sphyrna mokarran. Next base: position 119,765,726 of record JAGIQG010000001.1, on the reverse strand, counting down.
GGAGATGCCATGGAATGTATATATACTTCTAGTAGTCTCATCATCAAAAAAATACAGCAGCTACATAATAATCAACTAAAATTATATAATGAATATCATATTTGGGTTTAATAGATGGTAAAGTCACTATTGATTATTTTTGGACAAAATAAAGGCAAAAATATTTATTCTTTTATTAATTTGTTATTAAGTGGGATATGTAACATACAAACCATAGTGCATTAACAAAATTCATGGTGACAGGTGCGACATTATGAGACGATATTTACCCTGTGCCTATTATTTCATTTTAAGCAGTAAATAATTTTCTTCTCTGTCTTGTTAGATGACCCCTGACACAGTGGCCACTGAAGTTTGGTACTGTCCATCTCGGCTGGGTGACAGGATGCACCTATAGATGGCCTCTTCTGCTGAATCTGCTACTGGGGGAAATTACTCAATTTGAATAATGATGACAGCAGACACATGTGTTGTGAGGGGCTGAGTTCAAGGGGACTGCTGGGGGCCAATAAGCAGGAGGTGTTTTTAGAGGCTCCTTTTCCTTTATAAATGTAAGCACAGAAATATGAGTGATGAAAGAGTGGCGATGGCAAATAGCACTCTATAGACAAGAAGTGCATGTATTCAGAAGCTTTTTAGTAAGACGTAAATGGCTCAACGGTCATGATGACATGGCAATTAATATACAATTATATAAAGTGTTCAGGAAAATAGAAAAGGAAACAAGGAAGAGGGGGAGTCAGTAATGATTAGGGAAGATATTGTAATATTGGAAAGCATGGATTTCTTTGAGGAGGCTGAGGAGGCAGTTTATTTGGTTGGAGTTGAGAAGCAATCAAGGTAAGATCATGCTATTTGGGATATTCTGTCAGCATCCAAATGGTGAGAGAGAAGTAAAACAACAAATCTGCAGGGAAATCACAGAGATATGCAAGAACTACAAAGTGGAGATACTGTTGGACTTCAATTAACAAAATATTGATTAGGTTAACGTTAGAATGAAACATAAGGAGGGGGCATAATTTCTGAAGTGTATTCAGGACAACGTCTTTGGTCAGTATGTTCGAGACCCGACTAGAAAGAAGGCATTGCTGCCTCTGATGCAGGGAAATGATGCTGACTAACTGGCCCAAAAAAAGTGATCATTGTACTAGATTGGTTTAGATTGATAATGGAGGAGAGCAAGGAACAGTCAAAGAAAGAACTTCTAAATGGAAAGCGGGCTAATTTTGACCTGAGGAGAAGGAACCAAGCCAGGGTAAAATGGAAACAGTGACTGACAAGAAAAACTGTCACAGAACAATGGCTGATCTTTAAGGAAGAGATTCTTCAGATACATACGAGGTACATTCCAACAAGGGCAAAACGTAAGGGAGGCAAAAACAGGACTTCTTGGATGACGAAGATAGAGGTTATAATGAAACAAAGAAGAAGGGTGACGAATGCACGTTAGATGAATTATTCAGCTGAAAATCAAGTCAAATGTAATAGACTGAGTGCGAAGCTAAAGAGAAATTTAAGCCTGACATGCAAACAGTAAACAGGTAGTAAGAGGTGGAGTGGGTCCTAGAAGGGACAAAAAAGGTGATATATGCTGAGAGACACAGACAGGACAATACTTAATGGGTACTTTGTATTGGTGTTTACTTAGGAGGAGGAAATGGATAAATGATCAGTGAAGCTGAGATAGTGGCCAGAATTTTGCCACCCTGCCCACCACGGGAATTGATAATGGGACAATGGGAAGGCCTATTGACCTCGGGCAGGATTTTATGATTTCAAAGCAAGTGAGACTGTAAAATCCTGCCCAGTGACTGGAAGTTTCCCGTCCCATCCACCATGGGATTTGTAGAGGGCAGGGGCTAGCCCATGCAAAAGCCGTTGACCTCGGGTGAGAATTTCTGGTCTTGGGGCAAGCATGAAAAGTCCTGTCCAGCGAAGGCAATAAATAGTGCGAACATTGAAAGGCAGCGGATACTGGAAAGGTCGGATAAGCTTTGGACATATAAGTTGGCTGGTCCCGAAGGCTTGCGTCTCAGGTTGCTAAAGGATGGAGAGATTAGCTTTCCTAATTTTGCCAGAGGTGCCGAGGGATTGGAAAATGGTAAATATGACAGGAATGACCAGGAATTCATTGGCATGACAATGGAGTTTACAAAAACAATCAGTAATCTCAAGAGAAAATTTAAGTGACACCTGAAGAAAATAAACTTGTAAGGCATTGGGGACTGAGTTAGAGGATGAGAATGACTGGATTGTTCAAGGGGGAATGAGTATAGACTCAGTGGCCTGAATCACCACTACATTGCCATATGACTCTATTATTCTTCAACATCAAGCTAGTGATCACAGCACATACAGCCTATTCTGTACTAAGTACCAGTGGCAATAAAGATTAATACCACAGTACCAGCAAGAAGCAGGAGGAAGCTGGGAACAAGGTATTCCAACTGCAGGGCACTAAACCATTATTTAAGGTGACACAATGGCACTGTGGTTAGCATTTCAGTCTCACAGAACCAGGCACGCAGGTTCAATTCCAGTGTTGGGTATTTGCACGTTCTCCCCCTGTCTGCATGGGTTTCTTCTCGATAATCAGATTTCCTCCCACACTCCAAAGATATGCAGGTTAGGTGGTTTGGCCATGCTAACTACATAGGGTTACGAGGATAGGGACTGAGTAAGATGCTCTTCAGAGAATGGGTGCAGACTCTATGGGCTGAATTGCCGCCTTCTACACAGAAGTGACTCTATCATCTATGGTTTTGGAACGATATCCTATAACCCCTTTTGCAACTTTTGTCAGCCCTCTCCCATCCTCTCACCCCTTCTCTACAACACTCTTCTTCAGAATTATTCTTCCTCACATCAACATCATGTCAGGTTCCAAACAATGAACATGATCAGCATGCCTCCATGGTTCTCTTCCAGGCAGTCCAAGAATGATAGGAAGTGCTATTTCACAGAGAAGACCCTTCCTGTTCAAGACGGCCTGGTCAGAGACCACAGAGGAGGTGACCTGCCTTGAGTCCAGCAATGAACATGGATCCAGGGCTGCAAAAGGATTGATAACTTCTTCCAAGCTGCCAGGTTAAATAGTATGGCATTGCATCAAAGGGCCTCTCATGATGGCACCAACCATGGAACTTAATAAGTAGGCGGATAAATCAGGCTGCAGAATGCGGGCTCGTCTTTAGTGTGACACTCGAGGCAAGATCCTGTGACAGCAATGCCCAATAAAACAATTGGGTACTAATTAGAGTGTGGGGTCAGTGTGGGGCATGGGATTCTTGCGAACAATGGAGCTTAGTGTCTCTGACATGCCATCAAATCTCCACTTTCTCATCCAGGATAATGCGTCATTCTTTATCTCCAAGATGGTCAAGATCAGAGAAGGTATTCCAGACTTCAAGGCCTTGACACCATTTGAAGAGGAGGCCAGGGAATTTGTGGGGGAAGCAAGTAGCCAGTTCATTGTGGATGGCGAGGCTGAATTAACCAGGGGTTTCTAACCTGGTATTGAGATGTAGGCAGGAATTTTACCACCTCACCCAATGCAAAATTGGGGAAGGCGAGGCTCGCAGAAAGGAAACCCAGTCTCAGGTGAGATTTTACAAGCCTTGCCTGAGCGAGATCATAAAACCCCGCCCATAGACATGCAAGAAACACATGTGAAATGTAGTTTTTTGATGGAATGCATGCCTCTTTAGTGCCTTTCTTTTTATTCTCCACGCAGGTCTTCACCACAGTGTGTAAAAGTCCAAGCCCATTGGAAAAAGCAGTGATTCCAGCTGTGAGGTTGATATCCTGAGGCTCTGCAGTTGTTTGCCTAACGCTCATCCTCCACTAGTTCTGTTACACTCACCTGGTTTCAGAGAGTTCACACATAGAAACAGAGGGCACAAGCTGGTGAACACCACAGAAAGATAGCAACAGCTGAGGAGGAGGACCATGCCAGTCAGGGGCCCTGACAGTGGAGGAACTGTTGGGGACCAAGACCTCATGCTGATAGTAAGATTCTGGTCTCGGCCAAGCTAAATCTGCTGGAGATGCAAAGATAGGCAGGGGAAAATCTGGCAGTGGGTTACAGAGACATGAAGTCTTGTGCACAGAGTGGAGGAAACATCCAAACTTTAAGGTCTACAATGGCTCTTGCATGTGAGTGCATGGCTTCCACTGCGTGGAGATTGGCAACGGTCATGGAGAGTCCAGTCTATCAAAAGGACCATATGTGCTCAGACTTACATTCCATCATTCCATACTGGCCAAGGGTTCAGTACATCACTGACTAGCCAAGAGGGGATCGAAGTACCTGGACCTCCGCTCAGGTGCTCCTTCTTCTCAGTGACACAAGGAGGTGCCATTGTGAACTGCTAATGCAGAGCAGGACCAGCTAACTGTGCTGGGGCTTCTTCTAAGGGCACCCGCAATGTAAGCAAATGCTCCTCATTCCATCTGCCCATGATTCCAGTGCCGGCAGTATGCAGGCCTGGTGAAGGTGCCACTGCCCCTGTGCAGAAAACTATCAGACGGTTGGAACCCCCATGGCCTCAGCCTATCAGAAAGCTGCTGCCAAGGTCATTGTAGATAATGGGGTATCACTGCCTGTCTTCTACTCAGCTGCAGATTTTGTGGTTGCAGTAAGATGTCACAGATGTAAGATGCAAGTTAAGATATTTTAAGAGTACAGTAGTGTTTTTGGTTTTAAGACACTGTAAATGTCTGCGCATGCGGGCATTTTATTATAATCATTTCACCTGAATGTTGTGTGCATCATGCATTTTTGGAAAATCTTCGATGAGCAGCATATTGAACTGCCATGCTTTATCATCAGTAATGACTGATGAAGGAAGTCTGGTGGCCCTCCAAATATACTAAGCCAAGAAGAATTGCTGAGGTTATTGCCTAGTGTGACTGTTTGTGCAATTATGCTGCCGTCATTGTGGGCAAGGAGCAGAAAGTTCACTCTTAACGGCTTCAGTGCAATTGTGAAGATTGCATCCTGGGCAGCCGTCATATCTTGAGATTTTTTGTGATAAGATTTTATTTACCTTGGCCTTTTAGGAGGTAGAGGATGGAGGGAGTGAGGTAGCTCTGATATAAGCCAACAGATATGAGGCACACACTGAACAGGGACTATTGCTGCAACTACCACATGATTCTGGCCGAATGGAAAACTCCTACTTTTACCTTTGCCAGAGGCATAGCAGAAGAATTTATGAGTTGACAATCAACTTGCCTGGCTGCATGCTTGCCTTTTGTGGCCATTAAGTCTTGGGATAGAACTCGAAATTGGAATCCCAGAGGCAGAGAGGTTTTCCACTGTGCCACAAAACGTCCTTGTAAGACAAGCTACAACTTCACCAGTCACTTTCTTCTCAACTTTCACACTAAAAACTAACACACATTTCTCTTCATTTGAAGTGCTAAAAATGTTGAGCTGTCTCTTTTACTTCCTGAAGAAGTCAGATGGACTCAAAATTTTCGCTGGAATATTATCACCCTGCCAGCAAAGGGAATTGGAATGGGCAAACGACGGAGAATGGGAAGGTCCATTGACTTTGGGTGGGATTCTATGGCTTTGGGACAAGTGAAGATATAAAATCCCACCCATTAACTCTACTTCAGTCTCCCCAGCTCTGCTGAGCTTTTCTGTTTTTATTTCAGATTTCCAGCAGATTTTCCAGTATTTTGCTTTTATATATTAGATCCGCTAGATTCACTATCATGGGTGAGGAGAGTCCAGTGTGGAATCTACTCATCATATCTGATCTTTAGGTGTCCATTCAGCATCTGAGATATGGGCACAGCACCAGTTAATTTCTATCCAAAGTAGCCCAATTTGCACAGGGGTGGACAGAATATCTTTTCATCCCAAATTTAACTTCTGACATCCCAGAGAGAACTGAGCCAAGTTAAGACTGAAGCAGTCACAACAATCTTCAGCCAGAAGTGCCAAATTCAGGGTTTACCCCGAACTCAACTGGAGATCTCCAGCATCACAAATGCCATTTGATTCACTCAAGAAATGACTGAAGGCTTGACTTCAAGTGTTATGGACCCTGACAGTATTCCAGCAATATTACTGATAGCCTCATCTCATGAATGAATAAAAAAAGAGAATGATTTCCCACATTAGTACCACAAAAGGACATGAAGTTCTTCCTTTGCCTCAACATAACATGGAGAAAGCAAAAAGATATAATAAATATTGCTGAAAAGAGAGGCATGATGCCAAAAGCTTATCACCAAATGGAATATATTCAAATATAGTCCCTCTTTTGAATTACCCAGGAACTTGGAAAGCCCATTAGTTCCCCATTAGTCCTTAAATAGCAATGCTACAACCAATCAGAATTGACTTGCTATCTAGAACATAGATCATAGAACATTACAGCGCAGTACAGGCCCTTCGGCCCTCGATGTCGCGCCGGCCAGTGGACCCTCTAACCTAAACTATTCCAATATCATCCATATGCCTATCCACCGAACATTTGAATGCCCCCAAAGTAGGCGAGTCCACAACTGTTGCAGGCAGGGCATTCCACGCTCTCACCACCCTCTGTGTAAAGAACCTGCCTCTGACATCCGTCCTATAACTACCATCTCTTAATTTAAAGTTATGTCCCCTCGTGTTGGTCATCACCATCCGAGGAAAAAGGCTCTCACTATCCACCCTATCCAATCCCTTGATCATCTTATACGCCTCAATTAGGTCACCGCGTAACCTTCTTCTCTCTAATGAAAATAACCTCAGGTCCCTCAGCCTTTCTCATAAGGCCTTCCCACCATACCAGGCAACATCCTGGTAAACCTCCTCTGCACCCTTTCCAATGCTTCCACATCTTTCTTATAATGCGGCGACCAGAACTGTACGCAATACTCCAAGTGAGGCCGCACCAGAGTTTTGTACAGTTGTAACATAACCTCACGGCTCCTAAATTCAATCCCTCTACCAATAAAAGCTAACACACCGTACGCCTTCTTAACAACTTTATCAACCTGGGTGCCAACTTTCAAAGAGCTATGTACTTGTACCCCAAGATCCCTCTGCTCGACAACACTATTAAGGGTCCTTCCATTAGCCCTATATTTCATATGCCTGTTATTCCTACCAAAGTGAATCACCTCACACTTATCCGTATTGAATTCCATTTGCCACCTCACGGCCCAGCTCTGCAACCTATCTATGTCCCTCTGCAAACTGTAACATCCATCCTCGCTGTCTACAACTCCCCCCACTTTGGTATCGTCAGCAAATTTACTAATCCAACCCTCTACACCCTCATCTAGGTCATTTATAAAAATGACAAACAGCAGTGGCCCTAAAACAGATCCTTGAGGTACACCACTTGTAACTGCACTCCAGGTTGAATATTTCCCATCAACCACCACCCTCTGTCTTCTATCAGCTAGCCAATTCCTAATCCAAACTGCTAAATCACCTTCAATCCCATGCATCTGCACTTTCTGCAGTAGCCTACCATGGGGAACCTTATCAAACGCTTTGCTAAAATCCATATACACTACATCAACTGCCTTACCCTTATCTACCTCTTTGGTCACCTCCTCAAAAAACTCAATAAGGTTTGTGAGGCACGACCTACCCTTCACAAAACCGTGCTGACTATCCCTAATCAATTTATTCCTCTCTAGATGCTTATAAATCCTATCCCTTATAATTCTTTCCAAGACCTTGCCCACAACAGAAGTCAGGCTCATCGGTCTATAATTTCCAGGATGGTCTCTACTCCCCTTTTTGAACAAAGGGACAACATTTGCCATCCTCCAGTCTTCCGGCACTATATCTGTAGCTAACGACGACATGAAAATCAAAGCCAAAGGCTCTGCAATCTCCTCTCTAGCCTCTCAGAGAATCCTAGGGTAAATCCCATCTATTCAGCACTTTGTTTCCTGGTAGTAGAAATTGTCATGATTGCTTGAAATTTGCCATTTGTTTGTTTGTTCTGCTGAATATGAGATGAAAGATTTGGCAACATGTCTTTTATTCTGCACTGCAAAGCATTTGTTTATATCTACCAGATGTTTGTGGGTTAAGTTGATTGGCCGTGCTAAAATTGCCCCTTAGTGTCCTAAGATGTCTAGGTTAGAGGGATTAGTGGGTAAATATGTAGGGATATGGGGGTAGGGTCTGGGTGGGATTGTGGTCGGTGCAGACTCAATGGGCCAAATGGCCTTTTTCTGTGCTGTAGAGTTTCTATGATTCTTCTATGTTTCTAAATAAAATGGCTTTTGTGAGGCAGAATTTCTGAAAAATTTCAATACTTCCCCAAGATGCTGTTTGCCATTCATTGCCACTGGAGAAAATATATTTAGAGGGATTAATGTGTACAGACACTTTCCCATGTCACACCAACGTACTTACAACTAGTTTAGCTGCAGGCATCTTATATGTAAAGCCACAAATATGAAAATAAGATTTTAATTATTCAGTGAGAGGATATTAAAACATAATTTTCTGATGTCCAGCAATCTTATGAGGTCACTATGCATTATTTGGTGGGCTAGGTTTGCACTGAGGTATAATATTTGCTACTCATTCACATTATTTTAATATGAAGGGCGCAGGAACAGGCCTTAAATAGGTATAATCATAGAATCATACAATACAGAAAAGGCCCTTCAGCCCATAAAGTCTGTAACAACAGATGAAAAACACTTGAACACTCACCTAATCCCACTTATCAACATTTGGCCCTAGCCATGAATGTTTTGATGTGCCAGGTGCTTGTCCAGGTACTTTCGAAAGGATGTGAGACAACTTGCCTCTATGACCTTCCCAGGCAGTGCATTGCAGGCCATCACCACCCTGTCGGTAAAATAGTTTTTCCTCACCTCTCCCCTGAACCTCCTGCCATTGTAAGAAACATGAGGGAAATTTTTAGTTCCAGAAGATTAGGCATGGGAGACATTCATAGTGGCGTTTTCAACACAAATAAAACAGTAGGAGGTAGATTTCTGAAACACAGTAGCAGTTTTCTGGGAAGCAATAGCACCAGCAGTGATGCAGGAGAGGTGGTGGGGCGATCGTGGACTTTTATTTCTGGAATTCACTTCAGGTCATAAACAATGTAAGTTGTTTTTGATGTACCAGGCCATAATTATTGTCTAGACTGAGCCAGAAACTTTCAAAGAAATGGTCATGAAATAAGAGGTGTGCTATGTTTTCTTGGAGGAAAGGACTGGAGAGGATATAGTGAGGACTATCCTGGAACATATTTTTCCTTTAGAAGTGGAGATAACGGAACAGAGCTTAATGACATGTCTTGCTCTGGTTAATGTCAGCTTGGTGGCTTTGAGAATAAAAGGAGAACATTAATGTGAAGGCTAGTGCTAGGAATGATAAGTGCTTTACTCCAAGATTAGTCCCAAGTACTTCATTTTTAACAGTTAATTTTCTAAGCCAACAGTGGGAACGCTGAGGTGGAAGAAGCCCGCGGATTATCTTCAAGCACGTTCTGCTTGATGTTAGTGTGCAATGGTTTGTTATCAGATGATCACAAGTGATTTCTTTTTAACTGAATATTAACTACAATAGTGAAAGGCAGCTGAAGGAGGGTCTAGGGAGGGGTGTAAAATGTAGCAGTAGTTTGGGCCTCCATTGCATTACATAATCTATATCTGCTAACTCAACACTTCAAATTCTCTTGATAACTCACTTATTAAAAAATGTTCCACTTTTTCTAGCTGACAGATGCAATCAGCCAAAATTAATATAATTGATCTTTGTTCTTTTGGTGCTTACGTGTATTAGCAACACCTCAGCAGTGTGTTTGTATATAAGCTGTACTGGTGCACAAGATTTGAACAGTGTCTTAAGATTGTACCCTTTGTCAACTCAAAAGAGTAAAAAATTTACAAAATTTGCCAAGGAGAATAGTTGCAGGTTATGCTTGCTATTCACAAAACAAGGTAGAATGTAGAGAAGGAACAGTGATTCTTTTGGTTCAGCATTTTGTTAAGCTCTCGGAAAGGTGGCCTAATGTTTATGGTAGTTAGTATGCAAGCGAGGAACCATGGGGGTTGTTTTAACTTTGAATGGTGTAAAATGAAATTGTTCAAATGAAAATGAGAAGTGTTTGAATTGACATTGTCTGTTCACATGATCACCCAAGGTCAGAATTATATCCCTGGGTTGAATCTTCTGGAGCCACAGAGCCTAATAGAGCAGGTAACAGACCAGAGGGCATGGGGGCTGCCCACTGAAAGTCGACCGCAACCTTGTTACCAACCCTCCTTGTCTCATCCCTGTGATCCTTTGTTCCTTGACCCCCTTTCTCAACATCTCTCCTGGGATCAACATCGAAACATAGAAAATAAGAGCTAGGGGAGGCCATTTTGAGCCAGCTTTGCTATTCATTATGATCATGGCTGATCATCCAACTCATAGTAACATATCCTAAGCCTCAATGAGTCTTGTTCTTGTGGCAGCTACCAGTTCCCAGTGGTGCTGTTATTTAATAGAGCTGGCTTCTGATTAATCAGCAGCTCTCAACGAGCAGGATTTATGCCCTGGCATCCTTGATCCTGGGTTAGACCTGCCATGGTCTGTTGAGCGTCTGAATGAAACTAGTTGTGGCGAGCCATCCCAGGAAAGAGAATGCACACATCTCCCAGTGGATTCCTGGCCTCTCGCCTTTTGTCAGGTCCATTAGGTTCTGAGTGTTTTGAATATCCCCACATGGGTTTACTTGTCATGCTCCCCACACAATGAGCCTTTCGCCCACCACTAGTTTATTTCCAGTGGGGGCAGAATGGGGCCCTAAAGTAGACATTAATTATCCATTTAAAGGATTCAATTTGGTGAAGAGGTGGAAAGGCCATCCATGGGCCTTCCCACAATGGAATCAATAAGGGCAGAAGTTGGAAGGTGGTGGAGTTCCCATATGCCCACCCCCTTCCCCAACCTGATTAAATACTTCCTGCCACCAAACTTGCCATGAGGGAAGGCATAAGATTCCCCTGCAAGTGCCAAATTCTAACTACAGCAAACTGTGAAATGGAATTCTATAAATGCAATGAGGAACATGCAAAATACCGCGAGATACTGGAAATACTGAACAAAGCCAAAACGTGCTGAAGTCAGACAGCATCTGCATAAAAGCAGAAAGTCAAGTGTCAGATGTGCAGCCTTTGTTAATTTCATTATAACTTGTCTGTTTGCTGCACAGATGCTGTCTGGCTCACTGCATGTTTCAGAATTTTCTGAGCTGAATAAAGTTAATAATTTGTGGATAACCACCAAGAAATGACCATGGAGAGTCTACTCTGCTTGCTCTTGTCTAGTTCTGTGTTTTCCTCTCATTCCCTCATGGCTCCCCAGCAATATCCCAATGGAGGGATTAATTTACAGGACACATCAGGTAACAATAATCCAGAAGGTTTTGCCTAGCTAACAATGTAGTCCTTACCCTAATCTAAACTCCAGAATTATGATAACAGTCATCACCGTTATCCAGTCTAATCAAGACATGACTTCATTCCTTTAACAAGTGACTGAATTATATTCTTCTAAAGTAAACTAGAAATAGCCCCATTCATAGTGCCCACACCCAGAAAACAAACAAAATGTCACACTTACATTTTAAAAAGGTGAAGCAAACATTTGATAATCTCTAATAATGAATCATCATTAAATGCATCATTTGCAGGTTGTTGGAAGTGACTGTTGTAAGAATTGATTCTACAGAAAGCAAAGATACAGAGCTTTATTCTAGATGGCATTGTGATGTGGTGGTTAGCACTGCTGCCTCACAGTGCCAGGGATCTCAGTTCGTTTCTAGCTTTGGGTTACTGCCTTGAGTGACTGTGTAGAATTTGCAATTTCTTCCTGAGTTTGAGTGGGTTTCCTCCAGGTGCTCCGGTTTCCTCCCACAGATCAAAGATGTGTGGGTTAAATGGGTTGGCCATGCTACGTTTCCCAGAATGTGCAGGAAAGGGGGATTAGCTGCAGTAAATATGGGACATTATGGGGATAGGGCAGAAGGGAGGGCCTGTGTGGAATGTACTTTAAAGTGTTGGTAAGGACTCAATGGGCCGAATGGCCTCTTTCTGCACTGTAGGGATTCAATGGTTCTATCTTAGTGAAAGAAAAGTACAATTTCTGTGCTACAGAGATTTTCAAAACCTAAATACTATTTCGTCCAATTTAGAATTATTGATCTGTTATTCTGAATCCACCCATCAAAGTCCTTATTATTTAAGATGAGCGTCTTCACCTTATCAATGATATGACCTCTGACTTCTCATCCATTCAAGAATATTTACAAAGAGTATGGCACATTTTACACTTACATCTGAAATACAATATCGTTTAAATCAGAAAGATTTGTAATTTGGACCCTAAGGCATCACCTCCAAAAAGCCAAGGTGCCATAAATTATTTTATTGGGAGTTTAATTAAAATGACACTGCCTGAAGATTTTTGCAAACTGAGGGACAATTTTGACTTTGTGTGAAGTGCAGAATGAGTGATCACCATTCAATAGCCCATTTTACACCTTTTTCATTCCCATTGAAATCAATAGAAATAAAGATTGTGAGAGATGTATAACGGGCAGCTGAATCGATAAAACCCATTTTACATCATCACATTCAAAGTCAAAATTAGCCCTGAGAATTTGCTGCGCAGTTCTATTTCTCATCAAACTTGTCTTATTCTGTGTCTGCCTTCCATCCCCTCACAGTTATGCCCTGTTGCAGTGATAAGTCATACAGGATACATCAGGTAACAATAATCCCGGAGATATTGTCTGGTGAACAATACAGTACTTTTCCTGATCTATTAAGCATGATATCAACAATATAACCCTGGTAGAACTGCAGACCACATTGTACTTCAATCAGCTCTGATCTGTGGATGTTGTGCTGACATCATGAGCTACTGCTGAAGTATACATCAATGGTCTTCTGTAGGTGTCCTTGGCCGTAGGGAATGCCAGCATAGTGGTATTATGTTACCAGACAAGTAACCTAGAGCCTGATCCAAAGAAGTGAGTTCAAATCCCAAACTTGGCATCTGGAAATTTAAATTTGGTTATTTAAATGAAAAAAATGTGACATAACCTGGGTTCGAATCTCACCATGGCAGATAGTGAAGCTTGAGTTCAATAAAAAAATCTGGAATTAGAAGTCTAACCATGAAACCATTGTCAATCATTGTAAAAACCCATCTGGTTCACTTAAGCAAGGAAATCTGCCAATCCTATTTGGTCTGGCCTACAAGAGATTCTAGATGCAGAGCAATGTGACTGATTCTTAAGTATTCTCTGGACAAGGGCAATTAGGAATGGGCAATAAATGCAGGCCTAGCCAATGGCATTCACATCTAATGAATGAATAAAAATAAATAAATCTAGAATAAAAAGCTGTAGCCATGAAACTCTTGGATTTTTGTTATAAAAGCTCACTTGATTCATTAATGTCTATGAGAGAAAAAAAATCTGCCATCCTTCTGTGGTCTGGTTATGTGACACCAAACACATGGCAATGTGCTTGACTCTTAACTTACCCTTAAAATGGCCTAACTACAAAAAAAAGAGAAAAACTAGACAGACCACCCAATATTGGCCTAAACACCAAACAAGGCAAAAGCACAACTAGGCCAGTGAATCTTGCAAAAGATATGGAGACTCGTGCAAAAAATGGAAGAGATGTCCCAATGACTAGCTATAGTCTTACTTTCAGTATCATAACTTTCAGCCAAAATCCCAGACTTTTTCATACCATTGCTGACTATGTCCAGTCCATCTGACAAGCCAAATACGCTACAGATATGGCACAATGGTTTACATACAGAAGGAAATGAATCTGTGAGTTCTGAATATTGGCTCCTGACCTCAGGAAGAATTATGGCATCAGGTACAACATGAGTAAAGAAACATCCAGCTGATCCAGTATCTTTCCCTCAAGTGATGAGTCAGTATTCTTTCATGTTGAACAATACTTGGAAGAAGCTCTGAGGGTAGCAAAGGCATAGAATCTTTATTACTAACAGTAGTTTGATAGCACTATGACTGTCCAAGCTAGCCATGTTTTGAAGGACAGAACTGCCAAATAGGGTTTATAATGGGTGATGAGAGAACCAACTATTGGACTTAGTCCTCACCAACGTATGCTTTGCAGATGCATTTGTTCATGGCATTATTGGTAGGAATGACCATCGCAAAGTTCTTGAGGAGATAAACTCACATCTTTGCATTAAAGACACTCTATTCTCTCCATTGTGTTGTGTGGCACTACCACCACCCTAAATGTGATGAATTCAGAAGGGATCTGCCAATTCAAAACTTGAAATTCGGAATCATTGCTTCTGATTCAGAAGCAGAGCTGTAACCAACCGCAATCTGCAAGCTCGTGGCTCAACATATTCCTCAATCTACCATTTCCATGAAGTCAGGATAGCAATCCTATACCATGGAACTACATACATGGTAAACAATGAAAGCAGCATACTATACACAAAGCTAAGGCACGGTAGCACAGTGGTTAGCACTGCTGCTTCATAGCTCCAGCGACCTGGGTTTGATTCCCGGCTCAGGTCGCTGTCTGTGTGGAGTTTGCATTCTCCTTGTGTCTGCGTGTGCTTCCTCTGGGTGCTCCGGTTTCCTCCCATAGTCCAAAGATGTGCAGTTAGGTTGATTGGCCATGCTAAATTGCCCCTTAGTGTCTTAAGATATGTAGGTTAGAGGGATTAGTGGGTAAAAATGTGTAGGGATACGGGGATAGGGCCTGGGGGGCATTGCGGTCAGTGTGAACTCAATGGGCTGAAGGGCCTCTTTCTGTAGGATATCTAAGCAATCCCACAACCAATGGATCAGATCAAAGCTCTGCAACTCTGCCACGTCCAGTTATGAATGCTGGTGGATAACTAAATGGCTAATGAAAGGACAAAGCTGGATAAACGTTCTGATCTTCAATGATGCCAAGGTCTAACACATGAATGCAAAATGCAAAGCTGAAGCATTTGCAACCATCATCACTCAAATCATCTGAGTGTCCATCTGAGTTACCAACTATCACATATATCAGCTTTTCACCAATTCAATTTACTCTATGTGATATTTTATCAAGAAATGGCTAAATACAATGGATATAGAAAAGCTTAGGCCATAACAAATCTGGGATTGTAGTGTTGAAAATGTGCATTCTGAAAATAATTGCATCTTTAGCCAAGCTGTTCCAGTAGAGCTACAAAACTGGCATCTATCTGACATAATGGAAATCTATCCAGGTTTGGCCTGTGCAAAGAACAAGACATTTTCTCTCTGCAAATTAATGCTCCATCAGTCTACTCTCAATCATCAGCAAAGTGATGGAGGCAGTGCAAGTAGCATTTTGTCACTAATAAGCTACTCTCCGGCGTTCAGTTGTGTTTCTCTGGGACAGCTTAGCTCCAGACTGCATTGCAACCTGGGTCCAAATGTAGAAAAAAAGAGTTCAGTTCCAGAAGTGAGGTGAGTGCAAGGTAGCATTTGTCCAAGTGGGGCATCAAGGAGCCCTTGCAAATTTGAAATCAATTCGAATCAGGGAGACATTTCTCCATTGATTGGAATGAGACCGAGCACAAAGATTGTTGAAAGCTTACAAACTCAGCTCCAGGATATCGCTGCAAAAGTTCCTTAGGGTAGTGACATAGACTCAACCATCTTCAACTGCTTGAACAATCACCTCCCTATTATGTAAGATCAGAAATAGATGTTTGCTGATGATGGCACAGACCTCAGTCACTCTCACAACTCCTTGTATAAGGAAACAGTCTGTGCCTGCATGCAGAAAGATCTGAGCGATATTTAGGTTGGTCTGATAGGTGTGAAGCAACATTCAAAATATTAGAGAACTCAAGAAATGCAATGCACCACGGGAAACCACAGTGCCATGATAGTCATACACAGTGCACTGACGAAACAAAGCCATTCATATACATTCACAAAGCACATAAGCAGGGTAACACTGTTGTATATTCTTCTTCCAGGATACCATACCAGCACAGAGATGCCTTCATTTTAAGGATAATTATAAAAGAATGCAATTTGTGAGGATAGCTTACCTTGGCACAATCGTGAGACCAACAAATTTCATTCTTGCCTATTCCCACTCTCCATTTGGTCTGATTGCATTGACTTTCTTCGTTGCTTCCGTCAAGACTGCCCAGGTGCTGCTGTTGTGAAAAGTGGCCTCAATCTTGGATAGAACTACCTTGCTTCACAGAACGGAATGACTTGCAAAGGAAATTCTGGATGGGATACAAATACTGGCCTATCTAGCAATGCCCAAATCCTGTGAATAAATACATTTTTAAAACTTGTAACACAGAGGTTGGCTATAATGGTTTCTGCTCCTCAAAATATAACAGTTTGATCAGCAAAGCTTTAAAGCTGCATATATCAGACAGGCTTTCAGAAATACTTAAAGACTCACTACTACTTAATCTAAGTGCATGTCCTATGGGCAAGTAACAAATTTATATAAACCAGTTAGTCACACACTAACAATGTCACCTCACCATGGTCCAGGTGAACAAAGCATCAGGGCCACAGTACCTATAGTACCTGAGTTGGAACCATGTATCCAATCTATAAATTTCACTTACAGATTGTCTTTCTTAATCCATCAGTTTACTGTTTCTTTGCTTTTCATCTAAACGTATACACTCAAAAAATCTAAGTTGCATGACAATGGGAAAAAAGGTGTTTCTGTCTAATTAGATAACTCTTTCAAAGAGCCAGCAGAGATACAAAGCCCTATTTTACCACTTTGATTCAAAGTTCTGGGCAGACTTGAAACTGGGAATGTTTCAGGTCCAACTTTTAGACCCGTTCTCAGTCGCCCCTATACACACTCTGCCTGAAAATATCAGTGATTCTAAATTGTGCTGCACAAGCCTATGGGTGGGGCTTATTGTGCCCAAAATCCTGCAGCTCCGATTGATGCCTCCAACCGCGCATGTGCAGAGAGAAAAAGATAGAATGCTGCTCCCCTTTCACATCTCTCCCGGACTGGATAATGCCTCTCCATGGCCCCCACGGACATTGCCCATTCCCCCCAACATTATTGACCTTTTATCCCCCTCATCCCCGCCACCCAGATTGATCACGGACCCCTCCCCCATTCTCCCCTTTCGATCACAGGCAGAGTCGCAGCGGATTCCCAGTTCCCTCCCACGTGCACCCCCCCCCCCCCCCCCATGGATGTCATGCTGAGTGTTAGCGGAGCCCCTTCTCTCCCTACCAATCTCAGGCAGAGTGGCAGCAGACCCGCCTTCTCTCCCCCACTGATCTCAGGCAGAGTGGCAGCTGACTTTCCTTCTTCTCTCATTGATCTCAATCAAAGATTTGTTGAACATTAGACACCTACCTTCTCACCAATTGGAGTGCCTGAATCAGACTTTTGTAGGATATATCTGTTTCATGCTGATTCTGGATGGGCGAATGCAGAAGTGAAGGGAGGAGTACCAGTAAGGTTGGGCATACAGCTCAATACATCAATTTAAAGGCATACGAATGCATTTACATGGTCGTCTTGCCCATTTGTGGCATGGTTCCGATTGTGGCCATTTTTGGGCCTTGATAATATGCCACTTGCCTCATGCCTGACTTTACCAAGTTTTTACGCCTGACGCACAAAAGACGATGATAAAATCGGGTCCGTAACAATGTGCAGAATAGTATCTGCCTAAACATGAGATCTGTAGGCCTTTACCAGCCCACTCAGCCTCTCCATCTGGCCTAAGAACCCTATGTTCAAAATGTCAGTACGTAAATTTGAAGGTTCTTCAAAGAAAATGCTCCTGATTTCCCTCTTGCACTTGAATCACTAGTAAGCCAATCAGTAGCAAAATGAATCAGTCTCTGAGAAAAAGGAGCAGCTTTCTTCATTCTGAGGTGTGAAAATGTGGGACCGGTGAGTCTGCTAACAAAGGAAGGCAGTTTCCATGGAAGGGGGGAAAGACAGTGGCTGCCGAATGGAAGAAAATGGCTGTCAAGCGGAGGTGAAGGGAATGACCACCAACCAGGGTGAAGAGACCGACTTCTGTCAGATGGAGAGAAACCGGTTCCTGGTGGGAAGAGAAACTGGATGCTGGTGTGTATATGTGAACTAGAGTTTATGCGAATGAGAAGGCATGTGTGAGCAAGTGTACATGTGTATGTGAGTGTGTGTTTATTGTAAGCGAGTGTATGTGAGTAACAGTATGTTTGAATGTCGTGCATGTACGTGCAAGCGTGTGTGTGTGTGTGTGTGTGTGTGTGTGTGTGTGTGTGTGTGTGTGTGTGTGTGTGTGTGTGTGTGTGTGTGTGTGTGAGCACAAGGGTGTGGTTGTGTGGAGAGTCCCAGGATTCACATTCACCTCACCATCACAAACCAATACACTCATACAAACTCACACAATAGATATACATAAAGGCAAATGGATAAATATTCTCAAACTGCAAGTGAGCTGGAAAAATGCAATTTGACACTGACACACTCTCATGGTCATCATTATTAATTACTCATTATTTTAAATTATCAACTTATTTCTTTGAAATTGTTCTATTTTGCTGGGGAAGTTGTTCTTTTTCTTCATACTTCAACATTTTATTGAAATTCATGTGCAACATCATGTCAAACTTTACCTTAGAAATTCTAGACTGTAAAAAATTGTAATATTCTTCATACAAAAAAAGTGGACAAGCTTGTCTTTGATTATATGGCCTGAATTTTCACTGAGGTGGAAGGGATTCATGCTTTGGCCAAAATAGCATGGTAACCCTGACTCTGAAAGACCTGCACAACATCCCGTGCCACCATCACTGATCAGATAGTCAACATTTTATACTGAGGAAGGGGACATATTTTGTATATCCCATTGTCCATAGAGGCAACTACACTGCTTTCAGTCTGAGGCAATTTTGGTCATTCAGGTTTCTGAAATATGATTCATAGGCCTCGGATATTTGACAGTAATTACTAAACTTTTTCTGGGGAGATATGGCACCCTTTTTGATTGCTCAGGTGCCCATTTGGAGGGGTTAGGGAAAACTGTCGAGCTGTCAAGGCATTTAAAACCTCTGCTTCTTTAAGTCTTTGAACAGAAGCCTATATTTGAGAAAAATAGGTGATTGAAATTTCACTAGCTGTTTGTTGACTTAGGTTTGAGTATTATCATTATAGGGTTAATACTGCTTGGGGAAATGAGTGTGGGAGATGTTGACAGCTGTAAGTTCACAGTTCAATTGACAACTCCAAGTGGTTCTAAACAGGTTACTTGTCTTTGATATATTTTTATAAGGAATAAATATATTTTAAGGGATTTAATTCATAAGGGTTTTTTTTTAAGAATAAAGAATCTGGAAGAGATGCTTAGCTTGACTGTTGAATCTGCCCATGGTTGATACTGAGTGAAAGGACATGGATGATGCAAGGGTAATAAGTGGTGTATGAGGGACATTGGATGGCTTGAGTTGGCACTATATTGCCATGGGACTACAAAGAGCCCTGAGGTCTTGGTAGAAGGGCATTGATTGGCATAAAGGATACAAGGGGTCATGGGAGCTGAATGGAGGACATAGATTGGTATGGAGGATATCAGGGGCAATGGGGTAGAGAATAGGTTGCCATGGGGGGGTGGTGTTGGGTGCGGCGTGATATGGTTTGAGAATAAGGATTGGAGGCTTCTGTTTTTTATTTCATTCTTTTTAATTACCTTTAAACCAGCCCATCCCGATACCCAGCAGCTCCTGTTTCCAGTGCAGTGGGCATGACTCCAGTTCATATCCACTCCTCCGGAATGAAAATCCAGTCTCTCAGGATAGTTTGTCCCGAATCCTGATTCTTCATAGCAACTCAAGAATGAAAATTTGCTCCTATGATTCCATGATTGGAAACAATGCATGTATATTTATGCACAAATATGCAGAAGAGCTATGATCACTTAATGCAGTTTGTCCACATTTTGTTGATTACCATTACTATAGATTAAAGGATATTATAGGAGTCATTTTCTGAGTGCTTGTGGCATCAGTGGCTTTTAGATATGAGAATATACTTGGAAAATCACTCCCATCATGATACATCCATCAAAATTCAAAAGATGGTATTCTCTGGTGATATAATTGCTCAGAGTCTGACATAATATGAGCCATATGTGATCACTTTAGTACATTTTCCTTCATTACATTGGCAAGAGTAATGAGGTTTCGGGCTTATTTATGCATTCTATTATTTAAAGTAAAATCAAGCCTATTCCAAATAAAAGGTCAATTTACATGAGCAACTTTGGAATTTTAGGATTTCCAGCCCTCATTTGTGCTCACTCCAAATGGATTTATAATGTTAAGGTTGGCTTCTAATAACCATACAATTCTAAAGATTCTACTGCAAAGTATGTATTATTAAAAGCAATTTTAATATAACAAAACTCCAATTTGCTTAAAAATGATTTGGGTGTTTTAATATTAATATAGTGATAAAATGATGCAATACAACTTGCTCAATGAAATTATGTGAACAGTGACATCAGTTATCCACAATCTGACTCTTGAAATCCTCTGCTCACCATGATCCTAACTATGAAAATGTTGAATTAATATGGTTCACAACATGTGGCGTACTTTTCGCAATGCAATACTAGCTGCAGATTACACTCTTTTATAAAAGTGGACAGTTTGACTTTATGTATCTCTTGATTCTTTTGACTTTGTAGAATTTGTCATTGACTGTTTCACAATGTATCAGTCTTGGATGAAGGACCAGATGACATGTGAAGTATCTTAGGCTTAGAACTGAGATTTACTGCTTGTGAACACTGTAAAAAGAGTTTTTGACAGCTAATCAACCTTCACAATTATTCAGTTAAAGGTCCATTGATTGCTGGTCCAACGGCATTAAACTTTGAAGAGAAGGACCTCTCATAGGGCAACCATTTAAAAAAAATGTAGGTAGAAGCAATTAATAGGGCAATAATGATGTGGACAGGTCAGTTAACTGAGAGTGACTGATTAGAGGAGAGAAAGAGACAGAAAGTATCAAGGAGTCTACAGGACATAACAAGGCTGTACTGCAAATGAGACGTAAAAATTCCCTTTATCGAAACCTGATGCTATATCACGTAAACTGTCTTTTTGAAAATTTGCTACAAGGGCTTTCTTAATGTATGCCACTTACTGGGATATCTTGCAAGATGACAAGAAACTGCACAAGCCTGCTGATCCTTAGTCGTAAAAATTTGTGACTAATTGGTAGTTTGATGTGACAGGGGCTGAGCGTCTTGGGAAATCGAGGCATCTTCAGGCTCAATACCCTTTGTTTCTTGCTCTTTATAGGTTGTCGTGGAGTGGTCTCTATGGGTTTCTCTTACAGTTTATATTCAGAGACAATCTGTGATCAGCAGCAGCCCAGAAATGCAAGAGCATTCTGTACGATGGTTATCGATCTGCTTTTCTTTCAAGCTAATTTACTCGTTAGCATTTACGAACATTAGTTATCATAGGTTTTGTCTTTCCTCTCTTTTTAAAATGTTGTTGCTAAGGAGGACATGTGCTATTCCTAAAGTCACCAAATTGTGACCTTTTTCATAATTAGCATGGATCATGATTAGTGAGTTTTTTTAGAAGTATTTGTGATCACTAAATACAATTTCATAATGAATGCTGAGAAATATTGGCTAAATTAAAATTAACAGTAAGTGAACAACTTTTCCCTAAATATAAATATCAGTATATTCCAAATCCTACCAGGTCAGGCGTGAGGAAAAGGCATTAATTTTCTAATATATTTTCTTGGTTATTACCATTGGTGACAAAATACTTAGAAATCATCAATCATAAAGCATGGAGTTATCTGCTTCACCAAAGCTTTTAGATTTTGAATTATCATCATTAGCTGCAAGAAAATCATACCCACACAACCAGGTATCTAGAAGACCACAGTAGTGCCAGGCATAAGGAGAATGTATTTTTTTTTGGATTCGAATACAAACATCAATGGAATGATTAAAGGTTAAAAGTTAACTTTGGTTCTCCCGATGGCTCAGTGAGTTTAGTAAGTCAGTAGCTGAACCATACAGACCACAAATATCCCAAGTTCAATCCTCGATTCATGCTGAGTTTCCCGACCTTAGCCAGGGTGAACAATAGTAATGCTTCGAACTGTCCTGTTATTAGGGAAGGAAATATCAGGCAGAAGTCCTGCTTCTATTTACTGGTCAGTGACCCATGCTGAAAGTGCATGTGTAGGCATCAGATGAGGCTCAATGTAATGGTCCCCACAGTGAATGACTTCCTGGCAGTCATCACAAAGGCTCACATGTGTAATTACTGCTGGAGCAAGGGTTTTGGCACCCATGAAACCATACCCATACAAGCAATCAGCATTTTCAAGAGGGGAGTGGAGGGAAGTAAATGAGGCTAATTTTGAGTTAAGCAATACAAAATGGACATTGAATACAAAATGAGCTATGTCTTGTGCTACCAAATCCAGGTGCATCATTGGGAACTATACTTAAAAAATTGTAAATGATTTGCACTGTAAAAAATCATTAATCAGCCTAAATCATGCCTTTGAATCTTTGTTGTCTTGCTTGTCAAGATTGGTATTGTTTTATAAACTTTGGTTAATCCTAAGCATTGCCTGTAAGTGAATTTAGAAGGTGTTGATAGAAGTCTCACTTGGCTAACTTTGAATTACTTCAACTCAGCTCAGCTAATAACAACATTGAAATAGCTTTATGCATCCTGTTGTGCTCTTCTGGACTCGATTGCACAGCAACCTCCTTTTTTTTATGGTTCTGGAATCTTGTAATTTAACCTTGGTGTCCAGATGTACAGTAGCTCTAATATCTTACTCAGCGACCAAGTGTAAAGCTATCACAAATATGTTATACAGTGATTGCATGAGAACTATTACTTGCTTTTTAAGGAACTCGTGAAAATAATATGCCTGCATAAAAAGTCCTTACTCATCTTTGTTCTGAAAGAAAATTCCATGATGCCTATAACTGTGAAAATGCATTGGGCTCCATAAAATATTTGAAAGTGTCTGTCTGATTCAATCCATGTTGTCTTCAGTTTGCAGTCCATCTAATCCAGCATATCCTTGCCAGTGCAGTTCTTATGTTACCTCATGTTAGAATTGGGCCAAGATTTGCTCTCCCTACATGGAGCAGAATATTTATACAAGGTAGCTGCTGACAGACCATTGAGGGACAAGCTGTGGAGTCGAAACCTTCTAATTCATTTGGCTCGTTGGAGGAACTGTCGTTGATACTATTGCTACACTCTGCTCCATCCAGCATGACATATAAGTGTCTATGCTCACAGCATGATCTTGGCATGTTAAGTCTCCTTCACGGTATTTGACATTTCTCAGCCTTTCGCTTCAGTTTAAGTTTCCTGAATCTACCACTTGTTTTAATGAAGATGGCTTCTCAAATCTCTGTGCTCCTGTTCTTTTGCTGCCCTAAGAAACAGACAGAATTGGTTCTTTTTTATGAAGGCATTTCATTTCATTATTCATTCTAGATAATTTTGTAAGTTGTCATAGAGTGCTCTGTGATGCTAGGTATATGAATTTTGCAAGCACAAAACAGCTTAATTATCAAAAATAACAGACAAATGAGAATAGCAAATTAAAAACTAAAAATGCAATACTATTGAAAAGATATTTGCATTTATTGCCTTCATTCTTTTTTTAATTTTTTTTGTTCTCTTTGCTGCTTTTGAAAATCACTTGAACTGTTACAATGTTTTTTTTTTGCATTGCACATATTTCAATCTTTCCCCTCAATTTGAATCCCTCCTTCTTCCACTTCCTTTCTTCTCCAGAAATTTTGCAATCAACTTTGGAAAACAACTTTGTTGATAAATTGCCTGAAAACAAATTTCACAAAGAGATCTCAGAGCCGATATAATGATACCGGCTTTAAGATTGACTTGGCTACACCAAAGATACGACTAAATTAATCTTTACTGTGAATTTGCTCCTGAGTAAACTTGTCTGTAGCCTGTTAAGAGTTAGTAATCCGTTAAAGTGCTACTTCCTTCATACAAAAGTATTTGGCAAGCTTTTCATTTTTTTGAGAAGCAGCCAGAAGAACATACAAGATTTTTCACGATGATTTTGTGCCATTTTGAATTTAGTGTAATGACATTACTGAGCTGAATGATCAAATAATTTATCACAATCATGTGAGGATATATTTTGATTTGCACAATAGCATAAAAATGGTGATTGAGAGAAGGGGACAGTTTTACAGATTCTAAATATTTAACTTCAACAGAAATAAATTAGGAGAGATGTAAATGGGTTATTGACTATATCTTTTCCTTTAAGCACAAATGACAATTCCGAACCTAAATGTTATTATAGTTTAAAATAACTTCTAATTTGCATGAAATAAATTATAAAGAAACAAAATAAAAGATTTGAAATCTTATTCCACAGTTTGAAGAGCTTCAATGTTTGGAAACTTACCGAAAGTAACTTTATTTTACAACATAAATTAATCAGATCAATGAGAAGTTTTTCTGGAATTTATCCATATTTCTAACCTTTCAAAGTAATGCACACAACCTTGTCTAAATATCACCCTTTGCACATAAAGCTTTCCTTTCAAATTAAGACTTTCCCACTTTCAGTATTAAATTTGAATATTGGCATTTGAATAAAGAAGTGATAGATTACCTGTTGGTAATCATCTGGGTGGATAATTCCTACTGGATATTATCACCCATGTTAATCAAGCAATCTCAGGGACTATAACCCTGATTTAGTGTCATGAGCTGTTTGATACTGCACTTTTTTTTTCACTTGGGAAACTGCCATCTTCTGAGATGAGCCATAAACTCTGCAAAAACATGTAATTCATTTCTGATCCTCACAGGACAGTGGTTGCAACTGACTGTGAAAGTGAACATGAACCAAAACAAGACACTAGCTGACATTTCAATTCCTCAAATTTAGATTACAGGCTGCCAAAATGAAAGATATTTTTTGAGAGAGTGATTTTTTTTGTGTGCTTGTTGGCAGAAGGGGTGGGGTATGTTTGTGTCCAGTTGAAGGAATTAAATTCTGAATATGCCCTATAAATATAGTGCAGTATATAATACAAATAGATTTAATGTGGGCGCCACACTTGTCAGAGAAGGCAACCCTTGGAATTCGCCTAAGGCTGAGTGCAAAAATGTTTGTTGAGAAAATTCAAGGGAACGTGTAAGAAGAACATGGAGTTTCTTGTTCGGCACCCAAAACTAGCTGAAAAAGAGCATTTTATTACCTTCTTCAGCAAATAACTGGGAAAACCCAAATCTTTCTGATGGATTGTCTGTGTAAGAATCTGAACATGGAGCCCAGTATGCTCCACCTAAGCTTGTTAGCTACTTGGCAGGGGAGGATATGAGTTTCTTTGGGCCTTCTGCTCTTTTGGCCTAACTTTGGCAGAAACTCCATTTATGTGCACAGTTGGAGTTTCTGAAGTTAAAGCAGTGGAGCAGGACAAATTTGGAGGAGATTCACCTCCTTGGTCCGAGTATGTAGGAAATGCTGCTTTATTCTGTCCCCTCAAGTTGTAAATACTAACTTGAGACATAGGGGCTGTCATTGGAAAGGGCCATCATTAATTGTCAACTCTGGCTTGACATTGAGAAGGTCTTCTTCTGGGATCATTGCACTTTTCAGAGCAGCTTGATATTACAGAGTGTCTTTCAATGTTTATCTGAGCGAGCAGTTAAGAATGAATCATGTAACACTTGAAAAGATATATCCACATGGACCAGTATTTTACGACTTTGCCAGACGAGACGCATAAAATCTTGCCTGAGGCCAACAGACAATTTCATTTTGCAAGCCTCACCCTCCCAATTCCGGGGCAGGTGAGGAGGTAAAATTCTGGCCGTGTGATTACATTCAAATATCAAACATATAGAGCAGCAATAAAATTTTATTACACCATTCTGTAGGTTTAATTTACAGAAAAGTATGCACACACCTCTTTGTGTTTCAGAAAGATTCCTGACACCCTGTGGATACAGAATATCTCTACTCCTTCCTACATTCTCCACCAGGATCTCCAATGCAGCATTGGAAATCTTGATGTGACGAACATGACAGTCAACCATTGTTTATTGCAACACAGCATTATTCCCAAAGATCTCAGAAGCTGCAGCCATAATGCATCTTATGGTGAACAGATGCAGGCCAGCTTTAGGTAGTGCTTGGAAGTAGCCGTATTTCTGATGCGTGCAGGCAATGAACAGTGCAGGGAGTGCTAATTGCACACAGGAATCAGAATAAGCATGCAGCACTAAATTGGCACGCTGCCTGCTATACACTAAATGCATGTGGGGAAATTGTACCTGGTGATCTTCCTGATCACCAGGGACTGCCATGCACAGTCCCTCTCTGTCTCCCTCCCTTGCATAGATATTCATGCCCTCATCTCTCTTCTGTCCTTTGCAAGCACACACACATACATTAACACTCTCACATGCTCTCTCACGCTGTCATGCACTCTCCCATACTAGCCTCTCTCTCACACACATACGAAATCACACACTCATTCTCTCTTTGTCACCCATACATTCACCTACCCTTCTCTCTCTTTGTCACACATACATACTCACAACTCACTACTTCTTTCACACACTCTCACCCTCTCTCCATAGCCGCCCCTCCTTTCTGCGCCGTGGCAGCCTCCCTACACACTCCACAGCCACTTTCCCTCCCATCCTGTGGCTGCTTCTCTCCTAACTCTTGACCACTTCTTCCTTCCGTCTCGTGGTCGCTTCCTCTCTTGCCTCTCAGCCATTTCCTCTTCCCATTGCGTGACAACCTCCCCTTCCTGTCTCATGTCTCCTGTCTCATATGCCCCCCTCCAAATGGCTGCTGCCTACTTCACTCTGCTGTTTACTCCCCTTCTCAGTTTCACCCTGGCCTGGACATTTGAGAACTTACTTGCCTGCTGATTCCAACTTGTCTAATCAGAGGCTGGTTTCTCTTCGAATTGGCCACCCATAAGTTCACTATTGAACCTATCAGCAGCAATGCTGGGAGAAACCAGCCTGTGATTGGACAAGCAATTTCATATCATTTTTCAAATTTAGAATGTCAGCCTGACCTATCGTGAAACCTCTGGATGTATCCAACAGAATCTCAGGGTACCATGAACCCAGTTTGGGTAACCGTGTTCTAGTGCATATCAAGCTGTCTACTCTTAACATGGTTTAAGATTGTCTCTTAATGGGTATACATACATGATCAATTCATAGACTGCATCTAATAAAAAGCCATTTGCCAATTTGAAATTAACAGTAATCTTACCTTATTTAGATATTTAACAGACTCAAACCAGGTTAACTCTAAAATTGAACTTCCCATAAACGGATGAGTTTCCTTGCTTCTGATTCTGCTAGAATGCTGAATAACCTGATAACCTGCTGGGTTATCCTATTGAACATGATATCTCAGTAATATTGAAAATCCAGTCCACATCCTTGGTGTTCTTTAATCATATAAGAATTTACATGATTGCAATATCGTGGAAGACAAACTGAGAACATTTCCATCATTACAATAATCAATGCAAGAAGAAATTGATAGGAACAGAAAAAGCTAAAATATCTTTGGGCTAGGGAGCAGTTCAATGACACTTTCATTGTGTGAATACATTTTGCCTCCTGCCTCCTCTCACCTCTGAACCAAATTAAATGTGAAGGCTTCACAGCCAGGGACCCAGATTCTATTCCCAGCTTGGGTCACTGTCTGTGCAGAGTCTGCATGTTCTCCTCATGTTTGCATAGGTTTCCTCCGAATGCTCTTGGTTCCTTCCACAGTCTTAAAGACGTGCATTGGCCATGCTAAATTCTTCCTCAGTGTACCCGAACGAGTTTCTGAATGTGTCGACTAGGGGGATTTTCAAAATAACTTCATTGCAGACTTAATGTAAGCCTATTAGTGACTAATAAGTAAACTTTAATTTTAGAAAATCATGGCAGATGGGATACCCAGCATCATGATGAAAAACAAGTATTTGGGAGCTTCATAATACACATGTGATCAGATACTCGTATGGGACTAATCATAACTACTATTCATTTATATAAAGCAGACTTTTTCTCTTTCTTCTCTTTCCCCCTTGGGTCTTTTTCTCTTTCTCCCTCATTCACTAGAATGATTAATTTGTGGATTGTGATTCTAATTTGCAAACCACAGTCATAATTGACACCAAGGTGAAATTCTGACCACTTACCTGCGCTATCACAAAGATCACCTGTTTCCAACTTGCTAACATTACGTAATGCTGATTCTGCCTCAGTTCCTAGGCTGCTGAAATCCTCATCAACACCATTGCTTCTATTCCAGCACATTCCCGATCAGCCTCCCATATTCTATCTTCTGTAAATTTGATATGAGGATCCAAAATCCGACTGCTTGTTTCTTAACATGCATCAAGCCGTATTTGTTCACTGGCTCTGAGTTAAGCAACATTCTGGTTTTAATATTCACATCCTTGTTTTCAAATCTCTTCATGTCCTCAGTCTTGACCAACTCTGTAATCTCCTCCAGCCCTACAATCCTCACAATAGCACAGATGTTTGATTCAAAATGTGCTATGAGTATATTAAGAGTTAAGACAATAACATCAGAAATATAGGTAGTAATTTCTTTATGTATTCTTCCTGCTTTGTAATGTAATCTAGAGGTTTTGCTTTTATAATTAATAGTAAAAATTAATATGTTGTACGTTTTTCGGGCTATTTTACAGCACTTTAACACACCATTTATAATGCGTAGTTACTGAGGGTTTATCGTTCTTCAGTTTTGAACCCTGAATTATTGGAGATGTGTTTTCTTTTCCACTGTCATTGAAACTACTGAGCTTTGTTGCACATCTGTACTGTGTATGACAGGAAAAAGGATATTTACTGGAAAAGAATGTGTGGTCCTCACATGTGACAGGAAGGGGCAGTCTTTCAAAGAATAATAGTGATTTGCCAGGATATTTAGTGTTGTGTGTTAAGGAACAATACCTTAATAGCAGCAGTGATACAAGGAAGTCTAATTGCTTTTCTAACAAGGAAGATCTGAGAATCTAATTAACTATTCACCGCAAGCTCTTCCTTCCAGACTTCAGAAATGTTGGGGACTTTTTCTTTAAAGCAGGATTATTTAACTGCAGTTAATGCAAAGGACACAGCATATGAAGAAAACTTCAATATTAATTGCTGTAATGTTGATTTACAACTGCATTAGAAAGATATAAAATCATTTCTGCAGATGTTCTTCAATTGAAACGGCCATTACTCACAGGGTTAAAGTCTGCTTTGTCTGGCAGACCATGACAAAAGTTTAGCATCTGAAGCAATAGCTCCCTGTTACTCAGACTGGATGTAATGAAATGAAAACAATACAAAGTCCTATTTTATTAAATAAAACATCCAAATTGCCAGAGGCATATCATTGTCATGCCATGAGTGAGGTGGGGGGTTGGAGAGGGGAGGGTTAGGGTGGGTGGGGGGAATGGGGGTATGAAGGGAAAAGAAGAAAAGAGTTCTCAATGCGTACCGCTTTTCACATGCAACTCAAAAATGGCAAGACGAAGCATTTTATGCTGTCACCATCCTAATTTGACACACAAGTGCCTGATCCGCATGCCAATCTGACCGCCATAAAAGCTCTTTTTTCCTGTGTGTGAGACGCCACTTCCACATGTGCCCAGAATGTTTTGTGTCATGGAGGCATTTGACGTCAATGAAGGACAGTCTGAAATTGGCTGCTTTGATGTTTCACACCCACCCACCCCCAACAGCAAACGTACTGTCACTGCTGTGGGCATACTATAATTTTGTGGCAATGCTCGCAGATCATTAATTAACTGAGCAAAACATGTGTAAATGAGTGTCTAACAATTCCAAATGATTTATAACGTAGCATTTTCACAGTTACATCCAGAGATCTGAGAACAGTTTGAGATAATTCTTTCAGAGCTAACGATCGCCATTTGCAATAGAGGCACTTTTATAAAATATGTACTTTGTCATTTATTGGTAGCTAAGTTTTCAGCTGCTATTGAGGAAGCAGCTGCAGTTTGCTACTAAAGGATTTGACTGTCATATCAACAACAACCACAACTTGTATTTATCTAGCACTTTTAATGGAATCAATTGCACCAAGATGCTTCACAGAGACGTTGTGAAACAAAACATGATACCCTGCCACATGAGAACGTAGTCAAGCAGATGGTCAAACACTTGATCAAAGAGGTAGGTTTTGAGGCGTGTCTTGAAAAAGAAAAGTGAGGTGGAGAAGCAGAAAAGTTTAGGGAGGAAAATCTGAAGTTTAGGGCCTGATGCAGCTGAATGCACAGTCATCAACAGTGGAGCAGTTAAAATCAGGAATGCTGAAGAGGTCATAATTAGAGGAGCACAGGTATCTCAGATGATTGTAGGTCTGGAGGAGATGAGGAGGGGTGAGATCAAGGAAAGATTTGAAAACAAGAATGAGAATTTTAAAATCAAGACGTTGTTTGATTGGGAGCCAATGTAGGTCAATGAACACAGGATAATTGGAGAACAGAACTTGTTGTTAATGAAGACACAGTCAGCAGAAATGTTGATTTCCACACGTTTAAGACAGGTAGATGTGGGACATCAGTCAGGAGTACATTGGATTCGTTATGTCTTGAAGTAACAAAGACAAAAATGGGGGTTTCAGTAGCAGATGAGATGGTGTGGAGACAAGCAATGTTCCAGAGATGGAAACAAATACTCTCATTTATGATATGAATATAAGATTAGAAACTCATCTTGGGGTTAAATGTGATACCAAGATGAACAGATGCACTTGA
This sequence comes from Sphyrna mokarran, assembly GCA_024679065.1. Lineage (NCBI taxonomy): Eukaryota > Metazoa > Chordata > Chondrichthyes > Carcharhiniformes > Carcharhinidae > Sphyrna > Sphyrna mokarran. The sequence continues at coordinate 119,734,885 of JAGIQG010000001.1, read as the reverse complement.
GGGAGAACAATGGAGTCAGTAGCTAAGGAATGGGGTTTGAAACAAGGATCAAAAATGATGGCTTCAATCTATTCGAGGTTTAATTCAGAGAAATTTCTACTCATCCAGTAGAGGATGCCAGATAGCAGACTGACAATTTAGTAACTGTGGGGGAATGGATAGAAATGGTGGTGAGAACATGAAAACTAAAACTGAATTCGGATGATGTTGCAAAAGGATAGCATCTGGAAGGAGATCAATGGACAGCCAGGTGGCACAGTGGTTAGCACTGCTGCCTCATAGCACCAGGGACCTGGGTTTGATTCCCAGGTCACCATTTGTTTGGAGTTTACACATTCTCCTCGTGTCTACGTGGGTTTCCTCTGGGTGCTCCAGTTTCCTCCCACATTCCAAAGATGTGCAGGTTAGGTGAATTGGCCATTACAAATTGCTCCTTAGTGTCAGAGGAATTAGCAAGGTAAATTGGGTTATGGGGATAAGGCTTCTGTGGGATAATTGTTGGCACGGATTTGATGGGCAAATGGCCTCTTTCTGCACTATCGGGATTCTACAATTCTAGATCAATAATGGTGGTGGAGCAGGAAGAGAATCAATGTAATACTCTGCAATGACTGGATAGGTAAGAATGGAGCTAGGTGAATATATTCTACCTACCTTGACAAATGTGAAGGCCTTGGAGAAGGATGGTGTGGTCAACCAAGTCATAGGCTGCAGACAGGTTAAGAAGGATGAGGGGAAATTGGGTATGGCTTTGACAAGAGCTTTTCCAGCATTATAATGGCAGGAATCAGATCGGAGGGAACCAAACATGGAGTTCCAGGAAATATGCAAATAAGAGTTAATAACAGTTTTAAGGACTTTTAAGAGGAAAGGGAGATTGGAGTCAAGTTTTTTTTTCCTAAGGAAATAGGAACAACACCTGAAGTGGTAACTGTTTATAACATCAGCTAACATGGGGACTGGGAGAGATTGAGTGATCAGCAATTTAGTGGGAATAGTATCAAGAGACTCAAACATGCATCATATGGACTAGGTACAGACATACACATGAATATGGAGCATGAACATGAGAAAATTAGGAACATGAACAGGCCCCTTGAGGCTGCTCCACCAATGACAAGATCATGACTAAATGTGACCTCAGCTCCGTTTTCAAGTCTGCCCCACAGAACACTTGACTCCCTTGTAAATCAAGAATATAGAATATATCTAACTCAGATATAAATATCTTCAATGACCCAGCCTCTAATCCTGTCTGAGGAAGTGAATTCCATAATCTAATGATCCTCTGACAGAAACAAAAAATCTTCATCTTTTTCCTCTGTGAGAGACCCCTTATTTGTAAACTGAGACGCCTGGTTCTAGTCTTGAAGTAGAAACATCAGATGGAATTCTTTTATCTTACTTGTGGCAGATTTGGTGGTGGGGAGCAGAGAACCTAGTGAGAGCCAAAGAGTCAGAAATCCACCAATGTAAAGTCATGTTGCAATTCTCCAAATGATAGGGCTGGAGGGGGAGGGGGGTTAATGGTGAGTCAGTCTTCCCTCTGGCTGCTGACATGAATGTAATTTTTGCATCGGATGCTTATTAAAAGAGCTGCCCACCAATAAAGTATCCGATCAGGCATTCCAAACTTGCATCACGTCAATGGAAAATTGCATTGATATAAAACCAAACTGATCGTGAGAGATACGGAACGGTAGAGAAGAAACATCAGCATTTATTTGACCTTCGTATTATCGAGAAAATGTATGATGAGAACTGCCCCTTGTTTCCTACCCGTACAAGTTGCCAAGGAGACAGGAAGTATGAATCAGATGAGAACTGGTGTTACTATGTGGTCACCAAGCCAAGCCAGGCAATGCAGAAGACACTTGACATTGCTAATAATGTCATAGAGAAAATGAATGGTACTAAATGGTTCACTAAACTTGACTTCAATTAAAGTCAACTAAACTTGCTGCCAACTATCAAATTGAGCTTTTAGAAGAATCAAGATATCTTATGCTATTTTCTGTTCACATTGAACTTTTTAATACAAGACACTCAACAATGGGGTCAGTTCAGAAGCTGAGTTATTTCAGCACATGGTTCTGTTTGTACTTTAAGACTTGAAGGCATGCTGAACATTAGTGATGATATTGTCATCCAGGTTTACTCTGAAAGTGACCTTGAGACATACCCGCGTGTTAGCTTATAGCATCTTCAAGTATGTAACCTCACTTTGAACAAAGAAAAGTGTTCTTCAATGAAAGCAGAATCAAAGTCTTCGGTCATACGTTCATTAGTTAAGGAGTATCAGTTGATCTATGGGAAGTTCAAGTCATTGCAAATGATTTGACACCTACAATTGTTCAGGAAGTTCAGAGTCTGCTAGGACTCATGATACATTATAGTCACTTCATTTTGACCTCTTGATGCTCTCTGCCCCCACATAAACTGATAAAATATATCACCATGAGGTGATGGAATTAAATCATACAAACAGAATGGGATTTTCTGGCTGTGGACAATGCAAGACTGAAAATTCCCACCAAGTTCCGTTAATTTTTTTGTCTATGATTCCCTCAGCGGATGGGACAGGAAATTCCACTAGTCATCTATATAACAGATCAGATGATGGTTGTTAGCAAGTTGCACAAATGGACTGTGGTGAAGGGTCATCCTGAGTCAAAACATTGACTCTATTCTCTCCCCACAGATGCCGTCAGACCAGCTGAGATTTTCCAGCATTTTCTGTTTTTAGCACGAAATTCTGTTTCAGTCCGGAAAAAATCTAGCTTGTCGTGGATATAAGCCTGGCTGGCTTAGGTGTTATTCGTGAGCATTAAGACTAGACAGGCAACACATCAATTATTGCAATGGCAAGTATCACTAATGCTTGTAGAGTGAAAATTATTCACAAACAGGGAGTGAAATGCTCCCAATCACGAGGGCTATTTTACCCTTTTGTCTCTATGTATATGGAAGCGAGTTTGAAGTAATAATCAGTCATAAGGTCGCACATTTTGTTTAATAATCCACAAAAGCAAACCAATTACTTTAACAGAATGTTGGATATTAGACTTCCATGCTTCGCTTTGAATATCTGCTGGGCAAGCTCAACTCAACCATCATTTACACGTCCATTGTTGGCACTCAGTCCTACTAGTTATGAAGAAAACATTATTGATCAACATCTTAACTACGTAAGCCTAAACATGGTGCAAAAGTCACTAAAGCTAGCTAGCATCAAACGGCAACAAAACCAAGATGAGGAGATGCAACTATTTATGACAGCTATGGAATCACAAATTCTGGCTTGAGAGTACATCTGCAAATGAAATTGCTCATACACTACAGGGTCTTCAGAAAGCTTGAAATGAGTTCACCATTAAAACCTCATTGGATCATTGTATTGCCGTTCTGCACGCTGAGAGAATATGTTGTGGATACAGCACATGAAGGTCACCAGGGAATTTCCAAAACTAACCAATTCCTTTGGGAAAAGATATTGTAGCAAGGAATTGGCCATTTGGTCGAACACAAAATAAATCAGAGTTTGCCATGTCAAACAAACACAATGTCAAATCTTTTTGAGCTACTCAAGATGTCAGAACTACCTCCAGGACCATGGGTTGAAGTTAGTGTTGATTTCCCATCAGTGAACACCTTCTCATTGTCATAGGTGACTACTGCAAATTCCCAGTTGGAGAAATAATTATGTCTACTTCAATGAAATAATTCATCCCCAATCTTGACTGGATATTTGCTTTGTTTGAGGTCCTCAAATGGTGGAAGTGACAATGGACATCTTTCACCGACAATGAGTTCAGTAAATTTGCGAACCATGTAGGCTTCAGTCATCAAAAAAATCACTTCCCATTTGGTCAAGAGCTAATGGAAAAGCCAAGGGATTTATATATTTTTTAAAGTGACAAGTAAAGCTAGAGCTGAGAGCAAGTTATGGAAAGAGTTGTATCACTTTTTTCAGAATTACAGTGACTCCTCATTCTATTACTGGGAAGCCTTAAGATACATTGACCTTTGCACATTCTAAGTGCACATATCCACTAGAGCTATCCTGCAGAGCTAACAATTAGCACTAAGTGAATGCAATCAAGAAGAAAAGGATTATATGAAAGTAAATGCAGAGCAAAAGATAAAATTCAGAGCTACTCCACTAAAGCAAGGATATAAAGTGCTCATGAAACATCATGGTCACGTTGGAAATCAAACAATTTTGAGGATATCCAATCATTTGTCGGGACCAACACGAAGGGATCAATGATCAGTGCTAAGTGTTGTTCACAAATTATCACACAAAACATATCATTCTTCAAAGCACTGAAAACATCATTTGCAAGTGTTGATCTAATTTAGACATCAAAAATATGAGTTAAATGAGACCACACCTGATGTCAAATGATATCCTATTTGTGAAAGAAAAGCCCACTATACTTAAGTGACTATTTCTATGAAGTGAACTATTTTCTGTCACCATCCAAAACTTTTATCACTTTGTATATGACTAAGTGCATTGTTAAGTTAATAAAAAAGTTAAAATGTGTAATATTTTCACTGGCAAAGTTGAATGTTCACTTTATGCTCAAGTTTGTTGTTTACACCTTTGGCAATAAACCATTGAAACATACTAGTTTTGTCATTTAATTAGAAAGGGGGATGTATTGTATTGAAAATTGCCTTCTGTATTTTGTCCAAAACCAGCTACCATAACATGTACCAACAGAAGGAGTCTAAGAGGAGGATAAAGGGATCCATGTTTTAACAGCATGGGCTGCTGCCTTATTCTTATTAATTCTTACGGTTTCTCCCCAAGAATATCACAAGATCCATGTAGGAGCATTCATAAAATATTTTTAAAATGTAATAGATGCACTTGAGCTTTGTGTTATAATTTGTGAATAGATAATTAAGATGTAAATGGCTGCGTCTGATTCTGTTTATAATAAAGTATTAAGAGGATAAAAGGATTTCTCACTGGAGTCTGTAGCCATCTTTTTAATGGACAATCTTTTTTGCCAAGCATCCAAACCTACAGGTGCACCAGAGGTGGAAGTTTTGGACAAATGGGATTGCCTGTGTATGTAGATGTCAAGGTTGCTTCCAGGATATAATGTATACACTTGGAGGCCAGATTGCTAGTGGTTGAAGATGATTAGTTGTATATAGATGTATTTAAAACACTTACTGTTCATGATGGCTGCTGTCTGGCTGAGGAAGCCTTGGTGGCCACATGCATGCATTTTGTGACACAGTACACCTGGGGGAATCCATCAATGTCCCTAAATCCTTTGGCTCTCTCACACTGATTGGCTGGATCAGTGTTATACTGTATGTATTGGCTAACTATCCTGAGGAATATACTTGACACATTGTATCACCTACTTGATACAATGCTATCCCACTGACTTGAATTTGGTATACTGTGAGGGTTTGGAATGAACCAGGAGCATAAAAATTAAGGACCACAGTGACCTTCACTGGTGCTGACTTTGGGTGGCCAGTAAAGCCAGTAATGCCAGAACTTATCTGCCATCACAGTGTAAAGATCTGTGATAGCCTTTTGGAAGCAGTCTTCAGCAACACCATCACTCCAATATCTGGAAGCAGCACATTTTCTGTTTGTATGCTCTTAGTACAAGGGACATTTGTCTCAGTGCTGGCATATGTTTGAAGTTCCCTCTGTGGCTTTTTCACTTTTCCCAACTTTGAGGTTGCCTCTGCAGATGACCAGGATGTTATTGCTGTTTGGATTCAAGTCCCTGCACTTGCTTTCCTCTCAGGCTCTTCTCCCTGCTGAAGGATCTGTGTTCCATGGATGATACCCATGGCATTTGGGCACTGTCAGTGTGAAGGGTGACTCTACCAGTTCTTTCCTCAACACAACTCACACCTCATTCCCCTCCCAATGGACCCACATGCCCACAAAATACTGATCAATAACAAGATTAAGTATGTTAATCATTGATGTTTTTCCAAAAGCATGCACTGTTTACATTTCATTCGCCACCCACCACAGGAAAAGACGGATCTGGTGTGATGGCAACGGAGGCCCATACCACCAGCACTCCACTTAATTTCATACTCATGCTCCCCACTCCCATATCTGAGGCAACCTGCTATGGAAAATCTGAGCCTTTACTAAGAAGCACTTATAATAAGATTTCATCAGGTTTTACAATATTTATGATGTCTACTTGCTGCACCATGCACACTGTTAGAAATAACAAATTTATCTAACAGAGGAACAAATGAAACAGAAGATAAGAAATAAAATTGTTTCACCTTTTTTTCCACCTATTTGACTATCTCTGCATCATGTGCTTCCAAGTTTAAGTTGGCAACAAAGCCTATTTGAATTCCTTACTCTGTGATCCATTAGTATTGTTAACTGTTACAAGAATATAAATATATTTTAATCATGGTTAAATGTTACTAACAGGGGTATGTCCTAATGCCAGCTCTTTACCCGCAAACTGACCTTAACAGAAATTTTAAGTTCTGTTAGTCACCGTGTTAAGAAAATTTCATTAACTAGATGTAAAACTAAATACTTGTTTCTGAGCTTTACTGAGGTTGTCCCAACAATTGAATGGAGCAGTGCCATCTCAGTTCAAATCATTTTACAGCTGGGAGCCAGAGAATAATGAAAATGTATCCAATAATTGTAATCCTGCATGTGTCACAAATATTATAGAGTATACACTAGCAAATCTCCCATGGAATTGCTTACTCTGAGTCAGAGGTTCCACTGCTACAAGTGAGGGAAGTAGAGTAAATGTGACCATAAAAATTTGGAAAGTTTATAAAAGAGATGCATGAAGAAGATGAATCATTTTTTTCCTTCTCCTATTTTACTTTGTAGAAGGGAATAGAAGGCTTACACTGATCAGTTATTCTTTTCCATCTCCTCTTGTTGGTCACCCATTCCTCTTCCAATCCCACTGTGTTGACGTCTCTCACCACCCCATCTTTCCATTTGGTCCCAGGTCTTCCTCTTCTTCTTCCTGGCAATCCCATTTTCATTTTTCTGTTCACCACATTTCCCATAGTCCTTTGCAACAGATGGCTACCATTTCAATCTCTTCTTACTTTCTTCAATACACCTACAGTGTTCACTGACCCCCTGATGTGCTGCTTCCTGATTTTGTCCTTTCTTATTTCTCATCCATGATGGTATAAAGAAAATGAATAAAGTGCTTAAACTCTATTGAGATTAAACAGCGTAGCCAAATACAAATGTTTTCCAGTGATCACAGGATCAAAAATGAGGGGACATATAAGATTACATATAACAAATAATTTAGGATAGAGAATAAGACAACTTTTGTTTACACAAAGGTTTGTGAGGCTATAGAATGCATGATGGGAATTCGTGATTGAAGCAAAGACAATGGGGCTAAATTCTCTTAAGCTTTTTCCACACTGCCACTGTATCTGAGATCAAGGTTTGACTTGCATCCAATCTACAAACTGAAATGGGTTTCCACAAAACGTCCGACCAAGTTATGATGACAAAGCAGGAGAAGTCTCAAAGGAAACTCCCGAGCATGTTAATATTTATGAACAGGTTAGATAAATGATTGATAGGACGTGGTAATGTAGCAGAAGGGATATGGCAAGAGAGCAGGCACATTATGTTGACCGCTCATGCAGAGGATTGTCATATAAGGGTCCGCCACATAAAGATTTAATGTGGGACTAAGTACAATACTACAGAGTTATGTAAGAAAACATCTGGGGGTCAGTGCGGTGTTGGACAAAGCCATGTGCAGCAGCCAGCTGGATGCAGTCCCCAGCTTGAGCCTTTATTGTACTGATGTAGGTAATTTCTAATAGTTAATGAATATTTACTTTTGATCTATCTAAACTATCAATACCTTAATTATACCAAACAAACTACACTCAACACCTGCCAACAATGATAAACAATAACACAGGCTGTTTGGGGTGTTTTGTAATTTCTGTGTCATTCTAAGTGATTCCCTTATAGAAGGGAATAAAAGGCTTTCACTGACAGGCTGCTGGGATCCTGACACACCTATACTTCCTTGCGACATGCATTGTGAATATGCTTTTCATTCTGGGGCATTCAGGAATGGTTGTCTGGAGCTATTTTGCTTTCATTCTTGTATCCTAAGCCACTCGATATACAGAATGCGTGTCAATCTCATAAATTGTGAGTCTCTTCTTGTTGATTCTGGAGTAGAGCTATTACACTTAACTTCTAAAGTAGGAGAAGGACTTTTGGGCCTTGCCCATTGTGAGATTGGTCAGTGTTGCCGCATGTCAATGGGCATTAGTTGGGCCACTGAACTTCCCGTGGGGGGCCCTAGAAAATCTGGGCCACTGGGGCCAGAAAATCCCAGCCTGCATAATATGAATTCTACAATAACTTTTCCTCTCCTTTCCAGTGCCATTTTCTGCATTTATTTGCCTTGTAGACCAATTCACAAATGATTAATTGGATTCACATTTCTCCCTTTACTTTGGCTGGGAAGTTGCATGGAGCATTTAAGTTAACAGTCTAAAAGCATGAAAATGATGGATAAACTAACAGACACCTGGATTTTACCAGCATGCCTACCATGCATTCTATAGCCTCACAAACTTAATAACCTACAGTTAATTCCTGAGTTATACACGAATTACAATTTGCAACCAATTAAACAAATACTTTGTCAATGTGAGGCTAAGATATTTGAATATTAACAGTTACTGCCATTTAAATTGTCATCGGTACATGTGTAATTGCAGTGTGGACTATAGGAATCAATGGTGCGCATTGAAGTAAATTAAGGCAAACACCTCAAGTTATAGTTACTGCACAGCCTGATTTACTATCAACATTGTCAGAGATCATTACATGGGGATTTCATTCCCCGGAGTATGCATAGATATATCAACTTATTGCAAAACATTTTAAATGAATTCAAATATGGGAAACTTATCCAAACATGTCTCAGAGAATGGCATTCTCCGTTGGCTTCAGTGGGATTTTACAAACCTTGGGAAGATGTGCTGGTAAAATTCTACTTTTATTTATAGAATCAAACAGAACAGTTAATGGCCTTTTGGTACATTGTATCTTTGTTGATTCTTTGTGAGAGTCAGCTAATTAGTTCCACTCCCCAACTCTTTCTCCATAACACTGCACCATTTTTTCCTTTCCACGTTCTTATTGAATCTGCTTCTACATCCTTCAGGGAATGAATTCTAATTCATTACAACTTGCTGTCTAAAAAAAAAAATCCTTTAATTTCCCTTCTAGTTCTTTTGTTGATGATCTTAAATCTGTGATCCTCTTGCCAGTGGAAACAGTATCTCATTTATTCAACCAGTTCTCATAATTTGAACATCTCTATTAAACTGGACTTTGATATTTGTCCCAAAACTTAATAACTTACAGTTAATTCCTGAATTATACACGAATTACAATTTGCAACCAATTAAACAAATACTTTGTCAATGTGAGGCTAAGATATTTGAATATTAACAGTTACTGCCATTTAAATTGTTATTGGTACACATGTACGTACAGATGTAATTGCAGTGTGGACTATAGGAATCAATGGTGTGCATTGAAGTAAATTAAGGCAAACACCCCAAGTTATAGTTACTGCACAGCCTGATTTACTATCAACATTGTCAGAGATCATTACATGGGGATTTCATTCCCTGGAGTATGCATAGATATATCAACTTATTGCAAAACATTTTAAATGAATTCAAATATGGGAAATTTGTCAAAAAGCTGTGCGAGGTGCCAAAGTTTCAGATGAAATTTATCAGATAATATTGCAGCTTTAATGTTCACTATCATGGATATTTAAAGCCTCATTTTGTTTGGAAACAATGTTCAGAATTTATTGATTAAAATATTGTGATAATGCATGCAGTTATTAACATGGAAATCAGCCAGTTTGTGTTGAAGAAGGGTATCCCCTGAATTAAGAACTGACACAAGTTGCCCAACACTTTATGCCACTCTGGCACTAACCTCATACAAATGGCGACTTATCATTCAGTTCCCTGTGATTTTCATGAACTTGCTGCATTTGCATATTAATTGCACACACATAAAGTTAAGGCTAGTAATTAATAGTGTAATTATCCTTTTAATAATGTGATGACTGTTGATGACTGTCAAGTAACGTCTTTGCACTAGAAAGTGTACAATTACACATGGAGGTAATGGCCTAGTGGCATTATCACTAGTCTATTAATGTAGAAATTCAGCTAATACTCTGGGGACCTGGATTCAAATCCCGCCAGCATTGATGATGGAATTTGAATTTAATGTAAACAAACCTGGAGTTAACGACTTTCTGATGACAATGAAACCATCTGGTTCATTAGAAAAGAAATCTGTCAGCCTTGGTATAGCCTACGTGACACCAGATCCATAGCAATGTAGTTGACTCTTAACTTCCCACTGAAATGGTGTAGCAGCCCATTCAGTTCAAGGGCAACTAGAGATGTGCAATAAATGCTGGCTAGCTAGTGATGCCCATTTCCCATGCATGAATATAGAATTTTGTGAACTAGTGGAGATATTTAAAATGTACAATACTTTTTCTTACTTTCTCTTTTGCTGTCTCTTCATCCAATTTTCCTTTTCCTTCCTTGACCTCTCTCTGTACCTACTTTGTCTCTAAATTACCCTCATTCTCAGTTCTTCCTCTGTTTATTTAAAACTCATTAGCTAAGGAGATGCTGATCCTATCATTCACTATGATCTGAGATGCACTCAACATGTCTTTATCAACTTGCACTTTGAGTAATTTTGTGCACACATTATTTTGGAACCGAAGGATACAGAAACAAGATTAACTGAGCTGGTGCACTGTCAGATGCTTTGCTTCATTAAATTCTGGGCCAGTGGATTTAGATTTTCATGAGATATTGCCAAATGGTTTTATTGAAATTATTACTTTTTCCCTCAAATGGCTTCTCCAACAATTGTTTTTTTTGTAGTATCACAAATATTGATGAAGATGTCTATTTTGATCCTTGAATTAAAATGCACAATAGCATAAAACAGTTATTTCATTTGGGCAATTGTGAGAATTGATTTCAATATGGTACTATGCAACTGGTATACAAAATTAGATGCTATATTTATTCATTTTAACAGTTTTTACAAAATGCAGTTAAAACTGATTAGTTCCATTATTTATCGCATAAATCCATTCACTGAACAGACCAACATAATAATCTTAAAGAGATTTTATAAATGCCTTATTGATGTTTCTGCACTAAAATAATGTTACCTAACTTAAAAGTCCAAAATAAATGTATAGTTTCCTCTATGTAAAGACTGACTAATTGTCATTGAGTGTGTTTCTGACCATTTTTAATTGTATGCAATCTTCAGAATTATGAATGATGGGATTCATAAAGGGCTGTTTGCTTTCCAATGTGACCATTACATTTAAACTTTTCAGAATTCATGACCAAGATCTACAAATGATATCAATAGACTAAAAGATCAAAAATGTGAAGGGTATTTAAGGTTTTGACTACAAAAGTTTACTTAGCAATTGGTGAAGTTTTGATAAACTTGGAAAAAATGTTGGTTTGGCCTCAACTGGACCATTGTCTCTGCGCATCACATTTTGTGAGGGGATTAGAGAGGATGCAGAAAAGATTAATAAGAATGGCTCTAGGGATGAGGAATGTCTGTTGTATGGATAGATTGGAAAAGTTGGAACTTGGAGAAAAGAAGATGGAGAGGAGATTCAATGCAGGAGATTAAAGTCATAAAGAGTGAATTTTACCTCCCCAGTGGGCGCTCCAGGTGATTAAAAGAAAGCAGGTGACAACCCAGTGGAGGAAACCCACACAGACACAGTGAAAACATGCAGACTTCACACAGATAGTGACCCAAGCCAGGAATCAAACCAAGGATCCTGGCACTATGAGGCAGCAGTGCTAACCACTGTGCCACCATGGCTGAGTCACAGGAAACAGAGAGTACTGATAAATAGTTGATTTTCAGATTTGAGGAAGGCTTGTAGTGGAGTTCTCTAGGGGCCAATGTTGGGATCCTTTCTCTTCCAGATATATGTTAATGGCCCAGACTGTGGAGTTCAGAGCACGGTTTCAAAATCTGCAGATGATACAACGGTTGGAAACATTGTAAGCTGTGATGAGGATAGTCCTAAACTTGAACAGGACATAGAGCAGGATTTTTCAGTCCTTCCTGCTGGCAGAATCGAAAAATTGCACTAGATGCAGCTCCCTGAGGAAGAATATGAAGGAATAGTATAAAATAAAGGGAGAAACTCTAAAGGAGGTGCATACAAGAGAGGGATCTCATCTACATTGGTCATTGAAGACGCAGGCATGTTGAGAGAGCAGTTAATAAAACCAATAATGCAGAATTTTACACTCCCTCTGAAAGCAAGTTCTGAGGAAGGGGTGGGGGGAGGCGAGTATAAAATTGAATGGATAGGAATCCTTCAAAAATCCTCCACCTGCCCAAACTTGACACAATTTCGCAGTTGAGCAGGCAGGACCTGGGGCGGGAAACTCACATATTCTATTAAGGGCCACTAAATGGCCAATGGATGGGCATTAAGGATATTTCCTAAATTTGTTTTATTTATTTGAGGGACATTTGCTTCTTTGGCTAGCCAGCATTAATTGCCCATCCCCAGTTGTCCTTGAACTGAATAGCAGTTGAGAGTTAACTGCATTGCTGTGACTCTGGAGTCACGTGTGGACCAGATCAGGTAAGGATGGCAGATTTCCTTCCCTAAAGGAAAATTCCTTTAACTCTCCCCATAGGGACTACCCATCTCTGATCCCATCATTGCCCTCTCTCAACCCTCCCCCCTCCCTGAGGCAAACTCTAAAGTCACTCACCCGGAACATCGGGGCCTATCTTTTCAAAGATCCTAGGTCTTAGTCCTAACCAGAATTTCCCTAAAGTGAACCAGATAGCTTTTTCCAACAGTCAACAATCAATTGTTTCATGATCATCAATAGATTCGTAAGTACAGATATTTTTTATTGAATTCAAATTCCACTAGCTGGCATTGTGGGATTTGAACACTGGTCCTCAAAGCATTAGCTGAGCTTCTGGATTAATAGTCCAGAAATCCATTGTAGGATTCAAACCCAGGTCCTCAGAGCATTAGCTGAGCTTTTAGATTAACAGCAATAATACCATGAGGCCATCAATTTTTAGGGTGATGGGAATGGATAGGGTGGAAATTTTCCCCTCATCTTGGGCTCCTCCCTCTGAAGGCTATCTCAGACTTGAGCGGCCCTATCTGGGACATTGAAACTCTGAGACTCTCTCTCCATAGGAACTACCCATCCCTGATCCCATGATTGCCCCCTCTCAACACTCCCCCCTCCCTGAGGCAAACTCTAAAGTCACTCACCAGGAACATCGGGGCCTATCTTTTCAAAGATCCTAGGTCTTAGTCCTAACCAGAGCACTGTAGCACTGCCTGTGGCCTTTGCAAGGCGGTGCCTGGCCGTGTTGAGGATCTGATTGGACTAGACTTCCTTTCAATGGCAGATGGAAATCCCACCCACTGCCAATCAATGCTCAAGTGAGAGTTAAATGTCGGTGGGAGTTCGAGGATCAACATCTAACATGCAGCCCTGGCCTGTGGGATGGTGAGTACCGATCACTCATCATCCTTAAAAATCTACTCATCATACTTTAGGTTTTACTAATAGAGACAGTAAGTGCAAAAATAAGGAGGTCACTTGAACTTGTATAAAACACACTAGGCAGTGTGTTAATCTCACTAGGCAGATTAGTGAGGCCTAATCTGCTATACTGTTTCCAATTCTAAGCACCAAATTTGAGGAAAGATATGCAGGTACTAGAGAGAGTACAAAGAATATTCACAAGAATAATTTTAGGGATAAACAACTGATGTTATGAGGATAGATTGGAATAATTGAGGCTGTCCCTCGAGAAAAGAAGGCTAAGAGGAAATTTGATAGGTGTATTCAAGATCCTGAGGGGAACGGACAAGGTAAATAGTGAAAAGCAGTCTCCACTCAAGAGAGCATCAAGAAAGAGATGGTGCAAATTCAAAGTATTTGGCAAAAGGAATAAAGGTGATGTGAGAAACATGTTTTCACTCAGAAGGTGATTGGAATCTGGAACAAGCTTCCTGAGAAGATGGTGGATGCTGGTTCAACTGAGGTATTCAACAGCAAATTGCCATCTACAACAAGAAAGAATCTGACCATCTCAATAGCATTACAATGAATTCACCACCATCAACACCATGGAAGTCACAACTGAACAGAAACTGAACTGAACCAACCATATAAGTACTGTAACTACAAGGGAAGGCCAGATGCTGGGAATCCTGAAGGGAGTAACTCATCTACTGACTACCCAAAGCTGGTCTATCACCTACTTGGCAAAAAAGGGCTGTAGTAGAGTATTTTCCACTTTTTTGGGTGAATGCAGTTCCAAACGTATTTCAGAATCTTGACACTATCCAGAAAAAACAGCCTACTTGATTGGCTTCCCTTCCACCATTGTAAACACTCATTTCCTCTACCACCGATGCACAGTAATAGCAATGTGTATCTAATGCACTGCTTTCCTTTGATAGCACTTTATATATACCACTCCTACCACTTGAAGAAGACCAAGCAGAGTGGACACATGGAAACATCAAATCTACAAACAAATCCCAGTCTAAGTCACTAACCATCCTGACTTGGAATTGTATTGCCTTTCCTTCACTGTACTGGACCTGAATCCTGAACCCCTCCCTAAAAGCTCTTGGATTTATCTTCACAACATGGACTGTGTTGGTTCAAGAAGACAGCTCATCATAACCTTCTCAAGGGCAATTAGGGGTGGGCAAGTAAATATCAGCAGTAGGTATCTAAGTGACAACTAATATTGGAAATTTACTATAAGGGGAACAAGGTCTCTAACCTCATACCATATGAAAAACATAATGAAGAAAATACAGTATCAACATGCAATATGATATTTTTTCTAACTCCAAATTTCAGATCCTTTAAATTTGAAGTACACCACTTGCCTTGGTGGTGAATAATTGTACCCAATCCTGCAATGTTATTTACATAGCGCCCTCAGATGGTCGGATACAATGGCAGCTAAAGCAGATTTGCAGTCCTGCAAACTCACTGAGAATTTGTACAGTAGAACAATTTGAAAATAGGTCTCAAATGTATGTGACATCTTTTGTACTGTAAATTAGTCCAAGGCATTTCACGGAGGAGTTATTCACAAAATGCGAGACCAAACCGTATAAGGGGACACCAGGGTTGATTACAAAGAGTTTGAAACAGGCAGGTTTTAAGGAGTATCTTCAAGGGAGGGAGAGAGGAAGAAAGGTGCAGCGATTTAAGGAGGAAATTCCAGAGCTTAGGGCTTAGATAGCTGGAGGAATGGCCAGCAGTGATGGAGAGATTAAAACCAGGGATGTTCAAGAGGCCAGCATTGAAGAAGAACAGATTGGAATAGAATAAACAGATATGGAGGGTAAAGGCCATGGAGAGGTTTGAAAACAAATATGGGAATTTTAAAAATGGCTTATTTTTTCATTGGAAACCAATGTCGGTGACCAAGCATGGGGGTGATAGGTGAACAGAACTGCCAATGAGGATGCAGGGAGCAGAGATTTAGATCACCTCCAGTTTACACAGGGTAGAATGTAGAGGATTGCAATAGTCAAGTCTGCTGTAACAATGATATGAATAAGGATTTCAGCAGTAGATGACCTGAGTGTCAGATTTGAGTGATGTCATAGTTAAGATGATGGGCCCCATGGACAAGGTGCCCAGACAGATTATGAGAGGAGAGAGAATAGAAAATAGGGAAAGATATAAGTTCAGGCTAGAGCCAAGGATGTCCCTCGAAACAGGTTGGCTCGCTGAGTGAGTGGAAGAAGAGAAGTGGCAGAGGCAGATAATCAGATGGTCTCAATTGTAGTTGCAAAGGTATCCATGAGCTATTGGCCATAGGTTGTAGACAACAAGGGAAAAGTGTTTAAGAAGATGGTTTGCAGTTGAAGAGATTATTTTGAGAGTTAAAGGAAGATCTTGAAATAGTGAGCACTTTCGGTAGACAATGGTGTTATAAAGCAGAGGTTGATCCCCACCTCCCTTTGAAAACTAATACCCCCAAAGAGGTGTACCTCATAATCTGTAAAAAGTGTTTATGAAGTGGTGTAACCTGCCCTTCTGCAGCTCCTAGCGGTTAAATACAAAATAAATCCCTGACATTCTAATATTTTAGAACAATTTATTTATTTAAATAACAGTGAACAACTTTACTAAACTATTAACAACCATAATAAAATAAGATTCTAATGGTATGTTGTTCTAATAAATACAATACCACTTATTAACAAAAGAAATAGAATTTAGCTACTGTTTCTAAATTGCAACCAGGTTTTGTCTTTCTGGAATATTCTGGACCTTCTTTGTTAATTTGTTTTTTCTTTTTTCTTTGGTATTTTTGCTATCTAGAAGGGGCTTTGACCAAAGGGCTATTAGCTGTGGCAGATGGCAAGTCCTCTCTCCTTTTGTCCCACTGGCCCACTTCTTTTAACCTGTAATGACATATCAATATTGTCCCCACTAGGATTGGTCCTAAGCTGTCAAAACCATCAGATTTAAATTTAATAAGTTCTTGGTATCTAAGTGCCAAATTTAAATTGATTAGCTGAATTTTAAAAATTCGAAAGCTTGAAAGCCTATTGCTGTGGTAACACAGCTGCTTGGCCTTTCAATACAAATGCTTCAGTTTGGGTTCTATATGTACTTGCATTTTTAAGCACAGAAAAAGCATGACCTTTTAAAGGGACCATGCAGTGCTTTCTCCCAGCATTTTACAATTTTACAAACACCAATCTACAATTACTCTACCCAGCTTTATAACAATAGCAAGACCTGGTAGAGCTTTATAACTTCTTGATTTGTCTGCAGCCTTTGACACAATTGACCATATCCATCTCCTCCAATGTTTCTACACTATTGTTGAGCTAGGTGACACTGCTCTCGTATGGTTCCATTCAAGATAACACTTACAATGGCTTTTCTTCCTGCTCTCCCACCATCGCCTCTGATATTCCCCCATGAGCTATCTTAGACCTACTCCTATTTCTTTTCTACATGTGCCGCTTGGCAACATCATCTGAAAGCAAATTAATTTGCACACATTTGTGATAAAAGTTGGGGAAAATTAAGATGAAAAAATACAACCACAGCATGGAGTTGATTAGTGGCAGACAGATGGAGAAATGATGAGATGTGAATTAGCCAATTAGTGGCAAACAAATATTTTATCAATGTGACTAGAGGAAATAATCAGGCAATGGAATGGTAACTCGAAATTGGAAAGATAAAGAAATTAACACGTACATGCCAGAAGCTGACTCCGCAAGGATATAAAATTAAAAAGGATATGGTTTAAAATGTAGAACACTAAGAAGACAAGGAGAAGAGAATTAGAACTTAACATTAACTTAACATTAGAACTTCAGCAAGTTGCAATCAAAGTCTCCTGAGAGAAACCATCATTTTCTATCTTTACTAAACTGGAAACTTATTTCCCAGACATGGCCACCTTCACCTAGATGTGATAACTAGTTGTTAGATTTAACTCATTAGGTGGGATTTTACAGACCTTCTCACCCCAAAACCGTAAAATCCTGCCTGAAGTTAACGGACCTTCTCATTGTCCACCGCTCGCATGCTCCGATTCCCGTGATGGGCAGGGAGGTAAAATTCCAGCCTTAGGGTTACTTAATATTGGATGTTTTCTCAGGATACAGGTCATACTGGAGTGTCAGTTAAAACATAGGTAATTTGCGAACCAAGGGATAGTTTCATGTAAAATTGTGTATGTGTAGCCATTAGTATCATGAAGTATCATATAGTATTACAGTCCTTTTTGTCATGTGTGTTTTTGCTTTTCTTTTAATAAACATTTAGAATAACTCCCCACTTTTGGGGAAATTGGGCAGTGGTGGGGTTTGTGCCCCTTGGGCATGAGCACCTGGCAATGCCAGCCTGTGCTGCCGGCATTGCCTAAGGGCCAAAGTGCCAATGTCTGGGGGCACTTTGGCACTGCTCACTGGGCATAGGAGGGGGTGTGGTGAGCAGCTTCCTGGAGAGTATCTGGGCTATGGGAGGTGGCGGGGATGGGGGGAGAGGAGGTGGGGTTAGTGAGGGATGATCAGAGAGTGCGAGAATTGGGAGATCAAGCCTGGGAGTGGACTGTGGTCAAGGCTGGCCCAGACATATCCAGGAGGCAGCATGGGGGCAGGGTGAAAGGACCAGCTCTTGGGGGCCAATGATCAAGCCACCCTGCAATCAGGAGGCTGGCAGACAGGGGCCACTGCGCATGTGCTGATCTTGCCACTAACAGTGGCCCACTTAACACTTTGCTGCCAGTCTCTGCCACGAGGATAGTCTCCGTCCAATGAATTTCAACGGGATTTGAGGCACTCTCCAATGCACTCTGAGGCACTCTCCAATGCACAGAGGGTAAGAGATTCATTTTTAAACTCCTACTGAAAAACCAATGGGCTTTACTTCAGTTTTTATGTAAATTCAATATTTTAAATTTTTTGGGGATAATTGCCCCTTACATTTTTCTATGAAATTTCAGAGAAAGTCTGAATGGGGCTTGTGAGGTAACAAGCAAGCATTTAAAGATAACAGCAAAGAAATAAAGCAATTGTTGATAGGAAACAATTGTCTCAAAGCAAGGGGGAAGATGTCTCTGTTATTAGCTGAATGATTAAAAGCGAGATTTAACAGACAATACCAAATTGAAAGAAAACTGAATGAGGTAAATTATCTGGTATGCATAGCACTTAGAGTATGCCATGGTAAGCATGAGCTCTTGATAGTAATGAAGCAGGAATAAGAAGAAGGGTTAAATTCTGACAGTGACTTACCTCCAGTTCATTTGGGTAATTGAGGAAGTGCTGAAAAATGCGAACAATTGGTTAAGTTATCTTCCAGGTAAGTAATAAGGCAAATTGAGAGATACTTCAGTCGTATCAATGAATTTGTAGGAATAAATTAGGTAGAACAGAAATAGTGTTGCGCGTTGTAGTTGCAGGGAAAACAGTTGTAATAAAGTAACATCTGTTAAATCTAGCAAAGTTAGTACAATTACAGAAGGAAATTGAATATACACTCCAAAATAGCATTATTGATTTGAGTGCTAGTGATGGAGCTCCCTTATGATGCCAAAACCTGATGGAACACAAAGACTGTGTGGACTAGAGGAAAGTGAATGCCATCACCACAAGAGATTTATTTCCCATACCACGGTTGGAGGATTGCATTGAAAGAGTTGGACAGTCTAAATTCATCACAAAAATAGACATGCTAAAGGCCTATTGGCAAGTAATTTTGTTTAAGAGGGCAAAGGAAATCTCCGCATTCATGACACCAAATGGACTTTATCACTTTAAAATGATGCCGTTTGGGATGAAGAGCAAACCCGCAATATTTCAGAGACTAATAATGAAAGTCTTTCAAGGACTAAGTCACTGTGTCGTGTGCACTGATGATTTAGTGATGTTTAGGCAAAAAGATGCAAAACATATTTGCAAAATTGAAAAGAACTGTTCGAATGCTTAGAAGAGGCAAATCTCATCTTGAATTTGGCAAAAGATGCATTCACTTAAGCTCAAATTGCATATTTAGGACAGATTGTGGAACATGGTCAAATGGTCCCATGAGATGTGAGATCACAGGACATTTGAAATTTTCCAGAAACTACAGTAAGGAAAGAGTTTCTGGGAATGAGTGGGTTTTTTTGTAAGTTTACACCAAACTTCAGTCGTTTGGTAGTACCACAAATAGAACTCTTGAAGAACAAGAAATTTATCTGGATGGAGAACTCCATTCCAACACTTGAAAACTGTTGACAACAAACTGTGTTCCTTAAAAAAGGGAGATTATGAGTGTGAGGTATGCTGGGTGTATCGAGCTGCGGTTCCTAAGGGACCGTGTTAGACAACTGGAACTGCAGTTCGAGGATCTCCGTCTGGTTAGGGAAAATGAGGATGTGATAGACAGGCGTTACCGGCAGTTAGTCACACCGGGGCCACAGGAGGCTGACAAGTGGGTAATGGTCAGGAAGCGGAAAGTTCAGGTGATAGAGAACACCCCAGTGGATATGCCCCTTCACAATAAGTACTCCTTTATGAGCACTGCTGGGGGGCGGGGGGGGACAGCTCACCTGGGGGAACCAGCAGTGGCCCTGTCTCTGCAGCTGAGTCCGGCCCTGTAGCTCAGAGGGCTAAGGAAAGGAGGAGGAAGGCAGTATTAATTGGGGATTCTACAGTGAGCGGATCGGACAGGCAACTTTGCTGAGGCAGACGGGAATCTCGAATGGTGGTTTGCCTCCTTGCTGCCGGGATCCAGGATACCTCTGGTCACGTCCCAGAAATCCTGAGGTGGGAGGGAGAGGAGCCAGAAGTAGTGGTTCATTTTGGTACCACTGACATAGGTAGGAAGACAGAAGGGGTATGGAAAGAGAATATAGGGAGTTAAGCAGACAGTTCAGAAAGAGGAATGCAAAGGTAGTAATCTCGGGATTGCTGCCTGTGCCACGGGAAAGCGAGAGCTGGAATGGAATGAGGTGGAGGATGAATGCGTGGCTAAGGAATTGGAGCAGAGGGCAGGAATTCAGGTTCCTGGATCATTGAGACTTCTTTAGGGGCAAGTGTGACCTGTACAAAAAGAACGGGTGGCACTTGAATCACAAGGAGACCAATATCCTGGCAGAAGGGTTAGCTAAGGCTACTGGAGAAACTTTAAACTAGAATGTTGGGCGGACGGAATCGAGGTGAGGTGACTGGAAGCGAGGAGGTTAGCTTGCAAATAGAGAAGGATATAAGAGGGAGGATAGATGGGTGATGGAGAAGGGGAGTGCTCAGACCAAAGGTTTGAGATATGTCTATTTTAACGCCAAAACTGTGGTGAATAAAGTGGATGAGCTTAGAGCATGGATTGCTGCTTGGAAATGTGATGTGGTGGCCATTATAGAGACTTGGATGTCTCAGGGACAGGACTGGATACTTCAATTGCTGGATTTCAGATGTTTCAGAAAGGACAGGGAGAGAGGTAAAAGGGGGGAGGGGGAGTGGCAATATTGATCAGGAATAGTGTCACGGCTGTAGAGAAGGTGGACGCCATGGAGGGATTGTCCATGGAGTCTCTGTGGGTGGAAGTTCAGAACTGGAAAGGGTCAATAACTTTGCTATAAGCTGCCCAATAGTAACAGGGATGTTGAGGAGCAGGTAGGAAAACAGATCCTGGAGAGATGTAGTAATAGCAGAGTTGTTGTGATGGGAGACTTTAATTTCCCAAACATCGATTGGAATACCCCTAGGGTAAGGGGTTTGGATGGGGAGGGGTTTGTTAGGCATGTTCAGGAGGGTTTCCTGACACAGTACATGGATAAGCCTTCGAGAGGAGAAGCTGTACTCAATCTGCACTGGCTAATGAATCTGGAAAAGTTTTGGATTTCTCAGTGGGAGAACATTTTGAAGATAGCAATCATAACTCTATCTCCTCTACACGAGCATTGAAAAGAGATAGGATCAGGCAAACTAAGAAAGTGTTTATCTGGAGTAAGGAGAAATATGTAGCCATCAGGAAATTAGACAAGTAAATTGGAAGAAAGTGTTCTTGGGAAAAAGTACCGAAGTAAGGTGGCAGATTTTCAAGGAATGTTTGTCTAGAGTTCTGCACGACAACGGGGAAGTTTTGGTAGGTTATGGGACCCATAGTGCATGATAGTTATAATGAACATAGTCAAAAAGAGAAGTAAAATGTACAAAAGGTTCAGAGAGCTAGGGGATGTTAGGGTCTAGAGAAGTATACGGCTTATAGGGAGAAATCTAAGAGAAAATTAGAAGAGACAGAAGGGATCATGAGAAAGCCTTGGCAGGTAAGATGAAAGAGAACCCTAAGGCGTTCTACAAATATGTAAAGAGTAAAACAATGAGATGTGAAGGAATAGGACCTATAAAATGTGAAGATGGGAAAGTTTGTACAGAAATGGTAGAAATAGCAGAGGGCTTAAATGAATACTTTACCTCGGCATTCACAGTTGAAAAAGACCTGGGCGGTTGTACTGCAGGCTTGCTGTAGACTGAAAAGATGGACATTAAGAAAGAGGATGTGTTGGAAGTTTTGAATAGCATCAAGATAGATAAATTGCCGGGACCAGATGGGATGTACCATGGGTTACTGAGGGACCAGAACACTGCATTTGCCTGACAAAGACACAGAGTGTCAAAAGCTGTAAATTTACTATCAAATAAATCGGTTGGATTTAAAATTGGTGTTGCTAAATTCTTACAACAATCTTTGTGTCATCGATGGAGACAGGAGAGGTTCTGGAGGATTGGAGGATTGTGAATGTGGATCCTATATTCAAGAAAGGGAATAGAGATAGCCCAGAAAGTTACCAACCGGCGAGTCTAACATCAAAGGTTGGTAAGTTGATGGAGAAGATTCTGAAGAACAGGATTTATGAACATTTAAAGAAGTTTAGGAAGCTCAATAGTAGTCAGCACGGTTTTGTCAAAGGAATATCGTGCCTTACGAGCCTGGTTGAGCTCTTTGAAAATGTGACTGAACACATTGACAAAGGGAGAGCAATAGGTGTGATTTATATGGACTTCAGCAAGGCGTTCGATTAGGTCCCCCGTGCAAGGCTCCTTGAGAAAATGAGAGGGCATGGGATCCAAGGAGCTGTTGCCTTGTGGATACAGAACTGGCTTGCCCGCAGAAGGCAGAAAGTGGTTGTAGATGGGTCTTTTTCTGCATGGAGGTCGGTCACCAGTGGAGTGCCCCAGGGATCTGTTTTGGGGCCCTTGCTGTTTATAATTTTCATAAATGACCTGGATGAGGAAGTGGAGGGATGGATTGGTAAGTTTGCTGAGAACACAAAGGTTGATGATGTTGTGGATAGTTTGGAGGGATGTCAGAAGTTGCAGCAAGACATAGATAGGATACAAGCCTGGGCGGAGAAGTGCAGATGGACTTCAACTTGGATAAATGTGTAGTGGTCCATTTTGGCAGATCAAATGGGATGTAGGAGTATAATATCAAGGGTAAGACTCTTAGCAGTGTAGAGGATCAGAGGATCCTTGAGGTCCGGTTCCATAGGACTCTTAAATCGGCCTCACAGATAGAGGATATGGTTAAGAAGGCATATGGTGTACTGGCTTTCATCAATCGAGAGATTGAATATAAGAGTCAGGAGATAATGTCACAGCTTTATAAGACCCTTGTTAGACATCTTTTGGAATATTGTGCTCAGTTCCGGTCACCTCATTACAGGAAGGATGTGGAAGCCATTGAAAGGGTGCAGAGGAGATCTACAAGGATGTTGCCTGGATTGGGTTGTATGCCTTATGAGGATAGGTTGAGGGAGTTCGGTCTTTTCCAAAAGGATAATAAGTGACCTGATAGAAGTGTATAAGATGTTGAGAGGTATAGATTGCGTGGATTCTCAGAGGCTTTTTCCAAGTGCTGGAATCGTTACTATGAGAGGATACAGGTTAAGATGCTGGGGAGTAGGTACAGAGAAGATATCAGGGTAAGTTTTTCACTCAGAGGGTGGTGAGTGACTGGAATCGGCTGCCATTGGTGGTGGTGGAGGCAAATTCCGTAGGGTCTTTCAAGAGACTTTTGGATGAGTACAAGGGATTTAATAGAATTGAGGGTTATAGGTAAGCTTAGAAGGTATGGATATCATTGGCACAACTTGTGGGCTGAAGGGCCTGTTTGTGCTGTAGTTTTCCTAAGTTCTATGTACGAAGCCAATGTTAAGCACACCAAATTATGAAAAACTGGTTTTGGATGCTGGTAACATTGGTGCGGAAGCTGTGCTGTTACATAAAGAAGAACTTGAGAAACCTGTGCAGTGTTTCTTTAAAAAACTAAGTTGTCACCAACAGAAGTATTCTACAACTGAAAAATAGACTTTAAGCACTGAGATTTATCTTGCTAGTAATCCAGCAGAGACAATCATGTTCAGAGTATTATCCCCAAAAATTTCAGGGAAATTTTGAAATTGGTTATTTTAATAGTGTTTGTTACTGCAATGTATTCATTTAAAAATCATGTGGTCAGGAGAGAAATGTCATTGCAAATGTTTGATCACAAGTGGTAAAAGAGATTTTTGGGAATATTTGGTACAAATATTCTCTGACATATTCTATGTTAATGCATGTTTTTAAATCTTCATAATAGTTGATAAGGCAAAAGCAATCAGAAATCTTTGAGAAATGAAATCATCTTTCAAACTAAATGTTCATTTTTGAAAAAGAGACATATTAAGAATTAGGAAATATTATTTTAAAAACACAAGTACAACAGGGAATTGATTAGAGGCAGACAGCTAGAAGAATGATGATATGTGAATATGATGGGATACAAATTGGCCAATCAGTGGAAAGCAAGTATTTTCCTTATGCGACTAGGGAAAACAACAGAGGAGGTAACTTCAAAGTGGAAAGATAAATGAATTAACATGTCAAAAGTTTACTCCAGAAGCATATAAAATCAAAGAGAAAAAAATGGTATGACTGTAGAACAATAAGAAGAAAAGGGAGAGACATAGCTAACATCAGAACTTTAGCTACAGTCTCCTGAGAGAAGCTGCCATTTTCCGACTTTGCTGAACTGAAAGACTATTTTCAGATGCGGCCACCTCAAACTGATATGATAATTATTTGCTGAATTTAGCTCATGAAGTGTTGTTTGGGAAAAGGGGTGTCTCTCAGTTCAAGTAAAATGTAGGTTGTTTGGGAAGAAAGGGATAGTATCATCTAAAATTATATGTCTATAGCCATCAGAACCCTGAAGTGCTACTGAGTATTGCAATCTTTCTTATTGTGTGTGTCATTACACAATATCAAAATACCAGAATAAACCAGTGTTGCAAGTTAATCTTCTAGATTTCAAGAGACGCTTGCATTTAACATCAGTGTGTTTTGTAAAACATTGAGGACACCCTACTTCTGTTCAACATGACCTTAATGCCTCCACTTTAGCTGAATTATCAATTTGCTTAACTGACACCCACTATTGGATAAGCAAATCATTTCCTTCAATAAAGTGTAGGAAGGATAAAGCCATTGTGATCTTGACCTTCGCTCCAAACTCCAATCCTTATCTACTGATTCCATTCCTCTCCTTAACAACTGTCTGAGGCTGTAACAGATTGTTTGCAAACTTGGTGTGTGAATCGATTCACAGATGAGTATTTTGTGTGAGAAAATAGTGGAAAGTATTGCCAGGCAGGGAGCTCCATATAGAGAGGTGTTAACATCCCTCTCTTCCAGGTTTCTATTGACGCTATGGCATTGAGTAGGGTTAAGATTAGGGTTCCGCAATAAACTCATGGTTGGTAAGGCCTTGTTCGTAAGTGAATGAACATTCAAGAAGGAGATGCTGAGGGAACGATAAGAACTGATCTGCTGTTGGATTAAGACTATAAAAAAATTAATTAAATTTATTAATACAATTATACTCTAAATATTCACACCACTCTGTAGTCGTTAAATGATAGACACGTCACTTTGATAATAAAATATGGATTAAATTTTGGTGTTGGAAAACAGAGGCTACTTTAATTATGAACAGATTACACAGCCTAATTTCCTTCCAAGAGCGCTGTCAAAACCTTCAGTAACTTCCTATGAAATACAGACATTTGTATTTGCTCTCCTCAATTCTGTTTTAATTCACTTTTTTGGACGGCACAACATTAGCCTTGAAGAGAAATCACAGTCCTTCACACAACGACAAGTGCCAAATGACTTCCAGATAATGCATCTGTGGAGTTCTTAATCATGTGAGTTGCTCTGCCGTCTAGTCCAAATATTTCCACTGCAGCTAAAGTAAAAATGTTCTCTGCATGACTAACTTAGCCAGATCAGTTAGAATCGGTATCTTCAATGGTAACGTTGGCTGGAATTCTCTGCTGTCCCTTGTGGTGATCTTGGAACTCGATAAGAACTCCCACTCACCTGGCGAAGGGACAAACCCCAAAAGCTAGTGGTGTTTACTACCAAATAAACCTGTTGGGCTTTAACCTAGTGTTGTGAGGCTTGTCACAGTGATCTTGGAAATGGGAAGAGCATTTACCTCAGTGAGATGGTGGTGCACCCAAAGCCCTCTACTTTCACGGGAATTAAGTTCGGGGCAACAAGGCTCAATGTTGACTTGCCTGTCATGTCGCCAACTGGTGCATTTAAATGGCCAATTAATCACCACTTTAGGGCCTCACCCCACTGCTGCTGGGATTAATCTCAAATGGGCCTTTCTCCATGAGGCATGCATGACAGGTGAATCTGTGCAAACTGCTTGTCACTTTGTTGAGGAGGGAAAGTGACCCTAAAAAGCACTCAGTGTTAAATTGAGTGACAGGATCTTGGAAAGGGAGGGGGCTGCCGAGAGAATCTCCACTGCCCCAGAGCACACTCCTGACTTTCTGTCCATGACTTACCGCGTAAAAGCTCCCCTATCCCACTTATCCATTGGTGGGTGCTTCCAGCAGTAACCAGAGTGGGCAATTTAAATGCTAGGCCAGTGAGTATCAGCAGACTTTTTGACAATAGGGCTATCGCAGAAAAGCCTCATCCTAATGCCTGAAGCCTGTCTTCCCAGGAGGCTGCTTTTTCTTTCTTTCTGCAACTTTGACTGGCTAACTGAGTACAGACTACGAGTTAATGATGGCTACTTCCTGGATCAGTAATACATCGTTATAAAACCATTGTACAGTGGCACAGTGCTTAGCACTGCTGCCTCACCGCACCAGAGGATCGATTTCCAATTTGGGGTCACTGTGCAGAGACTGCACGTCCTCCCCGTATCTGCGTAGATTTCCTCTGGGTGCTCCCGTTTTTTCCCACAGTCCAACAGACAAGCTGGTTCGGTGCATTGACATGAACAGGCACTGGAGTGAGACGACTAGGAGATTTTCACAGTAACTTCATTGCAGTATTAAAGTAAGCCTATTTGTGACACTAATAAATAGACTAAAAAAAATTGGGAGGTTAAATTCAGAAAATGCAGGAAATATCCAGCAATTCAGTCAACATTTGTGATGAGAAAAGATGATAAGGATTTGGTTGATTGTGTCCTCATGAAGGATATATACCCAAATCTCAGAACTGCTTTTGTGCTTTATATATGCTGACTGGCTTGCTGCGTATTCCTAACCGTTTTAATTTCTGATGCAGATTTCCAGGATTTGTGTTTTACCTTCTTCCTAAACTACAGGAAGCTCTTGATTATGACTTTTTTTTAAAATAAATAAACTTCTACAAATTGACCTCTAGAAAACAGCTGCTACTCTAAGAATATACATCTCTAAAATATGTGACTGTTTATACTGTAGGGTAATTAATAATAATAATTTTAAAGCTTTAAGCCAAATGTGCTATCTTGGTACTTGTAGAATGACAGAACGAAATATTGTTCCAATATTCACATATGGTCACAGTAATAAGCATTGTTCGGCTTGCAGTTCAGAACGGAAACACATTGATCACTGAGGGAAGAGCGAAAGAACTGAGAGCAGCAGAGAGAACAGAGCTGGTGGATAAATGGTAATTTGAAAATGAGAGCAAGATAATTGGGAGATAAAGCAGGAAGCTGGCACAATGGAGGTGGTAGAGGAAAGGAGTGAGAGGCCCATGTTGATAGGTTACTTGGCAAACTCTCATTGATCCTGAGCAGGCCCAATAGTAGGGTTAGAATTATTGCTCGAGCTTAGTAGGATAGTTTATCTTCTGTGATTTATAAAAACATTTACAGACATATATCTTTACTTTTTCCATTTTGCTCTTTTTTCTAAGCTCTACTTGATGTGTTATTTTTTCCCCTTATTAGGTCTCCTTGCATCATTCCTCAGCCAAGAAGCCCGTCTGGTCACCTGTTTCAAGATAGGCATTAGGAGCACTCAAGCTCACTGCCGGGAAATGTATGATAACAACCGGAGATAAATTGCCCTCCAGTTTTCTTGACCTCAATGTGGTAACAGCCTGTGTCTGTGCAAAAGGTTAATTAGGTTTTGCTTGCTAAAAACTTGCCATCGATGGTAAAATGCATCAGCACTGACCAACAACACGTTTTGACTCCAGAAAAAAACAGCAAGCATCATTTTAGTTAAGTCTATTTGTTAGTCACAAGTAAGGCTTACATTAGCACTGCAATGAAGTTACTGTGAAATTCCCCTAGCCACCACAGTCTGGTGCCTGTTCGGGTCGATGCACCTAACCAGCATGTCTTTCAGAATGTGGGAGGAAACCCACGCAGACACAGGGAGAACATACAAACTCCACACAGACAGGGACCCAAGCCAGGAATCAAACCTGGGTCCCTGGCACGGTGAAGTAGCAATGCTAACTAATGTGTCACTGTGGCATCCCATTTTCCACTGTGTAGTTCATTATAAATAATAATCAAGTACCACTGAAAACATTCCCAGTTGACAACTCTCGACATGTGTACTATGTGATTGAAGCTATAGGCCAAAATTCTCACAGTGTGTAACCATCATATCACTCAATCAGTTAGCATCAATTTAAGGATGTATGTTGCATTTTATGAAGACTACACGCAGCGACTGGAATTGTACAAGCATTTCTTTTTCTCTTTAAAAATGCAGTTTATTTTTTGAGATCCAGCATCTTGACAGGAATTGCTCTTGTAATAGCTTCACACAAGCTGGAAGTAATAATGCTGAGGTACTGAATGAATTCCTCAAATTTGCTTACTTGGTCATTTCTGGAAATGTTCATTTATCAGAGAATCAGTGGCACAGTAGTTAGCACTGCTGCCCCACAGCGCCAGAGATCTGGGTTCAATTCCTGGTTAGGGTCACTGTCTACATGTTCTCCCTGTGTCTACGTGGGTTGCCTCCAGCTGCTCTGGTTTCCTTCCGCAATCTGAAAGATGTGCTGGTTAGGTGCATTGACCTGAACAGGCACCAGAGTGTGGTTATTAGGGGAATTTCACAGTAACTTCATTGCAGTGTTAATGTCAGCCTTATTTGTGATTAATAATCATAGCATCACAGAATCCACACAGTGCAGAAGCAGCCATTCGGCCCATTGAGTCTGCACCGACTCTCTGATAAGAGTATCTTACACAGACCTTCTTCCCCTCCCTCCCCCTGTAAACCCATACCTTTTACCTTGGCAAATCCAGCTTATCTACACATCAGCAGGTGGCACGATGGCACAGTGGTTAACACTGCTGTCTCACAACTCCAAGGATCCAGGTTCGATTCCTGGCTTGGATCACTGTGCGGAGTCTGCACATCCTCTGCGTGGACTTCTTCTAGGTGCTCCATTTTCCTCCCATAGTCCGATCCATGCTGGTTAGGTGCATTGCTAAATTCATCCTCAGTGTACTCATGCAGGTGCCTGAATGTGCCGTCTAGAGGATTTTCACAGTAACTTTATTGCAATGCTAATGTAAGCCTATTTGTGTCACTAATAAAAAAGACTTAGGAAACTAAGGGCAATTTAGCATGGCCAAACCACATAACCTGCACATCTTTGAACTGTGGGAAGATTCTGAAGCACTTAGAGGAAATCCATGAGACACAGCCAAAATGTGCAAGCTCCATACAGATGGTGACCCGAGACCAGAAGTGAACCTAGTCTCATGTAGGAGTGCTAACCACTGTGCCACCGCGTTACTCTCATATCCTGAACCTACTACTTGACTGCATGTACCAATAAGAGACAACTAAGGGCCCAAGTTGACATGCTGATCAAAGTACAAAAAGGCAATGGGCAGGATTTGAAGTAGGTGTGACCACAGGGTGGGCTGGGGGTGGGGTGGAAGAGGTGTGGAAAATCTAGGTGATGGCCTCGTTGCTACCTGCTTGCTTGAATCATCAGAAATTTTACATGATCATATTAATTTTACCAGGGAGGCATCAGGTTGCCTGCTCATTCCCGAACATATTGGAGGAACCTTTCCGCAACATCATCTCCCACCCTCGCATAATGGCAAGCCTATAGTCCGAACAAAGGTCACCACTCCCAGTTGGTGTCACAGAGTTGTCAGCCAACTGATTGATCAGCAGTTCCTAAGACACAAGAGCAGAAGTGTTGCCTCAAGGCCCACCACCTCACTAGAGAGTTGATGCTTGATAGGCTAACAGAGCTGAGGGCAGATAAGTCCTGGGACTGAATGGAATGCATCCCAGGGTCCTCAAGGAAATGACAGAGGTGATAGCGGATGCTCTGGTAATTATCTTTCAGAATTCGCTGAACTCAGGGAAAGTGCTGGAAGATTGGAAAATGGCTAATGTTACGCTGCTGTTTAAAAAATGTAGCAGACAGAAGGCAGAGAATTATAGGCCGGTTAGTTTAACATCTGTAGTAGAAAAAATGCTTGAACCTGTCGTCAAAGCAGAAATAACGAGGCACTGCATACGAACTGTTTGATCAAGCAGATGCAGCACGGATTTGTTAAGGGGAAATCGTGCTTGACGAATTTATTGGAGTTCTATGAAGAAGTGATAGTGCAGTAGATAGAGGGGAACTGGTGGATGTGGTGTTTTTGGATTTCCAAAAGGCGTTTGACAAGGTGCCTCACAAAAGATTGCTGCAGAAGGTTAGGGTGCAGGGAGTTGGGGGTAGGGTATTAGACTGAATAGAGGAGTGGTTGTTTAATAGGAAGCAGAAGGTACGTATTAATGGGTGTTATTCTGATTGGCAGCTGGCGACTAATGGAATGCCCCAGGGATTGGTGCTGGGGCCTCAACTATTTACCATTTACATAGATGATCGGGAGGAAGGGGCTGAGTGTAGAGTGACGAAATTTGCTGATGACATGAAGATGAATGGAAAAACAAATTGCGTGGAGGGTGTGGAAAGGCTGCAGAGGAATCTGGATAGGTTGAGTGAGTGGCGAGGACCTGGTAGGTGGAGTATAATGTTAGCAAGTGTGAGGTTATCCACTTTGGTCGGAATAATGGTTGGAAGGATTACTATTTAAATGGCGAGAAGCTGCAGCATGCGATAGTGCAGAGGGACCTGGGGGTCCTTGTGCACGAATCGCAAAAACACACTATGCAGGTGCAGCAGGTGATTAAGAAGGCGAATGCAATGTTGGCCTTTATAGCTGGGGGATAGAATATAAAAGTAGGGAGGTTCTATTGCAGCTGTAGAGGGTGCTGGTGAGGCCGCAGCTGGAGTACTATGTGCAGTTTTGGTCATCGCATTCGAGGAAGGATATATTGGCCTTGGAGGGGGTGCAGAGAAGGTTCACTAGGCTGATACCGGAGATGAGGGTATTGGATTATGAGGAGAGACTGAATAGGCTATGTTTGTACTTTTTGGAATTTAGAAGGCTGAGAGGGGATCTTATAGAGACCTATAAGATAATGAAGGAGATGGATAGGGCAGAGGCTGAGAGACTCTTCCCGCTTAGCAAAATAGCAGGACTAGAGGGCACAGCCTCAAGATTAGGAGGGGGGGGGCATTTCAGATCAGAGTTGCGGAGGAGTTTCTTCACGCAAAGGGTGGTGAATCTTTGGAACTCTCTGCCTGATGAGGTAGTGGAGGCTTCCTCACTGAATATGTTCAAATCAAGAATGGTTAGCTTTTTGATTGACAAGGGAATTAAGGGTTACGGGGGGGAAAGCAGGAAAGTGGTACTGAACCACTACAGATCAGCCATGATCTTATTGAATGGCAGGGCAGACTCGAGGGGATGGATGGCCTACTCCTGCTCCTACTTCTTATGTTCTTATTATGTTCTTAAGGCAATGAATGCGACTCTCAGTGTTAAATTACTGTGGTTCAGCTGTTGGAATTGGGGATGGGTTCCCTCACCGATGGCACCTAGTAAAATCCAGCCAAATGCACCCCTAACTGATGAAGTATTTCTTACGCAAGATAATGAGTAACAAAATTAAAGTCATGCTCGGCCTCAAGAGCATTTTTTTATATTTTAGTTTGTTCTCTATTGGAGAGGGGAGGGGGGCTTGGCAGGGGTACATGAAACTATGTTTTAATATTATTTGACTGTATAAAATCTATTGAGTCTAATAAAGCATTAATTCATTGCTTTGCACATAATTGAAGAGAGCTGCTTCTCAATAAACACAGCATCTTTATAAAAGAAAATTATATCTCCTCATTTACTCTGGGAATATACAACTATGTGAAAGCATCCTGTCGAGTCTGGGGCTTAACTGAACAATACATAAGGTATAGGCATATTTATTCTGAGTCCTCTAAGCAAGAACATATTAGCTTGCATTTTCAATAGAGAAATATTATGACTTGGTTTGGATCAACTATAAGGAATCAAAATTAAAAATTGATCAAAAAAGTACAGAATGAAGTAATATAAGTTAAGCTCTTAATGTTTCAACTTATGGTTTGAAGATATTAAAATATATTTTCATAGATAAATATTTCTCAGAAAACTTAGGGATCATCTTTTTTTTCAGAAAGAAGTTGATAGATAATTTTTACTTATCAACAATCTCCTAACAGATTGACAGCAGATCTCACACACAAATATTCAGAGTGAAAGAAGTTCACATGAAAGTGCAGGATTTTGTAAATTATGTCAACGGTACCATGCACAGCAGGAAGATATGTGCCTCGGCCAAATCATCCTTGTTTATCACCCAGGCAGCTTGGTCACATGATCATTTACTGCAAACCAGACGGTCTACCACAAATTATTTCTTTCAGAGAAACCTGGCTCTTAGAAACCTGTTCTCCAACATAAAATATATC
The DNA here is from genome assembly GCA_024679065.1 of Sphyrna mokarran. Lineage (NCBI taxonomy): Eukaryota > Metazoa > Chordata > Chondrichthyes > Carcharhiniformes > Carcharhinidae > Sphyrna > Sphyrna mokarran. Next base: position 119,702,093 of record JAGIQG010000001.1, on the reverse strand, counting down.
TCCAACAAAAATACATGGGCCATCACAATGGTGATGTTCTACATAAGTGACAGAAGGCATTGATGGCCATCACATGCATATGTGCCATGGTGCAGATGGTTCTCTGTCACTGAAGGTTTGATGGATCAGGTGTTGCATTTTATTCCTGACTTCACTACTGAGTTAGAGCCTTATTGTGCTCTACTCTATTTTCGTACCCTGATACTACTGCAGCAAATCATTGAACTCAGATAACTTGTTCTTCAAACTGTACATCTCCTGTCTTTGCTGTTCCCAGTCCACATTCGCCTTCAGCACCAGGCAATATTCTTCAAAACTAATTACACTTCTGCTGTGTGCCAAAAAACTGCTGTGCACCATTCACTTCTAGTCAGTGCTTTGGTGATTGTTCAGGATCTGATTCTACATTCAGTTGACTAATGCTTGATGTGACCCAGGGTTTAATGCTCACTTTGCTTTTATATTCCCCTTTCAGGCCCCTGCACACCATCATAATACTCCATTAATTTATCAGAATCCAGTATTAATGGGGCCTTCATGAACAAAAAGCAAGTTGTTTTGCTACTTTGTCTGAGCTAACCTTTGAATTATAACAATCCTTAGCAATGCTAAATATTAATCAGTAAACCAGTAAATATGGCACAGATAATTGCAAGCATATCTTTAAGTAAGGTCTTTATCAACTTCAAGTGTTCCTTTTAGTTTTGGAGCATTTTAAGATATTTAATGCATGACAGTTTAAAGAACAATACACAGCAAGGTCACAGTCATAGATTTATGAGCAAATGGAAGCTGTCTTTGCTGAATAAACTCAGCAGCTTTGACTGGTGTTGCAATAATGTTGGACATTTTGACTTCCTATTGCTTCAGAGGTTTTCTTACACAACTTGAATTTAACAGTAAAGAACAAAGAACAAAACAGCATGGGAAACAGGCCCTTCGGCCCAACGAGCCCGCACCGCCACCCCGATGTTCCCACCTCTACCCGCGATCCCTGTCCATGTTTATAGATCTATGGAGTAAAAACCAAATTTGAGACAATTTAGGAAGAATTTGTTTTGCCAATTAGCCTAAGAGCACATCTTTGGGATGTGGGAGGAAACCGGAGCACCCGGAGAAAACTCACACAAGCACAGGGAGAATGCGCAAACTCCCACAGACACAGGCCCAAATCCATGTATCTGCACAGCACAGCGATAGTCACTGAGCTGTCGTGTTGCCCATCAAATGGTCCAGGTCAAGCGTACACTAACGACGTGAAGCACTAGGATACTGTCGAAAAAAATCCAAGAGCAGCCCTCTCATGACCCATCGCGTGTATGCTCCTTGTTAGACATGAATGAACACTTAGGTTTAGCATTTACCAAACAATTTTGACAAATAAGAAAGTAAATCATTTACATACATATCAGTTGATAGTTCTTTATGAGATTAATCTCAGTAGTGGCACTTGTCAGCATTATAACACATGAGTTGGTCACCTCAGCACACAATACTGTTCCAATGAGTAGCATAGTTAAGAGTTAAGATATTAGTTAAGAGCAACACAGCACGGGAAACAGGCCCTTCGGCCAAACGAGCCCGCGCCGCCATCATAACTATATAATAGCAATTCCATTATCCTATTATAAATTTAGGTTATTCCTAATATGGAAGACTCTCACTATAGGGACAATTTGCTTCCCAATCAGCCTAAGAGCGAATTTTTGGGTTGTGGGAGGAAACCGGAGTGCCCGGAGAAAACCCACGCAACCACGGGGAGAACGCGCAAACTCCCGCAGACACCGGCCCAATTCCAAGTGTCTGCACAGCCACATCGATAGTCTCTGAGCTGTCATGGTGCCCTTCAGATGGTCCACATAAAGCACTCATTTACGACATGAAGTACCAGGCAACCCATGAATCAACATCCAAGAGCTGTCCTCGCACCACCTGCCAAATGCATGCTCTTTGTTGGTCAAGTGTGGACCGAATTACCTGTGGAAAAAAAGCCGTAGTTAAACAGTCCTACTATATCCCTCTATCTGCATACCGCTCATGTGGCTGTCCAAGAGACCCTTAAACAGCCCTAGCGTGCCTGCTCCCACCACCTTACTTGGCAGTGCATTCCACACCCCCACTACCCTTTGTGTGAAAAACTGCCCTCTAATATTCGTCTTATACATAGCCCCCCTCACCCTAAGGCCATGACCCCTCGTCCTATCCATTTCTGAAGGTGGAAAAAGTTTACCTCCATTTACTCTATCTATACCCCTTATAATCTTATACACCTCTATGAGATCCCCTCTAAGCCGACGTCTTTCAAGGGAAAACAACCCCAGTCTATTTAATCGTTCCTCATAAGACAGTCCTTCCATACCAGGCAGCATCCTGGTAAACCTCCTCTGCACTCTCTCCAAGGACTCCACATCCTTCCGATAGTACGGCGACCAGAACTGGACGCAGTATTCCAAGTGAGGCCTAACCAACGTTCTATACAACTGCAACATCAAACTCCTACTCTTGTATTCTATACCCTTTTCTATGAAAGCTAACATACTATACGCCTTCTTTATCACCTTCTCCACCTGTGAGGACACCTTCAGAGACTTGTGAACCTGCACCCCCAAGTCTCTCTGCGTCTCTATGCTCCGTATAGTTTTACCTTTTATCCTATAACTCTCTTCTACATTTTTCCAGCCAAAATGCATCACCTCGCATTTATCCGGATTAAATGTGCAAATAGTGCAAATGAAACTCCACAATGGTGGACCAGGCTCGAGTGGCTGAATGGCCTATTCTTTTTCTCTGTTCGTCCTTCCTGATTTCACTCACAAGTGGCACAGTTGTTAGCATTGCTGCCCCACAGCACCAGAGGACTGGATTCAATTCTGGCCTTGGGTGACTGTCTGAATGAAGTTTGCATGTTCTCCTTGTGTCAGCATGGATTTCCTTCGAGGGCTCCGGTTTCCTCCCACAGTCTAAAAATGAGCAGGATAGGTTGATTGGCCATGCCAAATTAACTGTAATGTCAGGAGGGTTAACAGGGTAAATATGAGGGGTCATGGGAATAGGGCCTAGGTAAGATTGCATTCGTTACAGACTCAATGGAGTGAATGGCCTCCTCTGCACTGCAGGGACTCTCTGATTCTATGACATTGTATGCAGGAATTCTTACAAGCATGGGAACACCACAGGTTGAAATTCTTTCAATTAGCTGCAGCACTAAAGGAACAGGTGGCAATGAGATGGAAATGGAAGTGGAAAGAAGCTGAAGAAGCTCTTTGGGAGTGAGGGTATAAGAAAAATGTCAGCATTATCTAAGGGATGAATCAGAGGCGGCTGGATCTGGGGGAAGGTAAATACCAGCATAAATGAAGGAATTCTGGAAGAAGAATGCCAGCCTGGACTGGATTACAGGCAGAGAAGATGACCAGAGTGAGTAAAGTGGAAAGAGAAGAGAGCCAGTGGGAATGGGGAAGGTTGAAGATAGAAACTGAGCTGGATTTTTGTACAAATGAGGCAGTCAACCCTCCTTGCTCTTACATAAAAATAAGTGTCATGATGTCAGATCAGTAATACAATGTCATCCCTTTGGTTTCTGGAAAAGAAGCTGGTGCTGGAATCAGAAACTCATTCCATTGTAATGATGCATGCTCACAGACTTCAATAGGAATACAAAGAATACTCATAAGGAAAATTGTACAGAGGCTGGCAGCCCCTCCAACTATTCCTGTCCCGACATGTCTTCTGGTTGTCTTCTACTCAAGAGAGGACTTCACTCCTGGGGTGATTATCTATTCTCAGTCCCCTTTTCTGCTGTGTTGCTCTTAAAGGAACAGTCAAGACAATCACTACACTCCTCTCCCTTTAAGCCCTTTGTACAATCTTCAATAATTAAGTTACTCAGTCCTAAATTTTAACTAAACATTGTGCACATGAGTTGGACAATTAGAAATTGATTCTTTGAGGGGTTTTCTGTTTCTTATAGAATGGTCCAATTTTGGTCCAGTAGTTTCGCCTGCCCATCTGCCACTGTTGCTCACCTCAGCAGGGTTCAGGAACTACCAAACTGTTGGACTGATGGGGAGGCAATCGTGGCCCTCCCCCCAGGGTTCAGGTGACTGGGGAGTGTGCCACTGGGCATGGGCACCCTGGCAGTGTTAGCTTGTACTCCCGGCACTTCCCAAAGGGGCAATGTTCCCATGCCCAGTTGCATCTTGCCATCAGGCAAGGGGGTGGATTTGTCAGGAGGGGCAGGAGATGCCAGGGGCAAGGCTTAGGGGCAATTAGTGGGGGTGGCAGGATCCCACTGTCACTCTGCACTGGGATCTGTTAAGGCAGGAGGGAGGCCAGTGACTGGGGTGGGCTGGAGGTGGTCAGCCAAGGGATCTGCTTGGCAGAGTGCTGGGAGGATTCTGTGGGGCAGGGTGGAATGTGTTCACCACTGCTGGCGGTCAGTGCTCAGGCAGTCTGGGACAGTGAGGGGAAGGTGGGCAGAGCTAGCCCGAGAATGATTGGTGGGGCTGTGACTGGGCCATGGACAGGTTTGGAAGCAGCACTGTTGGATTCCTGGGCTGTTTGTAACTGTTATTTCCAATTTTGCCATCAGTCATTTCACCTTGTTATTTTGTTTAATGTCTTTTCTAGAGCTTTATTTTTTTTTAGCTGATTCCATTCTATATGCAACAGTTCCTAGTTTTTTTTGAAGTCTTTCATTTTTGTGTTCAGTCAAAGATAAATCTATTATGTTCGTACTGGGAATACACATTTCACAAATGGAATCCTCATTTCTACTTATCTTAACCCTTTTTTTGCTTCACAGTTGGTCAGGTCTGTTTCCAACAAAGTGTTGACTTGTTTCCATTTTGCAATTCTCTTACTGTGCTTCATATTGTCATTCAGTGTCATTCAGTGCTCTCATTCCGGGGTCTTTTGTTCCCCTCCTTGTGATGTCTTGTAGTGCCCTCTTTCTGGGCTCTTCCATTGCCTCCTCTGAGTGCTTTCCAGTGCCTCTTCCTTGAGGTCTTCATTGCTTTCCCTGAGGTATCCTGTTGCTTCTTGCAATTTTTTGTTATTTATGGACATTTTTTGAGTTAACATCTATTTGGAGTCTTGTCCTATTTTCCTATCCATTGTTTCTCCTTATGATTATTGCTTTAAATGAATTACCAAGTTAAATCTATTACCACTTTAAATGCAATACTTCTTTAAAACTGTCAACTCTTTTTACCTGCTGTTAGCGACTTCAGGTTCTGTGTTTTTCCCATGCTTTTGAAATATTGTTGTGAATCCTGAGTGCTCTTCTTTAAAATTTCTTTAAAAACTTTAACAACTTCCCTTTCAAGGTAGAAAATTCTTCTAGTGCTCTCTGCAACCTTTTTTCTTTTTTTGCCGCAGAGAGTCCATTCTCTCTATATTTTTGATGTGTTGGTTTCCTTTCTTGATTTGCAGGAAGTTTCCATGTTCTCAAGGTCTAAGGAGGTATTTTTAACACTTTCTAACTTCTCTTTTAAACGGGTTGAGGATATCTTTTTAAAGTTTCAGAACCTTGCTGCCTCAAGTCCCTCAGTGCAAAGACACAACTAGACCTATGCCTGCTCCTTCCCTTGCTCTGCCAACATTTGCAGGCTCAGCTCTGATAGGGAACCTGACAATCCCAGCCTCTCCATTTTTCTGAGATAAGTCTGGCAGCTTCTTGGGGCATTTTTCCCTTTTTATCCAAATACTGCTGTGTTTTCTTTGTTTTCTCTCTTCAAAAATAAAAATCAATCTGTAGCAATTGCCTTTTATTTCTTAAGTTCCATTTTTCCATGAATACATTTCGTTCCTGAGGGTCATTTTCTCTTGATTCTTCCTTATCTATATTTCTAAATTCTTGACTGTACCAGCAAGATACAGGTTCAAAATACATTCGCCTCTCAGCATCTGGCAATATCTTAACATCTCACTGGGTCTAATTGTCCAAAGACAGGCATTTGGGTAGTACCTTTTTTCTTCAGACTTCAGTTAAAACAAGATACTCACAAGTGTTGGGCCAGAGGCATTGTTCCCATGTTCCACCTCATCCTCATTGCCAAATTAATGATGCACATTAAGAGACTTTGTCAAGAAGCTTTTTGCTAGGGTCAAAGAGTCATTTACAAGGGAGCATAGGTGTGAGGGACAAGGTTTAAAGGACATGTACGAGGCAAGTTTTTTACACAGAGGGTGGTGGGTGCCTGGAACTCGCTGCTGGGTGAGGTAGTGGGAGCACGTACAATAGTGACTTTTAAGGGCCAAGTTGACAAATACATGAATAGGATGGGTATATAGGAATACTGTCCCGGGAGGATTAGAGGTTTTTGCTCAGATGGGCAGCCTGGTCAGGGCAGAGTTGGTGGGCTGAAAGGCCTGTTCTTATCCTGTAATTTATTTTATTATACTTTGTTCTTTGAACACAAAGGGCATTTATTAATAATGAAAAACTTGACGGAAGTAGGCAGCCCTCAGCCTCCCAACTGCCCCAGTCCCTATTTGTCTTATACTTACCTTCTGGATGTCTTCTGCCCAAGAATGGCCTCCACCCCCTCAAACCCAAATGACTATTTTCTGTTGTGTTATTCTTAAAGGGACACTCACCACAATCACCACTTGTCATTCATAAAAAAAAAGAGCTACTGAGCTTGTTAAAGATGAAATTCACTGCCTTTTTTTGTTGCCCATTCTATTTTTCAGTAGTCAGATGGAAAAAGGTTCGAGAGTGATTTATGTCAGGAATGAGGAGGTGGCTCAAGGGCTGATGAAAAACCCTTAAAACCGAGTCATCTAATATTGAAGATGGCAGCATTAGTACTTTATTTATTCATTGCTTTTAGGCTGCCATAACAAATAAAAAGTGAGCAAAGAAGGCTGGAGGCCTTACAATTGGCAGCTGTGACTAATTTCCAATTCATGATATAGAGCCACTCCAAGCTTGACATCTTGGCCTAGATGCCTGATTGGGTGCAGAGCCTCCCTTCCAGATGCAGACCAGCTGCCTTCCCTACAGGCCATCCAACCCATTATTCACCATGCTAAAACAATGGAGGTAGAAGCAAATGGGCCACACCCTCTCCCATTCCACCTCCTTCACCCTGCCAGAAACTGGCAAATACAACACATTGTATCGGGGAAGCGTAGGCTGTTGGATCAGAGCAGAGTTTCTCTGTTGGTTGAGTCCACAGGGTAAAATACATCAAAGTGAGGGTGGGGAGTTACACGCAAGTCTGATTATTGAAGTAAATTTTGGAGAACCAATAATCTGGTCAGCCTGATGAAAATTTAAATGATGCCTGCCTTTTGCTTTCAAGTTTATAAAACTATAAATTATGAAAAAAAATGTTTAAAATGAAATGGAATACATTGTTATTAATGTCATCAATTTCAAGGGGAGCATGCCCTGCGTTTCTATAGAAATGCCAGCATCAATTTTGTCTTTCACTTCTTCTGTCTTTCATGTACTGTTGTTTCTTTTATTCAAACGAGTTCAGGATAGCTGTCGCTGAGGTTACAGAGCCCCAAGTGATTAGTTGTTTTTGTATTTTTCAGGCTGAAACTCACGGCTGCTCTCAAGTTGTCAGCTTTTTCTGAAGCTGTTGGCAGCTTTGCTATTTTTTTGAAGGCTAATGGATCCATTGCCAATCATTGGTTAGCAAGTGATGGGCTTTTTGAGATGTTGCCTAATTTTGCACCTGTTTTTTATATATCTGTGATTCTATATCAATCAGTTGGTCATTCCAGAGGACAGGATTGATTAAAAACTATTTCAAACAAAAGTTCTGGAGGGCAGAAAATCAGACAGGAGGTACAGAGATGGAGAGGGGAAAAAAACCTTGGAGCGAGTTAAAGGCAAGGATTAGAAGTTTACATTTTACGTTTTCGCTGGGGCGGTGATGGGGGGGTAGCGGTAGTGGTGACAGGGCAAGTGGACTAGCAGCCAATGGAGGTCACAATGTCAAGCAGAACTTGAAGTAGGGTGGACCATGGCTAACTGAATTTTGAATGAGTAAAAGAGCGGAGGTCGGGAGGCTAATGGGGAGAGCATTGTTGTATTTGAGTTAGGAGATGAAAAAAGCAGGAATGAAGTGAGCTGAGATGAGCTGAGGTGGGCAACATTATGAAGGTTGATCAGTCTTTCGATATAGGTTGGAAACACAGCTTAGTGTCCAGCAGAAGGTTGAAGTTGTTAGAAGGTCGGTTCTGCCTGAGGCAGTGGCAGGGTAGAGGCTTGAGGTTGGTGAAGGATGTAATGAGTTAGTGTTTGGTGCCAAAGACAATTTCTTACTGTTTATTTGCTGGTTCTTTTTTGTACTTTTGATTTTGCTTTCTGAGAATTAAAGTTAACTTAGTAAAGCAAAAAGTGCTATTAGTTCTGGCATGGATACCTCCAAGAGGATATTGAGGTTAGGGAGAGAATTCAGAGAAGAGCAAAGGACATTATTTCTGTAAGTTATGAAGTAAGACTCACAGAAATGAAACTGTTTTCATTGGTTGAAGGGACATTAAAGACAATATTCCAGATTTTTAATCCTTAATGGCATTAATGCCATCATGTTATAGTGCAGGATAAAGAGCATAAATGAATATAAAATTAACTGTGATGCCCCATTGTTTAGGGGCTTGCCAGTACTCATGGACAAGGACTGGAGGAAGACCAACACACAGAAGCAGAATGGGAAGAATGTTGATAAATAAATAAATCACTAAGCAAACTGTTTAATGATCCAAAAAGGAAATTTTTCAAATAAGTGAATAGCACTGAATCAAATTAGACCTGCAGAGAGATGTCTGAGTATAATCACTCATGTAAAAAAAAGGTGCTTAAAAACGCATTGTTTATTATATGTCAACCAAATGTGAAATCCTTAAATTCACATCATAACAAGGTAAGAATTCTTCCACTTGTTTGTATAATATGTATGGTATGTAGAAATGTCCGTGAGAAAGTAGAATATAAATAAAGGGCTAAATTAGAAAATATGGCTTGGCATGACTGGACAGGAGTTAGAGAGGACAGTATGACTCAAATAAAATGAAACATGCAAAGAATGGAATGCTCTGGGAAAGAAAAAAGTTATAACCATATACATAATTTAATTATGGGTATAATTGTTCTCTGATAAAGGCCTATTGGGTAAACAAGGTAGGAAATCCACTGTATTTAGGAATTAAATTAGGTTTCCACAGTATTGAACATATTCAACTCATAAGATCGATATAAAGTATGAGTATAGCAGGACAACTTGAAGCAGATTCTTCTGATCACTCCCAATGGCCATCTTAAGCACAAAATAAAGTAATATAGTGTGGATTTGCTGCAATGTAAGTTGTTCTCAAAAAATTTTCTTTCACATTATTCATATGCCTGATTGTCCAATAAATGGCTAATAATTGTCCAATAAGAGACCAAATAGACACCATATAAACCTCCAAAGTTGATAGCTTGTTATGGTTGGCTCGGTATTAATCTTGCATCACCAAAATGTTGATAGTATAATTAACATCATATCATGTATGTTCAAAATAATCAACAGACAGGACGTCCAAACTTCAATAAATCTGCTTTCGCTTTGATTTTTTTGATGCCCTGAAGACAGGATGAGAAAATTTGAATGGACTGACTGAAACATACTCCAGACTGCTTGTTTTCAATATGTTGCTTGTTACAGGTTGCATCTATCAAATGCATTTTATAAGCCTAACTGAAGATTATAAAATTTGTTTCACTACACCATATATGTTATCTTACACATTTTTTTGAAGATGATTTTACTCTAATTTTTTTTTAAGAACCTCAGCTTGGAGATCACTAAATTTGGAGAATTATCTGCAGTCTGAGATGAAATGAGCAATTTCACAAATATTCTAGCCCAAGCCGATCTTTTTGAAGTCATGTATACATAATTTCCATCTCAGTAGCACTGGCAGCTGCTATTTTTGATTACTTCCACAGCTGTATCATGGAAAAGCCTTTCTATAACTTTATGTTTGTCAATAGCTCTCAAGATCTTTTGATTGTTTTTCCAGACAATTTTGAGGAAGGAATTTACATTTTATGCAGCACTTTTCATGGTCTCAGGACATCCCGAAGTTCTCTAATTAAATACTTCTGAAGTGCATCATTGTTTTAGTAAAGTTAACAAAACAGCCAATTTTCACACAGCAAGGTTTCACAAACATCGATGCTAATATGCAGATAATCTATTTGACACTAAGGAGAACTCAGCTGCCCTTCTTTAAAAGGGTAGCATGAGATCTCTTCTGTCCATGTAAGAAGCTGAGGTCTCGATTTAGCAGCACTTCTGACAGTGCTGCACACCCTCAGCACACCACAAGGCTATAGCTACATTTTGTGCTCAAGTCTCTGGAGTGAGACTTTGATGATCAGAGTGTTTTCTAAATGGTGAGAGGCTGGAAACTGTGGATTAGGGTCTGAAGAATAGAAATCATTCACGCCTAAGCCAGAATTCTCCGGCTGTTCACGAAGAGGTCAAAAACGTTGGAGAACAGTTAGACTATCAAGTAAAAGGAAGTTTGGCATGTTTTTTTTATTATAGTATAACCCAATAATAAATGGTGTTGATTGAGCCAAGTGATCTTTGTCATATCTTGCTTTGAGCATTCATTTTCAAGAATTACTGCTTTTATTATCGTAAAACATCCTAGGTGTGTAATCGGAAAGACCAAGAGAATGGTCAAAGAAGTAGGTTTTAAGGAGTATCTTAAACAAGGAAAGGGAGGTGAAGAAGCATAAAAGATTTATGAAGGGATTTTCAGGAAGAAAATGCTGTGATGGTGAGTATAGATTCATAATCATTCCTACAATGCAGAAGGAAGCCATTTGGCCCATTGAGTCTGCACTGACAACAATCCCCAGGCCTTGTCCCCACAATCTCACAAACTTACCCGCTAATCTACACATCCTGAGACATTAAGGGGCCATTTACCATGGCCAATTAACCTAACCAGCACATCTTTGGACTGGGGAGGAAACTGGAGCACTCGAAGGAAACCCACGCAGACGCGGGAGAAGGTGCAAACTCTACACAGACAATAAGCCAAGTTGGGAATTGAACTCAGGTCCCTGGAGCTGTGAGGCAGCAGTGCTAATGACTGTGCCACCATACTGTTCTGTGGAGAGTGAGCATCGTGTTGACCCTCAGCTTCAGGTCAACTCAGACACAGAGGCTGTGAATAGTCTTATAAAATGACCGGCAAGGGGATTCAAATTAGTGATCAAGAAATGGAGCTTGTGACAAGGACTGAGGACAAAATAAAGCATTTGTAACTGATCTTATCTCATTTAGGGTTTGTGTGCAGTCTGCGTTTGTGGAGAGACATGTGCGGGCCAGTAAAAGACACAGGCATCCAGCTCAGATCACGAGGGGTGAGGGGGAGCCACTATTTTTGCTGCTCTGAATTGCACTTATAAGGAAATATAAACTAGAGTGAATCAACTCCCTTAAAAGATGTTTGGCCTGCTTACAGATGCCACTGAACCTGAGAGGGTATCTTCAGCAGACCTAAATTTGTAACATTATCTACGTGTTTTTTTTTAATGTTCATTTATATAATTGTATTGTCAGATTCCACATTGCTAAGCAGCTTCTAAATGTCTTACACGTCAGTGTTTAGTACAGTTGTGCTTTTCACTTTTTGGCCTCAGCAAGCTGTCTGTAATCAATGTACCTGTATTTGCTCCCTCTGACTATATAACCATCCCAGTTTCTGTCACTATCTTTTCCACCCCAACACTTCTAATTGACTATTCCAAGAAACTGGTTGAATTCAAGAATACACATTTCCAGTGCTGCCAATTAATTCAAGCTATAACTCAGCGGGAAATTGATCGCTGGCCATACACATTTAAGTAGAAACACCCTGCAAAACATAGCATAGTCATTTTGTTTTTAAGACTAGTTGAACGCTAGCAATGAGAGATTATGGAGTTGGATCCACATATGTGTTATTGAAGAAATACATCAACTTATTTGAATAATATTTTATTGATAGTTTGAGGCTTGTGTTAAGTGACAATAACTTGGAATGACAGCTTGGAAATTAGTCTGTAATATAATTGTACAAATGTATATCACCTTTTCCAATAAATTTATGTCTGCTATTTTAAATTGGTTAACATTTCTGTTAGAATAGTTGGCAAAGGAATATAATGAATACATTACCTGATTTTTTTTTTACAATTTCATGAAACAGAGCGACCAGAGCAATTCTTTCCTCACTCTCACTTCCAAGCAATTTGTGTGTGCAGTGCTATGCCCAATGATGTCAAAATGCCAGTGACATTTTTAATATGACTCTGGCTTCTTTTCTCCTATGTCAATTCATTACTAATGATGAACACTTCAAAGTCATCCAGTGGATCATCTGGAAACATTTCCCTCTTTAACTTTAAGATATTCTGACATTAAAGATACTTCTTTAACAAGTTATTGCTGTAAAGCTGTCAGCATGAAATTGTAGAAATAAGATTGTTCATCTAAGTGGTCTTACCTTGCTTATAATAATTCAATTTTGATTCAGATCATTTGCTTTAAACTGTATCTATCTTAAAGATATTGATCAGTACCATATCAGAACTACATTGAATCTTTATGAAATCCAGTTTTCTCTGGACAGAACACGCTCACAGAAGTTAGATCTTCATCTGATAGAACTCCATTTTCATTACGTTGCCAATTTCAATTTCCAAAAAGTTTCCGAGAAGAGTTAATAATTGTGATAGCAGAGCAAGCACCATGTAAAATGTTTTGTTATCTCTCCACTTCTTAAGATATGACTTTGAAAATTACAGAACAATGTTGTTGGACAATTGGTTAATGTGTTCATATCCAATTGCTGTCTCCAATAGTTTACCATCTTTGATAAAAAGTGGTTTGAGCATCATAATGTGAGCACATATTCTATGACATTCATAAATGAAAAACTGAAAGCAATCTACCAAGATGTCTTCGCCATGGACTTATCAACTTACATTTCCAGTACACTAGGACACAGAAATTGTTTGGGCTAAAGAGTGCATGAAAAGAACAACTATCAATGTACATTGTGAGATAACTTATTTCGGCAAGGTCCAACTGATAAATAGACAGTTTGAAGTGAAAAAAATTATCGGTTTATCATTTGTGAATTTTCTGGAAGACCTCACTATGATTCACTGTTTGCGCTGAAAATCCCATTATATTTAGTTTAATAGTGTTAGACCTATTTAACTTTCATCATTTTGATTACATTCATTTAGTTTTGAATCACTGCTACTTGAAAATGTTACAAAGAGTCATAAACAAAGCCCAATCCATCACGCAAACCAGCCTCCCATCTATTGGTATCTACACTTTTCATTGCCTCAGAAAAGCAGCCAGCATAATTACTGACCCCATGCACCCAGGACACGCTCTCTTCCACCTTCCTTCGTCGGGAAAAGATACAAAATTCTGAGATCACTTACAAATAATTCAAAAACAGCTTCTTCCCTGATTCCATCAGACTTTTGAATGGACCTACCATACATATCATAGCTGATTTTTCACTGCATCCTAGCTGTGACTGTACACCTTGGGGGTGATTTACCCAAAAAAATTCTAAGTGTCGAATTCGCATTAAAAACTGGAGTAAACGGCATTGGCTTTTTCGGCAGGAGATTCAAAATGAATCTCACAACCTCTGTGTACTGCAGAGTGCACTAATTTGGTTCACTCCAGAAACCAGGGGACAGGACCTGTTCCCACTGGAGAGGCTGGCAGCTGAGCACTGAGCAGGCTACTGCATATGCACTGATTTGTCAGCGCCGAGATCGGTGCATATGCAATGACTCCTCTACTGGCCTCCTGATCACTGGCCAGTCCCGCAACCCCTGCATTGCCAACCATGCAACCTCTCCCCACAGCCCGATCGCTGGCTTCCCCAGACATGCCCTTGCCACCCTCGACCCACACCCCCCCAGCAGCCCCAATCTCCTGATTCCTCCCATTGCATCCCCGATCTCCCCAGCAGGCTACTCTCTCTCTCCCCATCCTCCATCCTGATGGCCAGCCCCAACTGCTGCCCCACATTCCCCCCCACCCCCCCCTCCCCCCCCCCGCCCTTTGTCACTCTGCCCAAAGTACAGTGTGGCTATGGGACCAAACACCCCCACTGCTCGCCCCCTGAGGTCCCACCCCCTTCAGGCTCCACCCCTCCATGCCTGGGAGATGCTGGGAGATGCGTGGAGACCATGCCAGTCAAAGGAAAGCCCACAAAATGGCTTCTGCTATAGTCTCCCAGTATGCCACACTACAAGAACAGCGCAGCGGGATGGGAGAATCGCCCCTATATTGTACACTGTCTCCTTTCCTTGTCTACTTGCAGTATGTTTTGTCTGCATAACGTGCAAGAAACAATACTTTTCACTGTATTCCAATAATAAAACTAGTCTAATCTAATCAAACTCAATGGTTTGAAAACTTTATTTAGCACTAGAAGTCTTGGGTATAAGTCTCATTAGATAACTCTCAGTTTCTAATCCATGATTATCATAATGGTGGCAAATTGTTGCCATACTATTGTGCTCACATTAAGACCCTCTCATTTTTTTAACAGATATGTAAACAATTTAAAACAGTGCTGCAAGTTGCAGATATGTTTACATGCGACATTAATGTTAAGCTGTAGTCAATAAATAGAAGCGTGACATAGGTGTCCTTTTATCCAGGTGTTTCAGGGTTGAGCGCAGAGCCAGGGAGATGGCATCTGTTGTGGACCTGTTGCAGTGATAGGCAGATGGTAGTGGATCCAGGCAGTCTGGGAGGCTGGAATTGATCGGTGCTACAACTAAACTTTCAAAACACTTCCCTTTGATGAATGTCAGAGCTGCTGGACAATAGTAATTAAGGCACGCTGCCTGGCTTTTCTTCAGTTCAAGGATGATGGTCATCTTTTTGAAGCAGATAGAGACCTCAGATCTGAATAAGGAGAGATTAAAGATATCAGTGAATACTCCAGCCAGCTGGTCTGCACAGGATCTGAGTGCTTATCCACTTACCCCATCCAAATCAGTTGCTTTCCGTGAAGTGACTTTCAAGAAGGCCAATCTGATGTCTGTGGTGGTGACCTTGCATATCGGTTCGACCAAGGCTTCCGTGGGAAAAAGATGACCTCTCGCTGACTTCTTGCTCAAAACGTGCATAGAATGAACTGAGTTCATCTGGGAGGGAGCATCGTTATCAGTAATTCTACAAACCTTCACCTTGTAGTCTGTTATGTCATGTAGAAGTTGCCATAATTGGTGAATGTTTGTATGGCTAGCTTGGACTCTAGCTCCATCCGGTACAGTCTCTTGATATCTTTGATGGTTCTCCGTTGATCATACCTGTATTTCTTGTATAGATTATGGTCACCCAACTTGAACACCTCAGACCTAGAGAGACCATTGGATACCCTTGTTCACCCATGGTTTTGGTGGAGAAACACATGGATTTGCTTCTTTGGCACACAGCCTTCCACGCACTTACAAATGAAGTCAGTTAACGTAGTGACAAACTCATTCAGGTTGGTCGCTGAGTTCTTAAATATTGATTGGTCCATTGACTCAATGCAGTCTCTTAAGAGATCATCTGATCCCTTAGACCAATATTATATGACTTTCTTTATCAGATTCTCCCATGTCAGTTTTTGTTTGTAAGCCGGGAACAGCCTTGTGGTCTGACTTTCCAAAATGAGGATGGGCAATAGAGTGGTCAGCATGTTTGACATTTATGAAGCAGTGGACAAGGATGCTTAGGCCTCTGGTAGAACAGGAGACATGTTGGTAATATCGTGCTAGGATACTCATCAGCTTGGCCTGGTTGAAGTTCCCGGCCACGATGAAGGAGGCCTTGGGATGTTTTGTCACAAGGCTATTTGTGGTGGAGTATATTTCACAGTCTTCATGTTCACACAGGATGGGATGTAAACTGCTGTCGGGATAACAGAGGTGAACTCCTGAAGAAGGTAATAAGGGCGGTATTTATAGGCCCAGTGAGCAGAAATTCAACAGTGTTGCTACTTCTAGGCACTAAGAGGTGTTGATTAAAAGGCAGACCCCACTTCCCCTAGTATTGACTGATGGTGCAGTATGGTCTATTCGGTGGATTGAGAAACCACCCCAATTGTCGGGCACAGTCTGGTGAAGCAGGAGTGAGCCATGTCTCCATAATACGAAACACTCGGCTGTTTCTCAGTTCCCTTTGAAAAGTGAGTCTGACTTCCAGTTCATTCAGCTTGTTTTCAGGAGATTGGCCATTTGTGGTGGCTGCAGGAGTCCTGGAACACAACGCTGTGCAGTGGTAGTGGCACCAGTTTCTGTGCGGATCTGAGATGGTGACAGCACAGTGCTGTCCATGTAGACCAGCTCGGCATTGAGATGTAAGGCAGGAACCGGTGGCGGACAGCATGTTAGAAGCAATGAAGCACCATACAGTGTTACACTCACTCCAAAGTTTGATTTGATTTATTTATTATTGTCACATGTATTGGTATGCAGTGAAAAGTATTGCTTTTTGCACACTATACAGACAAATTGTAATGTACATAAAAAACAAAAGGGGAGAGTGCAGAATGTAATGTTGCAGTCTTGACTAGAGTGTAGAAAAAGACCAAATTAATGCAAGATTGGTCCATTCAGAAGTCAAACAGCAACAGGGAAAAACCTGTTCTTGAGTTGGTTATTACATGTCCTCAGACTTTTGTATCTTTTTCCTGATGGAAGAAGGTGGAAGAAAGAATATCCAGGATGTGTGCGGTTCTAATTATGCTGGCTGCTTTTCCAAGGCAGCAGGAATTGTAGACAGAGTCAATGGATGGGAGACTGATTGTGTGATGGACTGGGCTTTGTTCACAACCCTTTGTAGTTCCATGTGATCTTGGACAGAGCAGGAGCTGAGATACAACCAGAAAGAATCTTTTCTATGGGTGCATCTGTGAAAGTCGGTAAGAGATGCCAAATTTCCTTAACTTCCTGAGAAAGTAGAGGCATTGGTGGGCATTCTTAACTATACCATCAGCATAGGGGAGGGAGAGTAACAGGAGAGGTTGTTTGTGATCAGGACAGCTAAAATCTTGAAGTTGTCTTGCAAACAGAGGACTGCCTTGTGCATGCCATTCATTTACAATCGAGTAATTTTACATTGTCAGGATACAAGTTTGGAAGGCCTGATGGGATACTAGTGGGTAGCTGTTTTAATGAGCATTCATGAGATGCAAATTATTGCAAATGACATTCACGCCACCAGCCAGCAGAAATGCTCACCCATCATTAACCTGCCATTGGGAGAATTATGTAGTGAGTTTCCAACTTTTTGCTTCTGACAAATACTTTGCCCCCAGCTGTCGCCAAACCAGCCATGGTGGGATGGGAAAACCATGGGCAAGGACAGCGAGAAAATTCTGTGCAAAGGGAAAGAGAGAATTCTGTGCAAAGGGAGAGAAAAAAAAGAAAAGTGAAAGAAAAATAAAAGCCAACTTTTTGTACCTCCCTCAGCAATTCACTATTTGAAATAATGAGATTCCACAATTAAATCCATTCATTTGTGACCAATGAGGCTAATTGGCAGTTAATTTGTAAACTGAACACTTAACACTTTTCTTAATGGATACTTACGTTACTAGACAGGAAACCAGTTTAATGGACAATTAACGGAAAAATTCAACAATTCCTTAAAAATAACATTGAGAAATGAGGGGATATGTGGGCTACTAAGCTAAGGGGAAAATACTATTGTGTGAGCCACATTAGCAGTGCACTGTAGATCGAACTCCAAGTTCTGGGGGTCTTGAAATTCACAGAATATCTTGAGGCAGCATGGTGGCACAATAGTTAGCACTGCTACTTCTCAGTATCAGGAACATAGGTCCATTTCCTGTCTTGGGTCACTATCTGTGTGGAGTTTGCACATTCTCTGTGTCTGCGTGGGTTTCCTCCAGATGCTTCAGTTTCCTCTCACAGTCCAAAGACGCGCAGGTTAGGTGCATTAGTCATGCTAATTTCTCCCTGAGTGTACCCAAACTGGTGCCAGAGAGTGGCGACCAGGGGATTTTCATAGTAACTTCATTACAGTGTGAATGTAAGTCTACTTGTGACAAATAAATAAAGTTTATCTCTTAATCTTCTGAATTGACCAATTTGTAAACTAATGACGATGTGCATTGTTCACATACTTCTCTTTTTTTCCCCAAATTCCTGCCTATGATGTATTAACCCGTATTAAAAATTTCAAACCCGCACATATTTTCCCTGTCATACTAATAGATTATAAATTCCACTGTTCACATTTATAATAGAAATTGCCTAAGCACATTTGTCATGATGTGATGGCAGACTCTTGTTAGTGGAAATATTGCAACACCTCACTGGGAGCAGTGGACCAAGTTTATTGACTGAGGTGTATATATGGATGTAATGATTTGCAAGGAGAAATGTGTTTCACAGTACAGAGGTGGCCACTATTGCAACTTTCTGATCCTACTGGTGTCAATGAGGGTTTCCCATTCTATGCATTCTACTGCCGGCTGAAACTCACAGCAGGGTTTCACCATTAGAGACACTGAAAGGTCTCACCAGCAAGAAAAGCTGGAAATTGCCCAGCTAAAGAGTTGAATTTTCTCAGTCCCAAGGTGGTAGGCTTGGAGGTGAGGGGATTTGAGGAACTAGGGAGAAATCACATTGGGACCCAACATATTGTCACAATCGGGAAGTATTCAAGGAATGGCCTGAGAATCAGATCACCTGCTGGCAGACAGCCATTTAACATTGTTAATAAGAGTACTTTGGCTGGCAGTCTACTGCCATCATCTTTCCAGCTCCTAGATTGGAAGAAGCCACCAGCTCAATGGAGAAGGCTTTCCTGTGGCAGGCAGGGGGGCCTTTGGAATTCAAATTGCCATGCTGTAAAGAGAGAGCTATTGGCACAAAAGGCTACCTTACAAATGGATAGAGGGTTTCCCCTCTATCCATTTGTACCGATCAGCCAAGATTCTTTTTACACGTTTAATGCTGTGTAGCCCAGCTGAGACACCTTCAGACCCCAGGCAGACCCCAACCTGCCTTAATAGTGCACACCTCTTCCAGTGGGGCTGCCAGACTTCACTGACGAAGTGACATTCTGACTCAAAATCCCCTGGCTCTATTCTGTCTCCACAGATGTCTTCAGGCTTGTTGAGATTTTCTAGCATTTTCTGCTTTTGTTTTAGATTCCAGAACCTGCAGTATTTTGCCTATATCTGACAGACATCTCATTGGTTGAAAGCATCCACTTGCTGTCCTTAACAAGATAGCAAGCATGAAGGTGACCAATTAAGAGATTGCATCCAGAAAAATGGGCCGGTCAGTCTTGTGCCAACAAGAGCGGGCCCACAGCCCCCATTTGGTCCCATTATCAAAGTCCCAAAGCTTATGGGAAAATCTGGCCCAAAGGGAATAAAATTTATGCTGTGGGCCCATTGGCAAATTGGGCACAGATTGTGCTGAGAATTATGTCTGTTTTGAGAAATTATTTTTGTTCTTTGGCATATTGCTGAAGGTAAACTTTACCACAAGTTGCCACAATTTGTAAACTTTACCATGAATTGCAATTCATTTGTAGGATGGGCCTACTTCCAGTGCAATACGTAATATGGTAACTTGAGTTACAGTGAATGAAATTTGTACTCAAGATACCATAACATTTGTGCTGGCTATGCAAATCCTGAGCTAATTATGCCAAAAAGAACAGTGCAACTAAACAGAATCTACAGCCCCCATTCTAACGCCACAATTGAATAACCAGTATATTCCACTGATACAACATTTGAAGCATGCTTTTTTTAAGTTTTATTTAATAGTTTTGCAGTTTAACTTCAGTTCAAACTATCAAAACAAACGATATGGTGTCATGCCTGTAAAAAACTATTTTATGTTTCTGAAAATTTTATTTCCTGCTGTTAGTTTTCTTTCTTCTTGTCCTCATGATACCCTCTTTACATCATCCAAGTGGCTATCATTCATGGGTGAGCATTGGCAGTGAAGAAATTATTTTCACTCTCAGGGGATTCTGATCGACCTTCACCTATCTGCACACAGCATGAGCAGGAGTCCTGGTTGACTTTCCATTCCCTAATTTGGGAGTCCAGAGGTGAATTCAACCAGGCAAAACTCAACCCCTGTGGTCTTTCCAAATGTGAGATCAGTGAAAACAGCATGCACTGGTGATCAAAGCTTTTTAGTCCACATGACTCAGCTGCTCACTGGAGAATCCTGTTACAATCTCATCAGAACACAGTTTATTTTGTTTTATTGTTGCTATTGATCAATACATAGGAAAATTATTTTTGTGCCATTGGAGATAGAGGCAACCATTTATCTCCATTATCTCATCTTGGCAATGCCAATGAAGGGCAATTTGGGTGGCATATGAATAGCACTTTCGGCTATTCCTGGCAGAAATTTTGTACTGGTAAAGAAGATGGTAAAATCAGAACTCTGGCAGAATATTTTTATCCATACTAGCAAATAGAAAGTAGATTTATCTATGGTAACAATGCTCACCATCACAAACAATAGAACATTCTTGTCCGAACATGCATATTTGAGGCTTGAGTTTTCATACCCAGGTCAGGATAATTCCCAGCTCCACAAACCCAACACTGAAAAAAGTGCTTTGGATGTTCAAATTTTAAGTCCGGTGACGTGGTGTGGGCTGGAGATAGGGAATTGGAACATGAGTGAAAATATATGTCATCACAGGTGACCCCATAAAGAGTTCAGAGGCTAGCAAACATGAAGTGGAGTTGGACGGAAGGTGGAAGGCCAGTACTTTGCTGAAGATATCAAAAAATTAATAAAACAAAACATAGCCCTCACCATCACATCCCTTTCTCCTATCAAACACATCCCATGTTCCATCCAAGCCAAGCCATGCAGCCTCAAGCCAATTGCACCCCCATGGCAGTTCGTATTCCATGCCAACCTGTTCCTCTCCACCCAGTCCCCATGACTCCATACCCTCTATGCAAACCTATGCATCATCATCCATCTCCTGTAGACCTTTATGACCTGATATGTGAACTAGTTCCAAGACAAGCTAATGCATGTCCTTCATCGTCACTCTTTGCCCTTACACCTACCTTAACATAGGGATTGGATAGGGTGGATAGTGAGAGCCTTTTTCCTCAGATGGTGATGACCAACACGAGGGGACATAACTTTAAATTAAGAGGTGGTAGTTATATGACGGATGTCAGAGGCAGGTTCTTTACACAGAGGGTGGTGAGAGCGTGGAATGCCCTGCCTGCAGTAGTTGTGGACTCGCCTACTTTGGGGGCATTCAAATGTTCGGTGGATAGGCATATGGATGATATTGGAATAGTTTAGGTTAGAGGATCCACTGGCTGGCACAACATGGAGGGCCGAAGGGCCTGTACTGCGCTGTAATGTTCTATGTTCTATGTTCTAACTAGTTACTCGGTATCCAAAATGGGTAGATAGCATGGCCCCTGCTGACAGTAAATAAGGTTCACAAGTGCCTATTGATGCACTCACTATTTCAAAGAAAAAACTCCAGTTGGTAGAAGAACCATTCACTGCATTTAACTTCACTCGATCCCTTATGAAAATAAGCATTTACATTCAAAGAGCGTATAACCACTGTAGCCATCAATGAAAATGTGAACCGACAGGCATCCCACTGTGTTAATGATAGGTTGTTAAATCAGTCATTCAGTTCCTCGTGCCAATTTACTTCTCACCACCAGAAGAATTTTAATTACACCTTTGACTGTATCTTTTGATTAATTGACCTTCAGAACTAAGTACAACTGACAAGTTTGTACACCTGTATATAAATTCATACTTTGAATGACAAAATGGGATATACCTACGTTCCAAAATATTTTCATGGAAGACAATGCCGATGGAAATACAATGATTAATTAAACCAATTAATTTCTTAAAGAATATAATTTTTATAGTCTATCAATATCTTAGCTATAATTTCATTGTTTATCTTCTCACTGAATATTGTATTTATCAATTACATATTGATTATGCTCTGCACTAGATAATATTCATTTTATCTCTGTTCTTTGTGATTGCAATTAAATTGTATCTGAAAACCTTATAGAAAGATCATGAAAAGATATTACTTTGAACATATTACTTAGAAATCTGATAGATTATTGGAATGATACATCTGTCAACAGACTTATGCATTGTTATCTAGCTGACCTAAATGTTAATTTTTTATTCTGAAAAGGTTAATATGCTTAAAAAAAATTTCTCCATATTCTATTTAATAATTATTACCGCTCCTTACATTGAGCACAGAAATAATTTTGGTCTCACATTGATATCTGATAAATAACTAAAATTCCTGTATATGGATCATTTATTATTAACTGGCAATCAGTTTCCTCTGTATTCTTTGAGGATTCTGTTGCAAAAATTACATTTAATTAACATTTGATTTAAGAACCAGGCATTCACAATTTATTTTGTGGTTGAAATATTATTATGAAATCCTTTTCAGAGGTCAAAAAGATTTCTGGAAAAACATATGAAAAGAAATGCATTTTCTTGGGCCTACAAATAATGGTACTGCCTTTTTAAAGCACTGGTATTCCTCTGCTCTGACAACCATTTACTAAATAAAAGTCTGTTCCATCCCCTGGGTGTAGAATTCCTACTCACAGGGGTCATTCTGAGAGAAGATGGCAAAAATCCTTAATAAAACGTTGGTAGAAGCTACAGGTGGGAAATAACGAAGATCTTGTGACCTGTAATCTTCAGCCACCTTGACTCACTTTGAGAGAACGCCATTGTCAGGGCTGAAATTAGACGATATGCCAACGGGTCTTTTGCCTCGATCAGAGCCCTTGGAATGCAGTCTTCATTTCAAACGCAGTGCGCGCAAAAGGATACAAACTTGATTCTGCTTTCCTTTATGTGGCGGGGAATGCCTTTCAAATATGTCACATATGTCTAGTCACAACTGGAAAATAAAACTGCTTTTAGCATTCCATAGATTGCTCTTTATAAGAACAATATGGTTCTTTTGGCCTGATCTGATATTTATCCAACCAATTTCAGTGGGGAGATTTATGAGCGACAAAGAAAGAATAATTTTGTCAAGAGTTTTGCTTTTACTAATGGGCTTGTTTGGCTGAAATAAATCTTTGGAATCCTAATGCAGCTCTAAGGGTGAAGCATTTGACAGACTTTTATAGTGCAGAGTGAAACAAGTTTGTGAGCTGGAATTCAATTGTGCAGTATTGATTCCCAGCATCAGTCATTATTCCAGTCTGATTGACAGTTGAAAATTGGTTACGTTAAGTATTTCATATGTTATATTGGCTGACATTTGCTTGCCTGCTGCTGTGTCAATATTGTTGTAGAGATCTCGAGCTTTATGAGATAGCAATATACACTGACTGTGGCTTTTGTGTGATGTTCCAGTGTTTTTCTGACATAATTTAAGATATATTAAAAATGAGCAGCATCTTCCCTCTTGAGGTGCTTAATGCCAATATTATTGTCTTCCACAGGAAGATCATGTATGCTCATAATCTGGTGCTAATTTCCACCTGCACGCTCATGTTTAGGCATTAGGTGCTCTAACTGTAAAATTGAGCTTGCTTGATTGATTCATGTCAAGCATCATCTCTGCTCTTGCAGGGGAAGTCGTCTAGATGACCCTTTTAAACTAGGAAATGAGATTTGTGTTTCTTTCTTCACCTGGAACTATCAAATTGACTGAATAATCTGTAATACATTAACACTGGCATTTGTTGGGTAAGAATTAAACACGATTCAAGAATCATTCCCAAATATAACACTCTTCGACCTACAATTGAATTTCATAGAAGAAACTATAAGGTTATTACTCTTTGTAAATCACACTAGATAATATTTAATGTCCTTGAACATTCTTTTTCTGCTTGCATTACTCTTTTAAAACTAGCCAATCATTCTAAACCAAAAGCATCAGTATCATATTTGCTATTTAATTTTTCCAAGAGCTGTAAAAATACAATATTTTAACTTCAAATTTTGTATATTTTCTTTCAAAACTGCAACTAATTTACAATGAGAGCAATCTTCATACTTTGGCACAGATATCACTGTGGCACTGACACTGCTATATTTATGGTGCCATGTAGCACAGTGGTTAACACTGCTGCTTCACAGTGCCAAGAGCTGGGTTTGAATCCCAGCTTAGGTCACTGTCTGTGTGGAGTTTATACATTCTTCCCGTATCTGTGTGGGTTCTCTCTGGGTGCTCCAGTCTTTTTTCCTACAGTCCAAAGATGTGCGGGTTAGGTTGATTGGCCATGCTAAATTGTCCCTAGTGTGAGAGGGATTAGCAGAGTAAATATGTGGGGTTGTGGAAATAGGGCCTAGGTGGAATTGTCGGTGCAGGCTTGATAGACCAAATGGCCTCCTTCTGCGCTGTGGAGATTCTATGATCCTACGATAATGTGTGTTAAACATGTCAGCATAGTTGCACAGTAGTCCCAGCTCAGAATTAAAACAGTAGCTGTACATTTTCACTAAGATTAGTTTTGGTGGAATATCTGAATTTAAATGTCAACATATATTTTCCTTTAGAAAAATAAAGATAATTAAAATTGAAAATTACTGTTGACATGATGTTTTAAATCAGCTATTGCCACCATTAAAGTAGTGAACAGAACAATGAAAAATGTAAAATAAATATGTTAAATATTTATCTGCTGTTATTGGCAATAGTAATATCGAGCTTTTAGTAACTTTTGTGATCGTGGTTCCTGTCTTAAAGCTTTGAGTTCAGTTAAGAAAGTAAATCCTAGTTGTCCAATGCTATAACCAAAGCAACATGTGTTGATTTGTTTAAAATCTCAAACATTGTTTGTACTGTATATGTCAGTAAGTGCCAATTACCGGACTGTATAAGGTGCAAAGAATTGTGCGACTTTATGAATGAGAAAATGCACAGTTTTGTTCAACCTGTAATTTGTCTACAAACAATCTTGGTAATAGGGCAGCTCCAAGAACACCCAGTTCTTCTGAAAAGACAATTTGCTTTGTTTTACTCCCCATAATCACTTGAAAGTAAATTTGCCTCCAGCTGTAATTGACTAAGAGTTGAATGTCCATCTGCTATCTGCCACCTGCTAAAGCAAGGAGTCTCCAAAAGCCTAGATGCATTATGTATGGGTGGCCTTTTGTTTATGGGAGACAAAAGCAAAAATCCTTAGGATTACTTTAAGATATTATATGTCACACAACATGGAGTTTACTACTGTTCTTTGCTGAGATGTATAGTGCTTCCCTTGGGCTGAGAATAAAAGTGCAGACAATTTTGAGTAGGTAACTCCTATTAAAGATTTATGCAAGCCTGAATTATTTGGCTTTAAACTACACTTTAATGAGAGTGTGTTTTTTTGCAATGCAGTGCTAAGTGAAGTAGATGATATCATTGGTAATCCCGGGCTTAGTTGCAGGATTCTAAATGGCTATGAATTAAGGGGAGTATGCACATATTTGATTTTGTACCAGTACCCCCTCCCCCATCCCCCAGCTTCTGTTTCCAACCTACCCTAGATAGTTTAACACAGGAACATGGCTGACTTCCTTTTGATAAACATGCCAAAAATTATCAGTCTGAAAAACTCAAGGACATCAATTCTCAAGTCTGAAAATCTGGCCAAGATTGTTTTCCTTAGAAGTAACACTTTCATCTGCAGGTAGCCTCTTGCAATACAAGATGGTGGGCATCCAGTTTAACTCACACAGGGAGAAGCAACAATGAGTTGACATTGTAAAGATCACGGCACTGTCAGAAATGGAACATTTTCTCATCATTCGTAGTACCTGGTTCTTTGTTGTTTTGTATTAAAACCAGAAGCTGCCTTGAACTCTCCAGACTTTCAGATCAATCTTGAATTTAATGCCATATCTGCTTTATTGCAACATTATCTAGAGTAGAATTCAAAACGGGAGAAAGGGTTTTCATATTAAGATGATTGTGCATGTGTAACTGTACAAAACTGTACCACTGTTAATAGCCAGCATTATGAATAATCCAAATTCGACAAAAAGTGGCACTTTATAATTCTTTTAGGAAAAAAACTTTAACCTCATTTATATGAAGCATCATGACTTGAGTCAAATGATTATGATCAGAAATAATGGAACAAAATGGGTATTATTTATCTATATTCTGAATATTGATGTAAATTCAGCACTTGTTTGAAAAAAAATTGTTCCTTCATGTTCTTAATTCGTGAAATGATCAGCAGAATAAAGTTTCATAACCAAACCTTCTAATTGTTTTTTTTGGTAAGAAAACATTTGCATGACTGCTGTTGCTAAGCAACCATGATCTCAGTGCTGGGCCAGACAGTTGCTTTTAGCTCCTCAGATGCAATGTAGGCAGATACACTGATCCCCAGCATGTTATCAATTCATCTCACGTGATGTTGGGAAGAGTCTGTAATTACAATTCTCAGTGCATCTGACTTGTACATATTATTCCAAGTTAACTCATCATGAAATAAAATACATGCTCAGTTAGAAGGCTGTTGGTTGCCCCTGACATGACCCACTGGCACAGCAGTAAAACAGTTGGTTGACACACAACTCATGTTTCCAGAGGCTTGATTCAAATCTCAATCTCATCTGTCTGATGAGAAGAACCCATTTGGGGACACAGAGTATTACATTAGATATTCATCACATCTAATACCATACACTTACAACATCAACTACCTTCTCAAATGCAGATACGTACAACAGGGAAAAAAGATGAGTTTATGAGTGCTATTAAACGTAGAAGTGCACATTCTTGCATTACCTTGTGGATTCTCATATTCTAATCCTGTTGTCTGTTTATTTCCAAGGCTATGGCACAGACCCTATGAGCTGCAGTATTATACTGCAGTATTTGCATAATTGTCATATAGCATTTATGTAAAAGTGGAAATGAAATTTGAAAGCTAGGTGCCTTCAAAAGCTGATAAATGAGCATCTAGGGAGCCTTACTATTTGTGCCCTCGGTCGACAAATGCCTCTAGCTAGCAAAGACTGCTATCATTCAGTAGGGGAAAGCTGAGAATCCTCTTGTGCAAAGAACTGAGTCAGCAGCCGGGTGAATGAATGAGATCAATACTTGACTATATCACAGCTCACCTTAAGGAAGTGCAAAGTTATTATTGTGCTGCTCCATTTGGTGAATAGAAGGTTGCACAGAACATTCTTGGAAAAGCCTCAGTCAACGTTCACCACCAAAGCTAAAGTAATTGGCACTGCTGCCTCACAATGGCAGGGAACTGTGTTCGATTCCCATCTTGGGTCACTGTCTGTGTGGAGTTTGCATGTTCTCCCCACGTCTACATGGGTTTCCTCCAGGTGCTTTGGTTTCCTTCCACAGTGCAAAAAGACATGCTGGTTAGGTGCACTGGGATGTTACATTCTCCTTCAGGGACAATTTAGTGTATCCGAACAGGCGCCAGAGTGTGGCTATTTTTACAATAACTTTATTGCAGTGTTCATGTAAGTCTACTTATGACTGTAACAAATAAACTTCAGAATTTTAAAATATGGTGCGAACACTAGAAATAATGGAAAAGTTCCCTTGACTGTGTGGGCAGGGAAATGACACACACGTAGATAAGGTGACATCACAGGTATCGTTTTACATCAAAGTTCACTTACAGTTCGGCAACAACAAGTAAATGTTATTTTGAAAGATGAGAAGCTCCCTGGAAATAATCAACTACAACATTAAGTGGGTTATTATGCAGGGAGTCTTAGCTGTTCTTTTCCCTTTCCGCGGGAGGTCGAAAGTAAGTGTAAGGCTGGAAATGAAGCTTGATGTTTTCAGGTAGGCTTGCTAAATGTGATTGAGTCTAATGTTATCAGATCGTTGATTCTTTGGTGAACAAAGTAATTAAAATTATCAATACATGTAATCCAAAATAGGCTATTATCAAGTATTCCTTATGCTTTCATTCTCAAAACAGTGAATGAGATAATTTCATTTAAATGGAAGAAATATTTCTTTCAAACATTTTTTAACAGTTTAAAAAAAAACCTTAGTTATCTTTTTTTTAGAAAGGCTGAAAAATAGTAATAGTTAAAATGAGATAAAAATAAAGAGTAAAATCTGATACTGTGTTATGGAAAGGAACAATTGTATTGAGGGTATTTGTATGTACTTCCAAAAGAAAGGCATTTTTGACAAGAAGAGTTGAATTATGGAACACCATCCTGCTTCTTAATCCCCATCACTGATATGTAATAAAATAAAATTTGTAACAAGCAATGTGCCTGTGTAAGTGCAGCAGATTTTTTTTTAAAGAGCTATTAATTTAAAAATGTTTCCTAACCACACAGATCTAATAGTTCCATTTCATTCTTAGGATTAAAAGGCTTTTCTGAATTTTCGTGGCTGATTTGCAGTTAGAAAAGAGCCTCGGTTCAAAATCTCGAGTGAAATCAACAGCAGCTGTGCTGAGGCTATTTAATACTCTTTTAGGGTCCACGGAATAAACATGAGGCGGCAGAAACATTTTAACCCAACAGTAGGCTGCATGGTTCACATCAAATTACACTGAACCTGCAACACAGAAGCTGGCCATTCGGACCAACTGATCCATGCTGTTGCTTCTATATTCTCATATGATTTTGCTCCTGCTCTTTTCTGTCTCACCCTTCCAGCTCATATTTCACAAGCTCTGCTGGCATTCACGATGAAACCAGTTAGTTTTCTTTTTCCCTTACCTCCAATTTGTCGGGAAGGCATTCCACAAGGTAGCACTTGTCACTATCACAGTAATGGAAACAGAAGTTCCAAGTGATCTGCCTTCCAAGCCTGCAGGCAATTATTAGCTTTAAAATAAATCACTGACTTTTTGGAGAAGAGCTGTAAGAAATGACAATTGAGACAAACATCAAGATATCAGGCGAGCACTAACTGCAAATTGAAACGAGGTAATGAGACAAATAAGAGAGTTATATGACAGGACCCATTACATCATTAACACAACACATTCTTTGCTTTGTAAACTATAAGTTCTTGCAAGGATTTTAATGCCTGTCTTGGGCAAGATCGAAAATTCCTGCCGAGGTCAATAGAGATTTCCACTGTTGGACCCTGATCCATGCTGATTCTGCGGCAGGCAAGATGATAGAATTCTGGCGTCATATTATCTTTGAAACAATTGTCACTATTTTGGAAGTTGGATACACCATTCTGTCCTGGACATGGAAGAGAATAATATAGACTTTGTTGGTTTGATTTGTTTTTAGTGTTGTGTGCTCTAAATTTGTTGTGCCAAACTTTTTCGTTTTCTTATGATCTAGGCACAGTAGATGGAGAAATAATGGTGCAACCAACAGGAGTTTTTAAATTGATTAGCAAAAGATTTTTCACATGGCAAGTTTTTTTGAACGGGAATGCATTGTCTGATTGTGTGTGGAGACAGATTCAATCAGTACTTTCACAAAAGAATTAGATAAGTATCTGAACGGAAAGAAAATTGGAGGGCTATAGCGAAAGGAGAAAGAGGTAGCACAAGCTAAACTGTGCTTGCACAGCTCCAGCAAAGGTACAATGGGTCAAATGGGTCAAAAGAAGGCTAAAGAAATTTTGTATGTCCGCTACAACTCTCACCAACTTTTATAGATGCATCATAGAAAGCATTCTTTCTGGTTGTATCACAACTTGGTATGGCGCCTGCTCTGCCCAACACCTCAAGGAACTACAACGGGTCATGAATGAAGCCCAGTCCATCACACCAGCCTCCTATCCAATGATTCTGTCTACCCTTCACATTATCTTGGAAAAGCAGCCAGCATAATTAACAACTCCACCAACTTCAGACATACTCTTTTCCATCTTTTTCCATGGCGAAAAGAATACAAAGTCTGAGGTCACATAACAACCAACTCAAAAAGAGCTTTTTCCTGCTTTTGAGTGGACCTAACTCACGTTAAGTTGATCTTTCTCTCCACTCTAGCTATGACTATAACATTGCATTCTGCACTCTCTTGTTTCCTTCTCTATGTACAGTATGCTTCATCTGTATCGCATGCAAGAAATAATATTTTTCACTGCGTACTAATACATGTGACAATAGTAAATCAAATCCAATCAAAAGGTCTTCTTATGTGCTGTAACCATTTTATTGGCAGAATTTTCTCTGTATTTGCAAAGTCCAATTGTGGGTGAGAAAAGAGGCGTTAAGTCCTCCAGCAATGTGATGGGTTTTCCTGCCATTTGGTTGTCAGTAAAAAAAATTCTCCATGCGATTCATGGTGGCTTTATAGCAGGCGGCCTCTGATTTGCACACCTCACCATCACCTTAGCTCTCTATTCATTGAGGACCTCCATTTAAAGGCCAACCCAAGAACTCACCAGCCACTTCTTGCTTCGTGGTTACTCATGGCTAGAAGCAATTCTGTTCTCAGGTTCTCAGAAGCCTCACTCAACAAACTGCTTAGATGCTGTGGAGGAGTGGTGTGATGTCCTCTACCTGCACACACAGGAAGGAGACTAGCTTGCAGGGATATCAACCCTGTATGGCAAACGGTGGCAGTTATGGTCAGTGCCAATTCCCCGCACTGGAGGGCAGGCAACAAGTGCCGCAACAGGACAAATGATTTCCTCTGTTCTGCCAGGAAAAGTCACTCTTTCTATCATTCTCTGCTCTCACACTCATCACACATCTGCAGGGAGCTCACTCAATGTGCCAGCTCAGAGGACACCACCACTGATTCTCCAATACACATTTTCATCTTCCATTTCAGTTATACCATCATAAACCTCACAGTTCTCGCCCACCATCCTCACATATCACGCATCCTTGGCATCTGCTCTGGCATCCCTCTTCATCTGTTGTCATGCAGGACAAGCTGGCACAGATTAACAGGGTGAGATCCCAGAAAAGTGAGAGGATGCCAGATTTTAAAGTCCTCTCTGAATTTGAGGAGAGAGCCGTTCAGCTTTCATTATTGCCCTCTTTGCATGGCTCCTTGTTCTAATGAGATATCTTCTTGTAGCATCTGCCCAAAAACAGAAAGGCTGGATTCTCAATCCCATGCTTTCTCTATGTGCTTTCTATGAGGTTTCCAGCACTTTGGTAATGTTCCCTTACAGTGACTGGTCACATCACTCATGCCAGTTTCTCAGAGGCAATGACGAAGCCTCCCACCATAACAAGAAGTACATTGCCCCTTTTCAATAACCTTGAAGGAGAACCAAATGGAAGTTGTCAGGTTTAATAATTATTTTTGTATATCCTTTCATGGTGTGTGTCACCAACAAAGCTAACATTTGCTGCCCATTCCAAGCCCAAATATAAAGCTGAGGATTGAATGAACAGGAACATTTGATAATATTAATTTATTAATTGTTTGTCAAATATAGATCTCAAAGGATAAGGTACCATCATGATAGAAACATTTCCAACATTCTCTGGAAATAAACTAAGCGCTGTTGCCAGCAGCAAATTGGAGTGTTTCCTATTGACGCTGGCAGCACCTCCCAAGTGGGATTCACCCACCTGAACCATGTAAACATATGGAGACCAAGTGACACACTGGCAAGCCTGCCTTCATCTTTAAAAAGGACACCTAGATCTTCAGTTCACAGAGAGAGGCCTCCCTCTCTCAGCAGGGAATTGATGTGAAACAAATGGGGAGGTTTATCGCCACTCTGCCTGTGGGGGAAAAGGGGAGGATCCGCAATTGGACTGGGTGGCAGATATGTGAGAGTGGAGGGAATAAGGGGGTAAGTAATGTTATGAGTTTTGGGCGATGTCTGTGATGGCCAGGAGAAGGCATTATCTAGCCTGGGAGGGACGTGGCAGGGGATTGTTATTCTATCATATTTTTTCTGCGCACACATAGTTGGAGGTGCCAATCAGAGCTGCAGGGTTTTGGGTGCATTAAAGCCCACCAACAGCCATGTGCAGCACCATTAGGAATCACTGATATTTTGCAGGTGGAATGCGTATGGAGATGCCTGAGAACTGGTCTAAAAGTCAGATCTGAAACACTCCCAATTTTAAATCTGCCCAGCACTTAGAATCAAAATGGTAAAATAGAGGCCTTCGTTAGGGTGTAGGGAAGGAACCAATTAATGTAAGGTAAGTCAATTGAAAAGTCTGATGGCAGGAGGGAAGAAGCTGTCCTTGAATCTCAGACAATCTCTTTTTCCCAATTGAAGGAGCTGAAAGAGAGAATGTCCAGTTGTGTGGGGTCCTTGATTATGCTGCCTGCTTTGCCAAAGCAGTGGAAAGTGTAGATGGAGCCGATGGATGGGAGGCTGGTTTGTGATTCGGACTGGACTATGTTCATAGTCTTGAGGCAAAGCAATGGGCAAAGTGTGCATCATTACTATTTTTGTCCCCCAATAACAGCTTTGCTTTTTAGCTATTGTTTGTTAAATGCAACAAAGGGAGACAGTTCAGTCGGCAGGCAAAATTAGATATGGTGGTGAATATTTTGTTCCAAAAATAGGCTAGAGAACGAGCTATTTTACAAACAGCTTAAAATTGACCAAAACTACTGAAAGGAGAAAGCAAATCCATTCAGCACTGGAGAACCCCCAATGTTATTGCAATAGAACCTTTCCACCTTGGGGTTGTGCTATTTAATGATAACTAAATAATTCAATAATTTTAAGCCTTTTTCCCTTGAATTTCACTTTACATTTCAAAAGAAAATTTGTGAGAAACTGATATATCTTTAAGTAATTACAGGGTATGCAGCCAATTAACATTTTGTGTAAAGTTACTCCCAGTTTAGAGAACAATGACAAATATGTAGGAAAATTCATGGAGCAGGATATCATCTAATTGATTAATGGTTTTGCATCAATAAATTACTGCTGCAACAACACATCTTCAGTAGAGTGTAAACTAATCTATTACAATGGTCTAAATGCAACTCATGTTCCTCATTAGTGGACGAACAATCCAATGCTTGGTAAGTTCTGTTTCACATTGATTTTTGAACAGTTTTAATTTAGATAAACAAAAAAAAACCATTAAGTTGATTACTCAATTACCTGTAATACGTTTAATCATCTATCAATATTCCTCCCTGAAAACTAAAACAAAGTCGCTGGCAGGAGCTCCCTAAAATTATAGCAGGATACATATTAAATAAAAGTAATATGGCATCATGATGATGAATAGATATTTGTTAACTGGTGCAATTGTTTGGTTTTGTAAAAGACCTAATGCTTCTTTAATTGTGTCTTCCAAAATGGTGTCAAAAGTTTATCCTGTTCACAATGAGTTGCAGATGTTCACATGATCACATCTGCCCTCAACAGGCCAGCTCAGTTAACATGAGTATGACAGATCTGTTAAGGTATGTGATGATTACATGAAACTTTATTAAACAGATTTTTTTGTCTTCCCTCACCCCAGTACCCCTTTGATTTTCTCCAGTGGCTTATTAAATGTGTTGAATATCCTGCAGATGCATGACACGGTCTGCTAAAAGTGTACCTGTTCACTTTCCAAATAGAATTAGGAAAAAATCCCACCTCTTCTGGCTTACTTTGACTTGGAAGTACGAAGTAAACAGAGTGTATTAACTGGAACGCTCTCATTTTCCCTCCTCTTCCATCTTAACATGAGTCAGCGGCACTTGTCTAACCTAAATGGCTGAAATCATATTTTTCATTCCTCTCTACTAATAAACCCGCAAAAGGTTATTAAAACTACCCAATTTCTCACTTATCAATCATAAAGAAAGAGCCTTTAACCATAACAACCACTCATGATAAATGTGCAAACACAGCATTGTGCAGAGATCCAATCTATCAGTGCAATGTGCAGCAACAATCCCACCCCCATCTTTGTCACCTCTAGTGGAGAAAGTTGGAGGAGTAAGAATGACTAGTTTAAAGAAAGAATGCTGGGAAATAGCATTTCAAAGGTATTTTTAGATTGTAAAAGAAGAGAAAAGACTTAATTAATTAAACAGTCGGTCTTGATCGCTTAAGTCCTAATTAAATATGCCCTTGTGCTCTGAACTTCAGTCCTTTCTTTTCAAACATAGCAAATCTTTAATTTCCTTTCTGTATGTGATAAAACCTTGCTTCTTGCGACTGAATCAATTAATTGAGGCCTTTCCTATTACAAGTCAGGGCAAGATTTGGGAAATAGATTGAGGCATAAAAGACCCTCACACACAAATGGTAAACTGATATTCTATACTTTCTCAGTTTGCGAAGTGGAGGGGGTATTCCAAGGATGGGGCAATTAATCTTCAAACAAGAGGAGGAAATGCTTTATTTATTAGTGTCAGAAATAAGCTTACATTAACACTGCAGTGAAGAGATAGGAAACTAGAAATTGTGTTCACTGCACAATATGGACTACAATCTTCTAAGCAAGATTGTGGTCAATTGGGTCAAAGCTACGCTTGGTGATCCACCCTGACCAGACCTGTGCTGTATCCAATGTAGTATTAATTCCTGGAAGACATACAGAGATGATGCACTCTAGATCATTTAAAGTTACTAGTGTCACAAGTAGGCTTACATTAACAATGAATTGAAGTTACTGTGGAAATCCCCTAGTTGCCACACTCTTGCACCTGTTTGGGTGCACTGAGAAGAATTTAGCATGGCTAACCAGCATGGCTTTCAGATTGTGGGAGGAAACTGGAATATCCAAAGGAAATCCACACAGACGCAAGGAGAGTGTGCAGACTCTGCACAGTCAGTGATCTGAAGCTGGAATTGAACCTGGGTCCCTGACGCTATGAGGCACCAGTGTTAACCACTGTGCTACTGTGATTATGTGTGTGCAGGAGAAATTTCATTCGGTGCTTTAAAATGTCTCCTCTTGTACTTTTTCTTAGTCACCATACCTAAGCTTCGCTGATCACACATGGAGCAGACTTAACAAGTGGATAGAATC
Source organism: Sphyrna mokarran (assembly GCA_024679065.1). Classification (NCBI taxonomy): domain Eukaryota; kingdom Metazoa; phylum Chordata; class Chondrichthyes; order Carcharhiniformes; family Carcharhinidae; genus Sphyrna; species Sphyrna mokarran. The sequence continues at coordinate 119,667,167 of JAGIQG010000001.1, read as the reverse complement.
TAAAACTAAATAACTGAACAATTGAACACTGTAACACTTGAACAATTGAACACTTTTGGGGCAATATTCCTAACTGCTCCAGGACTCACCGGATGAAGGAGCAGTGCCCTGAAAGCTTGTGATTCCAAGTAAGCCTGTTGGACTTTAACCCGGTGTTGTGAGACTTCTTATTGTGACTACATGATGGAGGCCGAGGAAAGAATCTGCAATTGAGTCTAAATGTTTCACAATATCAGTAGCAGAATCTCAATCATTGGATGGAAATCAGAAGAATTTTGATCAAAAAATTTTGATCATACAAGGTGGTTCTCTTCCTGTCTTGTTTGTGTGTTGTATTAAACCATTTTTTTGAGTCCATCAATGATACAGGCACAAGAAAAGTAATAATTGGAGGTAGAAGAGGCATTGAAGTCAAAATCTCTTTATACATGGATGGCATTACTGACTTCTGCAGACAGATGAGTATATATGACCTGTTTGAACTGACCTCAAAAGCTAAAGGAAACTATGGCAAAAACAAGACCATGTTCTTTGGGAACTGGTCCAATCAATTCTTCTTTCCCTCTTTCTGGTCTGATCAATCCTTCTTTCCTATAATCTGATCATAGAGGTGCAAGGCACCCTATGTGTTACTGTACCTGTGCAAGGCTAGTCTATATCCCACTTTGGTGTTGCGATGACCACCCAAACCTTTTTCCATTTTGGCTGGAGATCAAAAATGAATCATGTCCACTGGGAAAAAAGTACAAACATCTGGGCAAAGGTATACCTGATCACATCCTCATCCTGATGATCATATTTCTCTGTGGCTGCATCAAGCTATGTGTATACCATTGGTACTCAAACACCAAGTATCACCTTGTGCTGAGGTTCTACCTATCTCCAGCCTTTGGAAGAATGGATCTGACCACGTTGGTATAGAACACTCCATTAAGTTGGAACATGTTATACCACATTTCCCTTATAGATACAGAAAAAGACCATTGGCCACAAATTCAGCAGACAGTGATCTGCATGTAGCACTCTCAATACCAAGCAGGAAAAGGAGATAGTGGATCCTCTCAGATGGTCCCTAGAACAAACTTTGACAGTGCCAGAATTTTTAAACAAACACCACGACATAGCTTGGCTGATGGTGAGAGATTCCCTCCGCATCAAAAATCTTCCTGCACATCCAGAGTCTCACTCATTCTGCACATTGCTCTTGAGGTGCTGAGGTGGGAATGAGATCATTGTCCACTTCCTTCTACAAGCAGGTCTGGAAAAAGGTACACTGGGTTTTGTCAAGCTCTATCTGAGCAGGTCTGTGGTTCAGCACTCTGTGCTGTATATCCCAAGGATGGACAACAAAATAGATATAACTGCAGCTGGAGGACGATGGTGGCACAGTGGTTAGCACTGATGCCTCACAGTGCCAGGGACCCGGGTTTGATTGGGTCACTGTATGCGTGGAGTTTGCACATTCTCTCTTGTCTGCATGGGTTTCCTCTGGGTGCTCCAGTTTCCTCACTCAGTCCAAAGATGTGAAGGTCAGGTAGGTTGATCATACTAAATTTCCCCTTAGTGTCAGGGGATTAGCTAGGGTAAGCACACAGGGTTATGGGGATAGGGCCTAAATGGGATTGTGGTCGGTGCAGATGCAATGGGCTGAATGGGGATTCTATGATCAAGGGCAACAACACCCCTTAGCCTACCAGTTCAAAGAACTGTCCACAACCAAGTATTGCACACTACTGCATTCTAGAGTCCAGGGACTATTTGCTGAAGAATGTATGTTTGGGAAACTGCTGCGATGCAGGAAAGCCACTGACTCAGGCACTTTAGCCATTGTATAATGAGTGCTGAAAACTGTGCAAAACCCCTCAGGCTAATGTTTGGCATACAATGAACATTGTAAAAATTAAGTGTAATTGTAAGTGCAGAGAGTAGTATGCAACACTTGATTTGCTTTACATTTTCTGTAAAATCAAGTTTAAATTAATGTATTTTTATAAATTTTATAAATAAAGTATATTTTTCAGGAAAAATATATGAGGGAATTTATTGTCTCCTTGCCACTCTCTTGCAAAAACTGTGATGAGTAGAAATTTGATAATGGCTAGATTTTCATTCCTGAGGCAGATAACAGGAGTTTTTGGAATAATTCTTGGCTTGGTTGCCTCCTTATGGATGGTAATTTCATCATGGAGGGTGGGGGCTGAAGTCAACCAGCTGACCCAGGATAATGTCCAGGGGGAGCCACAAGGCTGCATGTGTAGAAGCGGGCTGATTTTTACTCTAATATAATGAGGCTCGGTTGAGATCCCAGAAATTTATTAGCCAGTTGCACACCTAAGCCCCAGGAAAAACATTGCTTGATTGACAGTTCCAGCTTTCTTATCTATCCCGTCAACTGCACAATGTTTATTTCCACAAAATGAAGGCTTCAAGTTTTGTGGTTTCTGCTATTGATATTTTTAAAGGCTCTATCTTCTATTGACCTGTCTTATAAAATAATTTTTTTAATTGGATAGTTATCCATAAATAACTGTTTCTTAATACATGTGGTAACACAATGGTTAGCACTGCTTCCTCACGGCATCAGGGACCCAGGTTTGATTCCAGTTGTGGGTGATTTTTGTGAAGAGTTTGCACATCTTCCCTGTGTTTGCATGGGTTTCCTCAAGGTGCTCCAGTTTCCCCTCACAGTCCAATAGTGGAAATGTTAAGTGGATTGACCATGTTGAATTTCCCCTTAGTATCCAAAGATGTGTAAGTGAAGTAGATTAGCCATGGTAAATGCACAGGGTTATAAGGATAGGATGGGAGGGTGGGCCTGGCTAAGATGCTCTTACAGAGAGTCAGTACAGACTCAATGGACCAATTGTCTTCCTTCTGCGCTGTAGAGATTCTAAGATTCTATGATCTTGCTATCACTGTAGGGTTCATTGGTTTGCGAACGGTACATAGTGAATGGGCATAGAAGCATCAGAGCTTGGCACGGGAGCTCATGAGAGGACATAGGGAGTTGGTTGCAGTTCTTAATACGAGGACCATTTGAACTTACCCTACAGGGATATTAAATATTTTACCTCAGTTTTTACAATAATAGTGTACGTGTGAATTTGAAGAGATAAGAGTGGTGAGGTCCAGGAAGCTGAAGTTGCAGAAAAAGACGCCATAGCATTGGCCAGACAAGGCAGGCCTCAACGTGAGGCACTCATAACTACCATATTCCAAGGAGGATAAAGAGTTGTAGTGAGTATCCTTCTAGATAAGTGTGCTCATTCATGAACACCAGCATTGCTATCTCTTTCATCTTATGGACTTCAATCTGAGGGTGAGCTCTTACATATCAGGCTGACCATTGTCCAGATCCTTTGAAGGATTATGAAACCTCAGAAACATGTGTCCTTGCTGAAATGACATACTAGCATCAGGAAGCTGCCCAAGCATTAAATGTCTGAAGGTATTGATGTTTAGAAGTCTCTTCAGCATCCCAGCCACTATGACAGTCAAGACAGGAGCTGCTCTGCAATTATCAGTGGTCTTGTAGCTGTGTACCTTCAGTTTGACAAAGCTCCTCAAGAAGATCCACATCCACCTATGGGACAATGCATTCAGTGTCACCTCAATGGTGATGATAGGTCACATTTAGGCTAAGGCATTGAAGGATGTTCCTCAGGTCTTAAGCAACCTTGAGATACTCAGTCCCCTATGTCACCTTCTTCTCCACCACATTGACATTCTGCGCTCTCAGTGAAGGAAGCAGGCCTCCAGTCATCCTGAATTTTCCATGGATGCTTGATTTCATTTGACTTGATTTGATTTATTATTCTCACATGTATTAACATACAGTGGAAAATCTGTGTGCTTTACAGGCAAAGTATACCATTCATAGAGAAGGAAAGGAAAGGGTGCAGAATGTACTGTTACAGTCATAGGTAGTGTGTAGAGAAAGATCAACTTAACACGTGGTAGATCCATTCAAAATTCAAAAGCAGGGAAGAAGCTGTTTTTGAGTCAGTTGGTAGGTGACCTCAGACTTCTGTATCTTTTTCTTGATGGAAAAAGATGGAAGAAAACATGTCCAGAGTGTGTTGGGTCCTTAACTATGCTGGCTGCTTTTCCAAGGCAGCAGAAAGTACAGACAATGTCAATGGGAGGGAGGCTGTTTTGACTGATGAACTGGGCTTTGTTCACGATGCTTTATAGTTACTTGTACTCTTGGATAGAGCAGGAACCAAGATGCAATATAACTAGAAGAAATACTTTCTATGGTACATCTGTAAAAGTTGGTGAGAGTCATAGCAGGCATGCCAAATTTCCTTAGTCTTCTGAGAAAGTAGAAGCATTGGTGGGCTTTCTTAACTATAGTGTTGGCATGGAGGGACCAGGTTGTTGGTGATCTGGACACCTAAAAATGTGAAACCCTTGATCATTTCTGCTTCATTTTCATTGATGTAGACAAGGACATGTCCTCCTTAATGCTTCCTGAAGTCAATAATTATCTCCTTCATTTTGTTGATATTGAGGGAGAGATTATTGTTATTTCACTAGTTCACCAGATTCTCCATCTCTTTCCTGTATTCCATCTCGTCATTGTTTGAGACCCAACCCAGTACGGTGGTATCATCAGCGAATTTGAAAATTGAATTGGAGAAGAATTTGGCCACACAATCAAAGATGTAGAAGCAGAATAGTATATGAAGGGGCAAGATCTTAGCCGGTGTTGAGGATGATCATGGAGGAGATGTTATTGCCTATCCTTATTAATTGTGGTCTGTGGGTTAGGAGGTTCAGGATCTTCCGAACTGAACTAAGTCCCAGGCCATAGAGCTGGAGATTATTTTGTCAAAATAATGGTGGTGAAGGCTGAGCTGTAGTCAATAAATAGGAGGCTGACATAGGTGTCTTTGTTATCTAAGTGCTCCAGTGTTGAGTGCAGGATCAGGATGAGTGTACGCATCTACTGTGCACCTGTTGTGGTGGTGGGCAAACTATAGTGGATCCAGGCAATCTGGGGGGCCAAATTCATCAATGCCTCGACTAACCTTCCAAAGCACTTCATAATGATGGATGCCAGAGCCACTGGATGGTAGTCATTAAGGCATGCTGCTTTGCTTTTCTTTAGTACTGGGATGATGGTCATCCTCTTGAAGCAGATAGGGACTCAGTTTGTTGTAAAGAGAGATTGAAGGTGTCTGCAAATAACTCTGACAACTGGTTTGCGTAGGTCCTGAATGCAGGATTTCAGTGATTGGAACCTCCATAGTAAGTAAGGTACAGCGCTGTATCCTTATATTGTGATGAGAACCTTGTGGCCTCAGTATAGACGGCTATCAGGTGAGAAAGATTCAAGGTTGTAAGTTTGTGTGGCTTCAAGGATAAGCTCCATCATATTGAAGAGGGAAAGTACTCACGATTATTGGTGACCTTAGCAGATATCCAATTGGAGTGTCAGCAACACGCAAGACACACAGGAGAACTCCCAAGTTCCGAGTATGGGGCCAATAAATTAAAAAGCCTGCTGGATAGCGAGTACATGTTGTTTGTGAATATAGATAATAGACAATATATTGCAGATGCTGGAATCTGAAACAGGAATAGAGAAAGCTGGAAAATGTCAGCAGGGCCAGCAGCACCTGTAAGGAGAGAAAGTAGAGTTAAAGTCCTTTTGGCTTGTCTTCAGACCTAAACAAAAGAAGAATGTGTTAGATCATAAAGTGTAGCTGCAAGAGATTGCAACAAAATGGACTAACTTTGAGATCAAAGGATAGAAACCTAGGATGGGGAAGCTGGGGGGACAGGGTTTACATTGAGGCAGTTAACGTGTAAGGTAAAAAAGAAAGGTCACAATCTAACACGACCAACTCAACGCTGAATCCTGAGAGCTGCAAAGTGCCCAACCGGAAGATGGGATGCTGCTTCTGCAGTTTGTGCTGGACTTCACTGGAGCAGTGGAGCAATGCCACCCTTTGTATACGTCTGAAGCAGCATAGGGAGACAAAGATAATCAACTGGCAGGAAACAGAACTAATGATTGGACAAAGAGACAGGCCTGGGCAGAAACAGTGTGGTCTTACAGGTCATCCCAGATTCCTGACATGTCTGAGAAGTTTCAACATTTCCAAGAACTGGCAAGGAGGAAAAAACAGGAAATCCGCTCACCACTAATTAATGGTCCTTTAAACTCCCTGAAGAGCTTGTTAAGTGGTAAGTCCAACACAGAATTGAATTTTTCAATTTTATTTCAGCAAACCTGGCACGCAGCTGTTGGGTTCGCCACAGCATCAAAGAAACGTTCATATTGTAAGGGGAAGTTATTGTGATCCTTGGGTAATTTGCACAGGAATGTTTGCATTACCATTGCATGGGCTGGTTGCCTTTTTGAGCAGTCATTTATTTTCCATGTCCATCTATTGAGCTGCCAGCTCTCTCCCAATATGGCTGTCACCAGCCTTTGCCATTGGCACCAGGCAGGAAGTTCCTGCCTCTTGAATGTGACTGGCATTATTAACTGGGCACTAAGATTGCCTCCTGTACAATTAGGACATTTGAATCTTAAACTAGAATTGTGCAAGCAATATAGTTGAGTCGTGGATGATAGCCCTTTGAAAATTCATCTCATCATGTTCACGTTGAAGAAGGGTAGGAAGTACTATATCTTAGAAGTCAGTATTGAGCTCAGTTTTGTTCTTGGCATTTATTGATGATCTGGAATAAGGTGTATGAAGCATAATTTTTATTTTTGAATATGTTGCAAAAGCACAGGATTGTCAAGTAGTGAGGATGTAAAAGCCAGGATTTTCCCACCCTATTGTGATGGGAGCCACCATGGGTGATTTGGTAGACCAGCCAGAAGTCCATAGAATCAATGAATCCCTACAGTGCAGAAAGAGGCCACTTGGCCCATTAAGCCTACACTGACGCTGTGAGAGAGCATCAAACAAAGCCTTCTCTTTGCCTTATCTCCATAAACCAAACATTGACCATCACTCACCTATCTAACTTACACAGTTTTGGACAGTGGGAAGAAACTGGAGCACCTGGAGGAAACCCACGCAGACACTTTGAGAACATGAAAACTCCACGCAGTCACCTAAGATCAGAATCGAACACATATCCCTGACACTGTGAGGCAGAGATACCAACCACTGTGCCATCCACATTGACTTTCAATGTGAATGAACAAATCTACTGGTGGCGGGGCTGGAAAATCTTGCCAATAGGCTAACAGAATAAGCAGACAGAGATTTGATGTATTTTAATGTACATAAGTGTTAGATAATATATTTTGGAAGATACTCAAGAAATGGAAACCTCCATTCATTGAAAAGACATTGAAAAGTGTGAAGAAACAGATGTGATATGATCAAGGGATCAAATTCATCATCTTCTGAAAGTAAAAATGCATTAGATAAAAATTTTGGAATTTATAAGTTGGAATTTAGAGAATAATGATAAATTTGGACGAAACATTGGATTATCTACAACTAGTAGAGTACTGAGTATTGAGTGCAATTCTAGTCGATGGGAAGGAAATTATGAATAACATAAATACGATAGATTTATATATTAAAATTCAATTCAAAGGGAAATTTGCTACATATTGGAATGTAGTAACCTGTCAAAGAACAGCTACGGATCAGGGGCATGTGATGGACTGTTGATGAGCTAATGTCTGCATTTTGCTATCTCCCAAGACCAAAACTTACCTAAAAGAGGTCAAGACCAAAACTTTTACAGCTCATTTATCCAATCCTATAATAACATAGAAAAGTAGTGAACACTATAGAAGTCAGCAGAACCATATTTGCAATAATTAGATATCTGCCCGTAACAGTAGGGGAAGTGTACTAACCTGGCCACTCAATTGGTCTCACCCTTTTGATAATATTGGATTTATTTTCTCACATTTTGCTAATATTGGATTTATTTTTTGGAGGAATGGAAATCCTCAGAGAAGCAGTAAATGCAGAGGAATAATATGCAGATGGTTTCTACTTACATTCACATCACTTTTACTCATGTCAAAGTTTAGAAAAAGCAACAACGACAGGAACATGTGATATATGATGGCTTCTGCAGGGTAATAGCATCCTACATTGGTAGCACACCAATGGCCAATAATGACTCAATCAATGATAAGGCCAACTTAACAATTTAACGCAATGTAAACCATAATGAAAATATGGAATAATTTTAAGACTATTGTGTTATCTAAGGGTTCAGATAATTGTAATAAAATACCAAAGTCTCAACCTCCCGGTTCATACAATCACTCAGAAATTTTGAATGGTACACTGCATTATAATCATGCTCAGGCAAATATTTTCTTTCTATACTTTAAAATTTGAAAATGCTCCTTGTGAAAAGAATTTTAAAAGGATATATCCAAAATATGTTGCCGGTAATGCATCATATTGAATTAGCTGTCATTATGATTATACATTGGAATAGAAACTCTCAAGTCTACAGCTGAAAATGTACAGAACTCCCAGCAAAGAACTCTAAATATTGCTAGCCAGTTATTTGCTGTCACCAAACCGCCATTTTTATACACATGGGTTTCCTGTTTTGACGGGTGGTATCCAAATGTTTAATTTAACCTGACATAAGATACATGTTTTATAGAAACAATTGAAATATGAATTCTTCTTGTATTTTGTGCAACATATATGCAATTCATTTTCTGAGTGTTTGCAGGAGTGAAGTCAAAAGTCTGTTCAATAAAAATGAGAGCAGTTTATAGGTATTGATAAAGGAACCATTTGGTGTGTGTATACCATGCTTAAGCACACAGCAAATGCATGGTTTGATTCATCAGCAGAAGCCCATCTATTGCTTTGCATTAGTCTGCTACTGGGAAGTCAGGAAGATTATAGACAGCTGGTGAAGGGCAGTGGATAGACTATGAACTATTGGCAATGACAACTCAAAGGTGTGCATTAATCTGCTTTAATGGACTTCCGTGTCTGCTTTAGCACTTGCCTTTGACCTTGGTAAACATGCCTTGATGTTTCCCAGTTTCTATTTTGATCAGTAAGCCCTATAAATAGTGACATATTTCATGTATTCTAATCTTTGTTTCCAAGTGATCTTGGCTGATCATGAATTGTTTTCTCTGAACAATGTTATATTAATATGTCTATTTTATCCTTTTCATAAGCAAAACTATTTTTAATCATCGCAGCAATAGCCTGTAATTAATAAACTATTTGACTATTTCTATGGCATCGTTCAAGACTTATATTTGATTTGTTCAAACATATATTTGCATTGAAAAAAATCTTGTACTGTGTTCATTTTATAACTGGATTAAATAATTTGCTGATGCAATGCCATGCTTCAACAAAGCATTGACATGTTCTGTTGATAGTTTGGTATATAGAACTTGAGACATAAGAAGCATTAATATTGTGTGCAAGCATATTGAAATATTTGATTTGATTTTGATTTATTGTCACATGTATTAGCACACAGTGAAAAGTATTGCTGCTTGCATGCACGTCATTCACAGAGAAGGAAAAGAGAGAGTACAGAATGTGGTGTTACAGTCATAGCTAGGGTGTACAGAAAGATCAGCTTAATGCAAGGTAGGCCCATTCAAATGTCTGATGGCTACAGGGAAGAAGCTGTTGTAGAAGCTATTGTAGAAGCTATTGGTAGCCACGGTAGAGTGTTTCAGTTTTCGATTTTGTACTTTTTGGCACTAAGCTATTCCACATACTCTAATGGATTTTACCAGCACTGAGGAGGAGCACACCTCTAACATACCTCTTTTGTGTGTAACCTTATTCAGAGGGTGTTTCTTATATGTTTGTAGCCGCAAAATACTTGCATAAAATAATTCTTGATGATTTTGATGACCGTGCTTGATTTCAATTCAAGATGTCTGTCAGAAATATCATTAAAGCATCCAGGAATTTTACAGCTGAGATGATTGCCACTATCATCATCCATAATAATTACTAAATAACTTAAAAGCATTCGATGTCAAGAGTATGCTTATTATCTCACTCCTCCTGTAGAAGAAATATCTTTATAGGAAAACGAGCGTGGTGAGCATATCACTTGTTCAATCTACCAAATAGGCACAGTTAACAATGTGGGAGCTGACAGTGATTTATCTTAATATACCCTGCAAATACCAAAGGACTAAATTACATGACTCCATCTTTAGCAGCAGGCTTGTGAGAGTTGATAAAACAAGCTTGTCGAGCTCCTTAGGTCTAGAATGTGTGGAAGATATGTAAAAATACTCAAACAATTATTATGGGTATGCTTCATTTCTGAAAACTCTAATCAGCACTTATCACAAAGGGTCACATTACTTGGTTAACTACATGCAAATGTAACCCCAGTGCTTTTGTTTAAAGTACTTACATCTACTAATCCAGTAATGGATCACTTGTGAGTGCTGGCTAATAGTCAAGCTATTAAGCTGCAGCTACAGTTTGAAGTGTTCCTATAAACCATTGTTTTTTTTTATTACAGTTAGTGGCAAATTAATTGATGTCTGTGGAAAATATACCCTAAAATACATGTTTCTATAAACAGGCTGTACTTTAATTACCGAACGCTTTAAGCGAGAAATTGCTGTTGTCTATGTTATCAAAAGAACACTTATTATGCTTGTATTAGAGCCCTTTCCTGCTGTTTTAATGGAGGTATTAACCTGGTAAAGATAATTATAATAATTCCTCTTGTAAAATCCCCTCTGAATTTCCTCCTCACTCTAAAACTATGCCTCTGCATGATTGACCCCAACCAAGGGGAACAACTGCTTCCTATCCACTATCCAAGCCCCACGTAAACTCATGTACCTAGATCATGTCCCCCCTCAGCCTCTCCAATCTAAGGAACATGTCCAAGCCCATTCCACCTCTCTTTATGTTCAATGCTCCATCTCAGGTAACAGTGTGGTGAACTTCCTCTAAATCCCCTCTAGTCCAATTACTCTAGTGCAATTACACATCTATAGTGAGGTGACCAGGACTGCACACAATGCTCCAGCTGAGGCCAAACTAATGTTCCGTGCAGATCCAATATAACCATGGGTGGCACAGTGGTATAATGGTTAGCACTGCTGCCTCACAGCGCCAGGGACCTGGGTTCGATTCCTGGCTTTGAGTCATTGCCTGTGTGGAGTTTGCAAGTTTTCCCCATGCCTGCGTGGGTTTCCTTCCATAGTCCAAAGATGTGTAGGTTAGATGCATTCGTCATGCTAAATTGCCCCTTGGTGTCCTGGGATGCAAAGGTTAGAGGGATTTGTAAGGTAAATATGCAGGATTACGAGGATAGTGCTTGAGTAAGATTGTTTTTGATGCAGACTTAATGGGCTGAATTGCCTCTTACTGCACTGTAGAGATTCTGTGATTCTATGATGTAACCTCTCTCCTCTCATATCTGATGCCGTGACTGATAAAAGCAGGTCTCTTATATGCCACTCCATTCACTGGCCCTGCCACCTGCAGGGCTCCATGCATACATACCCCAAGATCCATCCATTCCACTGAGCTGCCTGGTATCTTGCTACCTATTGATTACTCTCTTGTCTTGTTACTTCTTCCAAAGTGCATTGCCTTGAATGTCTCAGGTGAAATACAACCTGCAACTGACCCGTCCATCTGACCAACCATTCTGCATCTTCCTGTAGCCTATGACCACTGTCCTCATCATGGACCACCATACATACCAAATTTGACATCATCTGCAGACTGACTGACCATTCTCTTCCTGTTATCATGGATATCACTTAGGTACATAACAAGTAATGAGGGATCCAGCACTGAATCTTGTGATGTACCACTGGGCACTGGCGTCCAGTGATCTGAACAATCTGCTACCATGTGTCCTACTATTCAGCCAGATTCAGATCCACTGCACACAATTCCCCTGCCTTCCACATGCTTTGACCAACTCAATTGGTCTCCATGTGGAACTTTGTCCATGGCTGCGTTGAGCGCCATGTGAACTACAGTGGCCTTAACCTCCTACCAACCACTATTCCAAGAAATGCTGTTGAATTCGTTAGGTATGACCTTCCCCTGCCAAAGTCATGTTGACCATCCCAAAGCATCCCACGCCTCTCCAAATGGGACCTAACACTTCTCTCCTGGGTTTTCGCCAGTGGTTCCCCCACCATTGACATGAGACACAATGAAATGTAATGCTTTGGTTCAGACCCCAAAAGCCTCACCAGCTGACCTGGGCATGAGGGCCACGGGGGCCCACATGGACCAACAGCCTGGAATAGCATCCTCATCACCCACCTAAGGCCTGCATCCCATACACCTCCATTCCTCCAACACTCCCCCCCCACCCGCCCAACTCCCAGAGCATTGGGGTGCATGGGGTTCCCCCAACCCCCTCTCTCAGACATGTGCCTGGGTACCTACGCGAAGTCAGCAGACAGGCAGGAATCAGAATTCATCAGCACCAGGGCAGTATCACAGCTTGCTTGACAGTGAATCATCATCACCTCCTGCCTGGACATGTCACTCGCTGGCCCAGGCCCATCACCCTGGCATGATGCGAGTGTGACCCATGGAGGGGAGAAGGAGGTGTGCCACATCAGTCAGGAAGTATGGGCAAGGGTTCTGGAAGGGGAAGGTGATCAACGGCTCTTTGGTATGGTGGATGGGTTGCTGTGGATAGGGCCTGCTGTGCTCTGTGCCTCCTGATTGAAGAATACTGAGTACTGAGTACTGAGGGCCTGCCTAGTCCTCCTGGCATACTAGATCCTTGTCACCATCGGTCCCCTATCCTTCGGGCCGGCCTCATCCACCATACCCTCCTGGTCTGCCTCTTGCCCAGAGGAATCTGCCTGGTCCATGCTGAACCAGGGACCAGTAATGATTCACGCCTGTGTAACATTCTACTGGAGCGTTAAGAACATTTTGGGGGAGGTGGGCGTTGGGGTGGGGGGACAATCACACGCCAAGCTTGCATTAAGAGAATATTCTGCTTCAGTACAATGGCAAGGTGAAAGAAGTCTGGCAACACCAATTTTAAATCCAACTGATTTATTTGATAGTAAATCTGCGAGCTTTCGGCCTTTGTGCCTTCGTCAGGTGAATGAGGTGTTCTGGTCTCCAAAAGCACACATATCAGCACAGACAGTTTACAGATTGCTGATTAGAATGTGAATCCTTACACCTAACCTGCTATTTAAGTCTTAAAGTGGCTAACAGCAGAGGTTAGAGGGATGTGTATTGTCTCCAGACAGCACAGTAGGTGAGGTTTTTTGCTAACCCAGGCAAGTCATGGGGGTTACAGATAGTGTGACATGAAGCCAAGATCCCTGTTAAGACCGTCCTCATGTGTGCGGAACTTGGCTATCAGTCTCTGCTCAGCAACTCTGCGCTGTCGTGTGTCACGAAGGCCCCCTTAAAGAACATTTACCCGCAGGTCGGAGGCCGAATGCCCATGACTGCTGAAGTGTTCGCCCACAGGAAGGGAACTGTTTTGCCTGATGATTGTTGAGCGATGCTCATTCATCCGCTGTCGTAGTGTCTGCATGGTCTCCCCAATGTACCATGCTTCGGGACATCCTTTCTTGCAACGTATTAGGTAGACAACGTTGGCCGAGTTGCAAGAGTATGTACTGTGTACCTGGTGAACGGTATTCTCACATTTGACGATGTCGTCCATGTCAATGATCCGGCATATCTTGCAGAGATTGCTGTGGCAGGGTTGTGTGGTATTGTGATCACTGTTCTCCTGAAGGTTGGGTAGTTTGCTGCGAACAATGATGGTCTTAACAGGGATCTTGGCTTCATGACACACTATCTGTAACCCCCATGACTTGCCTGGGTTAGCAAAAAACCTCACTTACTGTGCTGTCTGGAGACAATACACATCCCCCTAACCTCTGCTATTAGCCACTTTAAGACTTGAATAGCAGGTTAGGTGTAAGGATTCACATTCTAATCAGCAATCTGTAAACTGTCTGTGCTGATATGTGTGCTTTTGGAGACCAGAACACCTCATTCACCTGAAGAAGGCCACAAAGGCCGAAAGCTCGCAGATTTACTATCAAATAAATTGGTTGGATTTAAAATTGGTGTTATCAGACTTTACTGAGTTTACTCCAGTCCAATGCCGGCATCTCTACAAAGTGAAAGAAATCACACCACATTTACCACAGTTTATTACACTCTTTTAGACTGTCCTTCTTGATTTCTACCCATAAAATAATCCCCAACTATCCCGTTAAGCTTCTGACATTGTGAAGAATGTAAAAAAATAGTGTAATTGTGGATATTGATGGACTTGTTATATGGTGCTGTTATTATTATCCAATAACGAGATGAGACCTGCAAGGCAGTCACTCCTAAGAGCATGATGAGCTTTGAAACTTAAAACTTTGTATTTTAGAGCCAGTGGTGTCATCTCAAAATCATAACAGCAACATTTGTTTTCACACATTTTGATAATTGAAAAAGTAAACCTATTCTCTGAAGTCTACACAATGCTTACATGTAAATGATTTAGCCAAGAAGTAAATCTTCAGGAAATAAATTATTTAAGGACAGTTTCTGTTTGGTTTGTAAAATGAAGGAGTCAGAATCACAAATCATTGCTTATAATATAAAATAAAATATTGCTAATACTTAATCTAACTACAGGCTGAGTAAAGTTTGTATTTGTTTTAGCAGTTTGAAACTAAAAGTACCTCTACTGGCCTACACAAATAATTTTAACTCCATTCAGATAAGAAGTGCAACAGAAATACACAACAAATGATACAGTGCTCAATATAAAAAAGATCCATTCTAATTTTAACCCTTCATTTTCATAAGTTTTCACTCACATCATGGATAATTCTTTGGTGCTGGCAGCCTTTTGGTACTTCAGAAAAATACCCTTCTGCTCCTGTTACACAGCAATGAGCAATAATGAGTTATTCAACAATGGGACAAACATAACGATTAAGTTAAATTCACTGTTCATTTGAAGTGATCCCATGCATTCTTGTCATGAGAACAATTCTACACTAGGAATTCTGCCTGATTCCTATCCAGCAATCACCCTAGCCCAAGCATGTTGAGATCCAATTTGTTCCTTAACTGTCACAAAAACTAATATTTGTCTACCTCAGCCCAGAACAAATTGGTTGGCTTAGTCGAACATTAATCATTGAAGCTAACGACTGTACCATTCGCAGGATCTTAAGTTTTTAAACAAAAGAATTCCAAGTGTTACAACAAGAATAGAGCATTCAGATGATCAAAGCCACTCCACCATTTGATCAACACTATTATCAAACCTTAATCAATTACTTTTCCCTGGCAAAAGCCTGATTTTAGTCTTGAAGGTTTCACTGACGTCTGTGATCATTTTGTGGACATAAATTTCTTGAAGAATTTGATGAGCTTTTTGACAATATTAATACATTTATTGCATTCTGTTTATTTTTTCTTAGCCAATTTTCTCTGTATCCCCTCACATCTTCTTCTCTTCATGCTACTGGCTCCCTGTTGCATTATATTTTTACTGATACCAGTCACCTTATGATGCATTACTGATGGTAGCCTGGTCAATTGTATCCAAACCTGGTCATCGTTCTACATCTACATAGCTTCAGCTGTGATTTCTAGTTAAAATCTGGAAATGATTTTTGATATTTTCCCTTCCTTAACTTACAGCACTGAACTGTTTTCACTTTCGCACAAAACTAAGATCAAACCTGGGTCTTCCTTGATCTATATAGCTCAACTAGTCTCTAAACATTAATTGGTTTTAGGACAATTCTGCATTCTGAGTAAGCAGCGGCATTCATAGGAGCAAATTGCAGACAATCTCAACCATACAACGCATTATTTTCTATCTACTGATTTCCTACCTTGCCTTAAGTAATATTGGCTTTGTGCGATAGAATAAAATAGGTGACTGAGATTGGTGTTTCTTTCATGGAAATAAAAATCAGTGGAGATGTAAAACAAGCTGCTGATCTGCTCTCACCTGTTTTAAGATATCTCATAAAGTCAAAATCAACCTCCCCGGCCACTCCCACCATGTTCACCTCTCTCAGCTGAGGGCATGAAAGCGACTTCTTTAATTGGACTTAGCGGAAGATTTGTGTTTGATTTGATTTTAAAATTCAGGTCATGAACGCCTTTAGGTTTCAGCAAAGTGAGACACCAGCATGCAAGTGTCTCTGTAATGTTCCTGCGACATGATGGCATAAAAATCTGTGTTTAATAATGTTATGAAATGGATGTTCCGGCCAAGGGAACGGATAAAGAGAGTAATCATAAAGAACATGACTAGCATACACGGTCTTTCCATAGTTGAGCCAATTTGATGTGTGAAATGCAAAATTCAGATCGAAGAAACTGTGTTCAAATTAATGCTTGGTGCTGTAAAATGGATTAATTACTATCAAAATGGAAGTAAGTCAAATTTTCCAGCAACTCCCACAACTAATCAGCAATTAGCACCACTGAATAAATCAATAGAAGTGAAAAGACACGGAATGATTTGCCAACATTTTAGTACCGAGCCATTTCAGACAATTAAAGACCCAAACATTTATTGCCTGGATCAGACACTGCAAGTTCCCATAGGGAGCATTTTAAATTACTGCCAGTACTCAGGAGTTAGCAGAGACTGTTCACATGCAGAGTCTTAAGGAAGAATGAGGCCATTTTCATTTAATGAATATGATATAATTTGCTGCTGTGAGTAAACACTGCAAGATGAGGAAGAACTAAATTCATGTATAGCAATACTGCTCTGTTTATTTTATGGAAATGGTTGAGAGTTTCAAGTTTCTAGGTGCCCAGATCACCAACAACCTGTCCTGGTCCCCCCATGTCCTTAAGAAAGTTAAGAAAGCCCACCAATGCTTCCACTTTCTCAGGAGACTGAAGAAATTCAGCATGTCCACCACGACTCTCACCACTTTTAACAAATGCATCATAGAAAGCATCCTTTCTGGATGTATCACAGCTTGGCGTGGCTTCTGAACTAAGACTGCAAGAAACTACAAAGGGTTGTGAACGCAGCCCAGGCCATCACGCAAACCAGCATTTCATCCATTGACTCTGTCTACATTTCCCACAGCTTCAGAAAGCAGCCATCATAATCAAGGACCCCACACACCCCGGATATTCTCTCTTTCACCTTCTTCCGCAGGGAAAAGATACGAAAGTCTGAGATCACATACCAACTGACTAAAGGACAGTTTCTTCCCTGCTGCCATCAGATTTTTGAATGGACCTACCTTATATTAAGTTGATCTTTCTATGACTAACACTATTCTGCACCTCTCTTTTCTTTCTCCCCTATGTGCTCTATGAATGACATGCTTTGTCATTATAGTGCACAAGAAACAATACTTTTCACTGTTTACCAATACATGAGACAGTGATAAATCAAATTAAATTGACAAAGCTGAGCCAAGATGGTTTATTTGGCACAGAATCAAAGCTGTGAACTGAAGATTATGAACACATACACATATAACAATTTCTAAGAAAATTAATAGAATTTGAGGAACAACATAAGGTTATGTGAACAAAAGCAAAACACTGCAGATCTGGAAATCTGAAATAAAAACATAAAATGCTGGAAATAATCAGCAGGTCAGGCAGCATCTGTAGAGAGAGAAACTGAGTTAAGGCTGGGTTTTAACGTGAAGGTAGTGACTTCTAGCATTGTCTGGAAAGACAGCAATGAAACTACCTCTGTTACTCTTGGAATCCACAATACCTCACATTCTTCAGGCAATGCACTGCCTGTAGTCATGGCTTCCACCCATCTACGAGAGGATGTCTCACCTATGTCCACTCCCTCATAACCCCCTCCCCCTTCAAGAGTTGCCATCTTATAAGAGGGCCAGCAGGTGTTTATTCCCAAGAACTGCTACTGGGAGAATGGCCACTACTGGGACTACAACAATTTCTTGACTTGCCATCATCGAGGGAGGCCCAAGAACATTTAATTGGGGTTGGGGCTTGATGGAGACAATTAGGCAGGCCCCAGCATGTGTGTGGGAGGAGAAGGGACAATTGTGAGGGCAGAGGTAGTTGTATAGTGGGGGAGGCCTTCCATAAGGCAGAGGGTACCAGAGACTCTTTAGCGATCATTGATTGATCAGTTTGTTGCTAAGTACCCTGCCTCTAGTAATGTATCAGAGGAGGCAGGAAGGGGACAGACATAGCACACTCCATCATGCCATCTCATTTTACACATACCCTCCTTTCTGACTCCTCAGTCCCATGGTTGGGAACATAAAATCTCAGCAGATTCAAGTTCATGAACTTCTGACACAACCGTATGTTCTGACCTGCTGAAAATTTCCAGCAATTTCCATTTTTTTAATGCAACGTAAAGTTAAGATAAGGTTAACAACTTAAACAGGTAGCAACATAAAAATGGAGTACGATTTGAACCAGGTGGATCAAAATGGCTCTTCCTGATCCATACTTAATGGGCAATGAAACAACAGGCATAACACATTGCTGAAATTGACAGACTAGCCATCATATTTACATAAATAATCTAGAATCAACTGAGCTTGTTAACGTTCCAATTAACCCCAATAATACACTGCTTATGCCATAATAGAATTAGTATGGGCAGGTGGGCAGGGTGTGTGGGCCATTTCTTAAAATGTTTGTTAAAAGGCAGGAAGGAAAGTGATCCTATCTATCTTTGGGACATATTCCTTGCTCATTGATGGTGGTGGGGAGGGGTATGCTCCTGACTAAGATGTCTCCTGTTCTTGCTTCCTATCCATTTACTCAGTAAAACTCACCACCCAGCTTCCCAGGCCCCGTCTCTAATCTGCCCAACCCTTCCCATTCAATACCCCAGACATGTCTAGCTCCAGCCATGGATCTTCTTCTTGCACCTCCTTGCAGCCCTGGCAATTACACTAATGAGCTCTTTGTAGGCCCTTAGGATGGGACATCCTTCCTCATGAAATGATAAAGTCCCACTAACGGTCTATTTAGCCCACTTGCTGTATTTTATGGCTGTGGGATTGGCAAGAATGGAGCAAGTTGGTTTCATACCAACTTTGTTTCTAGGATGGGGGTTGGTGGTTGCAGCAGGTGGTGACCCATCTACCTCCATCCAAAATATGCTGTCCAAAATTTCAGGCTGATGCACTTTCATCAGAAATTAGTTTGGGAAAATCAATCTGTGAAGTTAATTCTGTTTCTTTATCTAAAAATGTTGCAGAGTTACTTAGTATTTCCTGCAATAATAGATTAGAAGGTATATTGACAAGAACAACTGGATTGCGGTTGTATCACTACATGGTAAGCTGCAGTACTGGAGTCGCATGACAGCAAATTACTGACAATTTTCAATCCATTGCATAAGGTGCACATTGACGTGACTTATTCCTCAATCTGCTCATCATTCCTATCTGTTCCATGGGCATTGCAAATCACAGCCTCTCAAACTCTCAAACCTTTTCTGGAAATTCTGAAAGCAGCATCCAGTCTTTCTGCAGCCGTATTAGGTCTTCAAATCTATTCAGCTGAAGTTACTTTCTAAACCAATTGCTCCTAAGATTGTAAAATATATATTTATGAATCAAACAAGTTGTTCACAAATAATCCAAAAAACAAAATATACGTTGCCACAGCATTATAATCAGTTCTGTTCCCTTCAAAGTGTTATACATTGTGGTGAAATTGCAGGGACTTTGCAAATATTACAGAGACAAATTATGTTTTTAAGAATTCTTAAAAATTCCTTAGTATTTAGCACCAAAAGTTAGTAAATCTAATTGAAATAATATTTACCTCAGTGTTAATGGTTTTTAGTTGCCTGTAATATCGAAAAAATGCTGTGAAAAAGCAATAGATTTTTCTCCGCTATCTGTCCCATGTCATCTTTCCCACTCCATGACAGTTTTCATAGAATCCTAGAATCCCTACAATGCAGAAGGTGGCCATTCAGCCCATCGAGCCTGCACTGACAACAATCCTACCCAGGTCCTACCACATAACCCCACATATTTACCCTGCTTATTACCCAATACTAATAGCCCGATTTTACCATTGCACTGCACCTGTTTTCAAGAGCAAAAACTTGGTAAAGTCAAATGTGAGGCAAGTAGCCCGATCTGTGCCTGCCTCCACACTGATCAATGGGTGGGGGCTGGGGGAGTGGAGATGGGTCAAAATGGTTAAAAAAAAAATCCCTACTGGTCAATTTAATATGGCCATTCAACCTAACCAGTGTATCCTTGGATTGCAGGAGGAAACCAGATCACGCCAACGCAGACACGGGGAAGATGTACAAACTTCACACAGACAGCCACTCAAGGCCAGAATTGAACCCAGGTTTCTGATGCTGTGAGGCAGTAGTGTTAACCACTGTGCCACCATTTTAATATGATATGGAACCTACAGCATGTTGGTTATGGATCCATCTGAATATACTTGTTTCAGTCTCTGGAATATGCTTTGATATGGTGTGTTTTTTTTCTCTCCTGTGGACTTATGTAGATGGCCATGGAGCTTGTTTTGATGTGCACCAGTACTGACACAGAAATTATTTGCTCAATGCAATGTGGTACTCTGACCACATTCAATGCGCACATTAAACATAATAAACTAATGCAAATTGATGCCACACAGGTCTGCTGCTCACTGGAGCATGATGATATTTGCATCTAGTAAACATATATTTCAAAATCCAACTGATCCTTAAAGATTCCATCGTGCATATTATGTAACTATTTGAATTTTTCAACATTGTCACACTTAAGCTGATCATCCTCCTCCATAATAACAGTGGGCTACGTTTGTGCTGTTTATCCACTGGACTGAAAAGGTTATTAATCTATTAAATCTCTGTGATCATTTGCAAACCAATTGGGATTTAATGCTTTGACTGCTTTTTCCCACAATATTTTAACTTGGCACAACACAGTCAGGTAACAGTTTGCTGAATCAAATTGTTAACTGTAAAAACAAAATTGAATCTCGGAGTCAATTGAGTGACTAGTGGTAGCAATCTTTTTACTTCTAACGTGAAAGTTAGCAAGTAGCAAGATAAGTGAATGCTTTACAATCAGCAACGCTGCATTTATATTGTGGGTTGCTTATCTTTGAGGCAGCACGGTGGCGCACTGGTTCACATTGCTCCCTCACAGCGCCAGGGTCCTAGGGTTAATTTTGGCTTCAGGTGACTGTCTGTGTGGAGTTTACCTGTTCTCCCCATATCTGCAAAGGTTTGTTCTGGGTGCTCCGGTTTCCTCCCACAGTCCAAAAATGTGCAGGTTAGGTAGATTGGCCATGCTAAATAGATCTTAGTAAGAACTCAGTAAGAATTTAGCAACACCAATTCTTACTGAGTTCTTACCACCCCAATCCAACGCCGGCATCTGTATATCATGACTAAATAGATCTTAGTGCCAGAGGAATTTGTAGAATGGGGTCATGGGACTGGGGCTTGACTGGGATTGTTATCAACATAGGCTCGATGGGCTAAATGACCTCCTTCTGCACTACAGGCATTCTATAATTCTATGATTGCAAATCTGTTCTCCTTTTGTTGTGATAGAGCTGTGCAGATATATATTTGTGTGAACTGAGCTCTGCTTTAGTCTGGCAAACAGCATCATCAACCTGGGGCAGAACCCATTTCTTCAGGAATTCATCCCATTTGTTCCGTCCTGCCATTTACTATTAGTTGGGGCATTGTCACCTCAAAGCTGGGATCATAAGGAAGCCCCATCTGTGCATTTAGAGGTTTGGTCTTTGTGGAGGTTCACGAATCACCCCACAAAAACCCTTAAAATGATAGAATCCCTGCAGTTCAGAAGGAGGCCATTTGGCCCATGGAGTCTGCACTGACCATAATCTCACACAGGCTCTATTCTCATAATTGCCATACTGCTAATCCCCTGACATTAGGGTCAATTTAGAACAGCCAATCAACCTAACCCACACATCTTTGGAGTATGGAGGGAAACTGGAGGACCCAAGAAATCCTCACAGACACAGGGAGAAAATGCAAATGTCACACAAACAGTGAATGAAGGACAGAATTAAACCCAGATCCCTGGTACTGTGAGGCAGCAGTGCTAACCACCATGTCACTGTGCTGATAGTGGAGACAGAGATCTTGAAAATATTTATTATCTAGGGTTTTGGCCAAACCTAAGGTAAAAGATCATGAGAAAGCCTCATCAGTGCCAAAATTAAACAAAACAGGAATGCTGCTTTGTAAAGTGGTCAGGATTTTCCCCACATTTTTTAAACCCAGTTTTGTACTGCATTGCAATACTGCACTGCGAGCTTTAAGTGAAGCAATTTCCCAAAGATGTCCCATAACACTGCTCTACAAAATTGGAATGAGATCTGAACCCAAAATTCAACACATAAATCTGGGTTGACACTCCAATGCGATATTGAAGGTGTACCGATTTCAGACAAGAAGTTAAATTTGAGCCCTGCCTGCCCTCAGGTGCATGTAGAAGATCCCATATCATATTACAAAGAAAACTAGGGGTGTTTTCCATGGAGTCCGGCCAACACTTGTCCCTAAGACAACATAACTAAAGTGTATGATCTGGCCATTGTCAAAATGCTGGGATTTTGTTTTGGGAGTTTGCAATATACAATTTTGGCTCTAATGTTTGCTCTATTTCAGCTAGTCAATAAAATATCTCACTGAATGTAAAGCACTTTGGACTTTCTGAGATCATGAAAGGCATGAAAGACACACATTGAAAATGTGTGTCTTTCTTTCAGAATGAAGAAACATGAACGTGGCAATATAATTTAACATGTCATCCAACTGAGCCAGTGACCTACTTTCAAGACACCACTAAGCTCTGTCTTGCATCTTGCCCATACTGCACTTCATAAAATGAGGATATTTTATTTTTAGTTATTTCAATTAAAGAAAATAACGTCTTTTGCAATAATCATTAGCAACATGGAGGTTGATCCAGCGAGTGACATTACAAACTTGTATGTGGTAGAGAGCTCAACGCAAGGAAGGCCTTGCAGTGTGCTCTGTGAAATAAGTGTAGCCCATCTGGTGGCACGGTAGCACAGTGATTAGCACTGCTGCATCACAGGGCCAGGGAACTGGGTTCAATTCCTGGCTTGAGTCACTGTTTGTGTGGAGTTTGCACATTCTCCCATGTCTCTGTGGGTTTCCTCTAGATGCTCTGGTTTCCTCCCACAATCCAAAGATGTGTGAGTTAGATGGATCAGCCATGCTGAATTGCCCCTTAGTGTTGGGGGATTAGCTCGGGTAAATGCATGGGGTTATGGTGATAGGGCCTCAGTGGGATTGTGGTCAGTGCGGACTTGATGGGCCAAATGATCTCTTTCTGCACTGTAGGATTCTATAATTTGCATTTTTTTGCAAAAAATGTTTGTGGTGAGAACAATTATCACTGAAGAGCAAAAGTGCAAGACCAACGTTCTGAAAATTAGGAAGCACCATATGAAGTAATGATTTAGATAAATGTCACCAGAATAAATGATCAAATGCTAAAAGGTGATGTTATACACAGAGGAGAATGGACAGCTTACCATAGGCAGCGAATAATGAGTGAGTGTGAGGGGGTAAAACTGTAAGGAAGAGCAACAAAGAAATGGAAGCCTAGGTAGAAAAAGATTGAAGTGGAAGAGTCTGAGATGGAAAATGATGAACTGAGATAGATTTTGAAGGAAAGTTAAGAGAAAAAAATGAAGAGTTCAGTACTTTGGCTATTTTTAGGTATTGATAAAATCTGACTGTCTGCAATTTGACCAAGTGGAAGTCCTTATAGTGAATAACCTTGTGGATAAGGATTAGCTGGTCACTTGGACTTCATGGAAACCCACTGATAAAGAGAAAATGTTTCCTGTAATTCTGATGCCAGCTTTCCATGACCAAACAGAAGGGTTTTGTCCCGATAAACAATGCAGCAGCGACCTGATGACTGTACAAAAGAGCATAGGAGTACAAATGGGAGGGTGAAAATGCCTTCTACCTGAAATGAGATTACAATTACTGTGTAATTACTGAAAGCAATGCATAAGTAAGGCTTGGAGCAATTTATTTAGCCTTGGTCCCAGGATTTCAGTTGAGCTGGGAGCAATGTAATTTTATTATAAATAACATTTCTGTGTAATATATTAATTAACAGTGAGTGGGAATTATTACAATAACAGTTTCATCTCAACATTAACTTCTTAAGCCCCGTCTTTACAGTTTACAATGTCACCAATGATGAGGTTGTTTATGGTAAGCACTTTTACATGCCTTTATTCATGTTATAAAAATAACAAGGGTACATCACTTCCAAGTGAATTTTGCGCTGGCATACTAATAGGAACAGAATGTTTGAGCTTTAGTGCAGTGCTTTTCCAGAATTTGGTCAGGTGCTGTGTAGTGTACTGTCTGGTCGTGCGTTTTTTATTCTTTATCCCATGGGCAGCACAGAGGCACATGGGCAGCAAGATGGCGCAGTGCTTAGAACTGCTACAGCACAGTGCCAGTGATCCTGGTTCAATTCCAGCCCTGGGTAATTGTCTGTGTGGAGTTTGCACTTTCTTCCCATTTCTGCGTGGGTTTCCTCCGCGTGCCTTGGTTTTCTCCCACAGTCCAAAGATGTCAACTTAGGTTGATTGGCCATGCTAAATTGCCCCTTAATTTCAGAGAGATTAGCAGTATAAAAGTATGGGGTTCTAGGAATAGCGCTTCAGTGGGATTGTAATCGGTATAGATTTGATGGGCTGAATAGTCTCTTTCTGTACTGTAGGGATTCTATGATTCCATGAAAATAAATTCAATGGCCTTTTTATGTAGAAATTAACCTGGAGTTATATCTACAGGCCTATGGATATTCCTGATCATTCAGAAACATTTCACTCACAGCTAGTGAAAGGAAGATAAATGTAGTGATTGAGGCATTTCACGATAGCAGCACAAGTCATCGCTCTTGTTGAACCCCTCAGGTTTCTCTCACAGGAATATTTTTAATGCAACAAGACTGGGCAATAGTCAGGGTTGGGCTGATAAGTGGCAAGTAACATTCACTCCATAAAAGTGCTGGGCAATAAATATCTCCAGCAAGACATAAATATTGTAGCTACCAGAGCAGGTCAAAGGCTAGGAATTTTGCAGAGGTTAAATCACCTCCTGACTTTTCAATGCCTATCGAACATCTACAAGCTACAAATTAAAAGTGTGAAGGGATATACTTGAATTGCCTAGTTGAGTGTAGCTCCAAAAACACTCAAGAAGCTCAACACCATTCACGATAAAGCAGTTTGCTTGATTGGCACGCCAACCATCATCATTTATGTTACTTGACGTTTTGAGTCTAGATGACCCTTTGTCAAAGCTTTGACAAAGGGTCATCTGGACGCAAAATGTCAGCTCTTTTCTCTCCTATGGATGCTGCCCAACCTGCTGAGATTTTCTAGCATTTTCTTTTTTGGATTTAGATTCCAGCATCTACAGTAATTTGATTTTATCAGCATTAATATTAACTTTCTCTACTATCGATGCATAGTGGTAGCAGTATGTACCATCAGAAGAAGGACTGAAACAGCTCATCAAGATTCCTTTGAAAGCACCTTCAAAAACCACGATCTCTTCCACCTCAAAGGATGAAGATAGCAGATGCATAGAAACAGCACTGCATGCAATTTCCCCTCCAAGTCACTTACCGTCCTAATTTGGAAATATATTGCAGTTCCTTCAGTGTTTCTGAGTCAAAATCTTGGAATTCCCTCTCTAACAGCACTATGGATATACTTTCACAATTTGGACTGCAGCAAATCAGGAAGGCAGCTTATTACCATCACCTTCTCAAGGGCAATTAGGGGATGTTCATTAAATACTGGCTTAGCCAGGGATGCCTATATTTTGTGAAAGAATTTTTAAAAGTGGTAGTGATTCCAGGTGGGGACCAATTACCAGTAGTGCCACACAGGGCATGGAGTTGGAAACATTACCGTTTCCAATTTTTTTATTAATGACTTTGGCAAAGGCATAGTAGGAACAGTTTATAATGTTTGTTGATGATTAATATGACTGTTAAAACCTCAAATGTAAAAAAAATCAAATTTAGATATGTTGACGGAATATTCAGATTTTTAATATAGATGAATACAATGGGGGTAAGGCTGTGCTTTGGTACAATTGAGAAGTTGGCCACAAATTGTGCTTGCAATTGTCAACATTAAGTTTCTGCTAAAATGTATTTCCATAATCACAATCTTCCGTGAATCAGCGTAATTAGCATAGCAATGTGATTTTTTGTATCATTTTTCTTTCTTTGCATTAAAAAATATTCATTGATATATTTGTATGTGATAATCCAATGCTGTTTTATTAAAATAGCTTAAATTCAGTAAACTGTTCAATGATTCCATCCTGTTATGTGAATGGGGCCAACTTTAGCAAAAGTACTTTAAACCATACCAGAGAATAGAGCCAACATTTTGAGGTTAGATGACCCTTCATCAAAACTAAGACAAAAAAAATCAGAAAAGAAATCCTTCCTGATTTTCTTGCTCTTAGCTCTGACGAAGAGTTATCCTGACTCAAAACATTGGCTCTATTCTCTATCTACAGATGCTGTCACACCTGCAAAGATTTTCCAGCATTTTCTGTTTGTGTCTCGGATTCCAGCATTTGCAGCATTTTGCTTTTACCAGAAACATGATTTATGCTTGATATAGTTTAAAATTCCCTAATTTTTTGATTTTGTTTGAATGATCTCATCCAGATTGTTTTCCATCTATTTCATGGGATATGGGCATTGTTGGCAGGACCATCATTTGTTGCCCATCTCTAATCGAAATTGGGAAGGATGGTAGTGAGCCACTATTTTGAATCACTGCAACCGATCTGGCATTTTCAGTCGCAGTTTGGTACAAACCAAATGCTAGGCAGATTCAAAGGATAATTAAGAGCTAGCCATGTCACTGTGGGTCTGAAAGTGTAAGAGCTTTAACTGGGGCATGGGTGGCTTCCCATCTGAGGCCTTGCTCATCCCACCATAAAACCACGCCTGTGGAATTTCACACTGCCCCTCTCCTTCCTGTCCCCCTCCCAGACCTCAAAGCCCACAAGGAGAAGAAGCATACAATTCATGCTGAGCTTACAGTTTCAGAATTATTAATTAATTCAACTTAAATTCCATCAGTTGGCATGGGGGAATTTGAATTTGCAACTTCAGAGCTTTAACATTATCAATATGTCACTATCTCTTCCCCCCTACTCTCTAATAAGACTCATGTAAATTCGCAGAAATTTTTCTCCAGTGTTATGCACATCCTAAAGGCTAACCCCAAGCTTTTGTGCATTTCTGAAAAATCTCAATAAGTGTGGTAGCACTAAGTAGACAGAAACAGAATTAACATTTTTGCCAGTATTTTATGACTTCACTCGGGCAAGGCTTATAAAATCCCATCTGAAACCAACAAAGAATTCTATTCTGTGAGCGTCACCCACCGCGGGAATCA
Source organism: Sphyrna mokarran (assembly GCA_024679065.1). Lineage (NCBI taxonomy): Eukaryota > Metazoa > Chordata > Chondrichthyes > Carcharhiniformes > Carcharhinidae > Sphyrna > Sphyrna mokarran. The sequence continues at coordinate 119,639,730 of JAGIQG010000001.1, read as the reverse complement.
TGGAGGGCGTGCCAGTAAAATTCGGGCCTTTGATTGAACGTAACTTCTTTGGAACAAAAAAGAGACATTTTTACCATTTAGCAGGTATGAAGAGTCACTTTGCACTGGAAACACTGAGTAGAATTCTTCAGTCCTTCCCACTAGCAACACCAAAGTTGACTCCTGTGACCAGTTCCCAATGGCAGTATAGGTCATCAACTTCAGCAAGACCAGAAGATCCTACCAATAGCCAACTAGGTTGAAGTCCATCAAGATCCAGGCTCTTGTCAACCCAAGTAGCTGCTATAGAAATGCAGCCATCAGCAAGTCCAAGCCAGGGAACAGTTGGCTTGAAAAAATTGCCACCAAAACCACATGAGCCTGTCTATTTTGGTCCATGTGTGCAGCTGGTGGACCTCAGAGTGCATCCTGGACAATCACTAGGGTAGATCACAGGGAAGCATAGGGACTCAGGATAAGCATGATGAAAAATAAGCACAAATATATAATGGGCTACTAATGCTAATCATTAAGGAAATGTTGGCTGAATTGTCTCTAACGCACAACTGTTTTATCTGATGATAGTGAGATCATGTGAGAGTTGTGTTTGTTGATTGAGGCAACATTTCATCTTTTTCATAGGAGTGCTGTTTAGAAGCAGTATGGTACTAGCACTATAATGGAAACTTGCCAGGTGAAGTTATCATATCACGGCTGTATGATTTGCTTACAAATACTTCATCATTTGTAAAGCACAAATTCTCTTAGAGTCAAAACCTAGTAAGAGTGATTCCATCTGAAAATTAAATCCTGGATTCAGTTCCTCACTCTCATTATGCCTTATTTTCCCTAAAAATAACATGGACATTTAGGGCCAATATAAGATAACAGTGAGAGTGTTAAGATCTTGCAGCCTCAATGGTCAAAATTGCATTGGTGCACAAGATTGGAAGAAATTCTACTTCTAGGTTTCCACTACTTGTGTCTGATATTCTCCTGAACTTGAGCTAGCATTTTCCTCAGCTCTGATTAAAATACTCCCAGTCCCTACTTTCAACCTCTTCACCACTAGTTATTCCATTGACCAGTCCTTGATGTGATTTGCCAAAATTTTTCCATTTTGCACTCATCAGGGCAAAGGCAAGAATGCTAAATTTCAAATGAGTTCATAATAGTCAGAGAACAGACTGTACTCAACCAGTCCACTTCTGCAAAACCCAAAACAAAATGTTTACCACTAAATTTGTTTCTACAATTGGACAGTACTTGTTGGACAATCCTGAGTGTAGTAATGGCTTCACTAGCCATCAATTTAAGGTAATGAGTCAAGATTGAAACGTGGCTCATTTACACTAGCCAGAAGCAATTTACATTCATATACAAGGCTGGTCATCTGCAATGTAATGTTGAATTACAACTTGTGTTTGTGACAGGCAACTTGGGGAAACAATAAACCCCCATTTCTTCCCCATAGCAACGGCTTAGCCAATCAATCAGCAACCATTTCTCTTGTAGTTGTGATCATCGAAAACTCAACTTTCTTGCGTTTGTCCTGGTGAATGAAAGACAAATAGCCTTGGCAACATATCTCTCTTTTCAGTAATATGCAGGTTCTGTACTATCAAGCCACTGTTTATCCAAATATTTTCTGAATTATTTTATGAAATTTAAATATCCACAACCTATTTTTTCTAATTTACTATGTTATCTTCCATGTTCCTGACTTACAACTTGCTTTAGAATTTTTCACTAAAGTTAAGGCATCAAAATTCTAAAATGAAAAAGAAAGATTTGCATCTATAGAGTGCTTTTTATAACCACCAAATGTTTCAGGCCAATGGAGCAGAGACAGTCCTTGTTGTAAGGTAGGAAGCACGGCAACATGGTAATGACCAGATAATATGTTTTTGTGATGTTGATTCAAGGATAAATATTGACCGGGATATATGGGAGTAACTCCCCTGGTCTTCTTCAAAATGGTGCCGTGGGAATTTTTACTTCCACCTGAGCAGGCAGTTGCAACGTGGATTTAACAGCTCATCTGAAAGATGGCACCTCTGACAATACAGTGCTCCCATCACTATGGCAGTGCTGAGTCAGTCTTGATTTGTACTCTGAAGCCCTCGTGTTCAACTTGAACCCATAAACTTGTGATGCAGAATGAAGAGTGGTCTTTACTCTAAGCCATTAGCTGAAACTAGTTTATTTTAAACACAAAAGAACACTGAATATGACATAGCTACCATTTTCTAAGGATCAGGTTGAAATATATAGCAATGACACCTACTGAATTATCAGACAAAAGGTAGGATTTTACGGCCTCACTCGGGTGAGATTGTAAAATCCCAGCTGAGGCCAATGAAGATTTCTGAGATAGTGGGGTTTCAGCAAAAGAGTCTGTTGTTGCAAGTTTTAGTGATAAGTCGAGATAAATAATATTATTTATACAAACCTCAAACATTATGAAAATTCGGGAAAATGAGCGTGCCTTTCTCCGAGTACTCAATTGCTCTCATTATGCCTATTTAAGAAAGTTAATGAATGTTGATCACTATCTAAGCCAAGACAATTGATCCTTATTATCTGTAATTATCAGTAATGGGGGTAACCTACACTTAACGGACTAATGCTCTCATTCCATACTGGCTAGCTCACTGTTCAGGGGAATAATCTACATTCTGATGAGTGTTTACCTTTTCATTCTTAAACATGACAAGTTCCATCTTAAATCATCACCAGCAACAGTCTTATTTTCGTCTTAATGTGATTTTGCCTAATTACTCTTTCAAGGAATGTAATCACTTTCCGCTCTCTGCTCGTACTCAATATTGTAATTAGATAAACTGCTTTCAGAAATTAGAGTACAATAAAACAGAATCCATTCATTCTTACATTTTGTGTGCTGGTGGTGTCCTGGACTCTGAGTCTGGCCCTACACTTATGTTTCACATTTGAAAAAACAGTGGAGGAATCTTACCAAAAAATGGCAGAGTTGATTCAGAGGGAGAAGACACCATTGTTTCTCTCCAGAGAAACAGGCCAGTCTGCTCTACAGATATTATCACACCACACACACTCCACAAAAAAGCAGCTGGGTGTGTTTCACACCATCATATATATGCTTGTGTGTGTGTTTGTGTTTGTGTGTGTGTGTCTGTGTGTCTGTGGGGGTGGGCTTGCTGGGGACAGGGGCGTCATGTATAAATGGTACACCGATCCAACCAAACAATGACCTCTGCCCCCATCCCACTATTGACATCTTAGGGGCTTCCCCCCACCCTCCCTGGCCCCATGATTGGAGCAGGCATTTCCCCCATCCTTTGCTGAGCGGAGCCCACATTCAACTCCAAACCCCAGAAATCACAGCGGGCATTTCTCCCCACCACCCCCTTCACCCCAAACAGTTGGTGCCAGCAATACTCCACCATCCTCCTTCCCCAAAGATCAGACCCCTTCCCCCACTCCAGCAGTTTTTGCACCACACCCCACTTCCCTCCCAAAATAGATAGAACCATCACCAGTGCTACCCCTCTCCCAAACAGTCATCATTAGCATCTCCAGCTCCCATATTTACTCTCGCCTACCATAACATATAAATGACACCAGTTGGCACTGCCAAGTTGGGCTGGAAACTTCCTGCTTGGTGTAGGTAAATTCCTGGAGAGCTGGAAATGCTATCCCCAGGCCCAGGGATGTTCCATGTATTCTTTGTGGGGTGGTGTGGGCTCCTTTACTGGGTGCTGGTCAGGCTGCTCTCTGCAGCCACTGGGACGTTCCCTTCTTCTGGCTGTGGAGGTGTGGTGAGGGTCTTCATTGAATGCTGGGGTTTGGGGGAGTGGGGGAGTACATCGTGTGCTGCTTAAGGGCTCATCAGTTTGGGTAGTTGTGCTCCAAGTGGGGGAGCTCAGATGAACACAGACACTCATACCGCATGTACTCTGCAGTGAATAGGAACAAATACTGTGATAATTCGGAGTCTGTCCCTCCCCCATCTGTAGCACATGCCTGGAAGGGAATGCTGTAGATGCATTCATGGCAATGACTCAATGCATTAGCTCTGTCCGCATACCAACTTGTATGCTCTCCCTGCCAGCCATGCTCATGATGCCAGTGGCAATAATTAGATGATGCAAGGCACCACAGATTGCGTTGTGTTACCAACATCCACAATACTGGATACTGATCCCAGTGAGGGATTAGAGGGGTGGGGCTTTGCGGGGTTATGGGGTAGTTGCAAGCAATGGCATGTATCTCTCAATCGCTGTCTCTAACCCCCACCTTGCAGAGTGGATCTCGGATTTATTGATCTAGAGCTAGCCATCGTGGTGGCAGCTCAGGAGGTGGAGGGGACAGGTAGGCTGCTTCAGGAGAAGCCAATGGCAGGTCCTCAGGGAAGAGGGCAGGGGGCTGCCAGTGATACCCATGATGTAGGAGAGTAGTGTCCCCAAAGGAGGAGGATGCGGAAGGCAAGACAATACCAGACCAGGAGGTCACTTGAGGGCCGTCACGGGCTCTGCCTTTCTAAGCACTTATGTGAGGTGCTTGCTCACCTGGCACCTCAGGGGAAGTTAAGGTGATGATGGCACTCAGCTTCTATGCCACAGGGTTATTACAGGCACTCAATGGGGCCATCTGTGGAATCTCACAGGCCTCCGTCCACAGATGTATTAGGCCTCACAGATGTGTCAGACCATTACATAAATGTTGATGTTAGCTAAGCGCAGCAGGAGGCCTGGGCTACAATCCTAGTTATTGCTAGGATGCCCCATATTCTGGGGGCAGTGGATGGGACACATATTGTCCTGCAGTCCCCACAAGGTGAGGGGCAACCTTTTATTAACAAGAAAGGGTTCCACTCACTCGGTGTTCAAATTGTCTGTGAGAATCCATTGATCATCATGCAGGTCCATGCACGTCATCCAGGGAGTGCCCATAACAGTTTTGTCTGCGGTGATCAGACATTCCTGGCCTCTTTGAAGGCCAGTCCAGGCTGCCAGGATGACTCGTGGGAGACAAAGGCTATACGCTGAGGTCAACCATGCCAAGCAGAATGCCACTACTCCAAAAAGAATACCTTTGTCCCAATGACTTGCAGCAGCGAATCACCAACTTTTGGCTGCCCTCCCTGATTTACAGAGCTCCTCTTGTTCCCCCATCCACTTAAAGTCTGCCCCCTGCACCTCTTTCTTGAATTCAATGTGTATTGCTCTGCCTGTTTTCCTTTCTGCTTCATTTTCTGGCCAGGATGTGTAAGAGGTCCAGGGTTCATCCAGAATTAGAGTTCCCAGTTCAAGTATTTTATTTTTAATCACACTAATGCTTTTTATTTTATTTGTTATATCTATTCTTGGAGGGCAGACATCACTGGCAAGGCTGGTATTTACTGTTCACCCTTACTTGCTTGTTTAGCCACTTCTAACAGTGACTTTAACTGTTGGCAAGCTTTCTCCCCCATATTTTTTAAAACTCAAATTCTCAAACTGCAAAAATGGGATTTGAATTCACAATCTCTGGATTACAAATGCAGGGACATAATCACTTCTTTACTGAAACAATTTTGCTGCCATCACTTTCTCGCCTAGCATAGCAGAATGAATGAATTCCTTTCCCTATACATTTGATTAGAAATAACCGATGCAACAACCAGCGCATCCAGATATTGAATTGCGTGGTTGTCAGAGCTTGTCAATGTGTATTGCTGCTTCACCCAAACTACAGAGGAGTCAATCGCTAGTGTGAATATTTCGCCAGCAACAGTTAGTGCCTGGACCATAGGTTGAGTAAATTATACACTGGGTAGCCTGACTTTGACATGAACCTTATTCAATGATGTATAATCTTTTTCACAAGGGTCTTGGAGGTACTGCGCTTAGCGTTGAATCTTACTACCACTTCCTGTCGGCATTGCTGCATTGTTGGCCTCTGGATTTGCCAAACAGGAAAGTCCTCTCACACCTGCCTCACACTGCAATTGATCACCTCACCAGCACTCAAAGTGGACTCAGTGGGCATGGGAAACAGAGTGCCATATTTGTCCCCTACTCCTACCTGGAAACTCCATTGCCAAACTCCATTTGTATTTTTAGAGCCACAGTTTATCCCTATATAACAGATTTTGGGTTTGCTCACAATTTTAATACCATGCTCATTTCCAAATTCCTCTATTCAATATCATCTCTGGCCCTGCAACCCTCCAAGATCCCTGCACACATCCCACTTGGCCTCCACTCCATTATTGCAGCCATGCGTTTGACTGTCTCTAAACCTCCACCTCTCTTTCCTCTTTTATGATGCCTCTTAAAAACTGACAACTTGACCAAACATGTGATCACATGTTCTGATATCTCCATATTTGGCTCGGCATCAAACCTTGTTTGCTGATGCCCCTGTGTAGCACATTGTGACATTTTACGATATTCAAATCACTGTGCAAATGCAAGTCATTAAATGCACATTAAACCCAGGTTACTTCAACAGTACTTCTCTTCCTTCTGGCCTCCACCACTGGACAGACAAGAACAATAATAACTTGAGAAGATCATCAACATAGTTATTGTCTGACACAGACTATCCTGATCACCCATTCCTTCCTCGTGGTGAGGTGAATAGCCAGGCTTTTGCCATTTAACATAATTGTCATTATCACAAGGGCTAGTAAGTCAAGAAGACTAACAACCATCATCTCAAAACATGGTGGCACAGTGGATAGCACTGCTGCCTCACAGTGCCAGGGCCCCGGCTTCAAATCCTGGTTTGGGTTTCTCCCCGTGTTCTCCCCGTGGGTTTCCTCCCACTGTCCAAAGATGTGCAGTTTAGGTGGACTGGCCATGCTAAATTGCCCCTTAGTGTCAGGTGCATTAGCTAGGGTTATGGGGAGAGGGTCTGGGTGGGATTGTGGTCAGTTAGACTCAATGGGCCAAATGGTCACCTTCTGCACTGTAAGGTTCGATAATTCTATGAAAGCAATTCAGTCTAACTCACATCTTTAGAGTAAATTTATACAAATTGCCACACCATCCTTGTAAGTGTACAAAACACATTCTTTGAACATATAACCTATTTCCCTGTGGCAAATTGGCTCTCTTCTCAACCTGTTTTCCTTTCAAGGTTATCTTCCTCATGACAGCTCCAGCAGACAGATATTCTGTATGAAGTGTTTCTTTAGAATTCGAGCTTCACAGGAAAGCAGAAGCCTAAATTTGCTGCTATCTATGTCAGAAGCACTTCTATTTCTACTTTAGTCACTGTGAGTTAAACTGGCTACTCCTTCTTCATGGGGTCCCCTGAAAACTGTCTGAAAACCAATGAAGTCTTTTATTCCTGGCATCAGGATTACCATCCTCTTGTCCACTGCATCATCATGGGGACTGTTTCTTTACCTCGAGGCCATCTCTCCAGTTACATAGAATGAGATGTCTACAGCACTTGTTCTGCTATTCATCTATTTTCAGCCAATACAGCTGCAATCCACACATATGTAATCACTTAACATTTTATAGCAATATTTCTTTTAATTTTTCTGCAGTAACATGCAATTTCCTGTTTGATTATTTTCTGAACTCCCACCACTAGGACTTACAGACAGGAGAAAATTGCAGAAATTAAACAGCTTAAGCAAAGGAAATACATGAAATCCTGCAAGTATCAGAAACAACCCATTGCAAACTCCATAAAATCTCTCACACGGCATACAATCCTCACACTTAAAGTCTTCAAACACCATCTCCCTCACTCTAAACAAAAACACTTCAATCCCTCACACACCATCTCCCTCACTCTAAACAAACACACTTCAATCCCTCACACACCATCTCCCACACTCTAAACAAATACACTTCAATCCCTCACGCACCATCTCCCTCACTCTAAACAAACACACTTCAATCCCTCACACACCATCTCCCACAGTCTAAAGCCACACACTTCAATCCCTCACACACCATCTCCCTCAGTCTAAACAAACACACTTCAATCCCTCACACACCACCTCCCTCACTCTAAACAAAAACACTTCAATCCCTCATATACCAACTCCCTCACTATAAACAAACACACTTCAATCCCTCACACACCATCTCCGACACTCTAAACACAAACACTTCACCCTCACACACCACTCCCTCCTAAACAAATACACTTCAGTCCCTCACACACCATCCCACATCTAAACAACTTCAATCCTCACACACCACTCCCTCACTCTAAACAAACACATTCAATCTTCCCACACCATCTCCACAGTCAAAGCACAAACTGCAATCCCTACACACCATCTCCCTCACTCTAAACAAACACACTTCAATCCCTCACACACCATCTCCCTCACTCTAAACAAACACACTTCAATCCCTCAAACACCATCTCCCTCACTCTAAACAAATACACAGCAATCCCTCACACACCATCTCCCTCACGCTAAACAACTAGACTTCGAACCCTCACACACCATCTCCCTCACTCTAAACAAATACACTTCAGTCACTCACACACCATCTCCCACACTCTAAACACACTTCAATCCCTCACACACCATCTCCGACACTCTAAACACAAACACTTCAATCCCTCACACACCATCTCCCTCACTCTAAACAAATACACTTCAGTCCCTCACACACCATCTCCCACACTCTAAACACACTTCAATCCCTCACACACCACCTCCCTCACTCTAAACAAACACACTTCAATCCTTCCCACACCATCTCCCACAGTCTAAAGCCACAAACTGCAATCCCTCACACACCATCTCCCACACTCTAAACAAACACACTTCAATCCCTCACACACCATCTCCCTCACTCTAAACAAACACACTTCAATCCCTCAAACACCATCTCCCTCACTCTAAACACACACACTTCAATCCCTCACACAATATCTCCTACACTCTAAACTCACACACTTCAATCCCTCACACACCATCTCCCTCACTCTAAACAAACACACTTCAATCCCTCACACACCATCTCCCACACTCTAAACAAATACACTTCAATCCCTCACGCACCATCTCCCTCACTCTAAACAAACACACTTCAATCCCTCACACACCATCTCCCACAGTCTAAAGCCACACACTTCAATCCCTCACACACCATCTCCCTCACTCTAAACAAATACACTTCAGTCCCTCACACACCATCTCCCACACTCTAAACACACTTCAATCCCTCACACACCACCTCCCTCACTCTAAACAAACACACTTCAATCCTTCACACACCATCTCCCACAGTCTAAAGCCACACACTGCAATCCCTCACACACCATCTCCCACACTCTAAATAAACACACTTCAATCCCTCACACACCATCTCCCTCACTCGAAACAATTACACAGCAATCCCTCACACACCATCTATCTCACGCTAAACAACAACACTTCGAACCCTCACACACCATCTCCCTCACTCTAAACAAACACACTTCAATCCCTCACACACCATCTCCCACACTCTAAACACACACAATTCAGTCCCTCACACACCATCTCCCACACTCTAAACAAACACACTTCAATGCCTCACACACCATCTCCCACACTCTAAACAAACACCCTTCAATCCATCACACACCATCTCCCACGCTCTAAACACACACACTTCAATCCCGCGCAGACCATCTCCCACACTCTAAACAGTCACACTTCAATCCCTCGCAGACCATCTCCCTCACTCTAAACACTCACACTTCAATCCCTCGCACACCATCTCCAACACTCTAAACAAACACACTCCAATCCCTCACACACCATCTCCCTCACTCTAAACACAAACTTCAATCCCTCACACACCATCTCCTTCACTCTAAACAAACACACTTCAATCCCTCACACACCATCTCCCACACTCAAAACACACGCACTTCAACCCCTCACACACATCTCCCTCACTCTAAACACACACACTTCAATCCCTCACACACCATCTCCCACACTCTTAACAAATACACTGCAATCCCTCACACACCATCTCCCACACTCTAAACAAATACAATTCAATCCCTCACACACCATTTCCCACACTCCTAACAAATACACTGCAATCCCTCACACATATCTCCCACACTCAAAACACACACACTGCAATCCCTCACACACCATCTCCCTTACTCCAATCACACACTTCAATACCTCACATACCATCTCCATCACTCTAAACACAAACACTTCAATCCCTCACACACCATCTCCCTCACTCTAAACACACACTTCAATCCCTCACATACCATCTCCTTCAATCTAAACACACACACTTCAATCCCTCACACACCATCTCCCTCACTCTAAACACACACTTCAATCCCTCACATACCATCTCCTTCACTCCAAACACACACACCTCAATCCCACACGCACCATCTCCCTCAGTCTAAACAAACACACTTCTATCAAGCAAACACCATCTTCCACACTCTAAACAAACACACTTCAATCCCTCACACACCATCTCCCTCATTCTAAACATGCACTTCAATCCCTCAGACAGCATCTCCATCACTCTAAACAAACACACTTCAATCCCTCACACACCATCTCCCCCATTGTAAACACATGCACTTCAATCCCTCACACACTATCTCCCTCACTCTAAACAAACACAATTCAATCCCTCACACACCATCTCCCTCACTCTAAACACACACACTTCAATCCCTCACACACCATCGCCCACACTCTAAACACTCACACTTCAATATATCGCACACCATCTACCAGACTCTAAACAAATACACTTCTATCCCTCACACACCATCTCCCTCACTCAAAACAAATACACTTCAATCCCACACACACGATCTCCCTCAGTCTAAACAAACACACTTCAACCCCTCACACACCATCTCCCTCAGTCTAAACAAACACACTTCAACCCCTCACACACCATCTCCCTCACTCTAAACACACACACTTAAATCCCTCACACACCGTCTCCCTCACTCTAAACTAACACACTTCAGTCCCTCACACTCCATCTCCTCACTCTATACAAATACACTTCAATCCCTCACACACCATCTCCCACACTCGAAACACACACACTTCAATCCCTCACACACCATCTCCCACACTCTAAACAAATACACTTCATTCTTTCACACACCATCTCCCACACTCTAAACATACACACTTCAATCCCTCACATACCATCTCCCTCACTCTAAACAAGCACACTTCAATCATTCACACACCATCTCCCACACTCTAAACACATGCACTTCAATCCGTCACAGACCATCTACCTCACTCTAAACAAATACACGGCAATCCCTCACATACCATCTCCCACACTCTAAACAAACACACTTCAATCCCTCACACACCATCTCCCTCACTATCAACAAACTAATATCAATCCCTCACACACCATCTCCCTCACTCCTAACAAACACACTTCAATCCCTCATATACCAACTCCCTCACTCTAAACAAATACACTTCAATCCCTCACATACCATCTCCCTCACTCAAGACACACACACTTCAATCCCTCACACACCATCTCCCACACTCTAAACACCCACACTTCAATCCCTCACACACCATCTCCCACACTCTAAACAAACACAATTCAATCCCTCACACACCATCACCCTCATTCTAAACACATGCACTTCAATCCCTCAGACACCATCTCCCTCACTCTAAACAAACGCACTTCAATCCCTCAGACACCATCTCCCTCACTCTAAACAAACGCACTTCAATCCCTCACACACCATCTCCCTCACTCTAAACACACACACTTCAATCCCTCACACAATATCTCCTACACTCTAAACTCACACACTTCAATTCCTTACACACCATCTCCCTCACTCTAAAAAAACACACTTCAATCCATCACACACCATCTCCCTCACTCTAGACACACACACTTCAAACCCTCACACACCATCGCCCACACTCTAAACACTCACACTTCAATATCACGCACACCATCTCCCACACTCTAAACAAATACACTTCATTCGTTCACACAGCATCTCCCACACTCTAAACAAATACACTTCAATCCCTCACACACCATCTCCCTCACTCTAAACACACACACTTCAATCCCTCGCACACCATCTCCCACACTCTAAACAAATACACTTCATTCGTTCACACAGCATCTCCCACACTCTAAACAAACACACTTCAATCCCTCACCGACCGTCTCCCACACACTAAACAAACACACTTCAATCCCTCACACACCATCTCCCTCACTCTAAACACAAACTTCAATCCATCACATACCATCTCCCTCACTCTAAACACACACACTTCAATCCCTCACACACCATCTCCCTCACTCTAAACAAATACACTACAATCCCTCACACACCATCTCCCTTACTCTAAACAAACACACTTCAATCCCTCACATACCATCTCCCTCACTCCAAACAAACACACTTCAATCCCTCACACACCATCTCCCTCACTCTAAACAAACACACTTTAATCCCTCACGCACCATCTCCCTCACTCTAAACAAATCCACTTCAATCCCTCACATACCATCTCCCTCACTCTAAACAAAGACACTGCAATCCATCACACACATCTCCCTCAATCTAAACAAACACACTTCAATCCTTCACACACTATCTCCCACACTCCTAACAAATACACTGCAATCCCTCACACAATTCTCCCTCACTCTAAACAAACACACTTCAATCCCTCACACACCATCTCCCACACTCTAAACAAATACACTTCAATCCCTCACACACAATCTCCCACACTCCTAACAAATACTCTGCAATCCCTCACACATATCTCCCACACTCTAAACACTCAGACTGCAATCCCTCACACACCATCTCCCACTCTCTAAATTCACACACTGCAATCCCTCACACATATCTCCCACACTCAAAACACACACACTTCAATCCCTCACACACCATTCCCACAAAATAAACAAACACATTTCAATCCCTCACACACCATCTCCCACACTCTAAACAAACACACTTCAATCCCTCACACACCATCTCCCACACTCTAAACAAACACACTACAATCCCTCACACACCATCTCCCACACTCTAAACACACACACTTCATTCCCTCACACAACATCTCCCACACTCTAAACACACACACTGCAATCCCTCACACACCATCTCCCACAGTGTAAACAAATACACTTCATTCATTCACACAGCATCTCCCACACTCTAAACAAACACACTTCAATCCCTCATATACCAACTCCCTCACTCTAAACAAACACACTTAAATCCCTCACACACCATCTCCCACACTCTAAACAAACACAATTCAATCCCTCACACACCATCACCCTCATTCTAAACACATGCACTTCAATCCCTCAGACACCATCTCCCTCACTCTAAACAAACGCACTTCAATCCCTCACACACCATCTCCCTCACTCTAAACACACACACTTCAATCCCTCACACAATATCTCCTACACTCTAAACTCACACACTTCAATTCCTTACACACCATCTCCCTCACTCTAAACAAACACACTTCAATCCATCACACACCATCTCCCTCACTCTAGACACACACATTTCAATCCCTCACACACCATCGCCCACACTCTAAACACTCACACTTCAATATCACGCACACCATCTCCCAGACTCTAAACAAATACACTTCAATCCCGCACACACCATCTCCCTCACTCTAAACACTCACACTTCAATCCCTCGCACACCATCTCCCACACTCTAAACAAATACACTTCATTCGTTCACACAGCATCTCCCACACTCTAAACAAACACACTTCAATCCCTCACCGACCGTCTCCCACACTCTAAACAAACACACTTCAATCCCTCACGCACCATCTCCCTCACTCTAAACACACACTTCAATCCATCACATACCATCTCCCTCACTCTAAACACACACACTTCAATCCCTCACACACCATCTCCCTCACTCTAAACAAAGACACTGCAATCCATCACACACATCTCCCTCAATCTAAACAAACACACTTCAATCCCTCACACACTATCTCCCACACTCCTAACAAATACACTGCAATCCCTCACACAATTCTCCCTCACTCTAAACAAACACACTTCAATCCCTCACAAACCATCTCCCTTACTCTAAACACACACACTTCAATCCCTCACACACCATCTCCCACACTCTAAACAAATACACTTCAATCCCTCACACACAATCTCCACACTCCTAACAAATACTCTGCAATCCCTCACACATATCTCCCACACTCTAAACACTCAGACTGCAATCCCTCACACACCATCTCCCACTCTCTAAATTCACACACTGCAATCCCTCACACACCATCTCCCTCACTCTAAGCACACACACTTCAACCCCTCACACACAATCTCCCACACTCAAAACACACACACTTCAATCCCTCACACACCATTCCCACAAAATAAACAAACACATTTCAATCCCTCACACACCATCTCCCACACTCTAAACAAACACACTTCAATCCCTCACACACCATCTCCCACACTCTAAACAAACACACTACAATCCCTCACACACCATCTCCCACACTCTAAACACACACACTTCATTCCCTCACACAACATCTCCCACAGTCTAAACACACACACTGCAATCCCTCACACACATCTCCCTCACTCTAAAAAAATACACTTTAAACCCTCACACACCATCTCCCACACTCTAAACACACACACTTCAATCCCTCACACACCATCTGCCACCCTCCTAACAAATACACTGCAATCCCTCACACACATCTCCCTCACTCTAAACAAATACACTGCAATCCCTCACACACATCTCCCACACTCTAAACACACACACTTCAATCCCTCACACACCATCTGCCACCCTCCTAACAAATACACTGCAATCCCTCACACACATCTCCCTCACTCTAAACACACATATTTCAATCCCTCACGCACCATCTCCCACACTCTAAACAAACACACTTCAATCCCTCACACACCATCTCCCACACTCTAAACAAACACACTACAATCCCTCACACACCATCTCCCACACTCTAAACACACACACTTCATTCCCTCACACAACATCTCCCACACTCTAAACACACACACTGCAATCCCTCACACACCATCTCCCACACTCTAAACACATACACTTCAATCCTTCACACACCATCTCCCACACTCCTAACAGACACACTTCAATCCCTCATATACCAACTCCCTCACTCTAAACAAATACACTTCAATCCCTCACATACCATCTCCCTCACTCAAGACACACACACTTCAATCCCTCACACACCATCTCCCTCACTCTAAACAAGGACACTTCAATCCCTCACACACCATCTGCCACCCTCCTAACAAATACACTGCAATCCCTCACACTCATCTCCCTCACTCTAAACACACACATTTCAATCCCTCACACACCATCTCCCACACTCAAACAAGACACCATCTCACACACCACTCCACCCTCTAACAAAACACTCAATCCCACATCATCTCCCTCACTCTAACACACACACTGCAATCCCTCACACACATCTCCCTCACTCTAAAAAAATACACTTCAAACCCTCACACACCATCTCCCACACTCTAAACACACACACTTCAATCCCTCACACACCATCTGCCACCCTCCTAACAAATACACTGCAATCCCTCACACACATCTCCCTCACTCTAAACACACACATTTCAATCCCTCACACACCATCTCCCACACTCTAAACAAACACACTTCAATCCCTCACACACCATCTCCCACACTCTAAACAAACACACTACAATCCCTCACACACCATCTCCCACACTCTAAACACACACACTTCATTCCCTCACACAACATCTCCCACACTCTAAACACACACACTGCAATCCCTCACACACCATCTCCCACACTCTAAACACATACACTTCAATCCTTCACACACCATCTCCCACACTCCTAACAAACACACTTCAATCCCTCATATACCAACTCCCTCACTCTAAACAAATACACTTCAATCCCTCACATACCATCTCCCTCACTCAAGACACACACACTTCAATCCCTCACACACCATCTCCCTCACTCTAAACAAGGACACTTCAATCCCTCACACACCATCTCCCACACTCTAAACACACACACTGCAATCCCTCACACACATCTCCCTCACTCTAAAAAAATACACTTTAAACCCTCACACACCATCTCCCACACTCTAAACACACACACTTCAATCCCTCACACACCATCTGCCACCCTCCTAACAAATACACTGCAATCCCTCTCACACATCTCCCTCACTCTAAACACACACATTTCAATCCCTCACACACCATCTCCCACACTCTAAACAAATACACTGCAATCCCTCACACACATCTCCCACACTCTATACACACACATTTCAATCCCTCACACACCATCTCCCTCACTCTAAACACACACGCTTCAATCCCTCACACACAATCTCCCACACTCTAAACACATACACTTCAATCCTTCACACACCATCTCCCACACTCCTAACAAACACACTTCAATCCCTCATATACCAACTCCCTCACTCTAAACAAATACACTTCAATCCCTCACATACCATCTCCCACACTCTAAACACACACTCCAATCCCTCACACACCATCTCCCTCACTCTAAACACACACACTTAAATCCCTCACACACCGTCTCCCTCACTCTAAACTAACACACTTCAGTCCCTCACACTCCATCTCCTCACTCTATACAAATACACTTCAATCCCTCACACACCATCTCCCACACTCGAAACACACACACTTCAATCCCTCACACAGCATCTCCCTCCCTCTAAACAAACACACTTCAATCCCTCACACACCATCTCCCACACTCTAAACAAACACACTTCAATCCCTCACACACCATCTCTCACACCCCTAACAAATACACTTCAATCCCTCACACACCATCTCCCACACCCCTAACAAATACACTACAATCCCTCACACACATCTCCCACACTCTAAACACACACACTGCAATCCCTCACATACCATCTCCCACACTCTAAACGCACACACTTCAATCCCTCGCACACCATCTCCCACACTCTAAACAAATACACTTCAATCCCTCTCACACCATCTCCCACACTCTAAACAAACACACCTCAATCCCTCACACACCATTTCCCACCCTGTAAACACACACACTTCAATCCCTTGCACACCATCTCCCACACTCTAAAGAAATACACTTCAATCCCTCACACACCATCTCCCACACTCTAAACACACAAACTTCAATCCCTCGCACACCATCTCCCACACTCTAAACACACACACTTCAATCCCTCGCACACCATCTCTCACACTCTAAACAAATACACTTCATCCCTCGCACACCATCTCCCACACTCTAAACACACACACTTCATCCCTCGCACACCATATCCCACACTGTAAACACACAGTCTTCAATCCCTCGCACATCATCTCCTACACTCTAAACACATACACTTCAATCCCTCGCACACCATCTCCCACACTCTAAACAAACACACTTCAATCCCTTGCACACCATCTCCCACACTCTATACAAATACATTTCAGTCCTTCACACACCATCTCCCTCACTCTAAACACACACACTTCATTCCCTACCACATACCAACTCCCACACTCTTCAATCCTTCACAAAGCACTTACTCTCACACTAAACACACAACTTCAATCCCTCATACATCATCTCCCACACTCCAAACACAGACATTTCAAGTAACTTGATGCAACAAAATCTCTGTGCCCAATTCTACTATTTTGGTTCTAAGAACTGGGTGGACTTGAAACTGGGAGTGTTTCAGATCTGACTCTTAGATCTGTTCTCAGGTGCCCCCATATGTATTGTGCCTCCAACAATATCAGCAATTCTGAATCGCATTGCAGAAGTCAGTGGGTAGGGCTTAATGTGCCCAAACTCCTGCAGCTCTGATCAATGCCTCCAACTGCGCACACACATAAAAAATGATAAAATGCCGTCCTCCTACCACATCCCTCCTGGGCTGGATAATGCCTCCCCCTGGCCCCCACAGACATTAACCCACACCGACAACATTATTGACCCTCTTATCCCCCTCCACCCTCCAACACCCAGACCAATCATAGGTCCCTCTGCCTTCCCCCTCACTGATCACAGGCAGAGTGGCAGTGAACCCCCCTTCCCCCTCACTGATCACAGGCAGAGTGGCAGTGAACCCCCCTTCCCCCTCACTGATCACAGGCAGAGTGGCAGTGAACCCCCCTTCCCCCTCACTGATCACAGGCAGAGTGGCAGTGAACCTCCCGTTCCCCCTCACTGATCACAGGCAGAATGACAGTGGACCCTCCGTTCCCCCTCACTGATCACAGGCAGAATGACAGTGGACCCCACTTCCCCCTCACTGATCACAGGCAGAATGACAGTGGACCCCCCTTCCCCCTCACTGATCACAGGCAGAATGACAGTGAACCCCCCTCCCCCTCACTGATCACAGGCAGAATGACAGTGGACCCCACTTCCCCCTCACTGATCACAGGCAGAATGACAGTGGACCCCACTTCCCCCTCACTGATCACAGGCAGAATGACAGTGGACCCCCCGTTCCCCCTCACTGATCACAGGCAGAATGACAGTGACCCCACTTCCCCCTCACTGATCACAGGCAGAATGACAGTGGACCCTCCGTTCCCCCTCACTGATCACAGGCAGAATGACAGTGGACCTCCCATTCCCCCTCACTGATCACAGGCAGAATGATAGTGGACCCTCCGTTCCCCCTCACTGATCACAGGCAGAATGACAGTGGACTCCCATTCCCCTCACTGATCACAGGCAGAATGACAGTGGACCCTCCGTTCCCCCTCACTGATCACAGGCAGAATGACAGTGACCTCCCATTCCCCCCACTGATCACAGGCAGAATGACAGTGGACCCTCCTCCCCCTCACTGATCACAGGCCGAATGACAGTGGACCCCGTCCCCCTCACTGATTACAGGCAGAATGACAGTGGACCTCCCATTCCCCCTCACTGATCACAGGCAGAATGACAGTGGACCTCCCATTCCCCCTCACTGATCACAGGCAGAATGACAGTGGACCCTCCGTTCCCCCTCACCAATCTCAAGCAGAGAGTCGTCAAATGCTTGGTATTTACCTCCTCACTAACTGGCACACCTGAATCGAAGCTTTGTGGAGCATGTTTCTTTCGTGCTGATTCTGCATGGGTGAACCCAATGGTAAAGGAAGAAGTGCAGTTAGGTTGGGCGTGCTGTCCATTAAGTAAATTTAAGTGCATGCAAATACATTTAAATGACCTTTTGCACTTGTTTCAGGCGCGGTCCCCATCGTGGCCATTTTCAGACCTTGATAAAGGTGGAGGCTGGTGCAGATCGTGTTATTTGCCTCACATCCAACTTGACCAAATTTTTGCACCTGAAAATGGGTGCAACTTGATGGTAAGATTGGGCCCTCAAAGTTTAAAACCCTCACATCCTAAACCGTTACATTCCAAACCTTTTACACTCCAAATCCCTCACTCTAAACTCTCACATTCCAAACACTTAACTCAAACACGCCCACGCCATTAAGCATCAAACTCTTCATACTCTATCCCCTCATAGTCTGAACTCCTAGTCTGCAAATTGTTCATATTCCAAAATGGAACACACTCTGAGCTATGCACTCAAAGGTACCAATACTTAAGATTCTAGCTCTTGTGTATTAGAAGCAAGGCTGGGTTAGTAAACTCTATTATGCTCATCAATTTGCAAGTGATTGATGATGTTCTTCCACAGAAACAGAGTCTTTAAAATGAACACGTTGATGGTGTGGTCATGACTCACATCCTGCTATTAAAATAACAGTGAGACTAGGTGCTCATTCACTATTATTCAAATGCAAATTGGATGGCAAATTTTGACAAGCACAAACGCAAATATCTGAAAGTTGCTACCCAAATGGCCTTACTCCTTCAGAAACAACTTCTTCTCAGTATGACTCTCTGTTGAAAGATAGTAAAGCTCGCAAATTTACTATCAAATAAATCGGTTGGATTTAAAATTGGTGTTGCTAAATTCTTACTGAGTTCTTACTACCCCAGTCCAACGCCGGCATCTCTACATCATGAAAGATAGTAAACCATCTGAAAATCCTGCAATTGAATTACAGGTACAGACTGAGCTCATCACTCACTCAAAGCTAGGGCTTGCCCATTCCAACATAAGCATTCTCTTACCAACATGTAATTTTTATTTACTACCAGACAACCTCTCTGGCATTTGAAGCAACCTCTACAAATGGAAATCTCATTTCTTCACATCTTAATTATTGATCTAAATTTTGAAAAGTATATTTCCTTCTACTTTCTTTTTCCAATCTTGCTTCATCCAATCTTTCTTTCCATATCCATTCTTTCCTGTACCTGACTGAATTAACTCTTCTAACTTGCATCTCCTGGTTTAGTTTCTCCAATCTGATTAGTTAGGAAGATGTGTGCTTGCTTGCACTGTTTAGCCAGCATTTTAGAGGCTGTTAAAAGTTTTGGATATTTGACTGACAGGAGTGCCTAGCACAAACCCTCATAGGAAGTCTATGGGCTAGTGTAAGCATAATGAATAGCTGGTGCCATTCTTTCACTGCTCAGAGCAAAATCTATACTCTTCATCATCGCTTAAGAATTTCTCTTTAAATGTGTTGCACAATGTGGATTTCAAAATGAAAGTTAGATATAACGATATTCACAATTCTTACTCTTACTACAGTTCTCTATCACTTTCCAAGGCAGCAGTAAGCCCACGAGTTCTGCAGAATCGATATATAGAATCCCTGAAAGAGGCAACTCTGTCCATTGAACATGTACTAACAACAATCCCACCCAGACCCTATCTCTGTAACCCCACATATTTATCCTGCTAATCCCATTGACACTAATGGCCAATTTAGTATGGCAACCCACCTAACCTGCACATCTTTGAAATATGGGAGGAAAGCAGAACATCCAGAGGAAACCCACACACACACGGGGAGAATGTGCAAACTCCACACAGTCACCCAAGGTCAGAACTGAACCGAGGCCCCTGGACCTGGGAGGCAGCAGTGCTAACTACTGTGCTGCCCATCTAGATAAATGTAGAATTTATATTGTTATATAGAGGATAAATATATGCAAGCTGGACATTAAGATGCTAGAGAGGATCTGAGAAGTAAAATTAAGTGCTCATAGTTTAGTTTTGTTTTCAGCATGTAGATTAGATTAAAATTATTGCTCTTCTTTACATCTAACTTATCTCTGTAAAGCAGCAAATTTTCATGGGGCCTAGCATATGGCTTCACCTCGTACATATTTAACAGATAAAACTTTCAAAAACCTAAAACTACAGCATTTTGTTGATGCTTATATAATTATTCAGCAGGAACCAATGATCCCAGGTTATTACACAGATAGCTGAATGATGGTTTATACTATTTGAAATCATCTTGTTTTCAGAGGATTGTAAATTACAGTAATGCTACATTCACCAGAACAAAAATATATATATATTAATTATATATAAATTACTCTTGCAGTGCCAATATTTCAAAATTCATATCTACTTTAATAAAATGAGTGCATTGAAAAGCTACAGCCTTTTGCTCCCTCTGCTCGTCCCAGCTTCACAGTTCAGCTTTACATTGTGAATCAGTTTATACAAATCTGCTTCAGTCTGCACAAGTGAGACTGCTGGGTCAGTGGTTACTTTAACCATTGCCTAAAGAATCAATGCTGTGGTTAGCCATAGTTTCAGATAGTATGCAGACTGGACATCCTTCAGGCCTAACAGAAGATTCTGTAACGCATAGCAGTTCTATCAGATCTAAAAATTCATTATTAAAGTAGATACTTTGCCAGCCATTTTGAACTTCAATGCGGTGCAGATTTAGTAGGCTTATCACACTGTGGTGAGATTTATTAGCTGAGCATGGGATAGTGCCTGTATATTAAATCACAGTAAAGGTCATTGAGAAACCATTTGATACAGTGTGTGTGTGTGATTCAGTGAAGATAAAGGAAAGTAATGGACCTTAGTTTGATGATAGTGTTTATTTTGAATTTTAATGGTCTTGTATTTCTTAAACTTAAACAGGCTGGATTCCTTTCACTTTATCATCTGAACTAGACCAAAATATTAACATCACGACATGTGTCTGTTTCTATGTGACATCCCACTTATAAATTTAATTATTTTTTTTATCCACTTAGTGAAGAAAGTAGTTTTCATTTTTTTTTGCTGTCTGAATTGGCAATCCTTTGTTTATTAGTTACAAAAAGGAGCTGAGGCCCACACTGTACTTTTCAATATTTAGATCACAAACCGAGTTCTCCACTAAATATTGCAAACTGTGTGTGGTCAGGATGAGGGGATATTCAGTCTGTAACTTTACACCTGAAAGAATTCCAGTGCATCTCATTCATCCTGTGTACTGCAGGGGTAATCCATAAATGATGTCGCTGTCCATGAAATTCTGTAATTTTCCGACTGATCCTTTCACAGAATTTAGACTTTCAAAAGATATACATTCTTCAAATATTGTCAAACAGCATTTCTTACAATTCTAAATGCACTAACATGCCCACATTGTAATTTTTCATTTCTGCTTTTGATTGCTTAGAAAGTTCCTTTTAGGTTTGGACTTTTACATGTCTGAATGCTTTGGATCATCCCATAACCCTGTCCAGTTGCTGCTACAACAAGGTTTGTTTACAATGTGGATGAAAAGGTTGTGGCATAGTAGACAAGTTAGTCAGAGAAGAGGACAAGCATGTAGAGACAGCAGTTCCATAGGGGAGGGTGGGAAGGTGAAAAGACTG
The DNA here is from genome assembly GCA_024679065.1 of Sphyrna mokarran. NCBI lineage: Eukaryota > Metazoa > Chordata > Chondrichthyes > Carcharhiniformes > Carcharhinidae > Sphyrna > Sphyrna mokarran. The sequence continues at coordinate 119,616,918 of JAGIQG010000001.1, read as the reverse complement.
ACGAATTCAAAAATATTACCTCACAGACATTTTCTTCCCTTCAAACAACTGGCCAGGTAAACAGGCTAGCTGGTTGGCAGGCAGGCTATCTGGCTGTAGGCAGGCTAATTGGTTGGCAGATAGGGAGCAAGGCAGCTGGCTGACAGACAGAAAAAATGGTAAACGGAACTTGCGATCAGGGGGTATTCTGGACTATAGAAAGATGGGGAGGGGGAGTAAGGGAGATTTGTACATACTGATTAGTTCCTGTATCTCAGTTGTACTGAAGCACCTTGGAATGCGAAGTTTTCTTGGTGGACAACTTTTAAATTACTTTGCAACATTTGTTGAACCATTTGTAAAATGTCTGAAATATTTCCTTTACTGTATTGAAGCATCTCAGACTGTTACTGGATGTATATAAAAAAGCCTGAACGTTATTGCTTTTTGGGTGATGGTCATTTGTAATGTTCTGACAGGCTGATAAATAAAGTATATTTCTGGGAAAAAAAGATTAAGGGAGTAAGGGAGATTGGGGGTTGGTGGAGAGAGTGGTGAGAGAGATGGGGGAGTGTGGAAAGGGAGGTTGGGGGAGGGGTGAGGGGTGAAAGAGATTGGAGGGGAGGGGGGGTGAGAGAGATTGGGGGGGAGGGGGAGGAGGAGATGAGGTAGTTGATGGCATTAGCTAATTAAAGCAGAATGTTTACTTGGTAGAGGCAGCAAAGCAATTCTCCTCCAGATCCACAAGCAATTGCAGGCGTGGCCTCTCATCAGCTATTAACACCTCCAATTTCCTGAACCTTGGGAAATTCTCCCAGAAAACACTAAATTCAAATCACTGACAAAACATCAGAAACAAACAGCAATTGATTATAATTATGGACCCACCATATTTAAAATGGAGGTAGACGCAGTCATGGCAGCTTGGAGTTAGGTTTCACACAATTACTTACTTAACCTCTAATCTATCCATGAGGCAGATCCATTTATCCTCAACATTTTGATCAGTTCAGGAAAATATTCTATTACTCAACAGATTATCCTCACCTACTGTCTCTCATAGATGAATATTTTAGTAGCCGATGCCATATTTATTAATCTCATTATCATGAAGATATTTTCAATTTATACACACAAGTTGCGCCAATAATGAAACAACACTGGCTTTGAAACCATTAAAACAAGGACAAATTATCAATTATTACCTATCAACTTATTGGTAGATTTGTATCCCATAACTTGCATTTTGGCAGCACGGTGGCATGGTGGTTAGCACTGCTGCCTAACAGCTCCAGGGACCGGGGTTCAATTCCCATTTTGGATCTATGTGGAGACTACACTTTCTCCATGTGACTGCATGGGTTTTCTCCAGGTATTCTGGTTTCCTCCCAGAATCTGAAAGACTTGCTACTTAGGTGCATTGACCATGCTAAGTTCTTCCTCAGTGTACCCAAGCAGGCACCAGAGTGTGGCAACTGGGAGATTTTTACAGCAACTTCATTGTAGTGTTAATATCAGTCTACTTGTGATGCTAATAAACCTTTAAAACTTGATTCCTCACATTGCAACAATCACTTATATTTTCTTCTTCCGATTCTTTTTAAAACAACGATGAGAGAGCAGAGATCTGATGATCACATTCAGTAAGAATCTGGTCAGAATTGATGATTCATGCTGAGACTTCTTTTTCTGCTTTACTTGTTACTTTGCTACCTCCTGAATTCACTCATAATGCAAGGAGCTTGTGTTATTTAACAATGGAGAGCCCACAAGTTGTTGTCTAATGCTTACAGCACAGGATTAATACAAAGGTAATGCAAATAAAAAAGAATTAGCAAATTTTTCAAAGGACCTAGATATGCAAATGGTTAACAAACTTGTTTGAGATTCCTCCGTTATTTTGACAGACATTTACCTATATATTTGAAGAAATGTATATCCCCATTGAATTAGCAAACTGAGAAATTCAGCAAAAAAACATGCACAACATTTATTTTGTAGTATCCCACATCATATTGTAGTTTTGAATTGCAGATAAACTAAGGGCCTGATTTTACCATAGCGTTGTGCCCATTTTCAGGCGCAAAAACTTGGTAAAGTTGGGTGGGAGGCGAGTAGCGTGATCCGCACCTGCCTCCATGCCAGTTCCCCCTTTACCAAGATCCAAAAATGGCCATGAACAGGACTGCAGCTGAAACGGACACAATGACCTTTTAAATCATTTGCATGCATTTAACTTGACTTAATGGACTGCGCGCCCAACTCTACCGGCACTTTCCCCTTTACAACTGTGTTCACTCATCCAGAATTGCCATGAAACAGGCATGCTCCACACAAGTCCAATTCGGGTGCTCCGTCAGTGAGGGTTAGTGCCGAGCGTCCGGTGGAACTCTGCTTGAGAAGGGTGGGGTGGGAGGGTTGGGTAGGGTGGTGGGGAGAGGGGTCTGACTGCTTCCTGTTTGAGATTGTTGGAGGGGAAGAGGGGTTCTGCTGCCACTCTGTCCGAGATCAGTGAGGGGGAAGGCCCATTATTGGTCTGCATGATGACAGATGGGGGAATAAGGGGGTCAGTAATGTTGGGGGTTGGGGCAATGTGGTGATTGAAGTGGTGAAGAAGGCATTCAGCATACTTGGTTTCATTGGTAAGAGCATTAAATACAAGAGTTAGAATGTCTTGTTGAAGTTGAACAAGACATTGCTAAGGCCATACTTGGAATACTGTGTGCAAACCTTGTTAAATTAGAAAAAGCGCAGAGAAGGTTTATTAGGATGCTACCGAGACTTGATGGATTGAGTTATAAGGAGAGGCCTGATAGTAGGGGACATTTTTTTCTGGAGGGTAGGAGGCTAAGGGGTGATCTTATAGAGATCTACAAAATAAAGAGGGGCACAAATCAGCTCGATAGTCAATGTCTTTTCCCAAAGGTAGAGGAGTCTAAAATTAGAGGGCATAGGTTTAAGGTGAGAGGGGAGAGATACAAAAGTGTCCAGAAGGGCAATTTTTTCAGACAGAGGGTGGTGAGTGTCTGGAACAAGCTACCAGAGGTAGTTGTAGAGACGTGTACAATTTTGTCTTTTAAAAAGCATTTCGATAGTTACATGGGTACGGTGGGTATAGAGGGATATAGGTTAAATGTGGGCAATTGGGATGAGCTTAGGAATTTTTTAAAACAAAAGGGTGGCATGTACAAGTTGGGCCAAAGGGCCTGATTCTATGCTCTAAGTATCTATGGCCTCTACTACTTCTAATGTGCATGGGGACCAGGGGAAGCATTATCCGGCCCAGGAGGATTGTGGCGAGGGAGCAACATTCTATCTTTTTTTTCTGTGCATGCGTAGTTGAAAACGCTGCAGGGTTTTGGGCGCGTTAAGCCCCACCCATAGGCTTCTGTAGCATGATTCGGAATTGTTGATATTTTTTCGGCACAGTGTGTATGAGGGTGTCTGAGAACAGGTCTAAAAGTGGGATTTGAAACACTCCCAGTTTCAAGTCTACCCTACTCCTAGAATCAAAATAGTAAAATAGAGCCCTATAATACTCCTTGTATTCTGACAGTTAATTTTATCCATTATTGTCACGTGTATTGATGTACAGTGAAAAATATTGTTTCTTGTGCATTATGCAGACAAAGCATACCTTTCATAGAGAAGGAAAGCAGAAGGTACAGAATGTAATGTTACTATCATAGTTAGGGTGGAGAAAGATTAACACAATATGAAGTTGGTCCATTCAAAAATCTGATAGTGGCGGGGAAGAATCTGTTCTTGGATTGAGGACGTGGATGATCGTAGTGTGATCTAATTTTAAGTACACTTTTGCCTCAGTGGAATTTTGGAATTTTAACCCAATCACCCCATTAAAACTACTTACTCTAACAAATTATGTAGTTTTTTTTTACTTGTAAGGTTATACCCCATTTGGTTGAATCACTTGATGGATATAAAGGACACAGGTAAATGTTTTCTTGTTACCCTGTGTTGAGGTGCTCAGAAATCTTGTTTCTTTTTCTATTTTGCTCTTCATTGTTTGAGAATTTACTCTTGTTTTTCACAGAATCATTGTTGAATAACCAGGTAGGAAACAAATGCTTTTAAGCAGCCTCTGTCAATAGAAATTATGGTAGAATGGAATCTAATTACTCCATCAATTTGTTGGAAAAATTGAGATGCATTCTCAATAGAAAGATAGAAAGATATTAGAAAGATATTCTCCACAGGCCACAGTCATCACTGGTTCTGAACCAGCCCTCTGAAGTTGCAATGTTCTCCTTCCATTGCCAAACAACTAGGAACAATTCTACTGTAGTGTGGCTACAATAGAGTTCAAGCAGGTTCCTGTTTTCTCGCCACAATCTTAGACATGGTACTTATTCTACTCAATGCAAAGGATGGAAGATTGAATGAACGCTCTTGAATTTCAAACCAAAAACCAAGACACTCTGCCCTGAATTTTCATGCAGTTGGCTCTGGGTTAGAGTGGAAATTATAATGGAGGCACAAATTCAGTAAACCTGCACCAGAACTTGGCTTCAGCATTTTTGCAGGGAAGACATCCAAGAAGACAATTGTATCTTTGAAGTGCAGCTGCCTCAGTCAAATCTGATTTTGGATTGTGGGATGTTCAAATTATGACTTGTGCATTTTAGACCTTCTTTATTCAATCGTGGGATATGGGCATCGCTGTCTGGGCCGCATTTATTGCCAAAGCCTAGTTGCCCTTGAGAAAGTGGTGGTGAGCTGCCTTCTTGAATCATTGCTGTCCATGTTCCCTGTGTTGGCCCACAATGCCGTGAGAGGGGGAATTCCAGGATTTTGACCCAGCCACTGTGAAGGAACAACGATATATTTCCAAGTCAGGACAATGAGTAGCTTGAACTTGCAGACGGTGGTGTTCCCATGTAGCTGTTGCCCGTGACCTTCTACATGGAAGTGGTCGTGGGTTTGGAAGATGCTGTCTCAGGATCTTTGGTGAATTGCTGCAGTACATTGTGTAGATAATAACACCAATGCTATCAAGTGTCAGTGTCTATCAAGAGGAGTAGTTGCGGTGAGGGAGCAGCATTCTATCATTTTTTTTCTGTGCACGCGTAGATGTTTTGTCCTGGATGGTGTCAAGCTTCTTGAATGTTGTTGGAGCTGTCAAGTGTACTCCAGGTAGTAGTCCTGCCTACTCCAGGCAAATAGGGAGTATTCCATCACATGCTTGACTTGTACCTTATACTAGGTGGGTAGGCTTTGGAGAGTCAGGAGGTGAGTTATTCCTAGTAGGAGAAGGTTGGAAACTGCCGGAACTCTTTGGAGAAGTATTTTGGATATGGTCCTCACTACCTTTGGGAGAGGTCCAGTGTCATTTGAAATTGTCAAAAGTATACCTAAATGTACATCAAATTATATCAACTCATTGAAACTGTCAATCTAATTAGAGCTGTCAAAGATTTAAATGTTAGAAAAAAATAGTCTGCACGTTTTTTTTTAAATCATACACAAGTCTTGAGAGTGCTGCATGCCTGATTTCACAACCTATCATTATTACGATGGGATATTTGCCAGTTCACAGTTTGGTTGACAGCTCCAAATAGATATAAATTCTTTGAAGGAGGATTGTGAAAATAATGTTTTATAGGGGATTAAAGGAAGTTAATGAATTTATCAATGCGTGAGTGTTCTTTATTGAAAGAATAAATTAATCAATAAACATTTAAGGATTTTAATGAATGTCAGTATGGCTTCTGAGGTCTGTCCGTGTGGATACTAAGTGAGTTGGCATAAGTGTAAAGGAAAATGGTGGCAGATGGGTTAGCATGCGTTGGCAATCAGTACAGTAAGTTTGGGACAGTAAAGGTTCATGGGGGTTGATGGAGGACATAGGTTGGCACGGAGAGTAAGGATGAGTGGGGGAACTTGAAGTGACATGAGTTTCCATGCATATGCAAGGCAAGATGAGTGTGAGGGGTGAAAGCTGGAGGGCTGTTTCTATTTTATTCAGTTTTAAAATATTTTTGACAAAGTATCAGAGCACAAAACCCAATCTTCCACCCAAGCTTTCACCCCACCCAAACTCTTTCTGGAATCATCCACCATAACTCTCATGTTCATCTGCATTACCTGGGCCAAATCCGAATATTCACAACAATTTTTCCCAGGATGAGTTTGCAGAGAAAGAAATGATCCCAACTCTGTAAATTGCACTACCTAATCTCGATGGTTGGAGAAACAACATATTCTCATCATATAGCATCCAAATAATGGATATTTGAGACTGTTTTGACTGAAAACTGTTTTCAGTGATATCAGATCCCTATGCTCATTCATTTAATTTTAAAATGGCCGACAGATGAATTATGCACAGTGTAATTTTCAGACATATATTTGCTTTAAAATAGTAATTAAGACTATAATAAAACAAAGCTTGTGTTTTGGCATTGTTCTTGTACTATGTTGGTTCATGGTGTGCTCTGATTTTCATTTGTATTTAATATGTTTTAATTTTACTTGTACATAAATAAAAGATCGTTTCAACAGCAATTCTTTTAATCTTTTCTTCTTATTAATAGTGTTTCTATTTTTTTGTGGTGTGCTCATATCACTGCTTTAATATTCAAATGCAGAAATGTTGTTAGAAATCAAAACTGTAATTCTGCAAACATGACATTCCAGTCACAAAATGTTATCACTAGAATCATTCAAACCTTCTTGAACTTCCTTATGGTAATGCAAAAGGAAGAAAATTAGAATTGCTCTTAAAATGTTCATTGCAGTTGAAAAGATGACATTATTATTAGGAATAACATAGACCATGGGAAGTGAAATAAATTATAGAGCGTTAATGTTTAACTATTACTTCTGCTAATTTGATTTCTAAGCAGTGATAAATGCGCTGATCTGCCATATCTATCTCATTAAATATTCAGTTTATTTTACATTTCTTCATTCAGCTGTTTTAAAATGATGCTGCGTCAAGTTTGTCACATTCACATGTATTTAAACATGTTATTGCTTCCACTAAAATAATCAAGTTAATCACTCACCCGATGAAGGGGCAGTGCTCTGAAAACTCACAATTCCAATAAACCTGTTGGATCTTAACCTGATGTTGTGAGATTTCTTACGGTGCCCACCCCAGTCCAATGCTGGCATCTCTACATATAAAATAAACAACAAAGTGAAATTAAACTCATTCAAATTCTGCATACTGTTCATCCCAGTATTTAATTTCAAGGTCCAGGTTTATTTAATTAATCATCTTATTTTCTTTGAGTAACTGGGGATGAGATACCCTGGTACTGCGCTAAGATAATGTAGGTAATTAGCCATAGTCCATAAAGTCAAATAGGCATCTCTCTCCATTAGTGACAGACAAGTGGTGAAATATAACTTGAGGGCATTTCTCTGCAAGCATGAATCATAGAATCTATACAGTACAGAAGGAGGCCATTTGGCCCATCGAGTCTATACCAACCACATCTCATCCAGGCCCTATTCCCGTTGCCCCACACATTTACCTTACTAGTGCCCCTGATGCTCAGGTAAATTTAGCATGGCCAATCCACCTTACCCGTAAATCTTTAGACTGTGGGAGGAAACCAAAGCACCTGAAGGAAACCCACACAAACACAGAGAGAACATCCAAACTCCACACAGACAGTGACCCGAGGCCAGAATTGAACCCAGATCCCTGGCACGGTAAGGCAGCAGTGCTAACCACTGTGATACCATGCTACTCATGAACTAGCATTGGGCCAATATAGGGATGTAATAACGTTTACGCTTACGCGAAAGCATCAGAATGAGACCTCCCACCTGCGTGGGAGGCGCTAGCATCGATATGGGCCACGTCCCCGGGGTGGGCCCCTATGAGACTGTCCTGCTGCCAGGCGGCACAGTCTCTGAGGATCATTGACGGGCTGCGCTCCCAGAAGAGTTCGCGAGCCCCTTGGCTTATAATGATCCTCCAGTAGGTTCACCCAAGGAAACCTTGTTACGATTTTCACATAAAATCGGTTTCATTCTGCATCACAAACTTGCCATCTAACCAACAGAGAGAACTGACCCCACAACTCTCTGACAGGTATATTGTGAATACTAAAATAAAAACAAGTTATTTATTATTTATCAATGCGTCTGTAATGTCACAACACATAGTGATTAGGGAAATTCCTTTCTCAATATTGGCTGTCTTGGCTTTTGCTTAGATAATACATTTTATATCTTGCTGTTTTGTCAAATGAGTACTCTGTACCTATTTTCAAAACAATCATTCATGCGATGCAGACATCCCTGGAATTTGTTGCTTCACACTAATTACCTTTGAGAAGGTGTTGATGAACTGCTTCCTTGAGCTGCTGCAGGTACATTCACAATTGTGTTAGGAAGGGAGTTCCAGGATGTTAACTCAGAAGCAATAAAGGGACGATTATGTCTTTCCAAGTCAGGATGGTGTACAACATAAAAGGGAGATTGCAGGTGGTGGTGTTCCTATGCACCTGCTGTCCATACTTTTTCTAGGAGTTGGAGGTTGCAGGTTTGGAAGATAATGTTGAAGGAACCTTGGAAAGTTGCGGTGGTACATTTTTCTGATGACAGCCATTGTGCACCAGTGGTAGAGGGAGCAAATAATTAATGTGGCGGATGGCATGTCAATCGAGTTGACGACTTTGACCTGGATTACGTCAAATGTTTTGCTTCTGTTTAAGCTTCAATTGTTGGAGTTGAACTCACCAAGGCAAGTGGAGGTATTCCATCCCACATTTGTATGGTGCCCTGTAAATGGTGAAGAAGTTTTAGGGAGGTAGGCAGTAAGTTGCTTACCATAGACATTCCAGTCTCTGACCTGCTCTGATGACTATAGTATTTATATGATTAGTCCTGTTCAGTTTCTGGTCAAGGGTAATCTTGCAAATGTTGATGGTGGGTTATTAAGTGATGGTAATGCCATTGAATGTCAATGGTTCTTTCTTGTTAAAGATGGTAATTTTCTGGCTTATGTGTGGCACAAATGCTACTTGCCATTTAAGAACTTTAGCCTGATTGGTAGCTATGTCTTGCCGCACGCAGATACAAATTGTTTCATTATCTGAGCAGTTGCAAATGTTCCTGAATTTTGTGAAGTCTTCAGTGAATATCCCCCCTTCTGACGTTATGATGGAAGGAAGGTCCATGAAGATGGTTGGAGTCAGGACACTAGCCTAAAGAACTCCTTCAGCAATGCGCTGGGACTGAGATTATTGATCTCCAATGAGCATAAAAGTTTGCACTTTGCACTAGACTAGACTGCAACCAATGAAGAATTTTCCCTGGACTCCCAGTAACTTAAATTTTATTAGGACTTCTTGAGGCAATACGCAAAAGAGTCAAGGGGAGTTACTCTCACTTTGAAATTCAGTTATTTTATCCATGTTTGGACTAATGATATAATGAGGAGCCTCAGGGTGAATCCAAACCTGAATATTAGTGAACAAGTTATTGGTGACAATTTGCTGCTTGAAGCATTGCTGCTGACATCTTCCATCACTTTGCTGATGATTAAGAGTAGACTGATGGGGCAGTAATTCGTTGGATTGGATTTCTCCTGTTTTTAGTGGATAAGACATACCTGAACATTTTTTCACATTGTCAGTTAGAAACCAGTTGTACTGTGCTATGTAGCTGTGTTAGAACACTTGACTTGGCTTCATGGCTAGTTCTAGAACAGCAATCTTCAACACTACAATCAGATTGTCGTTGGTTCTCAGGGACATTGCAGTATCCAGTGCACTCAACTATTTCTTGCTATCTGGTATCTGTGATGCTGGAGATCTCAGGAGCAGACCAAGATGGATCGTCCACTCTACGTTTCTGCATTTCTGGCTGAAGGTGGTTGCAAAGGCCTCAGCCTTGACACTTCCATTGATGTGCTTGGCTCCCCCATCATTGAGGATGTTTGCACTTTGCGTTCATAATTTTTACTTGCAGACCATTAGATTTGCAAGAGTAACAACTTGTATTTATATATTACATTTAATGTAATAAAATATACCAAAGGAATTTATAGGAACATTATTAAGCAAAGTCCAAGCCCAACCACATAAAAAAATAATTGGGCAGTTGGCAAGAAGCTTGTTAAATGAGATGGGTTTGAGGCAACTTTTTGGACGGAATTCTCCTAAAAAAAACCAAGTGTTGAACTCATGGGAAAACTGGAGTAATTCATGTCAGTTTCTTCAGTGGGAGTTCACACTAGAATCTCCCACACTCTGTGCACTGCAGAGGCCACCAGCATGAATATTATTACATCTCAGGAGGTGGGGCCTATTCCTACCTGAAATGCTGAAAACAGCAGGGCTCTGTGCATGCACAGTGGCCCCAAACTGTTAGCCGTCCATTTTCTGGCCAGCTCAATCATTGGCCAGCCTGGAATGCCTGCAATGCTGCCACCCCTGCAGGTAAACACCCTCCCGGCAGATCACGTCCCCACAGAATACATCCCCTCCGACAGAGCCCTCCATCCCCAAGCTCGATCCAATTGCTAGCCTCCCTCCTGCACCCATTGATTCCAATGGTAGAGTGGCAGCAGGATCCCCCTCTTTGATCACCCCCTGGGCCCCACTCCCATGTGCCCTGCCCCTTGACAGATGCACCCCTTGGGTGTGGGCTCTGCTGAGGAAAAGACCATCACGTCTTTCGGCCACAGCATCTAGCAGGTGCTCGTGGTCGGCCTCCGTAAATCTAGGTGCAGCTTTCCGCAGTGAGAAGTCTCACAACACCAGGTTAAAGTCCAACCAGTTTATTTGATAGTAAACCCACAAGTTTTCAGAAACACTGTTACACATGTCCTTCTCCAATCAGAACTTTCCACACACCTGACAAAGGAACAGCTTTTCCAAAAGCTTGTGTTTTTGCTATCAAATAAAATGCTTGGGCTTTAACCTGGTGTTGTGAGACTTCTTACTGTGTTTACCCTAGTCCAGCACCAGCATCACCACAGCAGGTTTCCATGTAGACAGTTTTGTAGTGTGACTGGCTGAGTGTCCATTCTTGCAGCTCATATACAGTTCTGGTTTATTAGGGGAGTGCAGGTGCAGTGAGTGTGGTCAGTCAAGGGCCTGTTGACAACAAATCCTTGTGACAAATATATTGAAGGGTGCTTTCATTGAGTATCATGCATCCCTCAGTGTCATGTTTGGCTGCCATTGAATAGGCTGCTGTGTCTTGGGGAGGGTGCAATACTCAGGGCTCCCATTCAAGAGAGTGAATGATCACGAGGTGGGGTTGTTCATGTCAGCACAACACTAGTTCCCTGCAGGGCAGCAATGACGACAGTATGTTCAAGGGATGGAGGGATTGGTGTCCTGCACTATCCAGATCCATGGGGGCATGGGGTGAATGGGTAGCCATGCCTATGTGTGGGGGGATAAGCTTGGGAGGAGCAGCGATGTCTATATGGGGGTTGTAGGCCAGTGACATCTGTATGGGGCAGGGGCGTCAGGCATGTCTGTGGGTGGGGGGGTGGGGGGGGGGGGGGGGGGGCGCGGCAATGAGTCCAGCGATGTCTGGGGATGTTGGATGGCAATGATCTGAGTGCTGGAAGTGATTTTCCAGTGATGTGAGCATGCACGGGTTCCCACTCATCCCACCGATTTCAGGCTCTTTGATGTGAATAGGTCCCGCCCCTTGAGCTTTTAATGATGTTCATGATTGTGACTTCTGCAGTGTTCAGAGTGCGGAGACTGGGATCTGAATCTGCACTGAAAAGACAGTTGTGATCTATTCCAGTTTTCCCACCAATTCAGCACTTTTGGGAGAATTGCCCCCAATTTCTTCTATAGAACAAGTAATGCCTGGCCACCAGGCTGATTTCTCAGCTCTCACCTGATATTTTGCTATCCCTAAGTGACCTTGGTGAATTCACTGAAGAATATCAAGCCAAAGTGTTCTCAGAATGACAATTATATAGTTTAAAGATTAGGAGATTATCAATGGTTGTAAGTTTCAAATCCCACCATGGCAGTTTGTGGAATTTAATTTGATTAATAATTAAGTCAGTGTCAGAAATTTCCAATTCTCTTCCTGCACCAGTGTCAGTAGAGATCACAAATGCATTGTCGATTGTCATAAAAATCCAACAAATTTACAAATGCTCTTTAGGGAAGACGTCTGTTCTCCTTATCTTGTTGGACCTATCTGTACTCCACAACAATGTGCTTGACTATGAAATGGCCTAACAAGATTTTCAGTTGGAATCACAGAATCCTACAGTGCAGATGGAGACCATTCGGCCCATCGCGTCCGCACAGACCACAGTCTCACTCAGGCCCTATCCCTGTAACCCCACACATTTACATTAGTCAGTCCCCCTGACACTAAGGGGCAATTCAGCATGGGCAATCCACCTAACCTGCAAATCTTTGGACTGTGGGAGCAAACCGGAGCACCTGGAGGAAACCAACGCAGACGCAAGGAGAATGTGCAAACTCCACACAGACAGTGACCAGGCCAGGAATTGAACCCAGGTCCCTGGCACTGTGAGGCAGCAGTGCTATGTCTTATGTCAAAATGGGGAAAGCTGTCTCAAAGAGCAATGGCCTGTAATAGTCATACTGACAGAATCATACTTTGCAATGTCCCAGGTGCCATCACTATCACCATTTTGTCACACCATCAGGTGCTACCAAATGTAACAGCAAAATGGTATATAATGGGGAGGGAGTTACTCTGGAGTCCTCAATGTTGACTCCAGACCTGATGAGCATTGGGTGACATCCTTGTCACACCTCTGAGCCAATAGATCAGTGGCCCTCTACATTGAACACCACTTGTAAGAAACACTGAGAATGACAATGGCACAGCATGTACATTGTGGGTTGAGGGGGAGAGGTAGATGGTGCGGTGGCTTCAATGTTCATCACCGAGAATGGCTTGGTAGAACCAAGACTCATAGCTGCTAAACTGGATCTGTGGCAAGTGATGGGGGAACACAACAAGAGGGAAAAACATACTTGACTTTGCCCTCACTAAGAATAATTTTTCTGTTAATTCATGTTATATTTGTCTTGTTCTGATTTGCGTTAAATAAAAAAAACACAAGTGAGATTTTGTTAACAAATTTGGTTCACAGACATTTCCTCCTCCTCCGCACCCACCAAGGATTGTAACATTGTAACAAATTATGTAAAGATGGATGGATATTTAATTATTATGGGGTCTTTGTTTCAAAGGAAGTGTCAGAAGGTTGCCGTTCAAGCTCTCCTAAGTAGAGGGCTTTTTGCCAAGTAACAACAGTACCATCCTGTCAGCAGGTTTGATGACATGTTTAGGGTTAGGACCTAGGAGAATGAGTATAGCAAGTTTAGAGGGAGACAGGTTAGAGTGACTGAAGGCAGCAGAGGAATTGAGATGACCTTGTCACATCAACAGTTCTCAATGAATGTGTCAAAGGACAGTAAGAGAATAACGGAGGTGGTTAAAAAGGGCCATTGCGGCAGAAGAAGCCCAATGGCCAAAGAAGTAGACACAGAGACCAAGGTGGCAATTTGTAACGCTAATTCACTAAGGTATACATGAAGATCACTGAGGTGGAAGAAAATGGCGATAAGCTTTTGCTAAGGATAGAGTATTTGGACTCAGAGAGAGGAAGGTCAGAGGCTGGAGTGAATACACAAGAAGGGTGAAGAAAATGAAGGGAAAGAAGGATCCGGGAGGATGTTGGTTAAAGCTTGTGATCCTTCATGTCTAAAAGGAAGAAAGAAGTTCTCAGTTGAACGACCTAAGTACAGTTTTGAAAGATGGTGATTGGGTACAACTGAAAAGGGAAGTTGAAATCTAATTAAAAATCTTTGACTTGAAAGTTCAACTCTGTTTCTCTTACTAGCATGACCTGCAGGGCATTTCCAACATTTCCTGTTTTTATATCAGGTTTCTAAAATTCATATCTTCCTTTCATTTTTACAGCTTTTGCCTGCTGAGTTTGTGACTCTACAATGTTTACTATATCAATTCTACTTAAGGTATCAGCAATGTGTAAATGCTTTCCTTACTTACGTTTCACCTTCAGGGTGTTTGCAAATGTCATAATCTTCTGTATGTTTGCTTAGATATGGACCATATGTTCCATACGTGTACTCTTTAAACTGCTCACACCAATAATCTGTGGCAAGCCTCCCTTTCCAATATGTTTCTGAGACATCGCACCAGAACGTGACTTTCTCAATCGTTTAAGGTGCTTAAGAATTGGATGTTCTGTGATGAACCTCGTTACGGATCTTTAACCAGCATAATTCACACCTTTGTTTTTTGGATGTATTAGTATTACAGCTGCAATTGTTAAATAAAACAGAAGTTTTGAAAGATAGTTTGTCAGAGAAATGCTTAAATTGACATTTTATTATTTAGATACCAACTTTGTTTGCATCCAATTTTAATGAATTAGCATTACAAATTGTTTTCTAAATCTGTTTTAAATCTGTTTTCTAATCCCATTATCTAAGCTACATTAAAGCAATATTTTGTGTCCATTTGATTTATGTCTTTTTAAAATTTTATACAATTCAATGAAATCTTCATTGAGCTCATTCCTTCTAAGTTGCAGATTTGTTGCTTTTCTCATTTTTTTCATAGCTCATCCCCTCAATTTGATTAGGATCATTATTTTTGAATTTGGTTTTGCGCTGCTTCTAATGCCTGCCCTTTTTAATTTCATGTACCTGGGTATTCCTTGAAACCCAATAGGAATCAGCTAATACAATGCCTAGGCAGTATCCAAGTGGAGTATTGATTCTGCGGCCAACTGAACTTGCCAGAATACATATTTGGCATCCAGTGCAGAAATAATCTTGACACTGCTGAGCTTTCTGGCAATCTCTCTGACTGTTGTTAGTGCAAAGTGAGACTTCTTAATTGCTCTCTTTAAGTACTTTTGATCAACATAGATTTTCGGCTTGTTCAGTTCCGTTCCACAACTGTCACTACACTTGATAGCCAATGTGTGGGTTCATTCAAAGGTGGAGTGCTTCTGCAGTAACTAATTCCAATTACTTTCTTTGGAGACCCCCTTCAGTAAGGCAGGAAGTTTGAACATTAGCTTTGCTTTTTTTCACTTCAGTGCGTTTACTTAAAGTCAATCTAGATTTTTAAAAATTATTGCCATAAACATTCATAATTTACTTGTGGGCTAACAGCTCCTCAGCAATCTAATGAATTGTATTTACACAATGATATGTTTCGGCTTGTTGCCAGCATCTTCAGAAGCTTTTATTTCTGCATTTATTTCAGTTATACCTTTAACTACCGCTAGGAACTCTGGATTGTGTGTACTCTGGCACAGGTCAGATGACATTTGATGATTAGATATATCAAATATCCCTTCTACAATTTTTAGCTTAATTCTCCTGCTTTGAGAACGAGATTGCTTCTACATTGACGTTTATCATGACTGTGAAAAACCATTCTTTCCTTGGAGCAGATTCTTCTACATTCTCAGCTGCCTGAATTGTCTAGGTATAAAAACATCACAATGTTCAATGATTTTTTTTGGAAGGTGCAACTGGTTCTTTTGCAATGCTTCTGTCATACAATTGCCAACATAGTGATCATCTTGAAGCCGAATGTTGATTCTTTTCTTTAAAACATCAGTTTGCCTCTAATCAGCTTGTGCTTCTGTTCTCTGGCTTTCCTTCCAAGTACTTTACTCCCTTTCTCAAACTGCACGGGCAGTTTTGTCATGACTGAGCTGCTTCATCTGGAGCGACTTGAACAGCTCCTACCATTTCTATCAGCTTTTAAAGGTCACAGGCTGCCTTTCTCAACAGTCTTTCTTTCTCATTTGACTCCTCCTGACTCCAGAAACAATTCAACCATGAATCAGTAGCTCCTCAAACTCTCCCAAATCCCAAGTGTTTACAAGGTATTTCAACATCATAACATAGTGATTAATGAGTTCTCTTACTTCTTCTGATTTCTCCAATCTGAAACAGACCTCACAAACAAGTATTTTTCTTTGTTGGAGATTTACACGCATCTTGATAACTTCTGTTTTATTTTCATTTACTGTCCAACCTGATGTATTCGTATTTAGAACATTAAGAATATCATCATCGTTTATTGTAAGGAATACGAAAAGGTACAAAAGTCTGAGGTCTCCTACCAACCAACTCAAGAACAGCTTCTTCCCTGCAACCATCAGACTTTGCAAGTTGCTGTTTCTCTACACCCTAGCTATGACTTTAACATTACATTCTGCATCCTCTCCTTTCCTTCTCCTCTCTGTACTCTATGAACAATATGCTTCACCTGCATAGCATGCACAAAACATTACTTTTCACCGTATAACAATACATGTGACAATAAAAAAAACAAACCAAAGGAAGTCATGTAATTGCTATACCTTCACTGTTCTCTGCAGTCAGTACCTGTAAGAAGTCTCACAGCACCAGGTTAAAGTTCAACAGGTTTATTTGGTAGCAAAAGCCACTCGCTTTTGAAGTGCTGTTTCTTCATCAGGTGGGTGAGATTTCAGTTCACAACCAGGGCATATAAAGACACAAACTCAATTTACAAAGTAATGGTTGGAATGCGAGTCTTTACAGGTAATCAAGGTACAGATAATCTGAGTGGAGAAAAGGTTAAGCACACATTAAAAAGGTGTGTATGTCTCCAGCCCGGATAGTACGTGAGATTTTACAAGCCCAGGCAAGCTGTAGGGGTTAAAGATAGTGTGACATAAACCCCAAGATCCCAGTTGAGTCATCCTCATGTGTGTGGAACTTGGTTACCAGCCTCTGCTCAGCGATTCTGCACTGCCGTGTGTCATGAAGGCTGCCTTGGAGAACGCTTACCTGAAGATCAGAGGCTGAATGCCTGTGACCGCTGATATGTTCCTCAACAGGAAGAGAACCCTCTTGCTTGATGATTGTCGAGCGGTGTTCATTCATCCATTGTACCTGTTAATCCATTGCACAGTACCTGTAGCCAGCTCATAACTTATGCACCTTTTCCTAAACTTCTACTTCAATGGTTTTCCAGTTCAGAGATTTAATAATTCAGGCAACGGTAATCTTTGTTCAAACACATTAATTACAGTTTTAATGCTTCTGACATTGTGTAATGATGTGTCCAATGAACATAATATTCAGCAATTTCTTATTGCTTTTTCAGAAAATTACAACCTAAAATATTGTGTATATAGAATTGATTTAACCCAGTGACACAATTAATAAATTTTGTGGCTGACTTTCTTATATTTCAACAACTTAACTCCAGGATCTACAGTATTGCTTATTCAGTTCATTATTAAATGTTGGTACAGTCAGCTATGCTTCCTTCTATTTTTAGTTCCTATTTTTCTGTCATCTCTCAGCTATCTGTATTGTCATGGCTTTCAGCATTAATGAGGAAAGCAGAGTAACCGACACCACAAAAGCTCCGGATGTATTAACAGATTTATAGCTTTTGATGTCTTTGAAGCATGCTAAGGGACCAAGTGGACATTAAAGTTCAGACTGATAAAACACTGTCTTTTTCTTCTGTTTTAGAATATTTTACCCCTCCAACCCTCCACAGACTCTCTTCCTCTAACTCTTGTGCATCCTAATTTTTAATTGTGCCACCATTGTCTTCAGCCTTCTAGACCACAAACTTTGGAAGTCCCTTCCTGAACCCCTTTACCCCTCTCTCTCTCTCTCTCTCTCCTCTTCCAAAGCACTCCTTAAAACCTGACCTTTTGGCCAACCTTTTGGCACCAGTTCTAATGACTGCTTATGACGTTCAGTGTCTATCTTTGTATTATAGTGATCCTGTGAAACAACTCTTGATGATACCCTATGTTAAGGATGCTATATAAATGCAAGTTGTTTGTGAATGATCCAGATATATTTTTCGTCATGGAACAAAATTCAAATGTCAGAAGCATAGGTTAAAAACTGAGGAAGCTCCAAAGATGTGTAGGGTAGGTGAATTGGCCATGCTAAATTGCCCTTTAATGTCTCAAGATGTGTAAGTTAGGGGATTAGCCATGGTAAATGTGCAAGGTTATAGGGCTAAGATTTGATTTGATTTGATTTATTATTATCATATGTCTAAGAATACAGTGAAAAATGTTGTTTCTTGCACGCTATACGGACAAAGCATATCATACGTAGAGAAGGTAACGAGAGAGTGCAGAAAGTAATGTTACAGTCATAGCTAGTGTGTAGAGAAAAATCTTATGGGGGCTAGCTAAAGAAGCTTTTTCAGAGAGTGGTGCAGACGTGATCAACTGAATGGCCTCCTTTTACACTGTAGGAATTGTATGGAGTCTTGAGACGGTTAAGGATTTAATTACTTTTATCTTGCATGAACTTGAAAATGTGATTAAGTAATGAACGAAGCTTAATAACCAGTTCATGTAACAACAGTTGAAGACAAGAGGGGAGGATTGAATGTTATGGTGAGAAGTAGATAGATGCATCTGATATGTAAGAGGACAGACCTTTTGAGCTTTTTGATCATTCAGAATTCCAATTACCAGTACTAGCAGGAGTTTGATATCTGTGCTGAGTAGAGCTGTGATTGTCTGTTTTGAACAAGCCCATCTGACAATCTTTGTTGGCGTGAATGTCATGGCTACTCTACTGTAGGGAGAAACCTAGATTGCAGAGTGTTAGATGTTGGGGAAGTGAGGAAATATTGTTCTATTTTGTCACGCTTTTTAATCAACTGTGAAGTGATTCAAAGCACACGTGAAGTCTGGACTGCATGGAAACAGATATTAGAGAAATGGAGAAGAGGGAATAAAATATTCTTTGTGTTATTTGAAACACGAAGTTATGAGCAATTTAAAAATCTAAGAAGTGCTTCCACAAAATACACTTGTTTATGATCCCACGAGATTTAATGCACCATGTTAAATGACAGCTGAATTTACATGTATAATACATGTTCCTCCACTTTTGTATTGATATAAATGTGTCTCAACAATATATATGTAAATAGTTAATATTACTGCAATAATACTGGAAAAACCTTTTTATTATATTAATATACACCACGGGAAACCTAATCCACAATCCTAATTTTCTTGAAGTCTGCAATTGTTTTGAGTATCTGGCGCCATCTACTGTCTATTTATTTTCTTGCAACCAGTTTTTAATAACTTTTTCAGAAACTCAAGTTCTAAGTAATTCCTAAACATTTTTGAACAATGATCAGCAGCGTTGACTGTATGCTATAACATTTCTGAATGCTTAAAGGTGTATTGTACACGATTAGCAATTGAAGCCTTTTCTGGCATTCATGCAGTACATGTAATGATTTATTTAAAAGGGCTCCCTTTTCAGTTGCCTAGGTAACTTCTGTTTATAAGATTTAGATGTAATTGGACACTAATTGCAAAAGTACACTTAACTGCATGCTGTACTGCTTTTTGTTATTCTGACCAGTAGCTGTAACACGACATAGCTGCTGCAGTTTAACCAGTGAAACCACATAACTTATTGATCCATCTACTTGATCATGAACATATTCAACAATGTTAATGGTAGATTAATTTATAGAACTATAGTATTGAATAATTTCAACATTATTATTACCTTCTGATGGCAGAAAATTTGCGAAACAATTAGTTTTGGGGTTGTTTCTGATCGTGAATGTATTTTTTTATCAAGTTTCAAAGTAAGCATCAGGATAGCTCAGACTTAAACTATAATACTGGAGCGTAATACATTTAAAAAACACATGGAAACACACTGGAATACTATTAGGAAAGTGAAGATGTGGGGGAAAATGCCACCTGTTGGGTGTCATGTGTAGTGCAGAATTGTACATGTGTATCGCAGCTTTTTCCAGATACGATCATGTAAATTTTCAATTTCCTATACAGCACATTGGCTGCCTACCAAAGCAACAGCCTCATTTTCCTTTCCAGAGAGGCAGTCTGCAGCTGCAACTGTATGCCTGGGTGCTAAATTTAAAAAATTAGCAAAGCTTGCTAAAAATGCAGCAAGCTTGCTATGAGGATGAAGTCGGAAACAAGGCCAACTATTCCTTAAGTATACATAAGGTGTAACTACTTTATTGAAGTAAAACTGCCCAATTTCCTTACTTTCTTACTCACCCTGCAATTTACTTAAATGCTGGCCATTGTGTTTTTTCTTTGATTTCTTAACTATGGCTGGGAATGTATTCAAAATTACTCTCTGCCACCATAATACACCAGAGATGCAATGGATTCTCTGCAGTAAAGACCTAACACCCATAGGTGGCCATGGATGTGATCTAAATGATGTAACCTTACTCTGATCTAAGATACACTGGTGAGTCTCTGCGTGGCAAATCCTGCCATCTGATGGCCCCAATGCATGTTATCATCATACATAATTATTATTCATTCAAATTGCAATTGGAGACTAATATTATTGTCAACAGTCATGTGGAAACAGTACTGTTAACTGAGCAGTAAGGAGGAATATTGTTCAATGTAAAGTGAGAGACATAAAAATAATTAATGATTAAAATAGGGATGAGCGTGATTGAATTACTGAAATGAAGACAAGACAAAGGTAGATAATAATCTGGAGCACGAAAGTAGCCAGAGTGGTACTGACCAAATCGGCCCTATGAGGAATATGTTGGGTAGACATAACATGCATGGTCAGGAAATGACAGATGTGCCAAATTAATTCTTCACAAATAAAGACTGTGGATAAATTCCAGATCCAGTCAAATTGTCTTAGGAATCTGTAACAGATGTAGAGGTCAATATCTACTCTGAAGAAACGCCAAGAACTAATTTAAACACTAAGATAGATTTTCTTGGCAACATATACGACGAGAAAAAATGGACAACAATTCTTTATGTCCATTTTGGCACTGATTGCACTACAGCTGAAATTCCCTGTGTAACTTTTTAGGTGGTTACACTCCTAACAGCACCTTGAAGTGAGTGCACAGATATAAATTGATTGCATACCAATGCGACATACTTAGCATTCATGCTAACAACAGATGCACTCCAGAGGCAAGCTGCTCCCAAATATATCTAGGCCAAGATGTTCCAGAGTTACTGTTCCAGTCTTAGTGTTACAGTGGTTAGCACTGCTGCTCACAGCACCAGGGACCTGGGTTTGATTCCCACCTTGGGTCACTGTCTGTGCAAAGTCTGCACGTTCTCCCTGGTTCAGTATGGTTTTCCTCCAGGTGCTCTGGTTTTCTCTCATAGTCCGAAAGACATGCTGGTTAGATGCATTGGCTATGTTAAATTCTGCCTCTGTGTATCTGAATAGGCGTTGGAGTGTAGCGACTTGGGTATTTTCACAGTAGCACCATTGCAGTGTGAATGTAAGCCTACTTGTGACTGAAAAAAACTAAATGGAAAGGTCTGACAGTTTTTGGCAAGAAAAGTCTTTTGCCACAGGTTGTGGTGTCAGTCAATGTGTAATGCTAATCAGCATCCAGCTAATGCCCTTTCTCAATCCTGTAGGCCTGGACTTGTAACACCTCCATCCCCACCATGCACTCTTTAAAGGAATTATCAGCTATTTTCTGGTTCGTTTACTGATTGATTTCTAGTGGATATTCAGGCTTTGTAGAAATGTTAGATGGTGTGAAACATTATTGAAAGTTGCTGAAGTCTACAAGGAGCAGTGCAGCACCCGCTGAGGACTTTAGTTCTGAAGTCAAAGATTCTGCCCAGATCTCTTGCTCCCAATGATAGTTGCGGTCCTTTATATTGCCTCTGGCCAAGTGCATGTCAGCGAGAGTGAGCAGCAGTAACAAGAGGTGAGGGCAAGCTACTCATAGAGAGGAATGGGTAGAAATGGAGGTCCATGTTTGAGAAGGTTTCTCCAGACTGAAGCAGGCAATTGTTGCAACATCTTCTCATTCACTGTCCACTCGTGCATGTGGAATGTCCTTGATCCACTATGTGCCAAGCAAGATAAGACCCTTGTCAGAGCCCACTTGGAATACTGTGTGCAGTTCTGGTCACCTCACTATAGAAAGGATGTGGAAGCTATTGAGAGGGTGCAGAGGAGATTTACAAGGATGTTGCCTGGATTGGGAGGCATGCCTTACGAAGATAAGGTTGAGGGAGCTAGGCCTCTTCTCCCTGGAGAGACGAAAGTTGAGAGGCAACCTGATAGAGGTTTATAAGATGTTGAGAGGAATAGATAGGGTGGATTCTCAGAGGCTATTCCCCAGGGCTGAAATGGTCGCTATGAGAGGACACAGGTTTAAGATGCTGGGGGGCAAATACAGAAGTGATGTTAGAGGTAAGTTTTTCACTCAGAGGGTGGTGAGTGAATGGAATCGGCTGCCATCAGTGGTGGTAGAGGCGAATTCACTGGCGTCTTTTAAGAGACTTCTGGATGAGTACATGGGAGTTACAGATAATTTTATGGCCTGGTAGGTACTGACATGATCGGCACAACTTATAAGTCGAAGGGCCTGTTTGTGCTGTAGTGTTCTATGTTCTATATGTTCAGGATGAAAAGATTTGACATCTTCTTTCTTTCCAAAGAGAAGTAGGCAAGGTGAGCTCACAGCTTTTGGAGGATTCCAGACTTCACTATGATGCATGGTAGCATTGGGTGCAATGTGGATTAGGCAACAGCATGCTGTTATCTTCCATTATTTCAGTTCTAGCCAATAGCCACAGCCTCAGTCATGGTGACTGCAGAGATGGCGAACACAGTCAGTCCTCTCCATTCCAGTGAGTTCAAGCAGTCAAACATGTCTCCCATTGGCTAACTCTTGTTATTACAACTCTCACCAACTTCTACAGTTGCACCCATAGAAAGCATTCTTTCTGGATGTATCATAACCTAGCATCACTCCTGCTCTGCCCAAGACCGCAAGAATGTATCATAACCTAGCATCACCTCTGCTCTGCCCAAGACCGCAAGAAACTACAAAGGATCATGAACGAAGTCCAATCCATCACTTGAACCAGCCTCCCGCCCAATGACTCCATCTAAATTTCCCATGCCTCGAAAAAGCAGCCAGCATAATTCAGGACACCACGCACCCTGGACATTCTGTCTTCCACCTTTTTCCATTGGGGAAAAGGTACAAAAGTCTGAGATCATGTACCAGCTGACTCAAGAACAGCTTCTTCCCTATTGCCATCAGATTTTTGAATAGACCTATCTTGTATTAAGTTGATCTTCCCTATACCCTGGCTATGATTGTAACACTGCCTCCGTTCCTTCTGTATGTATGGTATGCTTTGTCTGTACAGTGCACAAGAAATAAAAATTTTCACTCTATACCAATACATGTGACAATAATAAATCAAATCAAATCAAATGTGCCACCTTGTTTTGCAACAGAGGAGCATATGTCGTGCATATTATTTGGATGATGTGCGTTGTAGTGTAAGAGTCTGGAACTTGTAGGCTTAATGTGGGACTGAACACTGTACCACCCACATAATGATGTAAAAAATATATAATCCATGCTCTGGGTCAAGCTAGACAGCTCCTAGTATATTTTTAAACTGTACCAAGAGTCAATAAAGACTTAAGAGTTCACATACATATGACTACAAAGACTGAACTGTATCCAACACTTTCTCCATGCCTGTCATGGTTGAATAGCGAGCAGTGTGTGCAAGCTGTCTGTGTGTGGGGGGCTCGCAGCAGTGTTAGTTGCGAGAGATGAAGCTATGAATGTTAGATATGAGTATTGGTTGATAAAGATTAGTGGTAAGCAAGTGGAGCTGGTGGTGAATTAAGCAATGGGCCTGTGGCTGGTGGTTGAGTTGTAAAGGTATGGTATATGAAGATGTGTTCACTGATGACTTATTCAAGGCCATTAAACTTCTTGCCCAATTGCACACAGTCCCTCGGGGTTAGACTGCTGCATTGACTACAGTAGCTGTGTGCTCCCACCATTATCTCAAAGTTTGTCTGGAGGGTTTTCTGGCACACTGTGTACAGAGCACATCATTCTTCCTGTTCACTACCTGGACCATAGCCTTCTGGGCTGCGTCTGAGAATTTTGGAGCCTGCTTTCTCCATGTTGTACCATTAGTTGTCCCACTTGCTCAGACTGTCTTCCTCGACCACTTCCAAAACATCCTGCAGCCAGAGTGAGCATTCCCATTAAGAGGCGCAGACTTACTTTAAGTGATACTTTAAATGGTGCTAGTCTTGCATGAACTCGGGCCTGCTGTTGAGACATACAGTCATTTAACAATGCGTTTAGCACCGAGCTGCACGTTACAATCAAACAGATAAGCAGATAGTATAAATTCTGTATGCTGTCATCACTGGAAGGAACAGACCTGTATTAATTAAGACTTGTGAATTCTATTTTTTGGGGTGCTTTTCTTTCTCATCCCTTTCTCTCTTTCTGTTTGGAAGAACTTTAATGATTTAAGGAAGTAAGATTGACGAGCCTGAATTGAGGCTTTGAGTGAAGATTTAGAACCAAACCTGTTTTCACTGAAGTAAAATAAGTCATGAGGGGAAATGACCTATTTAAAATGCTGACAGCCCAACACTTTCCAGCATAAATGGTTGGCATGATGGCACAGAAGTTAGTACTGCTGCCTCACAGCATCAGGGATCTGGGTTCGATTCCTGGCTTGGGTCACTGCCTGTGTGGAGTTTGTATAATCTCCCCATGTCTGCCTGGGTTTCCTCCAGGTGCTCCAGTTTCCTCCCACTGTCTGAAAGACATGCTGGTTAGATGCATTGGCCATGCTAAATTCTCCCTCAGTGTATTTGAACAGGTACCGGAGTGTAGCGACTAGGGGAGTTTCACAGTAACTTCATTGCAGTGTTAATGTAAACCTACGTGTGACAATAATAAATAAACAAACTATTTAAATTCAACTATAATTTTAAAACTAGATGACATGAATTAAAACAAGCTTCAGATCATTCTAGACAGTCAAAGGTTCTTTTTCAATGATATGTAGAATAGATTCTTCTAAAAAATGAACACCAATGGATGAATTAAGTCCTTGAAAAGAATTGGATCAATATTTGGCTAATAACAAGGCTGCAGTTATAACGATAAGAAATCTCAAAATGGAAAACCAGTTTTTGAAATCAGGAAGCTCTTTTTCGCGTAGGGGATACTGCTGGAAAGTCATCTATAAAATGCAATGATGAGAATTGAAAATGTAAGTTTACCTTCCATTCAGAAGTTTTGCAGTGATTCATCTCCAATGGTTTTCCATATGGCTATTCATTCTGTTCATTTAGTTTAATTTAATAATCCGGGTAGCAAGAAAGATGTTTTAAAGTTTATTTATTAGTGTTACAAGTAGTCTTACATTAACACTGCAATGAAGTTACTGTGAAAATCCCCTAGTCACCACACTCTGGTGCCTGTTCAGGGACATTAAGAGAGAATTTAGCATGACCAATGTACCTAAGCAGCACGTCTTTCAGACTGTGGGAAGAAACTCACACAGATACGGGGAGAATGTGCAAAGTCCACACGCACAGTCACCCAAGCCGGGAATCAAACCCAGGCTCCCGGCACAGTGAGGCAGCGGTGCTAACCATTGTGCCACTTTGCTGCCTCTTGAAGTGGAAGTGTGAAGATCCAGTAGTTGTGGCCATATATGAGCAAATGACATGGGTGGAGCTAAGAATAATGTTTTGCTGAGATGGTTTGAGGAGTTAGGGTCCAAAATTAGAAATGCAGAACTTCAAAGATAATCATTTCTGGGTATTTTACCAGGTATCAATTATCATAGAGCAAAGTATATTAGAGAATATATATGGGGCTCAAAAAGTGGAGTAGCAAGATAGGGTTTTGATCAGGCACTGGCACCAAGGGGAGAGGAATGGGCTTCACTGAATGCAGACTGAAATCATTGCTCTTGCAAATTCTATAACTATGGTTATGAACGGGACTTTAAGCTAAGGGAGTGTTATCTAGGCAGTTTGAAGGGAAGAGGTAAAGATGTGAGATGAAGGGAGATTTAGAAATCTCAAGGGAAAAGCTGAAGCAGTAGAGCAGTGTAGTGATTTGGCAGACTGGAATGGGAATAATTATGCATCAGTGAAAAAGGTTCATGGACAGAATAGTGATTTTAAATGAAATTACAGATTCTTGATATGAATGTATGAAGTATTCCAACTGGGAGTCTGCTTGCTGCCTACCCATCTGCCAATGCAATTTTACTAGTGGCAGGAGTGATGACAAGTAATCTGCCTGCGAGCAACCCAGTGGAGGTCCTTAAGTGGGCAATTAATTCTCATGTAAGGACCTCATCCTACGAACCACTGGGACTTATCCTGCAGTGGGAAAGGGCCACACTAGACAGCCAGCCCAGCAGGTCAGTGGAGTGGCCCTTAATGGGCGTCCTGAGCCCACTGCTAAGAGTTACATGCTTTGGTTAGGCCCTTTCTGAGGGCGTCCAAGACATAATCCTATCCTCCCCCCCCACCTCATGGGTACCCCTCTCACCCTGGCCTTCCCCTCCATTGCCATTATCACCAATGCCTGCTGGCTTAGCACCCAGTTAATCCTCTGACTCACTTGCTTAGCTGGTAACCTAATCCAGCCTGAACCACCTCGTAAAGCCCCAAGTGGAGTACTGGCAGTGGCCAGCGGTCCCGGTGCTACTGCTGGCACTGGAGAGCTGTCAGCCTCTGATAGGTTAGCAGCTGTCTGAGGTGGGACTTCCTGTCCCTGAGATGGGACAGAACCCTCATTTTGTTCTTTAATTGACTTTTGGATGTATAAAGACAATGAAGTAGCCTTTGTTCCACTGGGTGGGCTCCTCTCCAATTCTTTACTGGCACCTGATGAAATCCAACCTATGGTAAAAAGGGCGCCATGTTTGGAAAATAAATAATCCAGCATTAGACAATGTTTTGAAAAGATGGGCAGAATGGAAAATGAGGAGGAGCCGTCTTGATAGTGAAGGACGACATATTGATAATATAATGGGTAAGGATCTTAGCTCAGAAGATCAGGAAATAGAATTAGTGTGGGTGGATCACAGAAATTGCTGGTGAGATTTCTATAGGTTACCTAAAATGTGTTCTCTCATTAGATCAAGTACGCTGGCTTTCTTTTCAAGATAATAGGAGCATTTGCTCTCAAATTAGCTCCCACCCAACGGAGTAACTCATAGTCATGACTTGGAAATAGCTCATTCGGTGTCGTTCAAAAACATCTCTCTCTCTCTCTGGCAAGAGCTGCAATTGCAACATTTAATGAAAGATGCTGGATCATCTGCTGTTCTATTTTCAATGTCTGTTTTTCTGATCTCACGGTAGCAAGCTGCAAGATGTCATCACACATGGAAAATTGCGTTTAGATGTTGCATTATTTGTTGCACTCCAGAGGTTAAAAATACTCCACAAAGTAGAAGGTTCATTTATTATTCCCAGGCAATGTTGGGAGATATATTTTTTCACATTTTTCTAAAATGCAGCAAATGCACATCTTCATTCAGGAATAAAAATGTAGATTTAATTTGTGTGCAGTCAGAAAAAGAATCATGCTTCAGTCTCCTAGCCTGTTTTGTGTAATTTTAACTGGTAAACTGGAGTTGGTAGGAAAACAGGTCCATTTCTGCTTCGAGTTCTTTTCACATTGCATCTATGTAGTTTCACTAATGTGCTGCTGCTTGCTGGAGTGATTATTTTCATTAGTACGCCCTTTCGAAGGTTAATGAAAACAGCCAAAGATAATGTATGATATACGTGTTCCATTGCTCTGTGCTAGATCATTGTCCAATTAGACAAAATGCTACCTATTTCAAGGTTGCCTAAAAGCTCTAATGGCTCAAATAACCACAACAGACCATTAAGGTTTTATGTTTTCTCTGTGTTTAACCTTCCTTTGTTTTTAATACAACAGTAAAGGAAATGATAATCAGTATCAGAACGATATACAGTCAATTCCATTTATGCACAAATCTCATATCGGGCACATTTCTAATGTAAATACTTTTTTTGCCACAGCACAAATTTCTTCATGATTTATTAAGCACCAATATAAGAAAACCTCATACACTATAAACCTGGTTTGATCAACACATTTGTCTATTCAGACTTACTGTGCACAATGAGATTCACAGAACTTAATTTATCAAGCACTGTCACTGGGATTTAAATAAACCACAATAATAAATATTATCTACATCTCAATTGCATCCCCCGTGCCAAGATGTCTCGTTCTGCTTTTTACAATCAATTTTTTTTTGAAATGCAGGAGCTATCATTATGCAGGCAAATGTTAGGCGAGTGGCTAAAATATTATTCCACATTCATTTGAATTGAAAAATCTAGATGTTGTCCTTTTTGGATTTGGTTTGTGTCTCTGAATAATGTTTTGAGTTGTATCACATCCGAGTAAACTATAATGGCTGCAGATGCATCACTTGTGGTAGGAGAAAATTGAAGCAATGAATTTTAGAGTTCTGATAGAACTTTAGTGGGTAGGTTTTGTATGCTTTCCTCTGACACTAAAATTTTAGGGGTCATTTTAATTTAACTTGTCATCTGGGAAGCCCATGAATGCAGGTGGATCTTGGCTTTACACTGCCCCAACACTACTTGCTGTTGACTTCAATGGGAAATAAAACTGAGAGTTTCAAATCAGCCGAACACGCAATGTGGTCAGATTTCTGATGATGGAATAAAATTTTCTCTTTGATTGCACCAATTCCCTAAGATGTGTTCAGCCCCTGAATTGCTGCTGCATTCTCACACTACTTTCCCTGGCTAGTTTATAGAAGTACAGAAACTCCTAGGATATAATGATCAATTTCAAAGTCATGATGTGGAGTTGTCGGCATTGGATTGGGGTGGGCACTAGAAGACGTCTCACAACACCAGGCAACTCATGCAACTCGGCCAATGTTGTCTACCTGATACATTGCAGGGAAGCATGTCCTGAAGTACGGTACATCAGCGGGACAAATAGACACTACAACAATGAATGAATGAATACTGCTTGACAATCACCAAGCAGGAGTGCTCCCTTCCTGTTGGGGAACACTTCAGCAGTCAAGGCATTCAGCCTCTGATCTCAGGTAAGCTTCTCCAAGACACACTACAATGCAGAATCGCCAAGCAGAAACTGACAATCAAGTTCCACAAACATGAGGACGGCTTCACCCGGGATTTTGAGTTCATGACATACTATCTGTAACCCCCAGGATTTGCCTGAGCTTGCAAAATCTCACTAACTGCCCTGTCTTGAAACAATTCATACCTCTTTAATCTGTGCTTAATCCTCTCTCCACTTGCATTGTGTCACTATGAAGATTACCTGTTAAGATCCCATCCCAACCATTATCTTGAAATTGAGTCTGTGTTTATATATGCCCTGTTTGTGAACTCAACTGGCCATTCTTCTGGTGAAGAAGCAGTGCTGCAAAAGCTTGTGCTACCAAATAAACGTGTTAGACTTTAACCTGTTGTGATACCTCGTACTAATTTCAAAGTCAGTGGCAATATCGTTCCAACTGAGCAATCAGTATAATTTATGGTAACCTGCCTCTCACGAGGGAGCTGCGAGCAGGCCGCCTAACATGGTTCAGGTAAATGTGAACATTGGCAGATTGGAGTTGGCTTCCCGACAACGTTCCTAGTTTTCACCCCTTTCACAGCATGACTAGGTTGGATTGGATCTCAGATAATATAGCGGGCAGCAGAGCGAAGGATATCAGAGGACTGTAGGTGACAGTAGGCTTTATGTGCAACATGGAGAAAAAGCTGAACTTCATTCACATAGTGTTAAGGGAATTAATTTCTCTTCCAGACTGAACATTAGTGTCTTAAGAGACTCAGGCTGCCTTGAGAGTTCATGGTAGAATCTTCTAGAAGACAACTCATTGTCTGTGAGATCTGGTAGCCCAGCATTACCAGTGATTTTGGAAGTTACCTCCATCTCAACATTTTTGGTTCTAGATCCTTCCTTCCTCTACTGGAGATGTCTCCAGAATCTCTCAAAGTGACACTGTGCTGTCACCTCACAGATACATAAGACAGGTGACTGATGGCTTGTTCGCAAGGGCTGATAATTCTGCCAACTCTGTCCACAGGGAGCGCTCATGTTTTCAGCTCTGGCTGGGCTACCCCACAGTTACGGAGTGCCGCCAGCTACACACGTGACAATGTGTCAACTACAAGGGTTCTCACTCCATGGATTTGATTCACTTTTCCTGGCCTGGTGATAAGCAGGGCAGCATTCTCCCAATACCCATCGCCTGAACCACCTGAGGCCACGTGAGATGACTGCAGCAGATTTCTTCCTGCCGTTGCTGGGAAAGAATACCTCACTTAAAGCTTCACATTGCACCCAGCATCACATCAGGAGAGGCATCATTGAAATGTGGCAAAGCCTTTGCCCACCTTCAATTCATTAGCGACATTCCTCTTTTCTCCCAAGCTCTCAACTCTTTCACATTGCATCTTTCGATTATCCTTTAAATATTAGAGCATTGATCACATCCTCTAGACCCTCATCAAGTGGGACAGCACGGTGACACAGTGGTTAGCACTGCTGCCTCACAGCGCTACAGACCCAGGTTCAATCTGGCCTTGGGTTACAGTCTGTGTGGAGTTTGCACATTCTCCCCTTGTCTGCATGGGTTTTTTTCGGGTGTTCTGGTTTCTTTCCACATATCAAAGATATGCAGATTAGGTTGATTGGCTATGCTATAGGGAGCTGTAGGGATTCTATTGTGAATATGCACCCCTCACTATTTGCTATGCTTCCAATGCACCTCCAAGTGAATCACAGGGCCAAAGTTTCCACAGGGCAGCATGAACAGCGTACCACGTGAACAAAATCCCAACTTCAGTGCTTTGGTTTCAAATGGTTGGTTGCATTTTAAACTCATCCTTATAGCATCACAAAGTCTTCCCAAGTATTAAAGCTCATTGTGTGTGATATTCTTTGCTTAGCTTTTGGTGCTAGCATAGTAAATACACTTTGTGACAAGACTGTAAAATACAACTTGTACAGGGGGCCAAAATGTAACAGGTGAATTGATATGAGCATTGTTCACTACATGTGAATAAAGTTCAGTACACAATAAAAGATCAGAATATATGACAATTACCCTTGGGACAGGTAGATCCTTGATGTAATGCAATCTAAGTGGTTTTACAGATAATGTATGTAATGCCCTTGACTTGTTTCAATCAACTGAAAGGATAAGGATGGGACATTGTTTGGAGATGAATTTTCCAGATTCCGTTTTCCTTATTGGGCAGTTTTTTTTATCCCTCTGCTTTTGCTCTGTCTCTCCTGGCAGATTATCTGGTTGTGGAGTTGGATGAGATGTAGGGGTGGTGAGTTGGAAATATTTGCCGCAAGTGCTCCAGCACTGGGGTAAGCTTGACAGACCAACCGATCTTCCCCTTTCCATCAAGTTTACATTCATGTATACAAATACAATTCATGAATAATAGGAGTGATTCTGTCTTTCCCTTGCACTTTATATCTGGTGAACATCACCTTCGTGTGGCTCCTAATTTAGTCTGCCTGTTTTAAATTGTGCTCTTTCCTGCCGAAAATACTTGGAGCATGACTTTATTTTTCCTTTCAATGTTCTGCCAACTTTGGGGATTTAAAAAGAAAGAAAAAACTCTCTTAACTGTTGTGCATTGTGCATGGTGTTTGTAATATTTGGTGTTTTATTTTTACCATGTGTATGTACATAATAAAGCTAGATTGGTATTGATACGCGTTCTTATGTTTCTTAAGTATAATCGTATGACACTTCATATAAAGCTTTTGAACTTGTTTTTGGCATCAGTGGACTCAAAGGTATTTACACCGCTTAATGTGGAGCTAAGCCACACAGTCCAGGTAGTTTCCAGCTTTGACTGCTCTCCTGTGTCAATTTCAGCCAAAACAGTGGTTGGGCATCACAGTTGGTCTTGGCGATCTTTGGTAAGGAAGGAAAAAAATCCAACATAATTCCAGTTTATGACTGCTTCCCAGAGATTTCATCTCAAAGTACACATCTGTGAATGTTGGGCGATGACAGGGCTCGGGCTAAATTGATAAATTGCTTACTAACACTCACTGTTTAATCTCAGACTTCAAGAATAGTCATTTGGACTAGGTTGACACGCTAAACAAGGCACCATAGATCATACTCCTGTTACTGTAAATATATTATAAGAAGTACATCACTGCTTTTCTTTCTCACTATGCACAGTTCAGGAAGATACATCATCAGTTAATGAATTCAGAATGATAAAGATGCCACTATGTCTACCAAAGATGAAGGGAAGCAACTTATCAACCTTGTCCAGCCTACAGCTAGAGGAATAAGGAAAGGTGTTGCAAATGTTGACAACAATCTTGTTTTTCTTTATCTTCAAAGGTGTTTGTGTTACACAGGACTTAATTTGACAAGTATTTCACAACGATTGATGAGGGCGAAAGGAAATATTTCCTCAAAGTTAGAAACTAATAAAGCAGTCTTGTGTTAAGATAAGCAAAGGAGGAACAGGGGGGCAGACTTTCTGGATGTTCAGAGCAAAATGTTAACCCTTTGAGAATGAGATCCCCCTGGAAGACACCATCAGTGGCACAGTGGTGAGTACTGCTGCCTCACAGCACTTGGGACCTGGGTTTGATTCCTGGCTTGGATCATGTCTGTGTGGAGTCTGCACATTCTTCCTGTGTCTGCTAGGGTTTCCTCCAGATGCTCCGTTTTCCTCCCTTAGGTGATTGGCCAGGCTAAATTATTCTTTAGCATCCCAACATATGTAGGTCAGGGGAATTAGTGACATAAATGTGTGAATTTATGGGGGATAGGGTAAGGGATAGGGCAGGGTGCTGGGTAACATATTCTGTCAGGGAGTTAGTGCAGACTCAATGGGCCAAATGGCCTCTTCTGCATTGTAGGGATTCTATGATTTTAACACCCCTTCATCTTCAATGCAGTTTGCAGCTTTTATTCTCCCAGCACTTAAGATACGCTGGAGTAACGTCGTATTTCTTCCAGTGATGTAGAATGTAATTCCAGTGAGTTTCTCAGATCAGGCCAAAGGATATTGAGGCTGTATTCTTATATAAGAAATAGAAATTGTGGAAGTTGAACAAATCCTTCTTTTGACTTCATGTTAAGGTGACAATCACTCAGCATTCATTGAAGTGATTCTCTGTTGTTCATTTTATACTGTTTTACAGGTTCAGGATGTTTCTGTGCATGCCCCACCACCCAAAGTGATGGCAAGAAACACCCCTCCTCCCTCCACTGATCATGGCAATTTTACAGTCACTTAACACTCCGAGAAGCGGGAATTGGCTGCCTCGGAGCAGTCAGTCAGTCTGATTGGCTGGTAGCTCCGTAGTCTCAGTAGTGTCAGCCATCAGAGGGTGAGGAGGGGGGCATAAACTCCAGCTCAGTGAATTTTACACCTATACACACCCCCTCCCCCCTCCCCCCACCCTACCAGACATTGCCTGCAAACTGCTGGCAAAGAACCGTAAAATTCTGCCTCACACGATAAAACTGAAAGGGTGATAGGCCACATCAACTGAACACATTCTGGTGAAGAATTCTGTGGGATGGCTGTAAGGAAGTCAAAACCCATTTATAAAGTGCATGCATACATTTTTACTGGATGCAGGAAATCCTCCCCCAACTGTCTCAACTTCTGCAAGCGCTCTTTCCACAATCTCACTTCAATCCAATTTTTAAGTAGAACTGCAGTAACAAAGGCCGATCCTTTAATGTACTGGATAGAAGATGTTAGCTATAATTTGATTTTGATCATTTTCTTCACCAGAGCTGTCCAGACTCCTAGATACAGAGAAAAGATACTGAAGATTTAGAAGTGACGTTTCCATTTGGTTGGTCTTGCCTCTGCTGCACTACACTAAGAGCTGACCCAATTGTTTCAATTTCAAGCCAGAGCACTTATTTTTTTCTTTATTCTGATTTCCTTATCAGTTTTTCTCATGCTCAACATCACTCCGTAAAAAATTCTGGACTACTTGAGCTTCGTTTGAATTCACCTCAACAATTTAATGAAAACATTTCTGCTCTCTTCATGGTCAATGGCTGATCCAACTAGGAATCACGGTTTTGAACTATTTGATTGTATTTCTTACAATCATAGAATCCCTGCAGAGCACAAAGAAGCCATTCAGCCCATCAATAACAATAGTCCCCAGGCCCTATTCCCTATAACCTCACACCTTACTCTGCTAATTCTCCTGACACTAAGAGGCAATTGAGAATTGCCGCCTAACCCGCATATCTTTGGATTGTGGGAGGAACCTGGAGCATCTAGGAAAAATCCACACAGATTGTGATCCAAAGCCAGATTGAACCTGGGTCCATAGTGCTGGGATGCAGCAATGCTAACCACTGTACCACCATGCATCATTCATTTGATGTTTGAATATAAATAAATCTCCTAAGATCTATACTTTTTTCTTTGTACATTAAATGATAAGCAAGTGTTAAGTATTTCAATCCTTCAACATTCATTCTTCAGAAAAAGGAACATCTAGTTTGTAGAACCTGTAATATCAACTGGAGATTGAAATTCCTCTGTGGATAACTCGTAATGCAGTGGTGAATGCAAACATATCATTTTGCTAAGTATGCTGTTCAATTAGAAATTAATGGCTTAATAAGTTAACTAAAATTGATGAGAGGAATTTGACGATAGACTTTCTTTATTGTTAGTTCTGCAAATCTTTAAAACTTCTTTTCTCTTCATTCTAAATTTCATGAATTCCTCTGAATCAACATTTGTCAAGATTGAGATAGTCTGCAGGAAACAAAACACAGTCCATAAACCAGCATATTATACTTGGCACTATTCCACAAACATTGGTGAAGCCACATTGTGTACATTCTGGTCATCCTCTTATAACAAGGATATTATTAGAAAGAGTGCAGAAAAGATTTACTAGGGTGCTACTAGAACTTGATGGTTTGAATTATAAGGAGAGGCTGGATAGTTAGGGACTTCTTTCCCCTGGACTGTAGGAGCTTATGAGTGCTCTTATAGAGTCCATAAAATAATGAGCGCCATAGATTAGCTAGGTAGTCAACATCTTTTTCTAAAGGTAGGGGAGTCTAAAACTAGAGGGGAAAGGTTTAAGGTGAGAGGGGGCCCAAAGGGTCATTTTTTTCCATTCAGAAGGCGGTGAGTGTCTGGAACGAGCTGTCAGAGGCAGTAGTAGAAGCGGGTACAATTTCATCTTTTAAAAAGCATTTAGACAGTTACATGGGTGAGATGGCTGTAGAGGGATATAGGCCAATTAGTAGTAAAAATTGGACAGCATGAACAAGGTGGGCCGAAGGGCCTGTTTTTATGGCGTAAACCTCCATGGCCCTAAGTGCATTGCTTTTAGATTTGGGCTGATAGAAAGCTTTAACAGGTGGCTGGCCTAAGGTTAAATAACAGATTCATATAGTACAGGGAAGCCCTGGGTTTGGTTTCTGCTCCATGGTAGGTCAGTTCAGAAAGCTAGGATGGGAAAGAACAAAACCAACTCTGCTTCTCTGGCTTGCTCTATAACAATCTTTTCTGAAAATGTTCATGCATTGCAGATGTTGGGTGAATAAGGGCTCAGCTGTAATGGGTTGAATAACTTCTCAATAATAGTCAGGCTTGCATGTTGAAAATGGCTGCTTAATCAATGTACCCGGGACATCTTGCCCCATCTGTGGAACCATGGCCTAGCGACAGACAGTGGATTCACTGAGAATATTGCTTCGAATTGTCTTCAGACAAATCCTGCTTATAAAGCCTGAATTGTCAAACAAACTCCTGTCAACTAAACATACTCACATTTTTGTCATTTGTAACTTCATCATTGCAAAGCTAAGCCCCTGTTAAATATTTAAACATGCAAAATACAGTAAGAGGCAATATTTAGATTGTGCAGAAATTTAGGCTCGGCTCATCAGCCTAGGGGGGTTTACCAAGAAGAATCCGAAGCTAAAGGCTGCCAATAGTCCAATGAAGTAGATTCTTTTCTGACTTTTTATCATCTATGGATTTTATAGAGAGCACTTTACTAACTTCGCTTCACCGGTGATCACCTAATTTATCTAGGATTATTGCACTGAATTTACTGTTTAGTTTTCTTCCAGAATAAAATGTCAAGTCCACAGTTCTGTGTGCAGTAGCTTTTCACTGGGAGAGTGGAGCAGATCCTAGAAAAGCTTGGAGCAGTTGATCTTTGAATAGAGCAAAACAAATCCTCTTTAGCAGATCAATATTCATCCCTTTTAAGCTTTATGTGAAACTGGTGGATTTGTAGGATGTAATACTGATGTACATTTAATCATTGAAAATCAGCAGAGGCTTTTAGAGCAGTATCAGATTGTCATACAGGAAGGACTGTAATTGCTGACTGTTTCCTTAGTCACCGGGTCTAGTGTACGTTTGCAGTTAGTTTGCCATTTATGCACAATTGTCTTCAGAGCCTGGTTAATAAAGCTTGAAGAGCCAAAAAATAAGCCAGGACTACTAAACATATTCACATTCTGTCAGGGGTATCACCAGCATTGTGAAACCAAGGCCTTGTCAAATATTAAACATGCAAGATGTGGCTGAGCAGAATTGGAAATCATGTAAGTTTAACTGCAGGATGATAACAAAGATGCATTTCTAATCCCTGACCATTGATCAATTTCAATTCATTTAACCCCATCATTACATTGCTGAGAAAATGCTCACAACTGAAGTGATAATTTTGAGATGCAGTAGGTAGGGAGTGGAATTTAGCTAGAACTTTTAATGTTTCATTTCACACAGCTCACTAAGTCCTCAGATATTCCAGGCCGTCGAACCTGCTCACAGTTTGATATTTTCTTTTCTCTGTTCAAAAATCCACCAGAATTTAAGCCATGTCTAAATAAACAAACTACTCATAATGGTCTGAGTGATCCATTATATGGTAACCGTAATGTTTTTTTTCAGAAAAAGCAATGCCAATGTGTGAAACTAAAAAACTTACAAGGATCACAGGACAATTATAGGAAAGTTCTTTGAAGTTTAACAAAAGCATAAGCATGAAGCATTTCTCAAAGTGGCTGTTTGCCAGGACCAAGGTATTGCTTTTGCAATATATGGACAGGTTTGAACAGAGAATGCTGCTTGAAAGGCCCAACTAAATCTATGGATTACTTGCTCCATAGTGGTTTATGTGTGTCTGTAGATTCCTTAAGCTATTCAGGTGTAAAGAAAACAAGTATTCCATCTAAGATCCACATTTTCAAGCAAAGTAAAAGCTATCCTGCATTAGAAAATCATCACTTCTCTACAGGAAATAGAGATCAAATAAGTTACTTTTTAACTGTGGAATGATGTCAACAAAAATCCACTTACTGCTGGGGGTTTTATTTCCCCTCAGCTGCAAAACATGCCCAAAGTGAAGGTATATTGAAGTGCAGCAATCACATATCTTCCATGAGTTTATTCTAAGACACAAACCACAAGAAGCAAAAAACTTACCAACATTATTCATGTAGACAATGAATTCCACAATGAGTCACTGCAGCGAGAGGTAGGGAGGATGTATTCGATGTTTAGTCTTAAGCTCATGACTTGTAACTCCCTCATGGTAGGACTATACTGGCATGGTTCCCCTTTTCCAGTTTATTCAGCAGCCCTCTTCAATAATGGGCAATATTTCACATTCCTTCACAAATTTATTAATCACAAGGGACAGAGAAATGTATGTGAAATATGATAGTGATAAAACTGATTTCCACTGCAGCAGATATTTTAATAGAACATCAGATCAGTTGATTCAAGGAGCTTCCCATTGTGGCCATGGAGGACTGTGCTTTTTTTTCTGCCCTAAATTAGGGAGTCACTGGGTTGAAGTTTGAAGTCCTCTGAAGTCTCCAAATGGAAGGCTGCCAAGAAAAGTGTAAGTCAGTTTTCCTACAGGATGTTCAAGGGGGATGGCTGTTTTCGTGAAGTTTACAATAACCAAATAGCCTCAATAATTTAACAGCATTGGACTTTGTGGATGATGACAAATTAAACTGACAAAATCAAATAGTGACCTTTACTACTGACTTCTAGATGAGTGAACGAGTTGGTGTCACCAATGTGGAAATTGAATTGAATTGATTTATTATTGTCACGTGTATTGGGATACAGTAAAAAGTATTGTTTCTTGGCTGGCAGATGATTACCAACTTCTTGGAAGGTGCCTCACTTGTTGAGCACTTCACTGATATTCAGCTGCACACCCCTGCTGCTGACTTTTGTCACCACCCGCAGGCAGTTTATACAGATCCACCACCCACCTCTGCTGCTACTTTCCCATTCATATACCCCTCCACATGGCAGATGGTATGAAGACCATGGTTCAGCGTGGAAGATAAGACGGAGTGTACAGGCCGAGGAACACTCCCTTGACCTGTATGAGCAGGCCGAGACACTCCTGGCAGGTTGCTACTGATGCCTGCAGCCCTCCAGGATCAAAGTCCACCTCCCCATAGTTCAGGTGGGCACAGGTGGGTGGGGTGCCCACCATTGGTGGGTCACCTGGGACTTTCAGCCTGTAACTGAGGTTTTCTGAGCACTCTCTCCCAGTGAGGAGAGAAATCAGAGAGTTCTGAGTGTTAGAAATGGATTGTGTGGATGGCAGCTGTGAGGCACGGAGGTAAGAGGTAGGATAAGTGTGAGGGTGAGTGTCGATTGTTCACATGGGGATGTGGTGGGGCGTGCTTCACGGTCTGCTGTCCTATGGGATGCTGTGTAGAAACATGCTGGGAAAGTCTGTGTGCGGGGCCTGTATCCTCTTGGTGAACTGCCTTTAGACTGGAGGGGCCACACCCCTGTTAACTCTTGCTCGACCTTTTCCATCCAGGTCAATTTGGATGCAGAGCTGTTCCGTTCCTTCAATCTTTGAGTGATCTCCCCTCACTGCAACCTCTTAGATTCCACGGCAGAATCACAGGGCAGCTCCCCAGCTCTCTTCTCCCTCTGTGGTTGCTGCACCTTCAAAAACCCAAGTGCTGGTTAGCTCATACTATGGTCCCTTTAATTAAAGACCCTTCCTTTGACAAAATAGACATGTTATCGTACCCGCCTTCCCTCATTTTGTTGTGGATCAGTATGGTGCCAGTTAGTTTGTTCTGGGTGAGCAGCAGCCAGATACACAAATCTGGAGGTGGTTCTCTGAGGTGTGTTCCTACAGTGATGAAGAAATGAAAATTTTACCCCAGGAATTCAGAAAATTGTGGAAGCTTAGAGTGTGCCTATTGAAAAGCCTATCTGATTTTTGTCAAATGAAAGGAAAATAAAATGGGTTCCTTTTCAGGTGTGCACTCCAACCTGGTTGATTTTCCAATATTCACTTCAAACTAGAGCAGAATGGTAGCACAGTGATTAGCACTGCTGCCTCGCAATGCCAGGAACCCGGGTTCAATTCCCAGCTTGGGTCACTATCTGTATAGAGTTTACACATTCTCTTTGTCTGTGTGGGTTTCCTCCCTCAGTCCAGAGGTGTATGGGTTAGGTTGATTGGCCATGCTAAATTGACCCTAGCTTCGGAGGGATTAGCCAGGTAATAGGGATAGGATGGAATTGTTGTGGATGCAGCCTCAACGACCTGATTGGCCTCCGTCTGTACTGCAGGGATTCTATGATTCATATACAAGGCAATGGGAATTGGGAGTGAAAAATGAAAAAAAGAGAACTTCACTCTGTCATTTTTACAGCAATGGTGTTCAGATGTGGAGGATATTTAAATTGGTGCCCAATTTAAAAGTGTGTTAACCAAGATTTTAGGTAAACATATTCCTCATAGAATGAAGGGAGAAGTAGGAAACCCTGGATGACTCAGGATATTGAGGCCCTGGTGAAGAAGAAGAAAGAGGCACATGACATATATAGGCAGCTGATTAGGGATAGTCAGCAAGGCTTTGTGAGTAGAAAATCATGTCTTACAAATTTGATTGTGTTTTTTGAAGAGGTAACCAAGAAGGTAGATGATGGCAATACAGCTGATATTGTCTACATGGACTTTAGCAAGGTCTTTAACAAGGTATCGTATGGTAAGTTGTTGCATAAGGTTAAATCTCACAGCATCCAGGGTGAAGTATCTAAATGGATACAAAATTGGCGTCTTGATAGAAGCCACAGGGGTGGTTGTAGAGAATTGTTTTTCATACTGGAGTTCTGTGACCATCGGTGTGCCTCAGGAATCAGTGCTGCGTCCACTATTATTTGTTATTTATATTAATGATTTGGATGAGAATATAGGAGGCATGGTTAGTAAGTTTGCAGATGACACCAAGATTGTTGGCATAGTGGACAGTGAAGAAAGTTATCTCCAGTTGCAATAGGATCTTGACTAATTGGCTCAGTGGGCAGAGAAATGGCAGATGGATTCAATTTAGAAAATGCAAGGTGATGCATATTGGTAGATTGAACCAAGGCAGGACTTACTCAGTTAATGGCAAGGCACTGGGGAGAGTTACAGAGCAAACAGATCTAGGGGTACATGTTCATCGCTCCTTGAAAATGGTGAAGAAGGCATTCAGCATACTTGGTTTCATCAGTCAGAACATTGAATACAGGATGTCTTGTTGAAGTTGTACAAGACATTGGTAGGGCCACACTTGGAACACTGTCTACAAATCTGGTCATCTTATTATAGAAAGGATATTATTAAATTAGAAAGAGTCCGGAAAAATTTACTAGGATGCTACCGGGACTTGATAGATTGATATAAGGAGAGGCTGGATAGACAGAGACTTTCTTGTGGAGTGTAGGAGGCTGAGGAGTGATCTTATAGAGAGCTATAAAATAATGACGGGTACAGGTCAGCTAGATAGTATCTTTTCCCAAAGGTAGGGGAATCTAAAACTAGAGGGCATAGGTTTAAGGTGAGAGGGGAGAGATACAAAAGCGTCAAGAGGGCCAACTTTTTCACAGAATGTGGTGAGTGTCCAGAACATGCTGCCAGAGGTGATAGTAAAGGCAGGTACAATTTTGTTTTTTAAAAAACATTTAGAAAGTTACATGGGTATGATGGATATAGAGGGATATGGGCCAAATGCGGGCAATTGGGATTAGCTTAGCGGCTTTTAAACAAAAAGGCTGCATGAACAAGTTGCACTGAAGGGCCTGTTTCCATGCTGTAAACCTCTATGACTTTGTGACTCTAACAGCACAACTGGATAGATGCAAAGCAGCTGTGAGTGTTTCCCAGAACTTGGGGAAATCCAGTAATGAGAAGTAAAGCAGGAACTGCTGCTTCAAGAAGATAAGTGCTTTGTGTAACACTTCTCAGGAGTCAGAAACAACAGGCGTGTTCTCCACCCATCATCCCACAACTCCCAATACAAACTCACTCCTCAAGGAAATCTTCAGTTTCACCTTCCCCTTGCTCCAAAATTTATCTTTTGCAACTGACAGGGACTACCCCAAAGCTCTCCAGCTGTAGCTACTTTCCACTGGCTTTCTAGCCTGCCAAACGCACACACACGCACACAATTGTCCAAGAGGGAAGCAAAATCAGCCTCCTTCTCCAATCTTCTGGCATAAATGTCACTTCAGTCTCACATCAAAGGGA
This sequence comes from Sphyrna mokarran, assembly GCA_024679065.1. NCBI lineage: Eukaryota > Metazoa > Chordata > Chondrichthyes > Carcharhiniformes > Carcharhinidae > Sphyrna > Sphyrna mokarran. Next base: position 119,575,479 of record JAGIQG010000001.1, on the reverse strand, counting down.
CTCTTAAGTGCCCTCTGACTTTTTTTCCCCAAAATATACTTTATTCATCAGTCTGTGAAGAGATTACAAATAATCCGATACTACCATCACACAAAAAGCAATAATATTCAGACTCTTTTACATACATCAAGTAACATATGAGATGCTACAATTTAGTAAAGGAGATGTTTCAGATATTTTACTATAGTCTTGCAAATGGCGTAAAGTTATTTTAAAAGTTTTCCACATAGAAAAAGTTGCATTCAGAGGTACTTTAGTACAACTGAGACACATGTAACATTCACTATATACATCCTTCTCCTGAGTCATTGTGGTTGAAAGGTCTTAGACTGCACCTCTATAGTGACTATCCCAAGTTTTAGTGAATGCCTCAACATGTAGTCCTGACCTTTGGAATGTGCTAGTCTGCAACATTCAGTCGAGGACAGTGCCTTGTATTGAGAGACCAACATGTTTTGGACAACTGCCCTTCGATATGATCTAGCAAATCTTACAGTCATATCAAACTGTGACAAAGGATTGACCGCAGTGATTCAAGATAAGGAGCTATCACAATTTTCTGAAGATAATTAGGGATGACCAATAAATACTGACCTCACCAGAGACACCCACAGCTGGGGAATAAATTGGATAATAACACATGCAGAGAGCAGACTGCTCCAAGCTTACGCATCCAGCTTTCTCCATGAAGATAACAACCAGTTTCTTGCTGGGCATGTCATTGTCAATAGTAGAAAGTGATGCATCCAAATGAAAGTGAATTCAGGAATAGTTGTCTCCCCCCTTTGAGCAACTCAAATGAAAGTTAAATCAAGACTTTGTTTTTATTTTCTCTGCTGCTTGTTGGGATTCTGAGACATTGTTCATCAAGTTTAGAGGAAAATTAAATAGAGAACCAGCTATGGTTTTAGCATTATGAACTAATTGTGAACTGTACAAACTTTAAAATGTCTGATTTATTGTTAATGATTTGGTTACCATTGAAAGGTGTTGTGATAGAAAGTTGCTAAATGCACAACACAATCCTCTCTCCTATAATGCAGTAATATCACTCTGGTCACTTGTCGCTGAAACCTCTACAGGATCATGTTGTCTGATATCTATGAAGTGAATTGTAGAATCCGTATAGTGCGGATGGAGCCCATTCAGCCCACCAAGTCTGTACAAACCACAATCCCACCCAGGCCGTATCCCCATAATCCAATGTTTTACCCGAGCTGGTCTCCCTGGCATCAAGGGGTAATTTAACATGACCAGTCCGCCTAACCCGCACATCTTTGGAATGTGGGAGGAAACTGGAGTAAACCCACGCAGACATGAGGAGAACATGCAAACTCCACACATACAGTGACCCAAGCTGGGAATCGAACCCAGGTCCCTGGGGCTGTGAGGCAGTAGAGCTAAGCATTATGCCACCATGCCATCCCAGCGATTGAATTTCCTTCCTTAAAACAGAAACACGTCCTTTAAATGTGCAACTTTTTGTGGCTCAATTGTTTTTGTTTTATTTTGTATTATACTGCTTAAACAAAAGTAAGCCATTACAAATATTTGTTTTAATTGGACTTCTGCATACAGGTAGGCTACCATATGTCAGGCTTTCTGTGTGTGTGTTTCTATCTGAGGATTAAATGTGGTCACTTAATATCCCTTTCCTTTTTTTTGGCGAAGGATAAGCATGATTTATTCTCTGCAAACTATGCTCACATCTGTGCCTCGGATTAAGTGTGCTGGATCACAGGCAAAAATTCCAGTTGTGACCAGTAGAGAGAGCTCTAACATGGGGGATAAGGGGACAACAGCATGACCGAGCAGGAGATACTGCCGCCTGCTGGCTCCCATCTGTTGCTAAATTGATGTTGCTAAATTCTTACTGAGTTCTTCCCATCTGTAAAGCCAAGTGTTAGACTTCAGAGGGCACAATGAAAGTAGCTTCGAGCTAAGGAATTAGTATTTCAACGCGGTGCCTCATTGATTTAAGATTGTGTCTACCATTTTCTCCTGGGCTGTACCTTAAAGCCGTTGACAGCACAGATCTATTGAAGACAAGCCATCAAGCCTAAACAGGATATCCTGTATAAATATGTTTTAAAAATAAATCAAAAAATAAATAGGAAAGGAAATGTGAATAAGACACGTGCACCAGACCCAATCTACATTCGTATTTTCATTGCAATGCTTCCAAAATTGCATTTATCAATGCTGAAACATCATCGTTGTAAAGATGAAGACATGGGAAGGGAATTCTTTACAGATCCTCCCATTCTACCAGTTATTTTAACAGTGGGTCAGTGGAAACACTGTGATTCTGCTAACGTTATAGTGGCAGAATGGAAGTATCACCAAGAACATTCACTGCCATCTCTATCCCACCTTAACTACCTTGATTGGAGATGGTTAGGGGGAGGCAGAGGTTGATCCCTGCTCCAGAATAGATCAGGATGTGGAGATGCTGGCATTGATCTGGGGTAAACACAGTAAAACACACGACTGTGTCTACCCAGAATAGATCAGCCCAGAGATCCAAGCAGGGCAGCTCACGAGTCAACAATATTCCATCTTTGGACAATATTCTGATAGATCCTGGAATAGAGGGAGCCACAAAGAGAGCCACCAGAGGGTATGAGCGAAACTGGGAGTGTGCGGCAAATCTTTCAGTTCTTTTGTAGTGCGTGACCAATTCATTTAAGTGCAGAGGCCCTTTAAATCCTTCTGCATGGCCTAGCAAACATGGTAAGTAAAGGGGCTAACTTGAGTGCAACTAGTGGGGGAATTTTCAACGTGCTTACTGGTCACACAATTTAAGAGAGAATGCTGGTGGGTGGTGTGGTTTCAGCAGTGAACTGCAATTTTAATGTAAAATTGAGAGAAGTATTCTCCAGACTCCACATGCAGGTGTTCTTTTAGCATCCACCTTTTGAGTGGCAGATTACACTGGTCCCTTTAAGATCTCCTTCAGATCTTCAGACCTTTGCATTCGGGACAAACCAATTTGATAAATTGGGTATCAAACAGGCTTTAGACACCGTTTCTGGATATGAAGAAGACTGTTCCAGGTACAAGCATCCAATACCAATGCCAACACAGTGAGTAGTACATCCCGAAAAACAAGCACTGAACCACCGACTTTCTAGCTCATTTTCTCCAGTTTGTGTCAACACAAAGAATTTTCCTGGTTGTCCTTCAGCAGCACCTGGTTGTAGTTTAGATGCCTCATCCCCTGAATCCAAATTCGGAAAGTTTAACAATTTCACATATGGTCTGATGAACCATTTGGGAACTTGTTAGGCATAACTTACGATAATTTAGTGGAGAAATGAGGCCAAATCACATAAAAGTTAAAATTTGGGCAAAATTCTGCTGCTGTTAAGTGGACTCCATTTTCTCTGGCCCAAGATTGATAACATTAAAGCTGACAGGTTAATTCGGCCTCATAGCACTCTCAGCAGATACTAGGCTCAAACATTACCTGTGATACAGTAAGCCCTTTCAACACTCAATCTCACATTCCAGTTAGCCTGCAAAGGCCCCTTTAAATCCTTTCCCAGAATCACCATTGGTTTACAAAACTAACAGCCCAGAGAGACCTGACAATCAAAACCAGTAGAGGGCGGCAGATCTCACCATTCGCAAACCTGCTTGCAAACACACAAAGGCATGTGTTGGATACACAAAGAAATTGAAGCACTGAATAATGATCTTTGGAAGTTTGACCAAGGAATCAGTGTAATTGCTGAGCTTCTTCAGTTCTGTGTCCATTAGCAGATCCTACTCACAGTGCCACAATCTTCACCAGCAAGGGGGCAGGATCTAAATCCACCCTAACTAGAATAGGGAAAGAAAACCCTGTGCTGTTGGCACCAAGCTCATCTACAGCAGGTTGTCTGGCTAGCTACCCCGCACCCCGCGCCACCTCACTTCCAGGGAGTTCAAGTTGCTATGACAACATAAAATTTTATATGCATGTTGTAACCTTGAGCTATGAATAGTGATGGCGGAGGCTCCAATTTCTTTCCATCACACAGTTGGCCAGGAACCTTTCCCACTCTAGCCACCTACCTTTGACATTTTTTGTGAAGGATTTACAAGTTGGAGCACAATCTGACCATATTATAAATTCACCTTCCTTGGCCATATGGCCACAAGGTGGCACAGTAGTTAGCACTGCGCCAGAGACCCAGGTTCAATTCCGACCTCGGGTCACTATCTGTCTAGAGTTTGCACATTCTCCCCGTGTCTGCATGGGTTTCTTCCGGGTTCTATGGTTTTCTCCTACTAAAGCCCAAAGATATACAGGTTAGATTGATTGGCCATAGTAAATTGACCCGAGTATTAGGGGATTAATGGAGTTAGGCCTGGGTTTGATTGTGGTTGGTCCAGACTCCATGGCCTGAATGGCCTCCTTCTGCACTGCAGGGATTCTATGTTCTGAAATAGGACCTAACCTAAACTTCTGGTTCAATGCAGTGCCTGAAGCTACTGGGTATGTCCCAGGATTTCCTTCACTGAAATATATTAAACCCAGTGGCTACTCAATCCTTCTGATGTGTGATGGAGGGAAAATGCTGCAGCTGCTATTCCTGTATTTGTATTACAGATATCAATGGTGTAATATTGCAGAATTAGTGTTTTTAGGTTATAAATATTACAGATATTGATTTTGGAGTCACATTATAAAATTTGTGGTATTGTCACATTACAGATATGAGTGGCATTTTAACTGCGTTACAAGTAGCTGATGAAAGAAGGGGTTACATTTATATCATGATGTTCATGACTCCAAACTTCACAAAACACTTTACAGTCAATGAAGTACTTCCAAAGTATGGTCACTGTTGCAAAGTGGGAAACATGACAGGTAATTTGCACTCAGCAAGGTCCCAGAAAGAGCAATGTGATAATGAGCTGTTTTGTGATATTGACTGAGTGATCTGTATTGCCCACAAATATCTCATTGGCTCCTCTTCTAAATACTGTATGGGATCTCTTATATCCTTCTGGGCAGGCAGATGGGCCTGGATCCAAAAGCACAGCCCCCCAAGTCAGAATGTGAGCCTTGATTGTTGTGCATAAGGTCTACAGGGGGACTGCGAATGAGGTAAGTATGCTAAAAATTGTGCCACAACTTACACATTATTGCTACGGGTGTTAATATTACTAATATTAGTATTGATGTTGCGATGTTATAGATACTGATGTTAATATATTCCTAACATTGGGATCAGCATTGTTATATTGCTTATCTCAGGGTCAATGTTAGAATCATAGAATCCCTACAGTGCAGAAGGGGGTTGTTTGACCCATAAGTATGCACCAACAACAATCCCACACAGGACCTATCCTCATGCTCCCAAAACTTTACCCTATAATCTCTCTGACACAAGGGGCAATCCAGCATGGTCAATCAACAAAATCTGCATATCTTTGGACTAGGGGATGAAACCAGACCACTCAGAAGAATGTTGTTGTATTACTGATATCGGTGTTGTTAAATTAATGATATCAAGTGTTGTTATATTACTGATATCGGCATTGTTATTTAACTAATATTGGTTTTGTTATATTACTGTTATCAATATTGTTATATTACTGATATCAGTGTTGTTGTATTATTGATACCAGTGTTGTTGTATTACTGGTACCGGTGCTGTTATATTACTGATATCAGTGTTGCTAAGTTACTGGTATCGATGTTGTTATATTACTGATATCAGTTATGTTACGGACATCAGTGTTGTTATATTACTGTTTGTATTATTATATTACTGAGATCATTGTTGTTATATCACTGCTATCGGTGAAGTTATATTACTGATATCATGTTGTTATATTACTGGCATCTGAATTATGTTACTAATATCGTTGTTGTTCTATTACTGATATCAGTGTTATTACGTTGTTGATATCAGTGTTGTTATATTACTGTTATTGGTCTAATATTACTGATATCATTGTTGTTATATTACTGATATCAGTATTGTTATATTACTGATATTGGTGTTACATTACTGATATCTGTGTTGTTATATTACTGATATTGGTGTTGTTATATTACTGCTATTGTTGTTACATTACTGATTTTGTTGTTGTTATATTACTGATATAAGTGTTACTCTATTACTGATATCAGTATTATATAACTGATATCGGTGTTCTTATATTACTGATATTGGTGTTGTAGTATTTCTAATATAGGTGTTGTTGTATTATTTATAATGGTGTTGTTATATTACTGATATCAGTGTTAAAGTATTACTGATATTGATATTATTACATTACTGGTACAGTTTTGTAATACTACTGAGATTGGTGTTGTTATATTACTGATATTGGTGTTGTATTACTGATATCAGTGTTGTTGTATTACTGATATCAGTATTGTTATATTACCAATATCGGTGTTGAATATTACTGAATTGATGTTTTGTACTACTGGTATGGCTTTGTAATATTACTGAGATTGGTGTTGTTGTATTACTGATATTGGTGTTGTTGTATTACTGATATCAGTATTGTTACATTACTGATATCAGTGTTGTTGTTTTACTGATAACAATGTTGTTATATTACTGATGTTGGTGTTCTATTGCTGATATCAGTGTTGTTATATTACTGATATCTGTGTTATATTACTGATATCGATGTTGACATATTACTGATATCGGACTTGTTTATTATGGATATCGGTGTTATTATATTACTGATATCGGTGTTATTTATTACTGATATCAATGTTGTTGTGTTACCAATATTGACAATCTTATATTATTGATATCAGTGTTATTGTTTTACTGATACCATTGTAGTTATATTACTGATATTGTTGTTACATTACTGATATTGTTGTTACATTACTGATATCGGTGTTGTTACATTACTGATATCAGTGATCAGTGTTGTTATATTACTGATATCAGTATTGTTATATCACTGATATCAGTGTTGTTATAATACTGATATCAGTGTTGTTTTCTTCTGCTATCCGTCTTGTTATATTACTGATATCAATGTTGTTACATTACTGATATCAGTATTGTTACATTACTGATATTGGTGTTGTTTATTACTGATATGGGTGTTATTGTATTACTGATATCAGTATTGTGTTACTGATATCAGTGTTGCTAGATTTCTGCTATCACTGTTGCTATATTACTGATATCAGTGTTGTTATATTACTGATTTCAGGGTTGTTATATTATTGATATTCATGTTGTTATATTACTAATACCGGTGTTGTTTCCTTCCTGCTATCAGTCTTGTTATATTACTGACATCAGTGTTGTTATATTACTGATATCCATGTTGTATTACTAGTATCGGTGTTGTGTTACTGATATCAGTCTTGTTATATTACTGGTATCAGTGTTGTTATATTACTGATGTTAGTGTTCTATTACTGATATCGGTGTTGTTGTATTACTGATATCAGTGTTGTTATATTACTGTTCTATTGTTATATTACTGAGCTCATTGTTGTTATATTACTGAATATTGGTGTTGTTATATTACCGATACTGGTGTTTTTATATTACTGATATCGGTGTTGTTATGTAACTGATATCGGTTTTGCTATATTACCGATATCAGAGTTGTTCTTTTACTGATGTTGGTGTTGTTGTATTACTGATATCAGTGTTGTAATATTTTTTAATTTCATGTTGTTATATTGCTGATATCAGTGTTATTTTATTGCTGATATCGGTGTTGTTTTATTACTGATATCGATATTACTATATTACTTAATTCAGTATTGTTGTGTTACTGATATCAGTGTTGTTATATTATGATATTGGTGTTATATTACCAATATCTGTGTTGTCATATTACTGATATTGGTATTCTGTTAGTGATTTCAGTGTTGTTGTATTACTGATATCTGTGTTGTTTCATTGATGTTGTTATATTACTAAATCCGGTGTTGTTGTATTACTGATATCAGTGTTGTTATAATTACTGATATCAGTGTTGTTTTCTTATTGATATTGGTCTTGTTATATTACTGATATCACTGCTATTATGTTATTGGTATCGGTGTTCTATTACTGATATCGGTGTTGTTGTATTTCTGATATCATTGTTGTATTATTGATGTTGATGTTGTTATCTTACTGATATCAATGTTGTTTTCTTACTGCTATCGGTCTTGTAATACTACTGATGTCAGTGTCATTTTATTACTGATATCAGCGTTGTTATATTACTCATATCAGTGTTGTTTCCTTCGTGCTATCGATCTTGTTATATTACTGATATTGGTGTTGTTGTATTACTGATATCGATGTTATTATGTTACTGATATCAGTGTTGTTGTATTACTGATGTTGATGTTGGTCTGTTATTGATATCAGTGTTATTGTATTACTGACATCGGTGTTGCTATATTCCTGATATCAGTCTTTTTGTATTACTGATATTTGTGTTGTTGTATTACTGATATTGGTTTTTTTGTATTACTGATATCAATGTTGTTGTATTATGGATATCAGTGTTGTTGTTTTACAGATATCAGTGTTGTTGTAATACTGATATTGGTGCTGTTGTAGTACTGACATTGGCATTGTTTTATTACTGATATGAAGTTGTTATAGTACTGATATCAGTGTTGTTATATTACTCATATAGGTCTTCCATGATTGATATCGGTGTTGTTATATTCTTGATATTGTTGTATTACTGATATTGGTGTTGTTAAAATTCTGATATCGATGTTGTTATATTCTTGATATTAATATACAGTCCTCGTGGAGCTTGCAAATAATGGCCACCGTGTTAGTATCTGCGCAGCTGCCTGCTTCTGAGAGACTGAGTGATGCGATTATGAAAACTCCCTTGGAGCTTATTGGGGATCCTCAGGTGAATGGTCTTCTTCTTGTGAATGGTTCATCTGTAGGAAGACAACGTAGAGGTACAATCAATTGTAACATAGTCAGTGTACATGTTTTTCAGTCTGATGAGACAATGGAGACCTGAATTTAAATTGGTACTCTGGCTCTGACATCTCCATTTCAGATGCAATATCTCTGCACAATCAACTGTGAGCCCACCTCACTGCAACTGGAGGCAATAATACCTCATGGTATTGTCACAAGATAATCCAGAAACTCAGCTAATGTTCTGGGGACCCAGGTTCAAATCCTGCTACGACAGCTGGTTGAATTTGAATTTAATAAAGCAATTCCTAAATTAAGAATCTACTGAAGACCATGAAACCATTGTCTCTTGTCAGAAAAATCTTGATTCCATAAAGGAAGGAAATCTGCTGTCTCGGGCAACTAATGATGGGTAAAAAATGCTGGCCAGCCAGTGATGTCAATATACATGAATGAATAATAATAAAATAAGCCTGGCACTTAATCTGCTGTGGATTAATTTCTTATTTGATGAGGACACGTAGAATGGGAACGTCATCACCGTTTTTATGTGCTCCTCCTCATTATGGTTCCCCTTCTTCAAACAGGGAAAAACAGAACTCACCATTAATACTCAGTCTCTCTGAAGGTCCATTCCAGCTTGCTCCCCCCCTCCCCCTCCATCTCACTCATCATGACCAGTTAGCAGAGCATGTCACAGTGGCACACCCCACCATAAGATATACCGAGGTCATGTGTGGTGACATTCCAATCTTGGCAAGACAGGCTTCAGTGTCAATTAGCACATACACTCATCACCCAGAGCATTCCGCCAACCCCCCACCCACCATGCTCCCTTTGCATTAGCCTGCCCTGTCAATTGCAGCACCAAAGCCACATGAGATGCACCACATCAGGCCAACTGACCTGGGTGGTGACATCTGGCCAAGTTCCTGTGGTCAGGTGGGGCAACCATCTCTTGCTATCCATAAGGATGAGAATTTCCTGGCTGATACTGATTTTCACTTGCAAAATGCCCACCCAACTTACCCTCCTGCCTTCCATGATTGTGCTATGGCCATGAGGAAACAGCAGGGTCAGTTATTCGATTGCCTTCAGCCGTTTCTCGATATCAGATGGAGTCAATCAAGTTGACTGAGGATTGGCATCTGTAATGCACTGATGTGCTGGGCCCTGCCATCATGGAGAATGGGGATATTTGTGGATCCTCAACCTTTACTAATTAGTTTACTTGTTCACCACTATTTACAGCCAGATGTGACAGAACTGCAGAGCTTAAATCTGAGCAATTGATTGGGGAATTCTATTACTTGCTCTTTATGCTGTTTGACATCTCATTTTAGGTATGATTGGTGTTGCTCCTGGCATGTCCTCCTGCACTCTACGTTGAACTGAGGTTGATCCCCTGGCTTGGTGGTAATGGTAGACTGTGGAATATGCCGGTGCAAGAGGTAATAGATTGTGGTTGAGCACAATTCTTCTGCTGCTGAAGGCCCATAATGCCTTATAACTGCTGCATCTGTTTCAAGTATTTCCCACTTAACACACTAATAATATCACACAACATAATGGAGGGTATCCTCAATGTGAAGATGGGATGTTGTCTTCACAAGGGCTGTGCAGGGATCACTCCTACTGATACTGTCATGGACAGATGCATCTGCCACAGGCAGGTTGACAAGATGAGATCTCCTATGTTTTCCCCCTTATTAATTCCTTCACCACTTTCCGCAATCCCAGACTAGCAGCTATGTCCTTTAGGATCTGGCCAGCTCGGTCTGTAATGGTAGCACTACTGAGTGATGGACAATGAAGACCCTGCCCAGAGTACATTATGTGCCATTGCCATCCTCGGTGCTTCGTCCAAATGATGTTCAACATGGAGGGATATTGGTTCATCAGCTGAGGGGGGACAGTACTTGGTAATAAGCAGGGGATTTCCTTAATCCTGCAGTCCAGAGTCAATGTTGAGGACTCTTAGGGCAACTCTCTCCTGACTGTAAACCACTGAGCCTCCGCCTCTGCTGGGTCTGCCCTGCTGGTGAGACAGGACATATCCAGGAATGGTGATGGTGGTATCTGGCACATCTGTCTGTTATGATTCCATGACTATGACAATGTCAGGCTGTTGCTTGCCTAATCTATGAGACAGCACTCCCAATTTTGGCAAAAGCCTCCAGATGTTAGTAAGGAGTATTTTGTAGGATTGATAGGGCAGGATTTGCACTGTTGCTTCGTGTGCCTCTCTTTTTGAACAATGTACCAGTGAGAATCCAGTAGTATTGTCAATGCACTGGGAAGTAAGTTGAACTAAGTGTCGGATGCACTAGGTGTGAGGAGATGGAGAAGTCAGGAAATTGCACCAGTACCCAATTCTCCTTCTCATCACCTCACCCACCTTGCTCCGCAGGTACGCCTACTTTCACCAGGTGTACCTGCGATGACACACACTGTCTTCCCACAATTTCACATGGCACAGGCAGCAGCCACTAAGCCTCTGCCCCCAAGTCCCCAGCTGCCTCATTCCCTCTTTGTAAAGGGAAGGCAAAGGGACTTGCTGGCAACAGGAGGTGCATTCATAATGTCACAGCTAATTAGCAGTGCGTAATCCTTCTAATATGCTTGATGTCAGACAGTAATAGCAGGAGAATTTCCTGGTCAGCCATGTTGCAGGAGGCAATGGGAAACAACTGCAGTGCTTTGTTAAGCATAATCATGGACCAACCTCATGAAAGTCCCTGGTTGCCAACACCCTCAGTTCATAACATCTGGAGGAGAAGGAGGAGGGGTTGATTGCAAAGTAACTATGATAGGATATACAGTAGCACTCCATAGTGCTTCTTCAATGAATAGGTAGATCCCAGAGAATTTCTGGGTGTTGTTTTTTGATGTGCTGCAGACACTAATTGCAGACAGCAAACCTTAAAAAAAAATTGTAAAACATACTAGTTGAAAAGGGGGGCATGATAGCACTGTGGTTAGCAGTGCTGCTTCATGGTTCCAGGGACCTGGATTCAATTCCCGTCTTGGGTCACTGTCTGTGTGGAGTTTGCACAGTCTCCATGTGTCTGCATGGGTTTCCTCCAGATGCTCCAGTTTCCTCCCACAGTCCAAAGATGTGTGGGTTAGGTTGATTGGCCATGTTAAATTGCCCCTTAATGACTTGGGATGCATAGATTAGAGGAATTAGCAGGTAAATATATTGGGATATGGGGATGGGACCTGGTTGGGATTGTGGTCGGTGCAAATTTGATGGGCTGAACGGCCTCTTTCTGCACTGTAGGATTATGTGATTCTATGAAAAGGTTTCTATTTTGAGATTTGGTGGCAAAATGCATTTCTCAGATCTTCTCCCCTGAGTTTCTCAAAGGGATTTCTGTTTTATGTCTTTCACTCCCTCTCTGTTTAATACTCTCTTTCCATGCGTGTTGTTTGAAACCTGTCCAATGTACCATAGCAGGAGTTGATCAGATCGGTCAGCATGCTCAGGGCTCAATGTATTTGAAGCTTTTGAAGCACGCAGTGATTGCAGGTTTGCCCCCAGAGACTATAGGATGAGTAAACAAAGCTGGAATTGATAATCTGTTAGGATAATATAAGCATCTGCTGAGTGAGGAAATGAAACAACTTGGATATTAATTGTCAGGGGATAAAGCAGAGAAGAGGGGTGGTGTGGGGCAGAAAGAAAAGATTCCGGGGTTCCTGGTGAGAGTGGCTCTCACTTTTAATTTGCTTTTTGTTGTTCAGATTTTTTTTTGACTGAGGACAAGTTTTCGACATACCTAGCATGAGAACGGAGTATGACGTATTCATGAGATTTGCAGACAGTGGGGTTATTATTGAGCATGAATTGCAAACTGTTAGGCATTTTCCCACACTGCAGAATGGGGTCACGGGTAAACATGATTACAAAGTGACAATAAGTAGCTTATTTCCCTGAAGACTGGAGCCAGTGCTCCTCCAGGGGTCTGCTTCCTCCTCCAATACTCATTGCAGTGGTACACACTTGAAGTTTTGTACTTTTAAAGTTTTATCAGTGGGCAAGAAAGAAATCCGCTCGAGATCAAGATTGTTTTTTGTCATATTCTCTTAAAGAAAGGAATCCATTGATAGCTTTATGATAAGAAAGCAAAAGGGAAAGATTATGGCCTTGCCCACTACAAAGGGCAACATTCATCATTGATTAGGTTCACAATTTGATGTTCTATTGTGATCGTACACTAGTGTTTCCCGAAAAGGTCATATAAACATGCCTTAGTGAGCACACTGGCCAATCAGGAATCTCTGAAGCACTATAACCAACAGTGCTCCATCTGTTTCAAACAACTTTTTTTCCTTGGAACAAAGGGAGCTGAGAGATGCCTTAATTGAAGTCTATAAAATTATGATGAGCCAAGAAAGAGTAGTCACAACTTCTTTGCATTAGTTGAAGTGTCAAAAACCAGTGGACATAAATTTGAAGTAATTGGTAGAAGGAATTCAGGGGACAAGAAAATGCATTTTTTCACCCAGAGGGTGGTTGGGACCTGGATCAGGGGCATGAAATCTGACCATATTTAAACAACACTTAGGTGGCTACTTGAAGAGCCATGAACTGTGGCTAGAAACCTAGTAAGAAGTCTCACAATACCAGGTTAGAGTACAACAGGTTTAGTTGGTAGCAATTACCACTAGCTTTCAGAGCTCTACTCCTTTGTCAGGTAGGTGAGAGACCTGTTCACAAACAGGGCACATAAAGACACAAACTCATCTTACAGAATAATGATTGAAACGCAAGTCGTTACAGCTAATTAAGTCTTAAAGGTGCAGACAGTGTGAGTGGAGAGAGGGTTAAGCACAGGTTAAAGAGATGTGTATTGTCTCCAGATAGGACAGTTAGTGAGATTTTGCAAGTCCAGGCAAGTTGTGATAGTGTGACATGAGCCCAAGATCCTGGTTGAGGCCATCCTCATGTGTGCTGAACTAGCTATCAGTCTCTGCTCAGCAACTCTGCATTGTCGTGTGTCATGAAAGCCACCTTGGAGAACACTTACCCGAAGATCAGAGGCCGAATCCCCATTACCGCTGAAGTGTTCGCCAATAGGAAGAGTAAAAATTTTTGCCCGGTGATTGTCGGGCAGTATTCATTCATCCATTGTCGTAGTGTCTGCATGGTCTTCCCAATATACCATTCCTTGGGACATTCATTCCTGCAGGGTATCAGGCAGACAACATTGGCTGAGTTGCAAGAGTGTGTACTATGTACTTAGTGGATGGTGTTCTCATGTGAGATGATGGCATCCATGTCGATGATCTGGCATATCTTGCAGAGATGTCTTTCGTTGTCCAGTACTTCCCTGGAATGGAGAAGCTATGACATTTTCTCTGGAGCCTTCAACATGTCATTGATGAAGATAAACATCTCACCAAGGCCATCCCCACACCCCCACTTCTTGCCTTCAAACAACCGCACAACCTCAAACAGACCACTATCCGCAGCAAACTACCCAGCCTTCAGGAGAACAGTGACCTTGATACCACACAATCCTGCTACAGCAACCTCTGCTGCAGGAATGGATGTCCCAAGGCATGGTATACTGGGGAGACCATGCAGATGCTATGACAAGGAATGAATGAACACTACTCAACAATCACCAGGCAACACTGCTCTCTTCCTGTTGGGGAGCATTTCAGTGGTCACAGGCATTCAGTCTCTAACCTTCGGGTAAGTGTTCTCTCCAAGATGGCCTTCACAACACACGACAGCAAAGAGTCGCTGTGCAGAGATTGATAGCCAAATTCTACACACATGAGGACGGTCTCAACAGGGATCTTGGGTTCATGTCATACTATCTGTAACTCTCACGACTTGCCTGGACTTGCAAAAGCTCACTAACTGTCCTGTCTGGAGACAATACACATCTCTTAATGTACACATGTGCTTAATACTCTCTCCATTCACATTGCCTGTACCTTTAAGACTTGATTAACTGTAAAGACTCGCATTCCAATCATTATTCTGAAAATTGAGTTTGTGTCTTTATATGCCCTGCTTGTGAACAGATCTCCCACTCACCTGATGAAGGAGCAGCCAGCGGTGCCAATGGGCCACCCAAATAATTTTTGTGACATTCTGAGACTGTGAAAGATGCTTTGCAAATTAAAGTTATTTTTTCTTTTAATTCCTGCCTGGATAAAGAATAATTTTTGTTTGACATTATCCATTACAGTGGGTGGTTGCACAATGTTCCTGTCAGCCATTTTGAAGTGAAGGAGACTCCCTTATGCCTGAGCTACTTGAATTATGAGGCTAAGCATGGAATTTCCCCCTCCTGCCATGGCAGGTTAAGTGGCGGACGGGAACGGGGACTCCAGCAGGTGTCAAAAAGTCAGGAACTCACTGGCATAAAATTGCAATTCTCCTAATGGTGGGTTAGTTTTCCGTTGGCTGATGACATGAATAGCTACTAGTCTCAACCAACCTGGCTACTCTGTATTTTTATCTTTTATCTGATTATATTGGGAAACTTAAGCAATACAATTCTTAAAAAGAAAAGCATGGGCCTCTGCTGTGCCTGATAAAAATACATTATAAAGACCCAAATGCTTGAGTGTATTACAGTCAATACTTGGCTTTGCACAATAATCAAAAAGAGCATTCTGCTTTTATTTGTGTTGATTGTTTATGCTCTGTCCCCTGACAAAATTCCTCAGGCAATTTATGTGAATGCGTCTGCAAGGAAACAGGCCAGCTTGTTTGATCTGCTAATTAATCTGATGCGGAGTTGATGTAATGTTAGCAAAGCTCCTACCTATTGTGACAGTTGTGCTTTGTCCTCGAGGTACAATAATTGCTCGAGTCAGACCTCTGAGACAGATTTTGAGACCTTGAAAGCTGACTGGATTAGCACTTCTGCATCCAGAGACACCTCTGGCTTCGAATAAATATCAGAAGCTTTCACTTTCTTGCTTTAGTTAAACTATTCAGCAACAAATTAGGATTACATGATGCTTAGAACTCAGGTATTAGGACAGCATGGTAACAAGTGGTTAGTACTACTGTCTCACAGTGCCAGCGATCCAGATTTAATTCTGGCTTTGGGGTGACTGTCTATGTAGACTTTGCACTTCCTCCTTGTGTCTGCATGGGTTTTCTCCCACTGTCCAAAGATGTGCAAGTTGAGTGGATTGGCCATGCTTACTTGCCTTTTAATAAAAGCAAATTACTGTGGTTGCTGGAATCTGAAACCAAAAGAGAAAATGCTGGAAAATCTCAGCAAGTCCGGCAGCATCTATAAGGAGAGAAAAGAGCTGATGTTTAGAATCCGATGACAAAGGGTCATCTGGACTTGAAACATCAGCTCTTTTCTCTTCTTACAGATGCTCCAGACCTGCTGAGATTTTCCAGCATTTTGTCTTCTGCTCTCTACATTGCCCCTTACTTAAGGGGAATTAGCAGTGTAAATGTGTTGGCTTGAGTGGGGTGTTTTGTCAAAGAGTCAATGTTGACTCGATGTGCTGAATGGCCTCCTTCTGCCCTGTAGGGATTCTGTGATCTATAGTTTAATAATTTTTGTTAAAGGGACTGACTCTAAGTGCCTCAGGGAGCATGAGTAGCACTGCAGTGACCTGAAAATGGTGTCAGGTCATTTGCTTCTATATTTACATTGGTGCACTGGTCACTGCTTTCTTGAGCAGAGCACCATCTGATTTTTTGGGAGGAATGGAGGGTGGAGGTGATGTTGGGGTCATGTTACAGTTCAAGATAAATATAGAAACCTGATTGCATTTTTGTGGCACAAGCAGGTGAATTCTGTGTTACTAATACTGGACAACTTAAATTAGTGGTTCTTGAAGGCATTACTGGAGGACACGAGGAACAACACAATATATTTTTCAACTTTTCCTTCCATTGGATCAGGAGGAGGAGAAATGCCTTCACTATTTTTTTTAGAAAGTGCTGAAGATCCCTGAAAGCAGTTTGAATTCCTTCTTTTCCAAAAATACATAAGCACGCTGAACACATAAGCCGTCTATAAAATAATGAGGGACACAGATATTTTAGATAGTCAATATTTTTTTCCAAACGTAATGGAATCGAAAACTAGAGGGCATAGGTTTAGGGTGAGAGGGGAGAGTTACAAAAGGATCCAGAGGGGCAATTTTTTCACACAGAGGGTGGTGAGTATCTGGAACAAGCTTCCAGAGTCAGTCTAGAGGTGGGTACAATTTTGTCTTTTAAAAAGCATTTAGACAGCTACATGGATAAGATAGGTATACAGGTATATGGGTCAAACATAGACAGTTGGTACTTGCTCAGTGATAAAAGCTGAACAGCATGGACAAGATGGGCCAAAGGGTCTGTTTTCCTGCTGTAAACCTCTATGACTCTATGACACTGAACTTTGAAAACTTTCAAGCAAGCTAAAAATATTTGATTTTCAATCTGGGTTGGGCAACTGATGTCCAGATCATTTCTGGGTCCCAGCCTTATGCCTCTGCTGGGTCCCTTGCTATCTTCAAAGGTAAATTGCCTTCATTGGGCCAAAGGCAACCTGGACATCTAATGAGTGGTGCCAAGCATAACCAGATGGTGAAAGCTGCCACAGAGCATGAGTGGCAATGGCAAATGACAACCATGATGGGACCTGCCACTACCTTGCAGTAGAGAACAGGCAGCACTCCAAGGGCAAGAAGTCTCAATGCACCTGGAATGCCAAAAGACCATGTGAAAAGTAATGCATATGATCGGCCACAAATCACCCAAGTTCCAACATTTTTCACCAAATGTGTAAAACACAGAATTTCCAAAAAGCTGGAACAGAACTTCAAAACCCGGAAAATTACCAAACTGAAAGAGTCTGAAGTTAAGACATGGAGAGATCACCTGAGAGAAGTTCACAGCAGAGCTGAAAGCAGAGGGTGGGAGGAAAAACTTCACAGTGCTGTTGAGAACTCCAGAAAGCATATGAAGGTCCAGGTTAAATACCCACAGATTGCAGAGTCAAAGGACCCAACAGGGGGGAATTTAAACTTCTAATGAACGCTTGAACTGGTGTGTGTTATCGATAACCAGCCTTCCTCTCTCTGGGGCAGTGATGCCTGCGTAGCCCTAGATTTCCTCAAGCTGGTGAAAGATGTCAAGACAATCCCTGTCATTAATCATACAGAACTGCAAATTCCTGTACAAAATTAATGACTGGGGCTCCAGTTCTGAACTTGTCGTCTTTCTTTGGGGATCAGGTTTGTCCATTCTCATTACAAGTGCCGGAAAATCGTCAATGGTCAGATCAGACCAGCCAACCATCCAGGAGGTAACCACAACGCCTCTAGTGGAGGATGTGAAGAGTCCAGCAATCCGATGAGCCTCAACCTCTGGCTTTGACAGCCGTCAACAGTGTAACCACCAAACTGTAACTTCCAGCATGCCAAAGCCACCAGTGATGCTGGAACCTGTTAACAACCATCCATTGTCCATAGCAAAACACAAAGGTGAGCTTGTCACTAAGCCTCATGCTCTGCCACAGAGTTCACTGAGATGACCCACATGACAACAGGGGAAGCAAAAAAAATTCCAGCATATGAGCACAATGTTTGTCCAACCGATGAGGAATGAGTAAGAACAGTAACCACCAACGAACACAACAGCCAATTCAATCAAGTGTGCTTCAACTCAAAAAAATAGAACAAAAAGATGAAAACATACGCAGATGGTAGAGCAACCTCCAAATCTACAGGATGAGCCAGCAGCAGCAGAGCCCATCATTCCTCCATTAATGATGCAAATGAGATGTGGAAGGGCTATAACGCAATCAGACTGCCTGAATTCTTGAATTCAAGAGAAAGATGGGGCAGTGATAATGTTTAATGACAATATAAATGTCCAATAGTAATAACAATGTATGCTAAACCATAATTGCTTACAATGCATTAGTTTGCATTGCATTAGACGTGGGGAATTGTAATATAAGGATTTTGCACATACAACATTAACATGGGACTGAGTATAGTAACTACCCACACAGATGTAAAACAACACATGACCTATACTCAGATTCAGTCTAGGGTTGGACAGAGCCATGCATTCCAGGAAGCATGGAGATGGCTCTTTGTTTGTACCATTTACTGTTTATTTGTAATTATCAAGTCAATAAAGCTTTAATTAATCTGCATATGACCATGGAAACTTTTTTGAGCTTACCTTTGGGCAAACACTCTATAACAGTAAAGCACCCTTTGGATGAGGCAAGGCATCCTTTGGGATTGTTAAAAGAAAACATGAATGTGCATAAACGGTGCAAAAACTCATTGGAGCTCTGTAAAGTCACTTGGCATGGAGGGGTAAGGGCCATAAAATTTATGTAGGCCCAACCTGCCTCTGTGCACACTGCAGGGATAATGATGTCTCACCAAAATGGCAGCACATTGCTTAGCACTGCTGCTTCATAGCAGCAGGGACCAGGGTTCAACTTCCTGCTTTGGTCACTATCTATGCGGAGTTTGCACATTCTCCTTATATCTTCATGTGTTCTCTCCGGGTGCTTTGGTTTCCTCCCACAGTCCGAAAGACTTGATAGTTAGGTGCATTGGCCATGCAAAGTTCACCCTCAGCGTACCCGAACAGGTGCCAGAGTGTGGAGACTAGGGGATTTTCACAGTAACTTCATTGTAAGTCTACTAATGATATTAATAAATAAACTTACATATTTAATATCCTCAACCAGAATGAAAATCTCAACTGCAGCTGGCCATATTTAACAATCTAAAAATCAGCTTTGTAGTGCTGGGAATTCTCTCATCTCTGCACAGCCAACCTGGGAGCAAAGTAACTGGGCCTCTGTATTTCTTTTCACTCTCCATTCTGGTTTATAAATGCCTGAACTGTCCAATCTCTAGTTTGGTTTTATATATATATCATAGTGGGCTGGCTCAGAGTTTTTTTAGTTATCCATCCAAGCCAGTCATTGTTTGTTGATGTGACCATCACCTTTGGGAGCTTTATGCTATTGGAAATACTTTTCATAACTTTCAGAAAAAGCAAAATATATTTTGTTGAGCTCCAAAATGTCCAATAGAAGTCATGCCTCGTGGTTTTACTAAGCCCACAATTTTTCAGTTCCAAATATAGGACATAGAAAAACTACAGCACAAACAGGCCCTCGGGCCCAAAGTTGTGCCAATGACATCCCTACCTACTAGGCTTACCTATAACCCTCAATCCTATTAACTCACATGTACTTATCCAGAAGTCTCTTAAAAGATCCTATCAAATTTGCCACCACCACCACTGACGGCAGCCGATTCCACTCACCCACCAATTTCAATAGTTTCCAAAATGTCATTTTCCGTTGATGGCTGCACTGCAAACTTCATTAAGGAGTTATATGCTGGTCCAAATATTGCCCCATGTAAATTTTCATCATTAGTACAGAATGTTAGCATTTATTTGTTGTTATATTATTGTTAATCACCATTCAAACATGTAATTTGTTTGAACTAATGTGAGACATCAGTTGTCTTTATTCTGAAAGGGATGCAATCCTCACAAAGGCATTCTACACTCAACAAACAAAACATTCATTTGTATAGCACCTTTCAATAGAACAAAATGCCCCAAGTGCTAACTGAAGTGTAATGACACAAAAGCAGACTAAAGAAGGAAATGTTAGGAGGGTTGATCATATCTTTGATAAGACAGGTGGGTACTGTGGAGATTTTTTAAAGTTGGAAAGAGAAAGGAGATGTTAATTCAGTGGAAAGACCTAGTACAAAAGCTTAGCTGCTTGTTGCAGGGTGACAGGAATGTGGGATGGAATCAGAGGGACGCAGACCTTTCAAAATGTCATCAGGCTGGAATTAGTTACAGAGAGAGGAAACCATGGTGAGATTTAAACATGATGTCTGTTTTAAACTTGAGGTGTAAGATTCTTCTTCTTATTACTGTCATGTAGCTAAGGACGAGAATGAGATATTTTAACCTTTCAAGATGAATCAGTGCACAGGTTCAAAAAACAGCAGCTTTGGAAAAACTCCCTCACCTGGAAATTTCCACTTGATTTGAAAGCAATGCAGAATTATCCAACTTCTCTAAGCAAAAGTACAATTAGATGTTAGTATATGATTTCACAATGCTGTCTAGCTGCAATTTTTAAATCATTAAATTTGGAAAATCAGAAAAATGCACAAACATTTCAATTGTCAACAATATGCTTTATTTCTAAAAAGATGGATTGCGCTAATAATGAGTAACTGTAGTCATTATAAGTTACAAATGGGCTCTCTGTTAGTTTTGAATAAGCAGTTGTAGGAACTGTATAGACAATACGTACAAACCAATGAGGAGCCTCATTTGGAATCTATCTCAACTATAACTTCTAATGGTATTTAGAGTTTTATATATCACTATAAAATGCTGTAAAGAAAACCCGATATTGTTGCTGTTCAAATCATGTGATGTACTTTCCAGTTCCAATATATTATGAAATTTCAGTCAATTCATTATATGTTTTTAAAAACACATAGAAAGCCACAGAGGTGGTCACCCAAAGATTGCCAACCTTCTCTCATGAATTGAAACATTCCCCAGTCTTGAGAGAACAAAAATGAAATTTTCAGATTGGTTCCCATTTCATGATTTTCAAAACTTAATAATTTTTTAAAAATATTAAACTTGGTTCATTGTATGCCTTATATAGCCTTAATCCCATGTATATTTTCAAATATATTTTTTTCTCTCTGTGCAGTTACAAAAAGTGAGTGATAAACCTGTAACTTCCTGGTTTGCTACCTGTAAGAATTCCTTAATATCATTGGCTCTTTACCCTTTTGATGACATCACTGTTGCTGGATCCAAGGGATCCCTTGTAGTTGGCGCCAGAATTAAATCAATGGCAGTAAATGAGGAATTCGTGCAGCGCAGCTCACTGGATCTTTGTCAGTAGTTTTCTTCAAGGTCAGCAGCAAATGCCATCAGTTTAGCACAAAATCCATGCCATCACCAATCAAGTTTAACACAGCCAGCACCCATTCAAACCATTTGGAGGACAAATGAAAATTTAACCTTAATGGATTTAATGTTGCACTAAAAGTGCCTTAAAAGTGTATATGGTTAATTTTGCGTAAGTAGACATGCAGTAGAATGGGTTACCTCAATGTGCTCTAAAGCTCCTGATTTCTAATCTTCTAAGGGTGGCACAGTGGTTAGCACTGCTGCCTCACAGTGCCAGGAACCTGGGTTCAATTCCCAGCCTGGGTCACTGTCCGTGTGGAGTTTGCACATTCTCCCTGTGACTGCATGGGTTTCTTCTGGGAGTTCCAGTTTCCTTCTACTATCCAAAGATGTGTGGGTTAGATGGATTGGCCATGCTAAATTGACTTTTAATGCATGAGGACTAGCTAGGGTAAATGCATGGGGTTGTGGGGATAGGGCCTGGATGGGATTGTGGTTTGTTCAGACTCAATGGGCTGAATGATTCTGTACTGTAGGATTCTATGATTCTATGTGTGTCAGCAAACCTGTGTGGTTTGTACAGTATGGCAGTATCTTTTCCCCTGCATTTTGCATCATTCATGGCAGATAATTGCCCAGGAGTGAAAATTTGATGGCTGTGATTTTCCCCAGCTACGCTATGCCTGGTCTAGAGCATACTAATCTGGGAAAATTGTCTGTGGCCCCAGAGACGGATTTTGCACCTGATCCCATTCAGGTGGTACAAACTGGTTCTTGCTCAGAAAATGGCATGAGGCTGATTAACCTGAGATTGATTTGATTTCAAACACTGGCAATCACCTTGATATAGCACCAGGAGCACCTAGAGGGAGTGAATACATGACAATGCACCACTCAATGATGGATCAGGTGGCAGCGTGGGCCTCATGAGAGTGGATCTCCGCCTCGGTCTCAGGCCTCCGCACTGGCATCATCAGCCATGACCTCTTTCACAAGCCATCATGGCAGCCTGGTGTGATCCTCAATGATCCCGGGGATATCTGAGTGCCCCAGGATGAAATTGTCATGCATGATGCCTAATAGCGTGCATACATGTGTATGATATTGAGCAGGTGGTCCCACATAATTTAAACATTCAGGGACTGGAAACCCTTGCAGTTGGTGAAGGGCACTACCTGATGCCACAGGGCCCACAGGACAACATGCATGCCATGGTCCCCTACTCCTGCAGCATGCTGGCAACAACAGCAAAGCCTGCAAAGTAGGCATCTTGTTGTGTCTGGCATAGCTCAATGTGGATGTAGTGACCTCCCGGATATATTTGTGGGCTGATGACTGAGAGATGCCCTACTTTCACAGCCGCCAGGAGCGGGTAGCTTCCTCCCTCATAAGGTGCAAGGACCATGAGGACATAACACACGTGCCACAATTTCTCCTTGCTCAGCCAGTGTCTTTGGCAGCACAAAGTGTCCAGTAGCTCACTATAAGACATGCAAGTCCTGTTCAGGCCAGGTCTCCTTCTCTGCTGTCTCCTGGCCCCCTTTTTAGGCTGATGGTAACTGTGTCCTGACCCTGACCAGTGACTTCCCCTATTGCTCTGGTGCTGTCGGCAGTCTAGGTTGCCTTGCTGCAGGCAGTGACATTTGTCAGCCATTGTGGCAGCAACAAGGATTACTGCCAGCTCTGCTGGCTCAGTACTGACTTCCTCTGAGGGAAAGGGGCATGGAAGGTGAAAGGGGGAAGGTGGAATGAGGAATGGAGGAAGAAGCAATCCAAAAGATTATCCTTCCCAGTACCCAGTGTCCCCATGCATCTATACACTGCCAACCCGACACTATCCCCAGTGCCATGTGCCACCTCAATTAGCTGCTGACGGTTACCACAGCAGCTCAGCAACCACAAGTACTGTCCATGCCCCCTCATGGTCACCAATGGCCTTCAAAGTGTTTGTATCCTCCCTTCACATGTTGCATCATGATACCTTCTGCACCCACAGTACACTTGCATGGTAACTGGTATGCGACAAACAACTCCCCCTCCAAATGGCCGCCCCAGATACGGATCCCTAACACCATAGATCATTGGTGGCAGCATATGACAGACTGGGCTTAGAGTTGTGGTGCTCATGTTTAGTGTAAGTGTGGCGCTGAGCAGGTCCTCATTGAGGAAACTTTGCAGTGTGAACCTGCCTGCACCAACCTGGATTTTTGGTGCAAGGTAGCTTCAAGACATGGCAGTTTGTTCAGATAAATGACAGAGAAGCACTCTCCGAACTGTGATGCGACGGGTGGCCATTGGAGGGAATGCTGCAGAGTCTGTGTAGTGTGAAGATCCTTGTTAATACTTGCTGAGCTCCTTGGTTTGAGGCGACAGATGCCAGGCCTGGTTCTTGTTACTGTTAGCGAGGCCTGGAATGTTATGTCCACAATAAACCACACAGCCCGTCCAGCAGATGGATGGCAGAGTAACTTGTGTGACTTTAGTAGAATTTGAACTCAGTCTCATATGAAACCCCTCAATAGGCAGGAAGAATACTCATTCAAGTGTAATCCAGTTGCGACCCCTGATCTCTGAGCCAGCCCAAGCCCTGCACCCTGAAAATCCTCCACCCTATCTCACATCATGACAGTGGCTGACTTGCTCTTTTGCATCCTGGAGGTTAGTACTAAGAACTCACTTCCTTGTTTGTCCTTGCATTTGTGATGCCTAGCCCGCACTTCAAGGGACCAGTAGTGATTTGCAGCCATGTGACGTCCTGCCAGAGAGGTGGGAACATTATGCAAGGGGATCGATAGAGTGCCAAGTGAGCTGATGAGATTTAAATCCAGTGCATCTCCTGCCAATCAACCTTTTCTCCTTGCGATCCAGTTCTCAACAATAGAAAGGGACTGGGATGATTGCAAACAGTTTGGAGCTGGACTCAAAACCAGTTTTTAGGCCCAGGTGCTATTTTCTGGGATCAATGCAATCTGTATCTGGTACAGCGAGGTTGGAAAGTCACTCCCAAAATATATTCTTTGCATAATTCTGAAATTTACTGCAAGACTTGGATCATGAAGCACTGCTGCTTAACGTTCACTCAATCCGAGAACAAAGGAGACAGAATACAGCAATTTGCTCAGGGTGGTTGGATCTTGTTGCTATTTAAACTGTACATAGAACTAGCAGAATTTAACAACGCAACATCAAAAAGCATAAGCTGAAAGGATACATGGAAACTGATATCTGTTTAGACTGTCATTTGGATATTATATGCTCCTGCAGGCAAAAAAAAATCACTGCAGTAATGGATGTAAAGTTTCAAATAAGCTCTCTTTCTGGGTTTAAAATCTTGGAAACTGCCATCAGGACCTCTTCACTGTATAAATGTTTACCAAACTACAGGCCACAGGAGTAGATAGACATGCTTCACTTGTGACCTTTGTGTAAACCTAAGTCGAAGATAGAGTGGAGAACAGAATGCTTGAATGTTTTTTGTATCAAGCGACTGCTCGGCCCCCAGACATGAAAGGATATGACTTACTTAAAGGAATATTTATGGAAAGCAAACAGTAAAACAAAATTTATAATCATTACCATCTTCAGTATCAACACACCTGCTCTGGTCACTTTTGTTACGATTAATTTAGTCCAGATTTCCATGGCAATGCTTTGGCATTTGCCATAATGCTTCAGCTCAAATAACACCACTTGCTGAGCTGAACTGCAAACACCACACCATTCAGGACAGCAGACTCTGTGGCCCCAGTTCTGTTGGGCAGACCTAATTAATTTTCAGTACATCAGAATACGTATTGCTGACTAATTCTGGAGTCTTTTTCTTTCATTCCAATTTTTAAAATACATTTCTACGAAGTTCACATATAAATGAATGCACCTTTAAAGTGCAGCAGTGCAATTTGAATGGTGACCATCTTTTTCATGACTGGCAGTATTTTTTAATACATGTACAACTATTTTATTGCTTATTTTTCCAGTACATATCTTGCATCAAACTCAAAGATTTGGAAGCCCTCTATTCATAATTAATTTGCCATACTTCAGCATTTGACTAAATCCTCACCCATTTACCATATTCCTCAGATTGGAAGGTCTCTGTACACTGCAAATTGTATGTTCACAAAATGTCATTGTGCATTTCAGATCATAAGTCATTTTCAGTATAACAGATACTTATTTTGTGTATTGGAGAGTAAGATGGCTCCTACTGAGACCTGTCGCATGAATTAATCTCTTAATTTTGAGAAATCACTCGGTTATTCAATCAGTTTCTGCAATTGGTGATGGTTCTTTCCTATAAGAAGTTATTTTACAACAGACAACAAAATTTTTCAAATTAAAATGCGGAATGATTCTTATTACAGCTGTTAGGGTAACAATGTGCCTCATGTACATCAAATTCCATACTCCATCATCCAGTTAGCACCAGAAGGGTAAAGGATATGTGTACTACATGCTCTTTAAACAACTTCTGCAGATTGGATAGTGTCCGATAGCATCCAAAAAACAGTACAGCACAGAAACAGGCCCTTCAATACACCACCCTGGGCAGTGCTGGGGGCCCAGGTTGGCACTACCAAGGTGCCAATGCCCAAAGGCCACTCCTCCAGCACCTGACCTTCTAGGGGGGCCTTGATGGCCTCTCCTCCTTCACTCCATCTTGGTCGAACCACCAAGTGGGAAGCTATAGTAAACCCAATGGAGTGAACCACTCCTGTTAGGAGGGGGGTGACGCTACTGGATCTGAAGATTTCAGTCTTGGGCCCGCTAATAGCATTGAAATAACATGTAAATTACCTGCTGCATAATTTATCAGCACAGAGCTGACAATGCTGGAAAGTCAGTGCTGGGAGATGCGCTTAGTAAGAAGTCTGACAACACCAGGTTTAAGTCCAATCGATACCTGGTGTTGTCAGACTTCTTACTGTGTTTACCCCAGTCCAATGCCGGCATCTCCACAGATGCGCTTAGACCAGGACAACCAGCATGGATCGCCCAAATTGGGCACTGCTTGATTTTTCTGGCCTGCAGTGCTAAAAAAAATCAGTGTAGCAGGATAACAGAATCACCTCCAATAACTTTATTAAGAAATAAGATTCTGTGGCTTCACATTGCTGTGAAAGGTAGAAAAGTAAATTAGATTATGTGACATTGCATCACTTCCAGTAACAATTAGCATACTGCACAGTTGGAATTAATCCCTCAAACCACATGTCCCCCAAGTCTCTGATTCTCCCAGTTCACTTTGGAAGTGTAATCCTGCAGTTGCTCAACTTCCATGCATCTTGCATAGTAATCTACTATGCATCATATCCCTGTGTTCAAAGAGGTCTATCCCAAGATGTTCCCACAGTCTTGAAGGAAAGGAAGAAGGCATCAACAGTTCTATTGTCTCCTGATGATGAACAGTACAAGTAATACAGCCTGATATCATCTCCTCCAATGACTTTAAGAGTCCTGGCCACCAAACAGAATATCTTGTTCTACTTTGACTTTTCTAATGCCCATATCCTTGTTGCAATTATTGGAGTATATCGAGTCTCAAAATATGTACTCTCTTGTCATCATTTAATAAATCACCAACTGCACGAAGATGTCCTCTCTGTTCGTAGTAGTGCTTGAGAATGTATGGCATGTATATTGGCTATTCTCTAATACACTCTAATCAGAGCAAATTCTTCATCTGAATTTTGTGCATTTCTGAATTTATTTAGTTGCTAAGTTGTTGCTGGTGGAGCTGTAGTTGTTGTCAATGCAAAAGTTGCTTTCGCTTCATCAAGGGCTTTATCAGCTTGTTCGAGATTTGCCTGTGATATGGGACAAAGCATCTGCTGTTTTCCCATAACATGTTCTTCCTTTGCATCAAATTTGA
Source organism: Sphyrna mokarran (assembly GCA_024679065.1). Classification (NCBI taxonomy): domain Eukaryota; kingdom Metazoa; phylum Chordata; class Chondrichthyes; order Carcharhiniformes; family Carcharhinidae; genus Sphyrna; species Sphyrna mokarran. Next base: position 119,547,806 of record JAGIQG010000001.1, on the reverse strand, counting down.
TCATCTCTCATCTGAATCATTGTACTCCTGGAAGCATTTTTGCTAACTCCCTAGAATTCGAGGGTGTTTGTGGTCTGTCTTTGTCTAAAGTTTAGATCAAGGATATAATCTGCACTAAAAATAGAAACTGCTGGAAAACCTCAACAGGCCTGGCAACATGCGTAGAGAGAATATTAGCATTTCAAGTCCAATATAGCTCTTCTTCAGAAAGTTCTGATTCTGTACATAGTGCATATTGGATAAATGGGCATTGCAGTGCCATAGCTTGGCATATAAGGTATGGGGGACATAGATTGACATGTAGGGCATGGTAATACCTTTTTAAAAGGTTCTTTCATCCAGACCATGGTCCATGCGCTTTTGAGGGGTCATGAACAACAATTCATTGACAAGCTGATGAGACTTCACTGAAATTACTGTAGAATTGTGGTTGACTATCACCGTCAGGAGCCAGCCAGTCAAGAACCCAGAGTATGGGCTCACCACCTGCACCAGTGACACTCTTTGTCTCATATTAACAAAAATTGGAGGTGTTGGGAACATGGCTGGGAACTGCAGAATCAGTTTCAGAGTGCCAAATACCATTTTAAAATGACTGCAAGGTCAGCCAACTCCATGAAAATATAATCCAATGTTTCAGCATCTGACCTCTCATCAGAACATCAATGTTTCCAGTGTTTTCTGTTTTTATTTAAATTTCATAAGAATGCATTGTATGTCATTAGCTGAAGCAGTTCCTACAACAAAGGTACTGAGGCAAAAGCCTTGAAATAAATATGCATGTGATCTATGACTGCTTGGATTGTCATATAACATGACGTTATCAGTAATCCTGCATATTTATCCACTTAAAGTAAGAAGTTCTCCCCTTGAGATAGCAATGAAAGATCACTGCACTTTTCCCATTCTCACCTCTCCTAAATCTCTGCTTTCCTTTGCTCCACTAAGTTACAATTGTGCCTTTGGCTATCATTCTTTTCTTTTTTTCCTCCCCTTTCCCCTCCTTTACAAGATTTATTAAAACCATCCTTCTTGACCAAATTTTCCTTCACCTGTCTTCATATTTCCTTATATGGTTTGGAATCAAATTTTATTTTCAGAACACTCCTGTGGAGTGCCTTGGGACATTTTACTACAGCAAACATGTTGTGTGAATGCAGATTGTTGTTTGAATGGCCCAAAATGCCACGCTGTCTTTTCTTTATTGATAGTTACACAGACCATAACCAACTTATGGTAAATTTCCAACATTTTCTGTTTTTTTTGCTTATTGCTGAAAGAATGCAATCTAATTTTTCATCTTGCGCTCATCTGGGCAGTTCACAAAGAAATGCCAAATTAATGGAGAAACAACAATCAATAACAATGAGAAGAGAGTGCTGATCATTTGGCAAGTAGATCCTGATGGAGGCATCCCCATGAAGAATGAAGCATGCAGCAGTTAACTTCCTAGCACTGTTCAGATTCCAATTGACCAGATCAACTTTAATTTGTCAAGGCACTGCCTTGGGAAGTGAACCATCAGGGAATGACTCTTCCCTTGGCTTCAGTTTAGACAAAAAAGACACAACATGTTTCTTTTATCTGAAAAGGACAGGGTCCTGTGTGTGAGGCTTTTGGTATTCATAAACGAACAGTACTGCAAACCCGACTGATTTTCAGTGTAAATGGTTTACAGTGTAATTCCTAGCACAATCAGGATTGTTTAGCAAATGTTGTCAATCGCAGTAAATTGCACTGCTCCCCTATTACAATTTGGCAATTCCTTGTGAGCTATCTTGATGAATACAAGAAGAAAAATTTAGATAGCATACCCTTTTCTTTTCCAGTATTTTCTGCATAAGCAAATGACTATTTATTTCTTTGTTCCTTCATGATAAAAATGGACAAATGAATCTATTTGTACGTGAATAATACAAAATGTAACTTTGAGCTATAGACTTTTTGGTTCAGTTCTAAATCAAATTCCCCAGTCTAGAGAATCGACATTGTGACCTAATTCAATCTCCACGCTACTCCTAAACCAGCCAACTGTGAGTTGTTGTAGAACATGTTCTGAAATCACTTGCCCACTGACATGTTATCTCGCTCCCTCCTCTTCCTACATTCCACATTTTTCATTTGATATATTCATCTAAGACCCAGTCTGTCCTTTCAATGGACATAAAAAAAATTCTTGGCATTCAGAAACCAAGTTCTCTCTGGTTTCCTGATTCCTCAGCTAATGATACTATAAAACAAATTATCTGGTCACTATAACCTTGCCATTTGCAAGAAGGTACTTTGCATAGATTGACTGCCGTGTTTATACAAACATAGAAATTAAGAATAGGAGTTAGGACATTTGTCCCTCATGCCTGCTCCGCCATTTGATAAGAACATGGTTGATCTGATTGTGGTCTCTACTTTTCCGTCTACTCCCTCTGCTCTTTGACTCCTTTGTTAGTGAAAAATCTGTTTAACTCAGTCTTAAAAATCTTCAATGATCCAGCCTCCGAGGATCCCATAGATGTGCGATTATCTGAGAGAAAAAAATTCTCCTCACTACTTCTGGGCAGCATGGTGGCACAGTGGTTAGCACTGCTGCCTTACAGCGCTAGGGACCCAGATTTGATTCCCAGCTTGGGTCATTGTCGGTGTGGTGTTTGCACATTCTCCTCATGTCTGTGTGGTTTCCTTCGAGTGCTCCAGTTTTCTCCCAGAGACCAAAGATGTGCTGGTTTGGTGCATTGGCCTGAAAAATTGCCGGAGAGTAGCGACTAGGGGAATTTCACATTAACTTCATTGCAGCGCAAATGTAAGCTTTAGTTTTGATTAATAAATAATCTTTACTCTTACTTTTTAAACTATGTCCTTAGTTCTGATCTCTCCCTAATGGAAAACACTCTTGCAGCATCCACGCTTCAGAATCTTATATGTTTTGAATGTGCTGCAGTTGTGGGAGGAGCTGTATGAATGCAAGTCTTTACTTTATGCTCTGTTCGCACCATTGTTGTTAATTAAGGTGAGAATTTAATGGCAGTAATGTAGCAATAAATTATCTATGACAATACTGAAGCACTGCTCAGTTATGTACACTGCTATGTTTTCCTACAAATTTGCAGCTAGATAATGCAGAAATGAACAGGCCTATAAAAGCAATAACATAAATGATAGAATTTATACAGAAAAGACATTCAGCCCATCAAGTCTGCATGACTCTCTAACAGAGTATCTCACCTAGCCCTTTCCCCTACCCTACCCTTGTAACCCTCTACATTTCCTGTGACTAATCCATCTAACTGATACATCTTAGGACATGAAGGGGCAATTTTACACAACCAATCCACCTAATCTGCACATCTTTGGACTGGCAGATGCTTGCAGTTGTGCCAAAAGAAATATAAAAAAGCAGTCTTAACCCAAATGTGAACACAGTTGCTAACTCATACACATTTGCCATGTTGGATAAAATCACTTATCTACTGAACTAAAATTTCTTCACTGTTTCTCTCACTCCTCTCTAAAAAGTTTGATTTCAGCCACTAATCCAGTTAAATTACATCAATGAATTGGGATAGATGCTGAGGAATTTTAGGTGTAGTTTTGGATTCCGGCAAAGTGCATATTTCACCGCAAACTAGGAGCAGCAATTATAAAGATTTTAAAAGGATGGTTGTGAAACAGTCAACATATAAAACTAACTGCAGGTTTTTATCAAATGCTTCTTTCTCATTGTAAAATGTTAAGAACTGCTCTGTTTAAATACACTCTTATGCCAGTTACTCAGATTAACTTAATTGGGAATACATGCTGTATCAGCTGCATTGGGGTTTCATTGTCACCACCTATTTTCTCTCTTTTTTCAATCCAGTACTCTTCTTTTGTTTCCTGACAGTGTCCAGAACATTTAAATAATGTGCTGGGGCACAACATCTTACAATAAGATACAATAATGGACACTTTTCTATACAAACCCATGCAGTGAGCTTTTGCAGGCTGTTAAACTATGGAGACATTACAACAAAGATCAATCCTGTCATCATTCAATGTGAATGCTTTCCAGCAGGAGTTTCTGGAGAATAGGAGCAAGCACTAATATTTCCTTCCTGAACCAAAGGTGCTGAGGTTAATTGTAGCAACCTGCTTCCTGTCCGCTACAATTAGGGTCAGACCTGCGATAAAGTTGATTTGTACTTTCCAGTGCTGTAATAAATGCATGCCATTATGCATTAAGGAATTGGATAAGATGTAACAACCATTGAAACTGAAATCACAATCAATAGCTCCTGAAAAGGAATAACTGAAAGTGCATTTCCCGGTAGTACCAATGAGTAAATGTCCACCTTGTTGTCTAACGAGGGACATACACGCGATGGGTCGTGAGAGGGCTGCTCTTGGATCTTTTTCGAGAGTATCCTAGTGCTTCACGTCATTAGTGTACGTGGACCATTTGTCCTGGACCATTTAAAGGCAACACGACAGCTCAGTGACTATCGCTGTGCTGTGCAGATATATGGATTTGGGCCTGTGTCTGTGGGAGTTTGCGCATTCTCCCCGTGCTTGCGTGGGTTTTCTCCGGGTGCTCCGGTTTCCTCCCACATCCCAAAGATGTGCTCTTAGGCTAATTGGCAAAACAAATTCTCCCTAAATTGTCTCAAATTTGGTTTTCAATCCATAGATCTATAAACATGGACAGGGATCGCGGGTAGAGGCCACATCGGGGTGGTGGCGCGGGCTTGTTGGGCCGAAAGGCCTGTTTTCTGTGTTGTTTTGTTCTTTGTTCTTTGTTCTAAATATCCTGAAGCATTGTGTGGGGAGAGCACTTGTCTGATCTGTAGTACACTAACCCGAGAGTAAAATGTTCTGCTCATGATGCTGCTGTCTGAGTGAGATCTCCAGGAACATTTACCCCACAATCTGTTTCTAGGGTAACCAAAGCGCATTTGACTGGGAGTTCACACGCACTGGTGAATTGTGGGAGTTGGGGAATTCCAGGATTAAATGAGGCAATTTGAAATTTTTGAGGTGGGAAGAAGGAAGCCATCTCTATAATAGATCATCTCATTACCTCAAAGAAAGCTGCTGAAGGAGAGTAGCCAAAGATGCATGGGATTGTGGACATAGTGCCTTGGTGGGATTGTGTTTGGCACCAACTCGATGGGCTGAATGGCCTCCTTCTGCACTCTAGGATTTTATGATTCTATTGTTCTATGAAAGATGGCTCATCTTTTTCCAAATCCTCCAGGAGGATACTTTTTTGCTGGCTGGTTATGTAGTTTCTTTTATTCAATCATGGGGATGTCGGCCAACTGCTCAATCATAACAGTCAACCACAGTACTGTGGACTTTAAGTTGCTTACAGGCCAGACCAGGTAAGGACAACAGACTTCCTTAAGGGCATTAGTGAACTAGGTGGATTTCTACAGCAATTAACAATGGTTTCTTTTTTTTAGAGCAACACAGCACGGGAAACAGGCCCTTCAGCCCAACGAGCCCGCGCCGCCGTCATAACTATATAGTAACAATTCCATTTTCCTATTCTAATTTTAGGTTATTCCTAATATGGAAGAATCTCAATGTAGGGACAATTTGTTTCCCAATCAGCCTAAGAGCGAATTTTTGGGATGTGGGAAGAAACCGGAGCGCCTGGAGAAAACCCACGCAACCACGGGGAGAACGCGCAAACTCCCGCAGACACCGGCCCAATTCCAAGTGTCTGCACAGCTACAGCGATAGTCAATGAGCTGTCATGGTGCCCTTCAGATGGTCCAGATAAAGCACTCATTTACGACATGAAGCACCAGGCAACCCATGAATCAACATCCAAGAGCTGTCCTCGCACCACCTGCCGAATGCGTGCTCCTTGTTGGTCAAGTATGGACCGAATTACCTGTGGAAAAAAAGCCATAGTTAAACAGTCCTACTATATTCCTCTATCTGCATACCGCTCATGTGGCTGTCCAAGAGACCCTTAAACAGCCCTAGCGTGCCTGCTCCCACCACCTTACTCGGCAGTGCATTCCACACCCCACTACCCTTTGTGTGAAAAACTGCCCTCTAATATTCGTCTTATACATAGCCCCCCTCACTCTATGGCCATGACCCCTCGTCCTATCCGTTTCTGAAGGTGGAAAAAGTTTACCACCATTTACTCTATCTATACCCCTTATAATCTTATACACCTCTATGAGATCCCCTCTAAGCCGACATCTTTCAAGGGAAAACAACCCCAGTCTATCTAATCGTTCCTCATAAGACAGTCCTTCCATACCAGGCAGCATCATGGTAAACCTCCTCTGCACTCTCTCCAAGGACTCCACATCCTTCCGATAGTAAGGCGACCAGAACTGGACGCAGTATTCCAAGTGAGGCCTAACCAACGTTCTATCCAATTGCAACATCAAACTCCTACTCTTGTATTCTATACCCTTTTCTATGAAAGCTAACATACTATACGCCTTCTTTATCACCTTCTCCACCTGTGAGGACACCTTCAGAGAATTGTGAACCTGCACCCCCAAGTCTCTCTGCGTCTCTATGCTCCGATAGTTTTTTCTTTTATCCTATAACTCTCTTCTACATTTTTTCCCCAAAAATGACCATCACTCGCATTTATCCGGTTAAATTCCATTTGCCATCTATCTGCCCAGTCCCTACAACCTGTCTATGTCCTGTTGTATTGCCTGACACTGCTCTTCTGTACCCTCCAATCCAAGCATCTTGGTGTCATCAGCAAATTTGCTGATCTCACCACCTACCCCTACTTCCAAGTCGTTTATGTAGACCACAAATAGAAGATGACCTAGTACTGAGCCTTGTGGCACTCCACTAGTGACAGGCTTCCAGCCGGAAAAAGAGCCTTCCACTACTACCCTCTGTCTCCTCCTCCCGTGCCAGTTCTCGACCCATCTACAGACCTGGGGCCCTGTTATCCCATGCGCCTTCACCTTCTCTATCATTCTACCATGAGGAACCTTGTCAAACGCCTTACTGAAATCCACGTAGACGACATCAACAGCATGTCCTTCATCACTGTTTTTGTCACTTCTTCAAAAAATTCCACTAGATTTGTAAGACAAGACTTCCCCTTGATGAAGCCATGCTGCGTATCCCTGATCAGATCGCAGCGCTCCAGATGCTCATACATCCTGTCCCTTAGGATCCTCTCCATTAGCTTACCTATAACTGAAGTCAAGCTCACCGGCCTATAGTTCCCTGGGTGATCCCTCTGACCTTTTTTAAACAACGTCATACATTTGCTATCCCCAGGCCTCGGGACCTCACCTGTGTCAAGGAGAGACAAAGATTTGCGTCGAGCCCAGAGCTAGGTCTTTCCCCAACTCTTGGTCCTCACTTCGCCCTAAGCAGCCTGGGGTAAATGCCATCAGGCCCCTGAGCTTTATATGTCTTTAAGCTGCCTAACAGCCCCAACACCTCTTTCCTCGTAATCCTTATTTCCCTCAACCGATCCTCAACTTTGTCAACATCAGCAACAGACATCTGTCCAGTCTCCTGCGTGAATACCGACGCAAAGTATTCGTTCAGGATCTCCCCCGTTCCCTCAGGCTCTAAGCACAGATCCCCTCCTCTGTCCCTGAGAGGTCCAATCTTGCCTCTAACCATCCTTTTGCTCCTTAAATAGGAGTAAAATGCCTTAGGACTTTCCTTAATTCTACCTGCCAGAGCCACTTCGTGGCCCCTTTTTGCCTTTCTAACACCCCTTTTAAGATCCTGTCTACACTCTCTATAAGCTTCCAGCGCTGTCTCAGTCCCCAGTTGCCTAGATCTAATGTAAGCCTCTCGCTTCTTCCTGATCAAGTCCTCAATATCCCTGGTAAGCCACGGTTCTCTAATCCTACTTTTCCCATCCTTCCTCCTTGCCGGCACGTATCTTTCCTGCAGAAAATTTAGTTTTCCCTTCAAAGACTCCCACATGTACCTCGTCGACCTGCCCTCGAAAAGTTTACCCCAGTCGGTATCTTTAAGATCTTGCCTAATCTGGCTGTATCTAGCCCTCCCCCAGTTAAATACCTTCCCTTTTGGGCAGGTCTCGTCCTTTTCCATTAATATCCTAAGGCAGACAGAGTTGTGATCACTATTTGACACATGCTCTCCTACCTTGACGTCAACCACCTGCCCTGGCTCATTCCCCAGAACCAAATCCAGTATAGCCCCCTCTCTAGTCGGGCCATACACATACTGCTCCAAGGACCCTTCCAAAACACAATGTACAAATTCCTCCCTGTCCACTCCTACAGCTCTGGGCACTCTCCAATCTACTCCAGGGAAATTGAAATCTCCCACTACTACTACCCTATTTTTCCTACACTTATCTAAAATGTCCCTGCATATCCTTTCTTCCACGGCCCGCGGGCTGTTGGGCGGTCTGTAGTAAACACCCAACAGAGTAACCACTCCCTTCCTATTCCTCAACTCCCCCCATAGAGACTCAATTCCTAAATCATCCATACCTCCCTCCCTCTGCACTGCTATGACGTTGTCCTTAACTAATAAAGCCACTCCCCCGCCTCTCTTCACACCAACTCTGTCACACCTAAAACACTTATACCCTGGAATATTCAATTGCCATTCTTGCCCCTCCTTCAACCACGTCTCGGTCACCGCCACCACGTCTAAACTCCTCGTGAACATTATTGCCTTCAGTTCATCTGTTTTGCCAGTCACACTCCTCGCATTAAAACACATGCACTGAAGACCCTCAGCTCTCGGATATTCCTTTCTCCCTTCTGGTGTTACCCTATCATCCCTCTCTCTCCCACTCCCAGTTCCCTCTCTCTCCCCACCCTCCCTCCCTATTAGTTTAAACACTTCTGAAACACTCCAGCTAACCTCCCAGCTAAAATATGTGTACCCATCCCAGTCAACTGCTCCCTATCCCTCTTGAATAGATGACCCTCCCTCCTGAAGACTTCCCAATGATCAATGAATATGAAGCCTTCTGACCTACACCAATCCCTCATCCATGCATTTAGTTGTAGTGTCTCATTTGTTTTTACCCAATCGGTCCCGGGCATAGGCAGCAGCCCAGAGAACGCCACGCTGGAGGCCCTACCTTTCAGTTGAGCCCCCAACTCCCTAAACTGCCTACGTATGTCCCCCCCCACGCTTTCTTCCTACATCTTTCTGTCCTACGTGAACTATTACATTTGCCTTAGACCCTTCTCCCTTCAAAATTCCCTCTACCCTCTCTGAAACATCCTGGACCCCTGCTCCAGGGAGGCAGACTACCATCCTGGAGTCTCATGGTCATCATTAGATTTTTTAATTCCAGATTTTTTTTATTGAATTTAAATTTCACCATCTGCCTTGGTGGAATTTGAACCCCAGTCCCCAGAGCATTACCCTGAGTCTCTGAATTACTGTTCCAGTGACAATACCATTACGCCACTGCTTCCTTCTAGCGTGCAGTACAACTATCATACATAATTCTTGAAACTGTGGTTGCATTATGTTGCATAATGATCTTAGACTTATTCAAATATCCAGCAGTGTTCAAAATGCCAAAGGTGTCCTCTCCTCTAGTAGACGTATGCACCTCACAATATCTGTTTTCAGCTGGAGCTCTCGATATCATGATGAATGTGATATCAAACCAAAGGTAATCTAAGCCATAACCACATAGAACAAAATTGATTATCAAGAAGCTATCCAGAAATTTACCGGCATGATGGACCTTTTAAAATAAAACTAACACAACAGTTGTTGATCAAGCGATCTGGTGATGATGTTTGCTGGAATGTGATAGTCGTGACTTACAGATAAAGCTGGAGGCAATATTATTAGCAAACTCTATCTTTTATTTAACATGGTGCTAACTATTTACAAGGTAGTGTCTACATGATGCACTTCATGGAACTTCCTCTCTATTATCTGTTGTTATCTGATGTTACTTCACTGATGAATTAGGCTGTACGTTTACATATTCAATATAAACCCTGTATGCCACATTTCCCCCTAAATCTCTGATTCAAATGCTATTTATGTTGTCGTATATCTCCGCCTGTTTTCATCCATTCTGTGGAGTTCCCAAGGTCTGGATGGTGTTTGCTCTTGGTTGTAATTCTTTGTTTGATGTTCATGATACCCATCCTTTCTGTTCTTCAAATTTCATTCAAGTTCAAGAATTTCATTGCCCTTTTCATGCCAAAGTTCATGAGGATTGATTTTTAATTCTGTGTGCAACTAAATATTCTGAATCATTTTCCTGTTCAAGGTGTTTTACGGAACACGTAGTCAAAACTGCTGATGCAAGAAGATCAATAAGTTCTAACTGAAGATTTATGCTTGTTGAGTTTTCATTTACAATTTGTCAGTTAGATCTTTCAAATGCTCATTCAAAGAAGTGACTGACACTTTTGTTCACCTCAGATATTGTTTTTCATTAGCAGAGCCTAATTCCTAAACAATCTTTGATATTCTTGCATTTCTAATACTTATTTTTCTTGGTCCTAGGCTAATTATTTTCCTCGTTTAATTTCACTGTCTGTTCCAGGAAAATCTTCTATCTGCTTTCCTCTAGGTTTTCCAATTCATCAATGAGCGGTCTTCATTGTGAATAACAGACAAGGTTTCTGTGGTTTCTCTTTTATGTTGGAGATTGGTAGTCAACTGTACCTTGACTCTCAGCTGAATGCCTCCTGGAGTATGGAATCTTATGATTGATGCATGAATGGAATAGCACTGGTTTTAACCATTTCTCCGTATCTAACAGAATTGAAATTCCTGCTTCAGTGTCTAACTTGAAATTTGTTTTATCTATTGATCATATTATCTTCCAATAATTTCCATTTTATTCTGTGCTTTCTCCTAAGAATGGTACTTGTGGTTCATTTCCTTCTTCAATTTCTTGAATGTCTTCAATTTCTTGGATCATATATGATCTTGGCTATTTCTTCGCTAATTGTTTGGTTAAAAGCTGTTTGCTGTGAAAAACTGATTAAAGATGGTCTTTCTTCTTGCAGGAATGGCATCGATCTTTTATTGGCGGGCATTCTGTAAAGTACCTGGATGTGTACTTGGCATGCCATAACATTCAAGGCTATGGTCCAAATGCTGGCAAGTGGAATTAGGGGGGCAGGTCAGGGCATTTCATGCTTTGGTGCAGACTTGATGGACTGAAGGGGTTCTTTTGTACTGTAACAATCTGTGATTCTATGATTCTTTGACCAATGCAGCCTTTTCCTGCCACAACAAGAATACTGAAGAATGCTGGTTACTGTGACCTTTGGTGATTGGTATGCTGCAGTTGTTTCATCCTACAAACTGATCTCTTAACAGTCTGTTTTCACAATGAAATTTATTTTTTGCCTTGAATAAAGCTTTTGTTTTGCTTTCTCTCTCTTGCTTGTCTTGCTGGCTGTATTACTTTTGACAGAACCAAGTCTTCCCACAACATTAAAAAAATTGGAAAAAATGTCTCCTTTTAGGCTCTTATAACAATGTAATCTCCAATTAGTTCACCCATATTCACAATTTTTTGCTAATCAATGTAGCTCATTAATAAAGAAATCTATGCTCTTTCCCAGTCTTTGAGTGCACCTATGAAGTTTTACCTACTCTATAATGGGGTTTTTAAGAAGACTAAAATCAGTATTGAAGAGTTTAATGACTTCTTTATACAATTCCTTGTCTTTGTTTATGCTCAGTCTGACTAGAATGTTACCTGCCCTACTCCCAGTGGCATATAGCAAGGTATCACCTGCTGTTTGCTAATCTTTTCTGTCAGTCCTGATACTGTTCTGTAGCTGGTGAACTTGCAATGCCAGTATTCCAATTCTCGGCTTAATCTAGGTCTTCCATGTGATAGAGACTTTCCATGTCTTCCCTTTACTTTGCTTCTTCTGCAGTATGATTGAGGATTTCCCACATTGTTCTTTTCCAGCAGTTGATTCCCTCACTACTCCCATCAGTCACTTGGCTCTTCACTTGTTGCTCCTTCTGTTATGTTTAATGCACAGTGTCCTACTGGTTAACAATGCTGTCTCACAGAACTAAGGACCTGGGTGGATTCTCAGCTTGGGTCACTAGATGTGCGGAGTTTGCACACTCCCCCCATGTCTATGAGCATTTCCTCTGGGTGCTTCGGTTTCCTCTCACAATCCGAAAAATATGCTGGTTGGGTACATTGGCCATGCTAAATTCTCCATTAGTATACTCGAACAGATGCCACCAGAGTGTGGTGACTAGGGGATTTTCACAGTAGCTTCATTGCAGTGTTAATGTATCACTAATATATAAAAATAACCATTGTCATCATCTGTTATTGTTGTTTTTGTTCAGGTATGACTTACAGATGATGCTGGCAATGATGCTATTAGCAAACTCTAGCTTTTGTTAAATATTTTGATAACTGTTTAGGAGGTAGTCTCTACGCAATGCTCTACCTGGAACTATCACTCTCCATGCTCTGTTATTGTGTGATATCATGTCATTGATCAAGTAGATTATAGATTTACATATTCAATATTAAACCTTTGTCTGAGGTATATAGCCCTTGCCATCTGTTAAAAATCCTGTCATTCTGTGCTCTTATGCTACTGGCTAAACTCAGTAGCAAAGAAGAACAAATTGCTTATTCACAAAAACATGGCATGTATTAATTGCTACATTAATATATGTAATGTTGATTGGTTTGTGTTGTTGATATTCCCAGTGGGAGCATAAAACTGCCTCTGATGCAGCCTAACATTCTACCTATCTCTCCATTACTTCAAAAATAATACAAATAAAAACTGATTCCTTGATAGAAACACGTTGTTCCCACACAGCAAAAATAACAGAGTTTCAACAATTATTGTAGCTAAATAAGTCAAGAGGAAAGAACAAAATACACCCCACAAAATTGTCCTACTGATGTTCGCACAGTAACGTTTAATTTAGGTGTACATGGGGAATATGGAACTCAACACAAATGGATCAGCCATGACCTTGAATGGTGGAACAAGCTCAATGGACTCAATGGCTAAATTTTGCTAATTTTCGGAATCATAATAATCTTTAAAATCATTTCCACAGCTCAAGGACCAGAAACCCTAAATGTGCTTTTATTAGGAATGCGTAGATGAATCAGCAATGTTGCCACAGCAACACATGGCTAGTTAAATGGGAATATTGCTAACTGAATCATAGTCAAAGAATCATAGAATCCCTGCAGTACAGAAGGAGGCCTTTCAGCCTATCGAGTCTACACCGACCACAATGCCATCCAAGGCCTATTCCTGTAACTCCATACATTTACCTTGCTAATCCTGCTGACACTAGGGTCATTTAGCATGGCCAAACCATCTAATCTGCACATCTTTGGACTGTGGGAGGAAACTGGAGCGTCCGGGGGAAATCCATGTAGACCCGGGGAGAACATGCAAACTCCACACAGTGATCTGGGGCTAGAATCGAACCCAAGTCCCAAACACTGTGAGACCATAAGACATAGGAGCAGAATTAGGCCACTCAGCCTATCGAGTCTTCCATTTCATCCCTGCTTTAAAAGATTGTCTCTTTAGCCTGAGGTTGTGTCCTCTGGTTCTAGTTTTTCCTACTAATGTAAACATCATCTCTATGTACACTCTATCCAGGCCTTGCAGTATCTTGTAAGTTTTAATAAGATCCCCCCTCTTACTTCTAAACTCCAATGAGTACAGACTCAGAGTCTTCATCTATTCCTCATACAACAAGCTTTTCATTCCAGGGGTAATTCTTGTGAACCTCATCTGGATCTTTTTCAAGGCCAGCACATCCTTCCTTAGTGCAAAACTGCACACAATATGCCAAATGGGGACTGACCTGCTTTTGTATTGTAGTTCTCTCAACATGAATGCCCACATTGCATTTGATTTCCTAACTACTGACTGAACCTGCATGTTAACCTTAAGAGCATCTTGAACAATGACTCATAAGTCATTGTGTTTCTGATTTCCTAAGCATTTTCCCATTTAGAAAATAGTCTATATCTCCATTCCTTCTTCCAAAGTGCCTAACCTCACACTTTTTCACATTGTATTCTATTTGCACTTCTTTGCCCATATTCCTAACCTATCCAAATCCTTCTGCAGCCTCACTGCTTCCTCAATATTACCTGGCTCTCTACATATCATTGTATCATCTGAAAACTTAACAACAGTGCTTTCAGTTCCTTCCTCCAAATCCTTAATGTATATTGTGAAAAGTTGTTGTCCCAGCAGTGAGCCCAACGCGCATCACTAGTCACCGACTCCATCCTGAAAAAGACACTTTTATCTCTGTTCTCTGTCTTCTGCCAGTTACAATAAGAAATTTTACAACACCAGGTTAAAGTCCAACAGGTTTATTTGGTAGCAAACGCCACCAGCTTTCGAAGCACTTGCGGCCCCTTCATCAGGTGAGTGGGATTTCTATTCACAAACAGGGCATATAAAGACACAAACTCAATTTACAAAATAATGACTGGAAAGCGATTTCTTTACAGGTAACCAAGTTTTAAAGGTACAGACATTGTGAGTGGAGAGGGCATTAAGCACAGGTTAAAGAGATGTGTATTATCTCCAGATGGGACAGTTGGTGAGATTTCGCAATTCCTAACAAGTTGTGAGGGTTACAGATAGTGTGACATGAGCCCAAGGTCCTGGCTGAGACCATCCTTGTGTGTGGAACTTGGCTATCAGACAATATACATCTCTTTAACCTGTGCTTAACGCTGTCTCCACTTACATTTTCTGTACTTGAAGCCTTGATTACCCTGTAAAGGTTCACATGCCAACCATTATTTTGTAAATTGAGTTTGTGTCTTTATATACCCAGTTTGTGAATAGAACTCACACTCACCTGATGAAGGAGCAGCAAGCGCTCTAAAAGCTAGTGGCTTTTGTTACAAATAAACCTGTTGGACTTTAAATTGGTGTTGTGAGACTTCTTACTGTGATTATCTCAGTCCTCCAATCATTTCTACCAGTCAGTCAATCCTCTGTCCATGCCAGGATCGAACCTTTAACACTATGGATACTTAGCTTATTTAACAGTCTCCCATGCGGTACCTTGTCAAAGGCCTTCTGTAAGTCTAAATAAATCACATCCACTGGTTCTCCTTTATCTAATTTCTTTGTTATCTCCTCAAAGAACTCTTAACAGATTTTTCAGACATGACCTTCCCTTGATAAAGCCATGCTGACTCAGTCCTGCTTTATCATGTACTTCCCAGTACTCTGTGATCATACCTTTAATAATGGACTCTAAAATCTTGCCAATGACCAAAATCAGTTTATAATTTCCCATCTGCAGTCGCCCTCCCTTCTTAAGCAGCAATGTTACATTAGCTATTTTCCAGTCCTTTGGTACCCTTTGGTCCCTGCCTCCTATGGTTCCTGAAAGATCACCACCACTGCTTGCACAATTTCCTCATTTATCTCTTTTAGAACCGCGGGGTGTATTCCATCTGGCCCAGGTGATTTGCTCACCCTCAGATCTTTCAGTTTCCCCAGGACCTTCTCCTTAGTGATGGGCACCACACTCACCTTGCTCCATGATTCTCCTGGAGCTCTGGCATCCCACTGGTATCTTCCACCATGAAAACTGATGCGAAGTAACTATTCAATTCCTCTGCCATTGCTTTGTTTCCTCTTATTATGTCTCCACCATCATTTTCGAGTGGTCCTATGGCTATTTTGCCTCTCTTTCACCTTCCATATATTGGAAAAAATTCTTCCTATCTTCTTTTATATTACGAGCTAGCTTATGCCCATATTTCATCTTCTCTCCCCTTATTGCTTTTTTAGTTGTTCTCTGCTCACTTTTAAATTCCTCCCAATTCTCTCATTTCCCACTAATCCTTGTCACATAGTATGCTTTTTCTTTTGCTTTTATGCTCTCCTTGATCTCCCTCATCAGCCATGGATGTCTTGTCCTTCCCTTAACATGTTTCTTCCTCCTTGGGATGAATTTCTGTTGTGCTTCCCGAAAACCTCCCAAAAACTCCCATCATTGCTGTTTCAGTTTCTTCCCTGCTAG
Organism: Sphyrna mokarran; assembly: GCA_024679065.1. Classification (NCBI taxonomy): domain Eukaryota; kingdom Metazoa; phylum Chordata; class Chondrichthyes; order Carcharhiniformes; family Carcharhinidae; genus Sphyrna; species Sphyrna mokarran. The sequence continues at coordinate 119,531,825 of JAGIQG010000001.1, read as the reverse complement.
GCCCCTTTTCATTGTAATACCATTAGATCTGATTCCAACCTCTCCCTCTCAAACTGCAGGGTAAATTCCATCATACTATGGTCACTGTTCCCTAAGGTTCCTTCACTTCAAGTTCCCCACAAGACCAAATCCAGAATTGCCTTTTTCCTAGTAGGCTGTGTCACAAACTGCTCCAATAAAGCATGTCTTAGACATTCCACAAATTCCTTTTTTTGGAATCCACTACCTACCTGATTTTCCCAGTTCATCTATGTTTTGAAGTCCCCAGTAATTATTGTAATAGTGCCTTTTTTATATGTCTTTTCTATCTCTTGATTTATTTTCTGTCCTATATTCTAATTACTGCTAGGGGGTCTGTTTCCCATCAGGGTCTTTTTGCCTTTGCAATTCCTCAATTCTACCCACAGATATTCTATGCCTTCTGATCCTATATCACGTCTTGCTATCACTTTAACTTCATTCATTACTAACAAAGCAACCCCGTCCCCATCTGCCTATTCTTCTGATAGGACGCATATCCTTGGATATTTAAATCTCAGTCCTGATCCCCTTTCAGCATCATCTCAGTGATTCCCACAACATCATACTGGCCAATTTCAATGTGCGCAACAAGCTCAGTTACCTTTTTCCATCAGTCCTGCATTGACCACCTCCATTCTCATACTTGTCATCTTTTGTGCTCTGTTTAAGGTTAGATTACTGCTACCTTCTATACTTTCTGTTCTATTACATGGCATGAAACTTTACTAACCTTTCCTGAGCCCTCAGCTCCATTAACCTGCACTTCTATCCTCTCCTGTAACTTTGATTTTCTAATTCTCCATACAGCTGAATCCTCCCCCCACTACTTAATTTAAAGTCCTATCTACAGCCTAATTATATGATTCGCCAGGACTCTGGTCCCAGTGTAATTCAGTTGAAGACCATCCCATCAGAACAGGTCCTCTCTTCCCCAATATTGGTGCCAATGTCTCATGAAATCCATCCTGCCCACACCAATATTTGAGTCACACATTTATCTCCTTAATTTTATTGACCCTGTGCCAATTAGCTGTTGGAGCATCTAGAAATTATTACCTTTTTGGTTCTGCTTTCTAATTTAGCTCTAGCTGTTCACACTCCCCGAACAGGACCATTGTTCCTGTTCTACTTATATCATTGATACCTACGTGGACCATGACAACCGACTCTTTACCCTCCAACTCCAAGTCCCTCTACAGCCTAGATGAGATATCCCACATCTGAGCACTAGGCAAGCAACATAACCTTTTGGATTCTCGATCCTGATCACAGAGAATAGTATCAATGCCCCTAACTATACTACACTGTGAGGTAGCAGTGCCAACCATGACTGTTTGGTCATTAAGATTACAATTGCAAACCCAAGTGCCAAAATAATATGCCCTGTAACTGTTCAAGTTACTTTTTTCTTTCTTATAAAGCTCAAATTAACACATACACAATCCAGTAATGTTCAACTAATGATGACAAAGGTGATATCTGTAGACTGTATCAAAAACCTTCCCGATGAATTAGATGTCATGCATTAATGTTAGTAGACATTAAAAGAAATGGCGTATTTGCATTAATGCTGTTTTTCACGTCCAGCTCTGTCTCTGTAAATGTGAGCAGATGGATAAAACAGCTACCGGAGTTGAACTTCCATGAAGTTCCTGTGATCATGAACAGTACATTGCTGGAAGATCAATGGAAACTCTGGAGGGACAATATAAACACCATTTATTTCAGTTGGGAGTTTTTCACCTCTTTATATTGTCGACTATTAATGATTTTTGGTGATTTTAATGGACCAGGGATACACATACAAGATCACTTTGCCAAGTACTTTAATGGAGGCTTGAGCACATTTATAAAGAAGTAGGCCTCCATTACAATAAAAAGTAAAGGAATGTCATGTGAATATTACACAGTCATCTGGTAACGTTGTTTACATGATGGTAACCTTCAAAAAAAAATTGGATGTAGACCTGAAAAGAAAATATTTGCAGAAACATGAGGAAAGATGGGGGATTAAGACTAATTGGATTACTGTTTTGAAGTGCCAGCAAAGACAGAATAGGCCAAACGGGTTGTTTGATTTAATTTTTAATTTTTATTTGTTATTGTCACTTGTATTTGTTTACAGTGAAAAGTATTATTTCTTGAATGCTATACAAGTAAAACATACAATTCATAGAGTACATAGGGAAGAAGGATGCACAATGTTATGTTGTAGTCATAGCTGGGGTGTAGTGAAAGATCAATTTAATATGAGGCAAGGCCATTCATAAGTCTGATGGCAGCAAGGAAAAAGCTGTTCTTGAGTCAGATGGTACGTGATTTCAGACTTTTGTATTTTTTTTCCTGATTGAAGGTGGAAGAGAGCGGCTCTGATTTTACCAGCACGCCCACCACTAAATTGGGGCAGGCGAGGCTCAAAGAACAGCATTCCTCATTGGCCTTGGGCGCAATCTTACAAGCCTCGAGTGGACGTGACAGTAAAATTCCAGCCAATATGTTTGGGAAGCATGGGAGTCCTTGATTACGCTGGCTGCTTTTCAGAGGTTGCAGTAAGTGTAGAAGAAGTCAATGGATGGGAGGTTGATTTCCATGATGGACAGGGCAATATTCATAACCCTTTGTGGTTTCTTGTGTCTTGGTTGGAGCATGAGCCTGTGCTGTAAGATGTTAATCTATAATTACACAGAAGAAGGACAAGGAAATGTGCAATATAGATTCACCAGAACAGAAACTATTGTTATGGCAAGGGGTTTCTGAAAGCAGAAATATTTCCCCTGTATCAACCAAAACTTGGAGATTTAATTGAGATCTTGAAAATTGTGAAGACTTTTGTCAGGGCAAATATATGGAAAAAGTATATTTCTTTGTCAGGGTAAGGGGGCTGAAAAGTAAAACTGTCATATAGATTGAGAAGATAGGAAATATATTTTGTTCAATACCTTGCATGTATAGAGCAGCTTTAACATATTAAAATGTCCTACAGTTCTACGCAGGGCAGAATTTTACTGGCACATCTGCCCAAGTTTCGCATGATCTCATCCAAGGCCAACACGGAATGCCTTTCTCAAGCCCAGTCCGGAATTGGGTCTGGCATACTGGTAAAATTCTGGCCTGTGACTTTACCAAATTAAATTTTACACCAAACCAGGAGGTAGCACAGTGGTTAACACTGCTGTCTCACAGTAACATGGGCCTGGGTTCAATTCCTAGCTCAGCTCACTGTCTGTGTGGAGTTTGCACATTTTCCCCATATCTTTGTGGGTTTCCTCTGGGTGCTCCAGTTTCCTCCCACATTCCAAAGGTATGCAGGTTAGTGGATTGGCCATGCTAAATTGCCCCTAAGTGTGTGGGGTCTAGCCAGGATAAATACATTGGGTTATGGGGTTTTGGGTTTAGAGCCTTTGTGATCAGTGCAGACTTAATGAGCTGAATGGCCTCCTTCTGCACTGTAGGGATTCTATGATTCTATGTATGGATGGCAAAAGCTTAATCAAAAGTGGTAACTTTTTGATGGAGGAAAGATAAATGGAGACACTTGAAAGGAATTCCAATGCTTTGAACTGAAGCAGCTGAAAGCACACCACAAATGGTGGAGCTTGGCAAAATCCAGGATTTGCAAGACACAAGAATTTGCAGAGCTCAAAAATCTTAGAGGGTTATATAGCTGGAGAGATTTAATAGATTGGAAGCAGCAGGCCATGGAGAGATTTGAAAGCAAGGATTACATTTTCAAATAATCATATAATCAAGTTGAAACATAGAATGCAATTACCACAGGAAGTGGGTTGGGGATCGGGGGGGAGTCAGTTGGTTGGATGGCTAATGTGTTGCCCAGAGTATAGCCAATGGCACAGGGTTCAATCACCATTTCAGCCAAGGTAGACTATACTTGGGACCTGTCTCCTCACCCTGCCCTTTAGTAAAGTCACACCATAAGCTATGATTTGACAACCATCAAATTATCAAGAATACTACTCTGAGGAAAGGAGATACCAGTTTTAATGATTTACACCTGAAATGTTCATTTCTTTGTCAAAGCTTTTTTTTTGTATTTTCTATTTTAGTTTAGATTTTCAGTACTTCTTTGTTTTTTTCTAATCTTTGTGTAATGGCAGTAATAGTGTTTAATAAATACTCGGCATGGACCAGTGTGAATGAAGGTGCTATCTCCATGCTGCAGATTCTATCATTCTATAGATGTCTTCATATGTGAAATGGCCACAATCCACACCTCGCTTTAATGGCTGTGAAATATTTAGCTGACTGTGTGTGTATGTGTGTGTGTGTGTGTGTGTGTGTGAACAGAATGCTTTCTTTACAAATTCTTTCTCTACGCAACTCACTGATAGACTTATTTTCTGGTATGACAGTTTTATTCCATTTTTTAAAATTTGATTTAATAATTCAATATTGTCATGCTTATTTTTTCACTGTTGTGTTAACAAAGATCAGGAGAGGAGCAAGCTTCTGATCATAATGTCCAGTATGTGATCACCCCAGAAGTGTATCACACTGGAAGCTGGGGCCTATGAGGTGTGCACATTTCTCAGCCTTATCAAATAATTTGCCCGAAACCTCTTGGAACTCCATTGCAAGGAGATGTCCACAACTGAATGCTGCAGACTGGCACAGTGTAAGATCCAGGACTATGTACTGAGGGATATACTAAAGTCTCAAATCTCATTGAGGAAAAACCACTGTTGAAGGCCCTCCCACATATAGAACACATAAGAGCTGGAATTCATACAAATCCCTTCAGGCTACGTATTTGAATGAAACTTCTCTTGCGAGTATATCTTCCTCCCACTACTTTTACATGTATGCTGCAATGATAGAAATTAAACCAAATTTCACTTCACACAATGTCAAATTTGAACTGTTCTGTAATATACTTTTATAAATTTTATGATGTATGTAATTTTTTTTAAAAAAAAGTATCTCCACACTGTTATAAGCCCCTGCTTGAAATTAGTCAGAAAGTGGATGGAACTTGCACTGTAGCTTTAGTTTCAGCCAGGTGTTCGAGATGTGAAGCTCAAAAACTATTTTTTTTCAGTGTAGTTTCATTTCTACAAATCCAAGAGGAGTGTTTTTCCAGACTCCACAAAAATACACACTGAGACCATGAAAGGTACTATAAAAATTGCAAGCCTTTCTTTTTGATATAATGAATAGTTATTGTGCAGTTTTTTGGACAGTGACACAGAGTAAGACAGACCAAAGATTTTTTTTAAGAGCAATATAATTTCAACATCTGAAAAACTAGTGATTTGGAATAGTAAGCTCGGATTTACTTTGCATCCACAGTCAAGGCACGTAAATATCTTTGAAAATGATTAGGTACTCAATGCACCACTTTAACTTTGAATAAGATAACAGACTACCCTTTCAACTTTGCAAAAATTGAAATTCCGTGAGCAGTCAGAGGCAGTATATATTCAATGTCCACTCTCACATCATTGGAAATGCTTTGGAGATTGAACAGTTTAGGTATATTAGAACATTTAGCATACTAACTTCAGATGTACAATAATTTTGTGCCTGATATTTCTTGCATGCAAACACATGTTCTGTCCAAAGTTACAAGCACTGTATTTTGGAGCTTGCTGTAGGCTCACGCATGCTTACTCGGTGAAATCAATTGCATTTCACTAAGAAATGTTATTCATAAAATCCTGTCTCTCTAGAGGTCTGTTCTAACATCTCTACAGGGTTATAACTCATTCAGCCAGATAGGAGGCACTTTAACTGATGACAGAAGCAAAAGATTTTACTGGCAATGTGACAGACATTTCCCAGAGCAGACTGATAGCACTTATATTTTTAAGTAACTTTGGAGCTTGAATCCAAGTTTCCCTCCCCATGCACTTCCCCAACCCCGACTGAAAAAACAGACTACAGCAACATCCTTTATCTTTGGCTTTCCTGCAATATGTTAGGATTACTGTTTACATTAGGGGCTGAAGAGCCCAAAAGCAGCCTGGCAGGAGAGAGCCCTTCTGGCATAACTGGAAGATCTCAAGGGGTCACCCGAGTGTGAAGGCAACATTACGATGTGCCAGGAATACACATTATTATCAGAGACACAGACAGAGTCTGTGAAAGACTGTAGAGTCAAATGACCATTTGTACAGTGTCTGGTCACGCCTATGTGCTCTTGTTACAACAAGCGCCAGACAATCTTTCTTTTAGATTATGGATAAAGTGTAACAAAACTTGGTTAAATTTGTTAGTGTTTACTACATTTGTACCCCCTCCACGAATTTTGACCTCTTTCATTCATCAAGAATTCTCAAACATAAGTGTGAGAGAATGAGCAGATTGTTCTAGCAACTTAAAGAACTCTGCTTTCAATATATTATTTTAGCTGATATATATGTCCTTCTAATTTGCATGGTATGGCTCATGTTAGACATGAACACCACTGGTATCAGTATTAGCAGCAGTATTACACTCCTGAGGCTGTGAGATTGAGTTCTGTAGCATGGCTGGTGTCAGTACTGCAAAAGCACCAAGGTGAAAATAATGTTACGTAGCAGGCCTCCGCTTACTTCCACCACAGCCCACAAGCGCAGCCTGACTATGCACAGGCGGCATGTAGTGTGAATGGATCAAAATATCTAACAGGCTTTAACATTAGTTTGAAACTATTTAACCTGCAGGTGAGCTACTTTTGACTTTCTATCACTGGTATAGAGTTTTGTGGAAGTGACGTGTTCAGTGCTTTTAGAGGAATTTTGTAAAACTTCTGGATTTTCATGGGAATATACTGGATCCTAACAAGGAAACTGGAGAAGTTTTTTGGGCTGTCTGGAGAAAGCTTGCCTCAGGATTAGGGATTATTGATCCAATCCCTCTTGGACTGCCCATAACTAGGAAATGGAGCACAGAAAGCTGAGAAGGGAAGCTGTCCACAGAGGGCGGAGGATTGAGGGCTCGGTAGAATTCCCCAGCCACCGCCGGTGTTTAGGGAACATTTGTTCCACAACCAACTCGACCAGGAGCAACGTCTGACGGGCCTTGTATTTCAGAAAGGAGATGGTTACAAGATTATGAGAGACATGGACAGAGTGGATAGCCAGAAGTTTCTTTCCCAGGATAGAAGAGTCAATTACTATGGGGGCACAGGTTTAAGGTGCGAGGGATAAGGTTTAAAGGAGATGTACGAGGCAAGTTTTTTTACACAGAGGGTAGTGGATGCAGACGAGGTAGTGGAAGCAGATATGATAGTGATTTTTAAGAGGCATCTTGGCAAATACGTGAATAAAATGGGAATAGAGGGATATGGTCCCTGGAAGGGTAGAGAGTTTTAGTTCAGATGGGCAGCGTGGTCAGTGCAGGCTTGGAAGGCCGAAGGGCCTGTTCCTGTGCTGTAATTTTCATTGTTCTTTGCCTTTACTGCACCACCTCCTACAAGTAGACCTGCAGCCACACAGCAAGATGATGCTGGTGATGGCAGCAACCATCAACGTCCTCATTGCATTAACTTTCTAAGTCACTACATGCACCCAAATGAGACCAGATGATATCAGCAACATCTCACAGTTTTCTATTTGTTGTTCCATAAAAGAGATTCTTAGAGAAGAATTTCCATTGTCTTCATAATGGCCAGAGAGAAATTTGAGGAGACAGCATGCAAATTTGCCAGTGATAGAACTGCCAGTAGTGCATAGTGCAAATGGCTGCACACATGTAGCCCTATGGGCTCCCCACGTTAACAAAGAGATCTTTCCTGACAGCAAGGGCTTCCACTCTGTCACTTCAAGATTGTAACAGGATTCTTCAGCAAATCCTACAACTGCCAACCAAAGGTTTTGGATGTTTTATCAGAAAGACTGTTCTTTGGAGCCAAGAAGAACAAGAGCGCTCTCCCCGATTTCCATTTGAGCCACAAATGACCTGCTCAAATCCCTTGTCTTTTTGAGCTAACCAGAGAACTACTGCCAATGAGGCAATTTTTGGTCATCTGTCAGATTCTAGTAGCTCCACAGCACCAAACTATTGAATAATTAACCTAATATTCACCCTTGTACCAATGGGATCAAAGCCAACTCAATCCTTACCTGTGCTGTCAGCATCAAGTCGAACAGATTCTGTGTCAGTAGCTGACTAGCTTCAGACAGAATGGAAAAATGTTGTTGAAACTTTTGCTACTGTGATCTTCAGCACTACGATCCTTGACATTGTCATTGCCAAGAACTATGCCTTTAATGGTACTAAATTATTCGTGATGTGGAAATGCTGGATGGATCACCCACAGCCCTGTGTAATAGAGAATTCCAAATGTTCACAATGACTGATAGTTTAAATAACATTGATCCATCTAATATGTATTGTTTATTTTTATTCATTCATGGGACATGGACATTACTGCCTGGCCAGCATTAATTGCCCATTCCTAATTGCCCCTGGAGGGCTGTTGAGTCAACCACATTGTCTCTGGAGTCACATGTAGGTCTGGCCATGTAAGGACATCAGATTTCCTTGCCTAAAGGACGTTAGTGAACCAGATGGGTATTTCTAACAATCGACAATGGTTTCATGGTCATCAGTAGATTTTTTTTTTATTGAATTCAAATTCCAATGGTGGGATTCGAACCACGGTCCCCTGAACATTAGCTGAGTTTTTGGATTAATTGTCTAACGATAATACCACTAGTCCATCACTTTTGTGGTGTACAAGGTGTTAATCAAACTTCATCTAAAATGCTGTGTGCCATTCTGTGCTCCTTATTTCCCTTACACAAATGGTAATGATAATTCAGGGTAATTGAAATTTAAATTCTCACAGAGGGACAATATTATGTTTGAAATCTTATGTTTTAAAAAATAGAAGCTTTTGAGGAAATCTAAATTTTCAAGAAAATCAACAAAATTGGTCCAAGAAAACTGTTCACTATGTTGAAAGAATGTAACATGTAGCTTGCACCATTGTGGGCACATCGTTTTGGTATCTGCCTACCCCATACAACCAGCAAATCAGGATTTTTTATTTATTTATTCATAGGATGTGGGAATTACCATGAAAATGATGCCACTTTTGTAATTTGGGCTTGATTTTCTTGTTCATGATCATGGGCAGATGGAGGTCTCCAAAGCCACAGCAATGTGGTTGACTCTCAATTGTCCTTGGGCAACTAGGGATGAGCAATAAATGCTGGCCAGCCAGCAATGTTGGCAACACAAATGAAAAAAGCACAGGCAGACTGAACAAGAATGGCAATCAGGCAATGGTTGAGATTGAGATGGGTGGAATTGATTGGCTGGGAAGGTCAGTGAAGCAGACAGTACAATTGATGAAAGAGCTGTATTTAATTCCATAGACAGGTGGGTTGATGAATATGGTAAAAAGGGAACTAAAGATAAGTTCAGATGAGAGGATCACTCAGCTCATTGGGCTCTTGCTTCTATGGAACCAAAAATCACAGCATCTCACTGCCGCTTGAATGACACAGCACAAAGGGCTGCTTAGAATACACACTGGAATCAGAAAGCTGATGCATCCAGGACTCCTGCTCCACTGGTGAACAGTAATTGGCATCTCCACCTACCCATGATTGTGAACAGTAAAATCAAGCCCAGATTACAAAGGTGGCATCATGTTCCTGGTTATACCCACATTCCATGAATAAATAAAAATCCAGATTTGCTGGCTGCATGGGGTAGGAAGTTATCGCAGTGATGTACCCACAGTGGTGCAGGCATCTGCCAGTCTCATATAAGTGAAGTGAGCTCCTTTGCCCCTGCCAGCAGCAGAGTGTGGATTTTTTGGGCCAATTCTACCTCAATGATATTGGGACTTCTGTATTAATTCCACATCTAGGACCTACCTCATGCATTGAAAACTTAAATTCAATGCCTTCCAATGAGCCATATTTCAGCATGCATCATGACATTATTCTTTGATTTCTGTTCACGTTGAGAAACCTCTTAAAGCGGCACACAAATCATTTTACCAGCAACTCTGATGTTCCTTTAAGAAAGGTTGATGTGACTCAAACCCACTAGCAGTAAATGTTGAGTCAAAAAAATTCAAGTAACAAATCTGTATGAAGACAGGCATCACTTTTGACACAGCTCGGATGAGGCTAAGTAAGTTCTAGTGAATTATGGACTTTTCCTTTTAGGAAACGCATCTGTACCATTATCAGTGTGGATTTAAAATAGATTCTGAACATAATGCTAATCCTCGTAAATCTTCTATTCAGCTGAGATCTCACACAGTCCCAGTAAATGTGAGGGTATTCAGGTGCTGTGTCTTAAGTGACAGAGAACAGACTGATATTCTGCAAAGACGGAAAGTACAAATATTTCAATTTCATGCAGTATTTTACATTATCTTACAGAAGCCAAATGTGTTCATTGAAAAGACAAGTGAGGATTTGACTGGAGCTACTTGTGGATTTATGTGCAGCAGCAATTTTTGAATGAGTAAAATGTAGTTAGTTAAAACTTAAACCTGACCAGCCATGAGTCTAATGACTTGTATTTTTCATTGCTGCAGTTATCAGGTTGTGAGTTAATATTTTTCAACAACAGCAAACATCAGGTTAAGAGTGTTTCGAAATGCTGCTGGCTGGCAATGACAGTCGATCAGCATGGTGAACCAGGAAAATGGCGTGGGAATGTAAAAAACCAATTCACGGTTTCATATCCTCCCAACCCTGTTTTGCCAGCAAGAATGGCTTTATGTCTATTAACATAAAAATAACAAGAGTTAGAAGCACTTACCTGGTCCAAACATGGCTGCTTCCTCCTCACTGGCAAGATGTCACACTTGTGAGAATCAGCGGACAGGTGCCAAGGCCTCACTGGGGAGATTGGAGGCCATTGAAGCCCCTGGGTCGTTGATAGTGCCTGGTTGACACAGTGGCAGTGTCCAGTTGGACACCATATGTGTGCCAGGGGTGGTGCTATGACAGGGGAAATGAATGATGATAGGGAAGATTGTAGATGCGGGAATTCTGCAAGGTAGATTTTAGGCAAGGGGAGTTCTATAAGAGGGTGTTGTGCAGAGAGGTGTTATACAAGAAAGTATTGTATAGCAGAGTGCTATGCAAAAGAAGGGCATGCAGGGGGACGACACAAGTGGTTGTGTGGTCATTGTGGTTGGGGATGTGCAAAGGGGATGGGACCGTGTAGGCTTGGACTGTAGAAGGTGTAATGATGGGGAGTGAGGGAAGGGGATGGGGGATGAGTGCACATGCTAGGTGCCCACTAGATGACTCATTGGGAGAGTCTTAATACAACCCGTGTTGGGAGGGCTACAAAGCACCAATGATGGGGATGTGAGTCCAATGTCTGTTGTGGGAAAAGAGTGAGAAGTCTGACAACACCAGGTTTAAATCCAACCGATTTATTTGATAATAAACTTGCAAGCCTTCAACTCTTTGGTCTTTGTCAGGTGAATGAAGACCATAGAGTCAAAAGCTTGAGAGTTTACTATCAAATAAATCCGTTGGATTTAAACTTGATGTTGTCAGACTTCTTATTGTGTTTACTCCAGTCCAAAGTGGCATCTCTACATCGTGGCAAAAGAGGCCATTTCCCGGTGTACAAGTAGATCGGGGTGCCCTGTGCAGTGGCACATGGAATTGTGGTCAGTGCAGATTCTTCTTCTTCACTGTACTGTTATTGGGATGAAAGATTGTCCTCTAATGGGTTGTGAAGTAAAATTGGGCCTATATTCCACAGAGATTAGAAGAATGGGAGGTGATATCATTGAAGCTTACAACATTTTGTGTGTTAGGATGGATGTAGAGAGATTATTTTTGCTGGCTGGAGAATCGGAAATACAGGGTCAGAGTATTGGGTTATCATTTAGGACTGAGGAGAAATTTCTTTTCTCAAAGTTTATCTTCAGAATCTCTACCCCAGGCAGTCATGAATGCTTCATCTCTGAATACACTTAACACTGGTATAGATAGATGTTTGATCTCAGGAATTACAGGATACGGAGAGTGGGCAGGAGCGGGCAGGTTGAAACACAAATTCATTCATTATCATACTGAATGGAAAATTAGCTCAACAGGCTGTATGGTCTACTCCCACCTCCTGTGTTTTTGTGTAATAAAGTTTGCCCCAGAACTAGTAGATCAATTTATCTTCCTTGATATTGGAATCACTGCCTTATAATTCACTGTCAGTTGTCCATTATTGCATGTAATTTTCATGTTAATCAAGGAAGTTTAAATATGTGCACATAAATGCCTAAGAAGGGATCTAAATTAATAAAAAAAATGTGCGGAGACAATAATACCAGACTAAACCAGAATTAAGTATGTGCAGAGATATTAGTTCAGCTATGCCGATAAATAAATGGGCTTAACCACTAATAAATTCAAAGACAGCCTGGAAATCATGGGAAGCATAGACTATTTCTATGGCAGCCAAAAAAGGAACCACTCTTGGGAATTGCTAATACTCATGTAAGGTGAATGAATGAGGTATAAGCTGGTGTAGAAACGAATTGCTGTATCTCCATTGGAAACCATGTTAAAGTACAAGGCCTATTAATATATCAAGTTGTCCCTCAGTGGGATGCTGCCATGATTGAACTAATCCTGCAGTACTTACCCACTGGGACAAGCAGCAGGAAAACTGACCTTACAAGAGGTTACGGCTGTCTCAGTAACTCCATGAGTCATGGACCCAATAAAAATCCTTGAGGCACACAATGCTGCTAATAAACAAAAATATTGGATTTGTGGGATCCTAAACTTGATTTTCAAGATTGTCAACATGAGCAGCAACATTTCCCAAGGCCTGACAAAGGCATGGCTTTGTAGCCAAAGAAATCAATGGCAATGGTCTTTAATGAATGATCCAATACTCAGAGATCAAAACAATGTACCATCAGCAGACTATAGACAGCGGCTGCAAGCTTTCTTTTGGAAGTACACTGATTTTTCTCCAGCTATGAATAAAAGAGCCCACAAATGAATGCGATGGGTAATGCAAGATTTATTTAAGGTCTGAAAAAGTCACTGCTGGGAACACTTACCCAAGTTTCACATGGAGATTACTGAAAATTGCTTAGTTTATATTCAGTATTAAAAGCTTCATCTGCTTATGTTGTAAAACATTCCTAAGTTATACTTGACAGTAAACATGAAGGCAGTGATCGGTAAGTGAAGTTTCACAATCAAGTCATTCAATACTGTTCATTCAGCAAACACCTAGTTGTAATGAAACTGAAGATAGTTATGCATTCAATGTGGATTTGGATATTAAGTTGTCGGTTTGTCTCACAATACATGTATCACTTGGCAATTTTCCCAAGCTATGATTTTACCAAAAGAGTAAACTAAACCCTACAGTGCAAATTCAAATATAAATGTCATACAAAACTATAGCCTTAATTCCAGATCACATGGATGTACTTTTTTAGAGGAATAATTAACCACAAAACAGCTCATGAGGTAGCCATTTACTCTGTCCCTGAATTACATTTCGGGAACTATAATTGAGTACGTATGAACTGCACAAATTGGTGGAATCATTTTTTGCATTTACTTATTATTTGTCCTCTTATTATAGTACTGCTTATTGAGACTTTATGTTTGGCAGTCTGTAGCTGTGAATTGGATGTTCATGATAGGAGAGGGCAAAGGGATCAGCCCCCAAGATTACACGGAGCACTAAGGTTATGACATCAATCAGCACACAAACTGATTTGACATCAAATGTACTGTTTTGGAGCTCAACTCTCCAAGCGAAGACTTCCTCTTAAGTTTGTACACACATTCGACAGTGAGAGGGCCAACAAACAGCATTACTTAAAGGGATAATTGACTATTTACAGGTGAGCTACTGACTGATTTCTTCCAGCTGTTGCAACAATTCTGAAGTGTTCAGTGCTTTCTACAATTGTTGTCAGTTGTAGACATCTACAGGGTGTGATGTGGTAGGTTCTGAAGGATTTTCTGCTGACTTTGAAGATTCTGCATAAAAGCATAGTTCCCGTGTAGAATGTCGGCATTCTCTTTGGAATACAGCATGACTTAGTGAAAAAACATAGGCCATGCAGAACAGGAGGAGGAGAAAGGAAGGGTCACTCAGTGGGAGACCATTGGTTGGATTTTCTGGTCACGTGCACCCCAAGAGAGTGGCACGGTGGCACAATTGTTAGTACTGCTGCCTCACAGCGCCAGGAACCTGGGTTCGATTCTGATCTTGGGTCACTGTATGTGTGGAGTTTGCACGTTCTCTCCGTGTCTACAGGGATTTCCTCTCCAGTTTCCAAAGATGTGCGGGTTAAGTTGATTGGTCATGCTAAATTACCGCTTTGTATCAGCTGGATTAGCAGGGAAATGAGTGGAATTACAGGAATATTGCCTGCGTGTGATTATTATCTGTGCAGACTTGTTAGTCAGAACTGCCTTCAGCATTGTAGGGATTCTAAGATTCTATGAAGAATCCCCTCTAAGGTCAATGGACCTTTAAATGGCCATAAAATTTTCTGTTCCATCTGCAATAGTTCCCTGGCACGATGGCAAAAATCTACCCCATGTCTATTCAGGATGTCAAGGAGCCACAACAAAAAAAAACAAGCATAGTTGAAAAAGAACTTAAAACAGAGGAAATATGGAAGGGCTGTGTAATTTTATTAATAAAGGTAGGAGCTTTAGATTTTTTAAAAATACTGATTTTAGTCTAAAACATGATAACCTCCCTTGTAACACTTGTGCAGCGAAACAATATTCCTCTCTGTTGCCTCAATCAAAATTCCAGTACTGAGCAATGGGAAACTTAGTTCCCATGCTTCCCGCCCCCAAGATAAGGTTCAGCCCCCTTGACAGGACACTGACTGGGAATGAACAGGGACTTGCTTAATGAGGCCTTGCAGCATAAGACATTTGCAGATGTGTGAAAACCTAGATACTGTTCCTCGCCTACACCCTTTATTCTGTATATTTATATAGTTGAAAGTAATTAGTAAAGGCTTGCTGTTAACATATAGAAGATTACAAAGACTTATTTAACAGACACTGGCGACATGGTGGCACAGTGGTTAGTACTGCTGCCTCGCAGCACCAGGGATCTGGGTTTGATTCCTGGCTTGGGTCACTGTCTGTATGGAGTTTGCATGTTGCCCCCATGCTTGCGTGGATTTTCTCTGGTTGATCCGGTTTCCTTGCAGAATCCAAAGATTTGCAGGTTAGGCGAATTGGCCATACTAAATTCTCCCTCGGTGTACCCAAACAGGTGCAGGTGTGTGGTGACTAGAGGATTTTCATGGTAACTTCATTGAAGTGTTAAATGTGGCTATTAAATATACTTTACTTTTACCTTTATCTGTAACCCAACACCACCCAACGTGTGCCAAACTAAGGAAAGTAGGAATCAGACAAATTCTTGCTCCATATCACTTCCTCATATTGCCTCTTCCTTTGCATGCTTCATATGAAAGCCAAGGCAATGAATATCAGCAATTTGACAATGATGGATAGCATAACTGAGTTTGACTCTGACCTCACGTTGATTTTAAATTCTCATTCATGTTCTCCAATTCCTTTAGGATCTCACCCATCCCTATTTCTATAACTTCCTCCAACTTCGCAATCCCTTTACAGCTCTCCAGTCCTTATGGCCTCTTGCATTTCTATGATTTTGTTCCATTGCACCATTGTTAACTATGCCTTCAGTGTTAAGGCTGTGAAACCTGAAATTGCTACTTCTCCTCACCATCTCTCCCTCTTCTTTCAAGTTACTCCTTAAAACTTATTTTTCACCCATCCGACAATCTCTTCGTATGGCTTCCTGTCAATTTTTTCTTGATAATGCTGCTGAGAAGCACCTAAGGATGTTTTACCATGTTAAATACACTGCACAGATTTAAATTAACTGAGACACAACTTACGTAAGAAGTACATAATGGTGAATTTTGTGGGACTTCACTTCTGATAGAATATCTCACATAGATTACCAAAATGGCCAAAAAATCTAATTGTGCTGCTCTCCAATCGATTCCTCTGTTGAACAAAATGTTCTGCTGGAAGCAGTGTCCTGCAACATTTAGCCAAGAGAAATACAGATGCAAACTGGTTGTGTATCTCCAGCATTTTATATGAAGACATGCATCAATGCTTTGAAAGGAAGTCTGATCTCTTGTGTGACAGAAAACATATTGGAAGCTAAAGCAGAACTGAAGCTAGGGGATCATTTAACACAACAGCACTCATATTATGTATACATGCCAAATTTATTGAATTTATTGGTTGGAAGTAGTTTTTGCTGCACAGATATTATGTGTGTACACACAATATGATTGATCCTAAGTCAAAGAGTATGGACCTTTTCAATAGTCCACACAATTTGTTTATAGTAATCTCATAGTTCCTCTGTACTAACATTTAAATTCTCAGCTATGACCTCCAAGTCCTCAGAAATCCACAGATTAAATAAAGAAATGACATGACAGTTGTGATATGCTGTTTTTGGACCTTCAGCAATTTCACCTCAGCACACTGTGCTGACAATCATGTGGATAAGCAGCTAAATCTTCTCATCATAATAAAATTAAGTTGGATTTTCTCCAGCCACGTCCTTGTTTGCTCAGCCCATGATGCAATGCCGATTCACAGAGGTTGCAACTGCACTCGTATGATGGATAACCAAGCCCTGTTTATTTCACTGAAATGTATGAATCGCCTGTAGTTTGGTTATAACTAGGAGTCGCAACGTGGACTAAACTGAGCCATAAGATTTCTGACTGTCTCACTGTGCCATTGGAAGCCATACATTTCAAAGAGTATCAATAGTTACATGAAAACATGTTAAAATTGCTTGAATTATTGTACTGAGCTTCACAAGCCTGAGCACAACTTGTGTGCACGTATAGTGGAGAAAAGTGAGAGGCAGAGCAAGTCTCCGTGGCCACTCATGGTAGCATAGCTCTTGTTCAATGTCTGCTGTTCTCACATGGTAAACTGGCAAGGGGGAATCACAAGCTGTCTGTGGAATGGGTAGCCCTTCACATCAACAGTTCCCATCTGATTTGTCATGTTGGCTCAAATATTGCAATAACGGTTGACTGATGGTGCAGGATAGAAGCATCATGGCTGCTGCCAGGAAAGTAAGAATTCACCATTATAATGTTGTTATTAGTTGACTGTATGTCAAGGGAATGGTATTATTTGCAGCTTCAGTACATCTTCCATTCTTATCAGTGAAACTCACAGGACCCAATATGCATAGCTGATTGCTCCTTGTACAATTGAGATTACCACTACCCTGGCAAAGACAAATGCATAATCCTCCTATCTCTGTCTCTGATTAGAGAGAAAGTTAATGAAGCACCCCGCTACTTGTGTATGGGGTTTCCTTGCCTTCCCTGATGCAGCAATGCATGGCGAATAGTGATGTATTATCAAAATTGCAAACTCCAGCCTGGAAGGATCAGCGGTGTTAGAAATTGAGACCCCAGTATGCATGACAACTATTGACAGCTACATCCTTGGCCTGATCTGCAGCTGCAAGTCTTCTTGGAGGAAGCGGAAGTGCCCAATCACTACCTGTCTGGTGATCATTGCTGCCTCAGACACTGCTCCTGACTGAGGTGTGACAGGCAGAGTGTTTTCATCGAATTATTGATACTCTTTGAAATGCATGGCTTGTAACAGCACAGTGACTCAGTCAGAAATCTTATGACTCAGTTTAGGCCACATTGTGACTCCTAGTTATAACCAATCTACGGGCGATTCATACATTTAGATGAAATGAACAGGATTTAGTTATCCATCATGCACATGTACCCACAACCTCAGTGAATCAGCATTACATCATGGGCTGAGCAAACAAGGACATGGTTGGAGAAAATCCAACTTAATTTTATTATGATGAGAAGATTTAGCTGCTTATCCACATGATTGTCAGCACAGTGTGCTGATGTTAAATTGCTAAAGGTCCAAAAACATCATTTCACAACTGTCATATCATTCCTTTATTTAATCTTTTGGTTTGATTTGATTTATTATTGTCATGTGTATTAACATAAAATATTATTTTTTGTGCATTATACAGACAAAGCATACTGTTCATAGAGAAGGAAGTAAGAGAATGTAGTGTTACAGTCATACCTAGGATGTAGAGAAAGATCAGCTTCATGCAAGGGTAAGTCAATTTAAAAATCAGACAGCAATAGTGAAGAAGCTATGCTTGAATTGTTGGTACATGATCTCAGACTTTTGTATCTTTTTCCCAATGGAAGAAGATGGAAGAGAGCATGTACATGGTGCACAGAGTCCTTAAGTACGCTGGCTGCTTTGTCGAGGCAGTGGAAATTGTAGACAGATTCAGTGATGGAAGGCTGGTTTGTTTGATGGATACGACTTTTGTATTTCCTTGTGGTGTTGGACAGAGCAGGAGCCATACCAAGCTGTGGTACAACCAGGAAGAATGCTTTCTATGGTGCATCTGTAAAAGTTGGTGAGAGTCATAGGTGACATGCCAAATTTCCTTAATCTTCTGAGAAAATACAGGTATTGGTGGGCTTCTTAACTATAGCATTGGGATGGGGAGCCAAAATAGGTTGTGATGTTCGGGACATCTTAAAAATTGAATATTTTGACCCTTTCTATTTCGCCCCTGTTGACATATGCAGGGGCATGTTCTCCTTTATGCTCCCTGAAGTCGATAACAATCTTCTCCATTTTGCTGACATTGAGGGAGAGACTATTGTTGCTGCACCAGATTCTCTATCTCATTTCTGTACTCTGTCTCATCATTGTTTCAGGTCCAATACACTACAGTGGTGTCATCTGCAAACTTGAAAATCGAATTGGAGGGGAATTTGGCCACATAATCATAGGTGTACATGGAGTATAGTAGGGGGCTGAGAACACAGCTTTGTGGGGCAACAGCATTGAGGATGATTATGGAAGACGCATTGTTGCCTATCCTTACTGATTGTGGTCTGTGAATTAGGCAGAAGGAGGTGTTGAGGCCCAGGCCACAGAGTTTTGAGATGAGTTTTATAGGAATAATGGTGTTGAAAGCTGAGCTGTTATCAATAAATAGGAGTCGGACGTAGATGTCCTTGTTATCTAGGTGTTCCAGGGTTGAGTTCAGGGCCAGGGAGATGGTGTCTGCTATGGATCTGTTGTGATGGTAGGCAAACTGTACTGGATCCAGATAGTCCGGAAAGCTGGAATTAATTAATGCCAATGACTAACCTTTTGAAGCACTTCGTAATGATGGATATCAAAGCCACCGGCTGATAATCATTAAGACATGCTGCTTGGTTTTTCTTAAGTACCGGGATGAAGGCCATCTTCTTGAAGCAGTTGGGACCTCAGATTGTTGTAAAGAGAGGTTGAAGATGACTGTGAATACCTCCATCAGCAAATCCACACAGGATCTGAGTGCTCGTCTGGATACCCCATCCGGGCCAGTCGCTTTCTGTGGATTGACCCCAGATATAGATTCATCCAGGAGTTCCAAAACTCCTTGCTGACTTCTTGCTCAAAACAGGTGTAGAATGCATTGAACCCATCAGGAAGGAGTGCGTTGGTGCCAGCAATTTTACATGCCTTCATCTTGTAGCCTATTGTGTCTTACAAACATTGTCATAGTCGGATGGGGTCGGTGCAGCTAGCCTGGGACTCTAGCTTGGTCCAGTACTATCTTTTAGCATCTTTGATGGATCTCCTTAGATCGTATCTGGCTTTCTTGTATACGTCAGGATCGCCTGACTTGAAAGCCTCAGACCTGAGCTTCAGCAAGCAGTGGATATCTCTGTTCATCCATGGTTTCCAGTTGGGGAAAACAAGAATTTGTTTCTTTGACACACAGTCTTCTACAGTCCTTTTAGTAATGAAGTCAGTTACTGTAATGGCATACTTGTTCAGGATGCTTGCAGAGTTTTCAAAATACAGACTAGTCCAATGACTCCAAGCAGCCCAGTAGGAGTTTATCCGATTCTTCAGTCCATCATTGCACAACTTTCCTTAATGGATTCTCCCACTTCAGTTTTTGCTTGTAAGCTAGGAGCAGGAACACAGCCTTGTGGTCTGATTTGCCAAAGTGTGGGTGGATGATAGACATGTTTGATATTTGTGTAGCAGTGATCCAGGACATTTGGGCCTCTGGTGGAACAGAAAATATGTTGATGGTAACTTGGTAGTATGGTCTTGAGCTTGGCCTGATTGAAGTCCCCAGCCACAATAAACAAGACCTCAGGATGTTTCGTCTCAAGGCTATTTGTATTGGTGTATATTTTGTCCGGTGCGATTTTCACGTCCACATGGGGTGGGAGGTAAACTGTCATCAGGACAACGGAGGAGAACTCCCACGGAAGGTAAAGGGGCAACTTTTTAGCATCAAGTATTCTAGGTCTGGGGAGCAGGAAGTTGCTAGTATTGCTATGTCTAGGCACCACGAGGTGTTGATTAGGTAGCAGGTCCCACCTCCCCTAACCTATACTGAAGCCGCCGAATGGTTCATTCGATGGATTGAGAAGCCCCCTAGTTGTAGGTTACTGTTTGGTGAAGCAGGAGTGAGCCACATCTCTGTAAAACAGAGCACGCAGCAGTCCCATAGTTCTCTTTGGAAAGTGAGCCTGGCTCAAAGTTTGTCTAGTTCGTTTTCCAGAGATTGGACATTTGCAAGGAGTAAGCTGGGAGGATGGCCTTGGGACCGCATTATTTCACTCTCCCCTGCAGGCTTGTGCATTTTCCATGCTTCTGAGGACTTGGAGGTCATACTTGAAAAGTGAGCATCCTCTGCTGAGTGTTCTCCTCTTAACTCTGCACATACCTTCTTTCTCTGTTACCTGCTACAAAACCTTATTGTGCTGCAACTCAAAATGGATTGTAACTATCATTCAGAGGACTTAAATCACTGAATGACTTGAAAACTCCAAGACTACTTCCCCTTGAATCTCACAACTATGGTGGCACAGTGGTTAGCATTGCTGCCTCATAGCACCAAGAACCTGGTTCAATTCCAGCCTTGGGTCACTGTATGAAGTTTGCGCATTCTCCCCATGTCTGCATGGGGTTTCCTCCGGGTGCTCCGGTTTCCTCCCACACTCCAAAGATGTGCAGGTTAGGTTGATTGACATGCTAAATTGATCCTGGTATCAGAGGGATTAGCAGGGAAATATGAGGGGTTATGGGAATAGGGACTGGGTGGAGTTATGGTCGGTATAGACTTGGTGGCCCAATGGCCTCCTTCTGCACTGTAGGGATTCTGTGATTCTCCTGATAATACAATCAATGACACTGCACACAATTCTTCACTAACTCTGCAGCCAAAAAGGAAAGTGGACAAAAAGGTTGCTGTCAGCTTTTCCTTTCCAGTAGCAAGTGTATCCCCTTGCTTGTTCCCTCAACTGTCCCTCCCCAGGAATGTGGATCTCACTGAGGGTAGCAATGTCATTTGGAGTCTTGATAGTTCACATGATACGACTGCAATTTTTTCAGAATGGGTCACTCCGTCAGATTATTCACAAGAGCTCTAACGTCACGTTGTAAAATTTAATTTTTCTATCTTTGAATACTAAATTGGTGATCCTGCAGGATCTGCTTCCCCAGCCAGGAGGAAGTGGGACAGTCTGTTTTTAGGCCATATTTTCTGTTTCCCCCTCCCCATTTATTGTGAGCAGTGAGTATTCTGAAGAACTCTATTCAATCACAGATGCTGCTGCCCCTACAAAATGTTCAATGGCTTTCATGCATCTGTCAACTGATTGCAGATATTTGACCTGGGACTCCCAGGTTCACTATCCTGTTTCCAATACCAATTCTCCAAAACCACTGGTAAATGGACCCTGATAGAATGCCGCATGTGACTGTTTGATGTAGAGACCTTGGGCCACCATCATTGCCCACAATTTTGACGGGTTGGTAACCATTATTTTGGTAACATATCAAGCCATGATGACCAGGACCATCTTTCCTCTGCAACATTCTTCTGTCTTCACAGCTAGTGAAACATACAGTTTTCCTTCACGCCGTTAAGAATCCTTTGGACCAGAGTTTGCCTGGTATCTCATCTAGACCTTGCCACCTTGGGGTGTTATAGCTGGAGAAGGGAACTCCCAACAGTGCACCCAATGATGTACATAAGATTCTCCTCCTCATCATGGGGATGATCCACAGAAAAATACAGCATGTATAACAGGCAGCTGATAAAATACTCTCAGTACACACACACATACATACACACATGTACACACACACACACAGAGTCACTAAGATTTAATTTTACTTCAAGTCAAAGGTAAAACATTGCAGATGCTGGACATGTGAAACAAAAACAGAACAATCATCATTTCAAGTTGGTGACCTTCCATCATAACTGAAGTCTGTTTCTCTTTCCACAAATGTTGCCAGACCTGCTGAATTTTTCTAGCTGTTCCTGTTGTGATTTTATAAATGTTCTCTCCACAGTTTCTCCAGTTTTTATTCATAAGTCTGACCTTTTACCACTAGGAATCAATATTGAGATCAATATTAATCAGCTATTTGCACCATATCCAACAACTGACTGCCTTCCTTGTGAGAGGAAATACTGATTAAACTGTTCATTTCACAATGCCCTGTTGTCTGTGTTGATTGTTGCTTTGCATTGGTTGGACATGTTTAGCACTGAATTTACTAAGGCTTCTTTCAAATTCATCCTGAGCTATTTCACACTTGTGTAAGTCACTTATTTTCATTTCATATGTACAATTTATTGTATTTGTCTACATTAATTTTCAACTGTGTTATTTTGCTGATACATTTGTTCAAGTTATTATTTTTTCCTTAGTTTTCGTCAGTTTTATCTTCCTGGTTTCCCACACTAACATAAATCCTCTAATCATTCATGATTCTGAATATTTATTTTTATTTAGTTATTAGTGTCACAAGTAGCATTACATTAATACTGCAACAAAGTTACTGTGAAAATCCCTTCGTTGCCTCACTCTGGTGCCTGTTCAGGTACATGGAGGAAGAATTTAGCATGACCAATGCACCTCACCAGCATTTCTTTCGGACTGTGGGAGGAAACCAGAGGAAATTGATCTTGGGGAGCACATGATCAGAAAATCCCACCCATTAACTCTGTATCAAACCAACTCTCTCTCACGTTCGTAACACAGGCTTTTTTTTCTATCTCTGTCTTCCTGCCTGTCTGTCTCTTTCTTACTCTCTCTCTTTCACTCTCTACCTGCCCCTCTCTCTCTCTCTCTTCTTCTATCGTGTCCCTCTCTAGGGACCCTTATATCAGGACTGACAGTCATCCCTTCTTGTAGAGTCCCTGTCCCTTAATTTTTACTATTCTTGCATCCCTCACTGGGGACCTTTAGTGCTTGGATTGACCATTATCCTTTTCTTGTGGTTCTAATTCCTTGATGCTTTCCTGTTGAGCGAGCTTTCATTCTGCTGCCAGAGGCATTCCAAGAGTTACACATATTACATTGCAGTCAATATTACTGCAATTCTCACATGACAGGTGGGAGAGGTTTGGGAATAAGGTGTTAAAAATTAGAAATTGTGAAATGAAACACCAACCTGCCACCATTTTTATGGTAATGGACCGTTGCAGTGGTCATGAGAGGTCAATGCATTTCAATAAAGAAGGTTTCTTACATGCAGTAGGAACATGATTTAAAACTTACCATTGCTATGGCTTTGGAAGCCTGACCACCAGCTGGAGATAGTAGCAGTCACCAGCAAAAGATGAAATGTTAATCACAGCACTCCTTGTAATGTACCCAGATGACTTCTGCCTGGCTCCTTAAGCAACAGTTCTGATGATTGTAGTTTTTCCTCAGGGCCATGATTAACTAATGGCCCTTTTGTCCACCCTGGTCTCAACCCCTTATCTCTTGCTATTTGATCTGGAGATGGAGGGAGAGATTGGTCATTGGCATTCGAGAGATAGAGGGGGCACGATTAGCAGGCTGAAACTAAAAACTTACTTGAGTAACCTGAGAGGAACCCTGATTTCCCATTGCCACTTTCACAGCAGCACTAGTAGTAAATCTTAAATCAAGTTCCCAGCTGGACTGTAGGAAGCTGATTTAACTATGGTACTATGCCTCCTGCTTTTCTACAATGGGATACTTGAATACCAGAACATCCATTGCCATAAAGATGTTGGTGGTCACATGCACACCACGTTGGGAACACGTCGCCCATATTTAAGACTTAGAGCCCACCAACTTCACCCCAGTCAACTTCCATAATTCTCGACTGCATTTTGTGAGGATGGACAGGATATGTGTGTGGGGAAAGATTAAAATCAAAGGGAAGAATTGTAACTAGCAAAGTGGGAGGATCCAGGTTTTAGTCCAGAGCTCTGGCTTGGATTTCCTAAGCTGTGTGGAATTCACCAGGTGTAACGAGGAGTGTGTGCTGTGTATCCTCAGTGAAACTGGGAATCCTTTAAACAGTGAAGCTGAAGAACTGTAGTCATGCCAAGGTGCGAGTATGCTGCTCTCTCTACTTCCTCTGAGTGTTTTCACTGGAATTCAATTTGCCTGTCTTGTATTTCACTCACTTTGACTTGTTCCTCCTTGCTACAAGCCTTCACCATGCCAAGAGAGTAGCAATTTCAGTTCTATTTCAACCTCTGATGAAGGTGGCTAGACTGGGACTTTTTTCCCTGGGGCGTAGGGAGCTGAGGGGCAATCTTATGGAAGTCTATAAAATAATCAGAGGCATAGATCAGCTGGATAGTCAATATATTTTCCGAAATATAGGGGAGTCTAAAACTGGAAGGCATAGGTTTAAGGTGAGAGGGGAGAGACACAAAAGGGTCTAGAGGGGCAATTTTTTTCTCACAAATGGTTGCAAGTGTCTGGAACAAGCTGACAGAGGTAGTAGGAGAGGTGGATACAATTTTGTCTTTTAAAAAGCATTTAGACAGTTACATGTGTAAGATGGGTATAGAGGGATATGAACAATTGGGACTAGCTTAGAGATTTAAAAAAAGGGTAGCATGGACGAGTTGGACTGAAGGGCCTGATTCCAAGCTGTAAATTTCTAACTCTGTGAGGCAAAAGAGGAGCAATGCCACTGGCAGATGCAGCAGACGAATACAAGCACGAGTAGCAGTTTTTTTTTGTCTGGCAACTGCAGTTTCTGCCAAAGTCCCATCCTATTTTCAGCAAAATATTCTGGGCACAATTCAGTCTTAGTACTCACCTACATATCTGTCAGAATTTATCAATTGTCCCAGATGATGAACAGGGTCATCTTCACTTCAAAGAATGGATAAGATTAGGCTTCGTGTTTTTAGTCATTGCCTGGTAATTGATGAATGGTTTATGGAGTTACAAATATTTATTTGTGATGCTGGAACCCAAAATTGTGGTATGTGTTCTGTGTGGCATTCTGATTGCGGCATGTGTTTTGCATGTTATTGTTTGATGGAAAATTGCAGTAATCTTAAATTACACATATATTGCAAAGAGTAATTAGAGAAGAGATAAGAACATAGCCTATAGTTTGAATTTGTGGAAACCTGGGACTAAGTGTCATAAACATTGTTGTTTGGAGTTCTATTTATGTCATCCAAGAATTTGCATCTTATTACAATGCCTTTGATAAAAGATTTAACTGTGCAACATTTTCTTAAATGAAAGTCCTCACGCAAACACTGAAATTAGCCAATTACTGATATCTGTTATTAACTAAGTGCTGTATTACATTGATGATCAGTCCATGTTACAATGGATTTCAAGGATCTCACTTTATCTAGCCCAATCAGTATAAAAATACATTATTCATGATTAACAGGCATCTTGAATTGATTATTAAAGAACTACTTCTTCATCCAAATAGATTTACTACTACCGTACCATAAATTAGAGCATTTGTGGACTATAACTCACAGAAATCTTTTCAAATGCAAAGCAAAATGTAGAGTAAGGTATATCCTGTGCTTTTAGAAACTGGTGGAAATAAAAACATCTGTACACTTTGATAGTGATCAGATACATTGATTAAATATTTATTTTATTCACTGTAATAATATCCACCTTGAATAATAGTCGTGGCTGAATTAATTTTAACTTCTGCATTCTGGTAACTTTTTAATAAACAGTTGCTTAGAGTCCAGATCTTGATTGTTGCTGAAGCTTTTCATCGTGTACTCATCAGGACAAACTCAAGAATGCTAAATTTCAAAAAGTCATGACAATTTATACTACAGGAAAAAAGGATGTGATTGGTTGGTGAGTCAACTCTAGCTGAGGTGTAGCCATGGAGAGAGCAGCAGCAAACTATGGGCGCCCCCTTATTTTTGATTACCTGCAAGTATGCGGA
Organism: Sphyrna mokarran; assembly: GCA_024679065.1. Lineage (NCBI taxonomy): Eukaryota > Metazoa > Chordata > Chondrichthyes > Carcharhiniformes > Carcharhinidae > Sphyrna > Sphyrna mokarran. Next base: position 119,505,543 of record JAGIQG010000001.1, on the reverse strand, counting down.
GCCTTTGGTTTCCCATTGATTTTTCCATAGCAACCATAGCTATGTATACAAATAATGGCATGGGCTGCTGCCCCCATTCTTCATTCATTTCCATTCTATCAACTCATATTACTATAAACTCTTGAAGCTACTGTGGGTAAGGGGAATAGTACGCCCTTTGAAAGTACTGTCAAATCATCTTAATAGGAAAGGATTTTATGGCAGCTTCCATAACTGCAGAGGGTTGCAGACTTAGCCAAGTCTTTCACCTGTTATTTTCACACCTGTCTTTTTAAAGGCATTGCCACTTACACCATCTGAACATTCTGCAAACATACCCAACTTGAATATAGACGTTTAGAGAGAAGAAGTTTGATTATTTCTGTTCCGTAAGCATTCAGATTTCTAACTTTAAGAAGACAGTGCATGCATGTTTTGAGGTGGGTCCCAGAGCTGCCATTCTGAAACAAGATGGTTCTAACCAATCAGGAACTGAGTAATGTAAGCAGGGACAGTATATCATATGAAACAATATGCCAAAAGAAACTGGAAATGAGGGTAATTTTTATTTCAGGGTTTATAAAGGTATGGTGGATTTTACATACTGGCCAAGATTGTCTGCCATGGGGGAAAATAGGGAAAAAATGAAGTGAAAGAAAGACCAGTGTGGAAGCAAGGATTAAAGTTTGCGAGCAAGTAACAAAGTGACAAAATTACAACCCACCCCCACTACCATTTGATATCTGGTAAAATAGATTTTTTGCTGTAAACTTTTACTGCAGTGAGATCATTTGTTTTGGCATTCTATGACCCCTCACAGGAGATCATTGCACCCTTGCCTCGCAAGAGAATGGAATCAGGATCAACAACCTATGAATTACATAGGTGCCAACTACAATGCTTATCACTCCTGGGGACCTTACTACTTAGCAAACATTCTGTGCCCTGCCAAGCTAATGCTTCCTTTGCACAAGAAAGGTGATGTGCGCTTTTTCCCTTGTTTAAAAGGAACACTCACTCCATTGATGGATATGTGAGCAATCACTGACTATTTGGAAATAGCACTGGTAGTAGCGTTGGAGTGTCTGATAACATTAATGTTGAATGCAGGCATGATCTTCAGGCTACTAGGAGAGATATTCATGTTGTGCAAGTTATCTGCGGTGGCTTTCTTTAGAAAGCAGGTTTTTAGACATGTGCAGGAAGCACTTTTTGGGATAAATAGGCATGCACACAAGTGTTTAGAGCCCGGGTGTCCCTAAAGAGGGAGCCTAAGGAGTCTGCTAATGCATTTAAGGCCTTCATGATTGATGGGTGCCACACAGGCTGGAGTTCAACATTTGCTCCAGGAACATTATTTAATTTGATTTGATAAATTTCTGATGAACTTTTTTCTTTGTTACAGTGCTCCTTTAAAGGTGATTCTTCAGGTTTTCTTAGTTAATTAATTATTTAGTTCTATTGGTTATGCTGAAAAGAATGTGTGACATGCCCCTTTAAGAGGGACTGTTAATTAGAATATTACTTGATTAGTTTATTTGTTTCACTGTTGTCCCCAAGAAGTATAATGTATGTCGTACAATCTTGGCAGCTCACCACCACTTTCTCAAAGACAATTTTGAATGGGCAAACAAGTACTGAACTAGCAAACAACAGCCACGTCTTAAGAAACAAAGCAAAATCACAGCTGCCTTTCTTGTCTTCTCAAGATGTGATCATTCCCCTCGAAATCCAAAAGAGACATTGAGCCTTTAGGAATGTGCAGGGGAACAATTCTGCTTCAGCAGGCAACAGAATTTGAAACCACATTTTGATTTGATTTATTATTTTCACATGTATTAGCTTACAGTGTAAAGTATTGTTTCTTATGCGCTACACAGACAAAACATACCATACATAGAATAGGAAAGAAGAGAGTGCAGAATGTAGTTTTACAGTCATGGCCAGGGTGTAGAGAAAGATCACCTTATCAATGGTGCATTGTTAGAGAGTTTTAAAGAGTTAGAATACAGTTTCAGAACCATAGAATGACAGAAAGAGATGGAATTAGAGGGTATGCTGGGTACAGCTTGCAACACCTTGGCTGATGCAGAAAGTTAACTGTGGCCAACAGGACTGCCAAACTTATTAAGGACGGTCATCCACCCCAAGAGTTACCAGCACAATCATGGGGCTGATAGTGCAGTAGCACCACTGTGCCCTTGTAGTCCGATGAGTGCAATGTAGAGATATCAGAACCAGTCAGGGAGACCGAGTATGCCATCAGTGGTGGTGGAGGCAAATTCGATAGGGTCTTCTAAGAAACTTCTGGATGAGTATATGGGACTTAATAGGATTGAGGGTTATAGGTAAGCAGAGTAAGTAGAGATATGATCGGTGCAACTTGTGGGCCAAAGAGCCTGTTTGTTCTGTAGTTTTTCTATGTTCTATGCTGAGGACAGATAATGCCATTGCTCCATGAGACAGTCATTACTTCCCTGCGGCCCCCCATGGGACAAAGTGTGTCCTAAAAGAGGCTCCTTCTGCCAAGAGCCCACTAAGAAGCCACGTAAATTCACTGGATCATCTCCCGACGTAGCACCAGGCCCTCCAGCAAATGATAATTTACTAACAGAGGGGAAGAGGCCCCTAATTGGCAACTTAAGTGGATCAGTTGGACTCTGATTAGGCAAATCATCTGCCACCTTTCCTATCAGTGGAAAATTTCTGTGGCACCGGGGAGATGGTGGACACTCATGCCACTCATTGTCTTCCTGTGCCATTTTGCCAGCCTCAGGCCTCTCAGCCTGTCGACAAAAGCTTGGTAAAATTAGGTCCGAGTTAACAGCTGCAAGATTTCAGGGAAAGGAGCTTGAAATAATTGTTTTGTGCGGTGCACTCAGTTTTGTAGCCTCTTTCTTTGCCCAGCAATGCTCCTCCACACTAATTACATACACTTCACAGATCTGAGGCTGTACAAGTATAATGAAAGCAACCGTATTGCTTCCAGAACTATCAGAAACAAAGGTAATGACAGATAAACACACCAAGAAAGCTTGATGTGTTACTGATTCTTTCAAGAGCATGTTCTTTTTATCGTTGATGGCCATCTTTCGATGAATTAAACACAGAACTGAAAATATACTGAAGAGGCCTGAAGCAGAGAAAATGCAGTGCACATATAATGTTACCAAGTGACTGGTGTGTTCAGAGAACCGTCTTTCAGATTTTTTCAATAGATTATGTGAATGTGATGAAATTACCCAGTTAACTTTCCGTTGCCCTGCTCTTCTCAAATCTGGTTTTCATCAGAAACTGCAATAAATATTCATCTCTGTAACCATGCTTTCTGTACCCCAGTTATGAAGTAGCACTCACTATTCTCAAAAGAAAAATCAACAGCTAGATTATCCTGCCCTCCACAGTTCTAGAAGGAGAAACTGTTGGATTGGAAAGCCAACTGCAGGCAGAAAGCAAAATGAAAATAATAGCAGGGGAGGGGGAAGAGGGGAAAAAGAGATGGACACTTTTGCTCTGTCACGTGTTGTTTGTTATCTTTAGCAATGTAATCAATAAAAATTAATCAATAATAAATTATCAAACCAAATGTTAAACCAAACATAATGAGCTGATGATTTCTCTTGCTTTCACATCAGATCTTGAAGGGCAAAACTCATAGATGTAGAGGTCTACAGCACAGAAAAAGGCCCGTCAGCCCATCACATCTGCACAGTTCAAAGACAAACCACTCAGTTGTTCTAATTCCATTTTTGAGCACTTGACCCATAGTCTTGTATGCCTGGGCTTCGCAAGTGCACATCTAAATACTACTTAACTATCATGACTATCTCTGCCTCCATCGTCCTTTCAGGCAGAGTTTCAGACTCCCATCACCCTCTACTTGAAAAACATTTCCCTCTCACCTCCTCTAAATCTCCTGCCTCTTACCTTCAATTTATGTCCCCCAGTTAATGATCCCTCCACCAAGGGGAATGTTTCTTCCTGTCTAACTACACCCCTCATAATTTTATACATCTCAATCATATCCCCCTCAGTCTTCTCTGCTCCAAGGAAAGCAATCTCACTTCATCCAAACTCTCATCATATCTAAACCTCTCTAACCCAGGAAATATCCTAGCAAATCTCCCCTGCATCCTTTCTAGTGCCATCATGTACTTCCTATAATGTGGATTCCAGACCTGCACACTATACCTGTAGCTTAACTAATGTTTTATACAGTTCCAGTATAACCTTCCTGCTCTTAAACTCTCTGCTTTGACTAACAAAGGGAAGTATACCAAATGCCTTCTTAATTGCTTTAATTCAGCTGTACAGTTATCTTCAAGGGACCAGTGCACATGGACACCAAGGCCCTTTTGATCCTCGGTGCTTCCCAGGGTCCTGCCATTCACCATGTATTCCTTTGTCTCACTTGTCCTGCCCAAGTGCATCACCTCACACTTATCCAGATTGAATTCCATTTGTCACTGATCAGCCCTTCTTACCAGCCTCCCCATATTCTCCTGCAATCTAAGGCTATACTCCTCACAATTTATCACACAACAAATTTTCGTATCATCCACAAATTTACTGATCAACCCTCCTGTATTCAAGTCTGCATCATTTATATTACAGTAAGAAGTCTGACAACACCAGGTTTAAGTCCAACCGATTTATTTGATAGTAAACTCACAAGTTATCAAATAAATCGGTTGGGCTTAAACCTGATGTTGTCAGACTTCTTACTGTGTTTACCCCAGTCCAACACCGGCATCTCTACATCATTTATATTAACTACAAACACAAGGGCCTCCAACACTGATGGCTGCAGGACCCCACTGGTCACAGTCTTCCAGATGGAAAATCACTCCTCAACCATCACCCTTTGCTTCCTGTTACTCAGCCAATTTTGCGTTCAATTTGTCAAATTTCCTTGGATCCCATGGGCTTAACCTTTGCTATCAGTCTCCCATGTGAGACCTTTTCAGAAGCCATACTGAAGTCGAAGAAGACTACATCAAATGCATTGTTTTCACTTACCCACCTGGTCACCTCTTTGAAAAATTCAATCAAGTTGCTTAGACTTTACCTCCCCTTAAGAAAACTATGCTGACTGGAGCTGATTAATTCTGTTTCTTGGAAGTGCTTCCAATAGTTTCCCCACCACTGAGGTTGGACTGACTGCTCCGTAGTTTCCTGGTTTATCCCCTCCTCCCTTCTTGAGGCTGGTAAGCCACTCGGAGCAGAGAGGAAACCCCTCTGGAGTAAATCATTGGGACATGATTCCTCCAGCTCCAATGGACGCCTGGCTACAAAAGGAAAGTTCTTCATAGGATCCTATCATACAAAAGGAGGCTATCTGGCCCATTGAGTCTGCACCAACCATCCTACACAGGCCCCACCCTCACAACCCCATGCATTCACCCTAACTAGTCCCCCTGACACCAAGGGGCAATTTAGCATGGCCAATCCACCTAATGCACACATCTTTGGAATGTGGAGCAAAACCAGAACACCCCATGTAGACATGGGGAGAATGTGCAAACTCCACACAGTGACCCAAGGCGGGAATCAAACCTGCGCCCCTGGTGCTGTGAGACAGCGATGCTAACTATTATGCCACCATGCCATCTTCAATTGAATTGTCATCTTGCATGCAGTAAAATGCTTTTGATGCTGCAAAATGGTTCCTAATTGGAGCTTCAAACGATAGAATTACTGATAGACAGCTGATCTAATTCACAGCTTGCCTTGAGAAGCCTTCCCAGTGATAGGAGTATATTAGCAGCCATCCTAACATAGCCTTTATTTTCCCCTAGTGCCAACCACCTAACCAACCCCACCCCCACCTTCCTTCCCCCAAACAAGCCTGTCAACAGGGAGTTGGAAAATTTCCATCCAATGCATCTGAGAGTTCTCAGCATCTCCCAGAGTGACGTACCAGAAATGGAAATGATGCTTACTCTAGCAAAAAGTCTTAAAGTTTTAGAGAAGTACAGCTGTCCAAGAGTGGAGTCAAACTGGATCGTCACACTAAAGCAAAACGAAGAGAATGAAAAGCTTTCTGTCAAACCCTTGGGGTTAACAGCAGCCTTCTGTGGTTTATGTTTAGTAAATGTAGAAATGAGGAATGTCTGGAATCTTTTAACTCTACACTGCTAATGATTCACTTAATAGCTGATACGGCGACCTTCACGTGGCACTGATGAATCACACCTTCCCGCCTGGACCAAACTTTATATAAACAGATCAATTAGAACAACCCCTGCATGAGATTATCACTATGGCTTTTATATTGTTAAGGGATTAGTACTTTTCAGACTCTTGCCAAATGCATCCATACGCATAGCTGTTAGCATGTTCGATAGTTTGTTATTGTAGTATAAATGGTATTTCATTCATGCTCATATCACAGAATCAGATTACTTTAGTTGACTTTAAGATTAGAGGCTTACTTGCAGATCTCTGTTTATAGCCGCTGTTAGTAGCTGGCGATTGGAGGCTGAAGTAGGAGTAAACACTCTGTAATCATCAAGCTAATATTGGGCCTCTTATTCAGTCACTCCTCACCTACTGATGTCAAGATAAGAAATGCTAACATTGTTATAATTCATTCTTAAAGCAGGCGACATGATGGAAGATGGAAAGGCATGTGATAAATGAAACATAAAAATGTTTGCAAAGAGCAGAGGAGTTGCCACTCTGCTAATCAGTGTGTCAGTCACACCGTGACTCACCCAGTGATAGCAGGCGCTAGTGATTTGTTACAACAAGTGATTTGTTATCACTGAGAAACTGCCATTTTCACTGCCACTGAGACTTGATATATAAAATTGCAATGCTGAGGCAGGAAATGTAAAAGTTCTTACAGGATTTGTGTTAGGATGTTGTGCAACCCAAATCATTTGTCTTTAATTGACAAAACTTTAGGCAGTCTCTTTTACAAACATAGCATCCTCCTTTCAGAGTTTCTGTGTGTAGGAAACCCAGAATTAAACCATCATTACTTAACGCTGCACTCTAGTCATGCAATGCACATGTACATATAAAAATGCAGAAAGCAATACTTCAGTTGTGTTATTCTCAAAGCAAACTAAAAAGAATCCCTCCTTTAGAATGTCCAAAATTTGTATTTTAATCCTGAAAGAAATAAAGATGAAAGACCGCAAATCCTTATATCTTTGGACATTAAAGGTATTGTTAAATATTGAACACAACATCAAGATACATACCTGCTTTAGGTGTAATTATACTAGAGATACAGATCTCAAAGTGGCAAATGTGATATACACTGTCAGTAACATGCTGTTAAAATCATAGTGTCAGAGAGCAATGGAAACAAGCCTTTTGGCCCAATTGGTCCTTGCCAACAATGGTGCCCTCCCAGATAGTCCCAGTTGCTTATATTTGGTCCATATCCTCTAATCCTTTTCTATCCAAATACATTTGTTCATATGTTTTTTAAATGTTGTTACTGAGCCTGTCTCAACCACTTTGTCTGGCAGCTCATTCCATGTACTGGCATTCCATATTACTATTATTGCATAGAAACAGAGTTTACAAGAATAGATTTCCACTCAATAGCACCTACATTTTAACAGAAGAAGGGTATGAAAGCACCATCTCCTCTGCCATTAAAAATATTGAAATTCAACTTTAAAGAACAGAATCAATGTACAGCCCCAAATTTTTTTTAAAAAATGGTTTCCTATTTGTCTATTGTGGAAGGTTCTATGTACCAGATGTGTGTGTGTGCGTGTGTCTGAGTATTTACATTTCCACTCCAATGTTAGCCACTTAACCATCATAAAAATAATATGAAATTAAATCTAAGAGATTCCTTAATATTTAGCCACTTACTGGAATTTTTTGAAGTTGCTTTGTGTTGGATGAAATTATATTGCAACTGGTATAAAGCTGAAACAATATGAGACTCTCATCTGGTTTTAACCAATTTGATGCATCAGAATAGAGCCAATGAGGTGAGCCACAAGTGATAGATGAAGCTCAAATATCTTTTTCTTTTAATTTTTGAACATTATTAATATTAACTGGGTTCAATACCCTCTCAAACTGAACAGAGAGGATAGGGACACAAGTAACAGAGACTTGTGCCAAGGACCATTGAGAATAGTCATTGGCAATTAGGTAAAGAATTAGTGGGATGAAGAGGAATCTTGGTTGGAGGATGTGTGTACGTGTAGGGTGGAGGGGGGAGGGGGTACGGGGGAGGGTCGTTGGACCTAAGATTTTTACCAACTGGATGAAAGTAATTCTTACATTAACTCTAAATTCTTTATCTGATATACATGTTTTTTTCCTAACACTTAAATTATATATAACAAAAAAGTTTGGTGTTAAAAATACAATACTTGCAATTTTGTTTTTGTTTGAGGTAGTAACCATACCTAAATTTCATGTTGGGAATTAAGGTAGCGTGTCTGAAGTTACAGGAATGTTTCAGTACATTGGAAAAAATTCACATTTCTTAGTATTTAATTTTCTACAAAGCACATTAAGCATTCCACTTATAAACATCCACACGCTGCAAAGAATGCAAAAAGTGATAGCACAGAAGTTGTTACATCCGTCCCCCCCCCTCCCCATCCCCCACAACTCTGTGTTTCATTCTTTCTCGTTTCTCTGATGTTTTTGATCTTAGGTGACTTTTTTTGCAGTTCTAATCCTCCCCAAACCCCTGTTGATAGCAATTCTATTGTGTTTTTGGATGTAATTACCCGTTGTTAGACTTTAAATCATGACTTGGCAAATAAAAAACAATTTAGAAGGTTATATTGTTTTGAAAGTCCTATTTGCCTAGTGAAGGAATTAAGAATAAAGGGAAAGATAAATGTTCTAGCACTGATTAAGAGGTTATTGATGCTTAGGTTTTCATGATTCTCAAAGGATATTTTGCTTCAAAGAGCTAAATGACAGCCAGTTTGTCCACAATCCAATAAAGGTTCAATATTGTAATGCAAGTCAGTGACCATCTTTAAACATGGCCTTACTATCCTGCTTTTGTGAATTGCACTTAGGATCTTGTAATGATGCATCTTGCCTCTGACCTCAGAGATCGTCTGGGGTGTAATGTGTGCATAAATTCATGCAATAATCTGCATGATAATGTGTGATAATAATTGTTAATCAGCAGGAATATGTAAATTGAGTTAGTTTTAATGAAAATACTGAATCTCAACTACTACAACATGGTTTATACTAGAATAATGGAGTTAAAAATAGCACCCAAATCTAAAATTGAAGGATGGCTAACAAGTTAATGTATGAAATTTAATGTGTGGAAACTATACTTTCAAGTCTTCTGGCATAAAGTGCAGCAACATTGCAAAATTAGTTTCTGGTCCCAAAATCTCAATGGTGTTGCAGTACAAATATTGAAGGTGTGTTACATTGTCAGACATACCAGCTTTCAGATGAGATGTGGACATAAAAGATTCCAGAAGATTTTCAAAGCAACACCTGGCTTCTTGACCAATAATCATTCCTCAATCAACATCACAAAAACAGATTATTTTGTCAAACAAAACAACACAAGGGCTGGGAATTAAGCAGAGAATTTCAAAGGTTCACAAAAAAGTACAAAGAGTAATACAACACAGGAACAGTCCTTTGGCCCTCCAAACCTGTGCCAATCACTTTTACCTATCTAAACCAACTGTTTATATCCCTCTATCCCCTGTTTGCTCACATGCCTATCAAAATAAGCCTTAAATGTGGTTAATGTGTCTGCCTCAACCAGTGAATTCCAGGCTCCCCATCTACCTCTGTGTAAAAAAAAACTTATCCCGCACATCTCCACTGAACCTTTTCCCCCTTATCTTGAACTTGTACCCCCTTATAATTGTCATTTCTGCCCTGGGAAAAAGCTTCCAACTGTTCACCCCTCATAATTTTATAAACTTCTATCAGGTTGGCCCCTCAGCCTCCACCTTTCCAAGAAAAACAATCCCGCTTTATTCAATTTCTCCTCATAGGTAATACCCTTCATACCAGGCAACATCCTAGTAAATCTTTTGTGCGTTCTCTCCAAAGCCTCCACATCCTTTTTGTAGTGTGGTGACCAGAATTGGACACAGTCTTCCAAAGGTGGCCTAACTAACTTTCTATACAACTGTAACATAATTTACCAACTTTTATACTCAATGCTGCATCTGATGAAGGCAAGCATTCCATTCCTTTTCCACCTGTGCTGCCACTTTTAAGGGTCTGTGGACCTGTACTCCCAGATTTCTCTGTGTGTCTACGCTGTTGCTTGTTCTGTCACTTGTTTTGTAGTTCCCAATGAATTGAATCGACCAGATTAAATTCCATCTGCCATTTCTCCGCCCAAATTTCCAGTCTACCTATACCCTGCTGTACAACATATTGAATAAATTAGTTTTCCCTGATCTCAGTCTTAAATGAGCAATCCCTTATCTTGAAACTGTAACTCATTATAAACTGCTTTGTAATGGCTTGTGATTGTTAAAAGGAATATATAAATACAAGTCATTCTTTACCCTGTTGAGGGGAGATAAATCCAGAGTTGGGTGATGAGGTGTAGTCAAAGAGGAGATTCCATCCCAAAACATTATAGGAAAAAGATTGGCTTCTCACTTAAGCTGAACAATATTGTGTCAAAACTTGGCATCCTATTCAAACAGCACATCAAGAACGTTATCCACATCCAAACCTGCTTCAGCTCCTCCATCACTGAAACCCTTATCCACTGCCTTGTTACCTCCTCAAGCTCAATAGCCTGAACTTTACTACGTCTGAAATAGATCACAGGAAGGGAAGGATATCACTGAACTATTCCCAATCTCCAAGAACAGTCAAACATTGTTACTACTCTTGTATTGTAAGCTAGAAAATAAGCTGTATTCTCCAGCCTCTCCTGCAGTTAGTTCAGGAGGTTATAAAAGTGTCCCCACCAGATTTGTTTTTCTCTAAACTCTCAAATGCCCAACATTGTAGGGAATGCAAAGGAACGCAAAGGTGTGGCACAGTGGCACAATGCTTAGCATTGTTGCCTCACAGCTTCAGGGATCTGGGTTCAATTCTGACCTAGGGTCACTGTGTGTGTGGAGTTTGCACATTCTTCCCATGCCTGTGTAAGTTTCCTCCAGCTGATTCAGTTTTCTCTCACACTCCAAAGATGTGTGGGTTAAGTTATAGGCCATGCTAAATTAACCCTAGTGTCACAGTATTAGCAGGGTAAATATGTGAGGTTACAAGAATAGGAGCTGGGTGGGGTTGTGGTCGGTGCAGACTTGATGGGCTGAATGGCTTTCTTCTGAACTGCTTCAAAAATGCTCTCTGAAGTTCTCCCTGAAGTGCAGCAGTATTGCAGTGAACAGAATTTGGTTGAGTGCCAAATTCTCCAGTCTCAGTGGCAACGGTTGCCGTGAGTGAACAGCCGGAGAATTCCAGCCAATATTTCAGCTTTGGTACCAGTGGGACTCCTGGTAGTAAAGCTCAATGTTCCTACAATCAAGAATACAGCATTACTGTTGAATAATTAGTTAAACAGTTTTATGACCTGAGATGGTAACACGTAGCCCTTACTTGAGTAATGGCTATTGTGATCAAGTACAATTTTCACAATGACATACAACAATTCACCATCATTCCTTGTTGCACAGGCAACTCTGCAATATTACTTACTTCTAGTGAGCTAGTTCTGTATTTTCTGGTTACAAGCGGCTGAGATTCTTTCCAGCTTGTTCTTATCCATGACAGAGAAAGTTCTCAGTGGCCTGAAATCTCTGCTTTCCCTTTCAGTATTTCATAATTGAAATAACCCACAATGCATTTTTCATAAACATTGATTGAAAAGAAAAGAAGTTTATTTTATTAATGGTCCAAGTGTTCCAAGAGGCTCCTTGATCATACAATCTTAGCTAACTGACCTCTGGCAGTATTAATTTCTATCTCTGTTTAAATAACAGAGGAATTTGATATGAGTCTATAAATTGTTTCATCTCAACATCACTTACAATGCCTCTATTCACAGTTTAACTTAAAGAAGATAAAGAAATTGAAAGGGCAAAAACCTTTTAGTGGATCACCGCAAACACTTCCTTTTTTATAGCACAAAAATTATATCCTCACCAATTATCGCTTCAATGTTTTCCTGAAAGGATCTATTTTATTGTGACTTTTGTAACCCAGCTAAGCCATTTCAGTGACAAAATTAAAATTTACATTCCTACTATTGGTGTAGTTCCCAAGAATAGCTCAAGAGTGGCTCAATGGCTACTAAAGTTGGAGCTTGTGAGGTTTCAGATTTGCTCCATATCTTCCCTATATTTTGCAAGGCATCACAGTACTCTAGAAAGGGAAGACCATGCATAGAATTTTATGCAAGTGGGATTTGTATTCCCCAATAATTAGCTCAAACTAGTTCTTTGTTACCTCATAGTTAATGATTATCATCAAGTTGCACTCATGCTGACAAATCACTATCTGCATGAGTAATTAATGGGAAGTCTATCATCTTCAATTTGATAGCAAGTCAATGTAAAATAATTGTTTTTAAAAAAAGCCATTATAAACTCTGAATATAACTATCTACCTTATTCTGTTCTTTAGCTAAATTGTTGAGTGGAGTCTTTAGATTCTAATCCTAAAATTGTCAGCAAGAAGTTTGTCTCCCCCACACATTATCTTCCTCAATGCCACTTAGCACCCGAACACGACTAGATCATGACTGGCAGGTGCATGAATTGTAGCTGTTAAAGCTTAGCCTACAGCCTGTGCACTTAACAAGGTTTATGAAACATCTGCTAAAGGAATCAGAAAAACTGTTTATCTAAGTACAGTGAACAGTTCTAAGGTTATAGTGCATCAGGGTAAGAAGTTCACAGATACAACACCAGACATATTTTCAAAAGAAGACAAAGGTGATTGTAGATTTGTTTTAAATATATGACACATATGCATCACAATCTGCAAATGCTATTATTTTCAAACAAGTAATAATAATATTGTGGATCATGCCTCCTGCACTTCCTGGAACAGATTATGAAGAATGCATTAATTTTCAGATCTTGTTCATTTTACATCTTGAGTACTCACAATCACAGAGCCTAATTCCAACCTTCAAAGGAATATATATATATATATATATATATAATTCCTTTTATGTTTGCTGTGATCCACAGGATTAAAACCATTATTTTAAAATAAGATTAATTTGTCACATTCTGAATAAAAAAGCAAATGTTGATTTTTAGAGATATAACTAAAATACTTTTCTGATTTATTTCTGCATACTTCCCATGTTTAGCCACAATTTAAACAGATTTTGTGTTTCTGCCTGATATAATTCTAATCTCAAAAATGCTGTTTTATCTTCTTGTGTGGTTTGCAGTTTAGCATTCTCAACTCATTGATGTCAAATTATAAAAATAATATGGGCATCAGTGAAAAAGTAATTGAAAATACTTATAGACCAAGGTTGTCCTCTGAGATACTGCTGCCCTGCTCTGTAACTTCCACAGGTTTACTGTGGAAACTCTATTTTACACATGCAGCCAGCTTTCTGCTGATTTTCAATGAGGTAATGATAATGGAGCAGGGACAATTTTGAGGCAACTCCCACAATGGGAGTAATTTTGATTGTAGGGAACACAGTAAAATGGACAATATCAAATCAATGGCCCATTTTACATTTCAACCAAATTTTATTCCTAATGGAAATTATTTTAGATCCATCACAGAAAGCTGAATCAAGATCATCCATTTTACACACCGCCCAAACTCAGATTTAGCCTCAGTCACTTTTAGATTGCAAAAATAAATTTCTAATTTCTCAGCAGTTCTTTCATACTTGGTTGTCTCACTTTCTTCCATTCTGAGAAAAGTTGGTGGTCCTAGAAAGTTATTAATAATCTATAATGTTACACTTAATATAGTTAATAGGATAAAATAATATGATAAATAATCAAGACTTATAATGTAGAATCACATTAAGATGGCATTACACTTAAATTTCCTGCAGTTTTTTTTCTGACAGTGTTCCTCTGTTTTACCTTTTACTACATGTTATGCATTTATAATAAAATGATTTGTTTTTAAAATAAAACAATGTATGATAGTCATGTAAAAATACCAAGTATCATTACAATACAAATGAAAGAAATAAATTTCATGCTGAGGCAATATGGACTTACAGAGTGTATATTCTGAATGGTCATTTTACTTTAAAGCAAAGTGGAGTTTAGATGTCAGATGGCCTTTTCTTTCTATCCAATACACATAGAACCACAAAACCCTCTGAATACTGCTTGCACTTTGACTTCAGAGTTGAAATCTAGAGAGTGGGTACGAAAAAAAAACCCTATTTGGTCACGATGGAACAGTGGCTGAAATTCAGACCCTGTTGCTTGACAATGGCCTAGATAACAGAAAGTATGGACAGGATTTTCCCAAAACATTTCTATGTGTCATAGCGGTGAGAATAATGGAGTGATCCATGTTGGCCTCTCAGGTGTGGTCTTCACTGCAATGCTCCCATGTTGAGTCACTTTTTTGGGGAGTTGTGAGTTACATATCAGTACCAGGTGGGGGTGGCCAAGACCAAACACACCAGTGAGTCTGTCTTCAGAGTGCCCAAGCACCATTTTGCAAGGCCACCCCAATTTCACTGCACAGTGAGACATCCCTCCCTCTCTCCATGGGTATCGGGAACATCCTACATTTCCCCACCCTGTCCCCGACACATTTCACCAGCACTGGGGTCTTCCCAAGGAGACCCCCTGCCTAACCCCGACACATGCCCTCGCTCAATCATGATCACCTTCAAAATCCACCTTTATATGACCCAGCCCCCAACAGGTTTCCCCCCCATACCACCCACTTGTTATGTTCCCCACTCAGGCTGTATCCCCCTCGGCAATGCCCCTGGCACACTGATGGTGACCAATTGACACACTGACAGTGCCTAACCAGCACTGCTGGTGTGTCTGATGGTTACTGCTGGGGTGAGCATTGCCAATATGCCAGATGGGTGCTTCCCCATTGGCACTGTCCCAGCCATGCCCCCAACCACATTCAATGGCCTCTGAGACCCACTGGCATGACCATCATGCTAGTTCTCCACTCATGGACATTAAGAAATGATTCTTGCCATATGACCTCTGGAGAGGTGGGAACATTACGGGAGGGGGGAGGATTGCCTACTGAACGAGCTATGCATATTTAAATGTTACTTTGAATATGCTCATTTCGCTTGTGCCCTTTTGGGACACGATCCAATTTGTGCCATTAGAAAGGGGCTAGGAGAATGACAAACTGTTTGGCCCTAGGCGTAAAACTGATTTGTATGCTTGCACATTATTCTTTGGGATTGGCACAATCTGCACCAGACATGGCAATGTTGGAACATTGCCCCACATATGTGAGGGACAATCTGGTCACATGACAGAAACTAGGGGTGGGATTTTCCAGCTGCGCTTGCCCAAGGTTAGAAAATTCCACCCAAGGTGAACGACCTTTGCATGGTCCGTGTTCCATCACCTCTGATTCCTGTGATAGGTGGGAAAATTCCACCCCAGGGTTCGAAGGTTATTTAACAAGGCACAATTTTGAAGCAGAAAGAGGGAAACAAGCAGATCAGATAAGGAACAAGACTCTGTCTAGGAAATAGCAACAGGTAAAGACATTGGGCTCTACTTCACTTCAGTATTTGAACAACTGGGACAGAAATTCTCTACAGAGTTTCATTTGCACTTCAACTGAAATCAAGTAAAATAAATCTATCACTGCAAAACAGTAAACCATGGTGAATCTGTCTGCTGAAACCTCCAGACTCTTCTTCAATGGACGTGAAGGATGACAGGCCTACATCCTTTTTGAGGCTTCACCACAAGGAAAAGTAAGTTTGACATGAAGTTGCAAACTTTTATGACCTAAATGCTTACTACTTTTCTTTCATGCACCCGTGTGTCTTTCTGTATGATTGCGCGAGAGGGTATGGCTGCATTTATCTTGGGAGTTGAATAATAAACATCTTTTTGGCAGAAAAATGTGTCAAAAGTCTGTTCTCGACACTTATAGCATTCAGGGAGTCAAATCACTTCTTCTAAAACACATTTGTCTTCAGTCATTTGTGAGGTGGGAAAAGGGGGGATCATCCTTATCATCTTTCCCCTGTCGGTAACCGATTAGAGGCTCAGTTCTAAGATTTGACCCACTTAATTAAACAAGTCAGTTGTGAATGGGAGGTAAATAGATTGCTGAAATTGTTGAAGAAATAAACTAGCAGGTTCTCTTGTATTTTTACGATCACAACAACGTAAGACTTAATTATGTTCAACACTAAAGCATTAGCAAAATAGGAAGCTGCATTAAATTCATTAAATATTGAGGAATGGAAGGCTGCGGCTAACCAGGTTGGCATAACTTTCAAGGCAGTAGCAACAAAACCTAAGATCCTTAAAATTCTAACCAGTCAATTTGATATTGACCTAGAAGCAGAAGAAAGAGGTATGGAACCAGACATTGATAAAGCTTCATCAGCTAGAATTCAGAAGTCTAGAAATTTCTCTGTTCAAGGTCCACTGGAAACAGTCCAGCTAATAGTTCAGACAGATGGTCCAGATGTCTGACTGGTCTAAACCATTCTTTTGAAAGGAATTTAAATGATTCTGAGGAGGTATTCTGTAGATCTTCCTTTATCGAGACTCAATGGGCTGACACCTTGTTCTCGGACAGAAGCAGAAGAAGCCCTCAAAAACTATTCCTTGAAAAATGGGGTTTTGAGGAAGAGGAGACCTCCTTGATGATTTGCAGAGTTGGAGTGGACAGTGCTCCATGAAATTGGAGCTCCTCCCAGCCATCGAAAGGAAATATTGAGGCTTGCCCATGAAAGGCAGAAGCAACAAAACCCAAGATCCTGCACAGTGGTTAACAATGCTGCCTCACAGCACCAGGGACATAGGTTTGATTCCAGCTGTTCAGTATCTGTATGGAGTTTCCGCATTCTCTCCATGTCTGCATGGATTTTCTCTGAGGGCTTCGATTTCCTCCAACAGTCAAAAGATGTGCGGGTTAGGTTGATTGGCCATGCTATATTGCCCTTCGGGGGGAAGGCATAGGATTATGGGTATAGGGCTGGGTGGGATTGATTGTGGCTGGTGCAGACTCAGTGTAGAGATTCTACATCCTAATAGTTAGGCAAGTAGGTATTCAAAAATCCCAGGCCCGGGTAAGCCAACATTTTTATTGGCCTCACCACCAAAAAGATGCAGTTGAATTTTGAGGGACCTGCCAGACCTGTTAGGTTGTCAGGAAACCACACTCTGTAATCAAGCCTGCTATTACTAATATCTATACCTGCTTCTGAAGAACCCTTTCTAGAATTCTGATAGATTGCATGAAACACTCACTGGGATGGATGCTCAAAACCTTGTAAACATCATCCACAAAGTCAACTGATTCCCAGATGTCATATTCCAATGGAAAATCACAGTAAGAGCTGATTAAAGAGCTGATCCAGTTTTGCACTCATCACGGACTATTTAAAGAAATCCAATTGGATTAAGGACCAAATTTTATTTCCTATGTATTCCTATGTAGATCAAATTCTTGACATATCACCAACAATCATAGTGGGCTCTGGAACAGTATCATTGAACCCTGAAAATCACGATCAGATCCTATTCCTATGAGCGCCTCCACGATTGAGAAAAGGGGTTAGTTTTTATGTTGATCATGACTAGAGACTCACCCAATGAATCAATGGGCTTCAGTCTATTTGAACTTGTCTATGGACATGAAGTAAGAGTTTAACTATCAAAGAAGTTTCTAGATCAAAGAGTGGAAAGTTCATTATTGAACTATGTATCTGCCTTCCGCAAGCAACTCTTTCTTGAGTAGTTGTAGCACTGTTACACAGTTGCAGAACATAGTGTCATAGAGGTTTACAGCACGGAAACAGACCTTTCGGCCCAACTTGTCTATGCCACTTTTTTTTTGTAACCACTAAGCTGGTCCCAATTGCCTGTGTTTTGCCTATATCTCTCTGTACCTATTTTATCCATGTAATTGTCTAAATGCTTTTTATAAGACAAAATTGTACTCACCTCTACTACTACCTCTGGCAGCTTGTTTCAGACACTCACCAACTACTGTGTGAAAACATTGCTCCTCTGGGCACTTCTGTATCTGCCCCCTCTCACCTTAAACCTATGCCCTCTAGTTTTAGACTCTCCTACTATATACAGATGGCTGAGCTGTAGCTCCCTCTGAACAAATTGACGCTGAAGCATATGATACATTGCATCATATCCTCTCTCGTGAAGAATGCAGAAAATACACACTTAAAGGTGAGCCACCATGGCTCCTTTATAAAAAAAGGTCACTTCCTCCATAATGTTGGTTGTGTTCTTCAGGGGTTCAGATCAGCACTGAAGTATGGATTTGTCACCCAACATCAGCTCTAGCATACGTCCTTTCACCTAACTTTTAGGCTTCCAAATAGATCTCAAGCCAGGCACAGCAAAGTTCCAGCCTATGAGTTCTGCTCACTGAGCCACACTTTCGCTGTGCAAAGGGGCCATGTGGAGGACAAACAAAGTTGCTGCAATGTGGAAATTAGCAGCAGAGTCTGACTTCTAGCCTCATTCTTTTTTATCTTCCATCTTCCATCCAACTCATGAAGGGAAAACAGCAAAAGGGGCGAGGGCATTTTTGAAAGATGCACATTAATAAATCTAAAAAAATGTTCCCTTTTTAAAGGATGGGCAGATAATACTAGCCTAACAAGTGAGACTCATCCCATGAATGAATAAATTTAAAAAACATTTTGCCTCTACTACTCGATGTATTCCCCTTTTACATATCTCTTTGGCATGATGTGTGAAATATTCTATTAGCATTAGACCATCAGTTGGAGCTTTAGTTGAACAAAAACTGATTTCATTGATTTTTTTAGTACTTGAGTAGTAAGAATAGATAATTATCCATTCTGCACCCCAAAGTGCCACTAATATAGCCTTAATGGTTGATTAAAAGGTAATTCCATCTTCTTGTTCGCTCCAAGGACCTGAATAATAAATTAAGATGTTGGTTTAGGCTCCCAGTGCAATAGCTGCTGTCTAATTTATATTGGAGAAGAAGGGAGGATAAATTTTCTTTATGAGCTTGTTAAAAATTTGTTTGAGCATGTGGTTTGATGTTGTAAAGTTAGTTTTGCGCTTGAAATTTGGGCTTTCAGCAAGCGATTTTGTCCTTGAGTTGCTTTTAATCTTGAGTAAAAGTTTTATTTTATCATTTGTTAAAGAAATTAAACATTGTTACCTGTTAGTGAAGTGTGATCACATATGAAATCTGTTTAATTCTCCCAACCCAATTTTACTGGCACTCTCGTCCCGGAATTGGAGTGGACAGGGTTTGCAGAACAGAATTTTCTATTGGCCTCGGGTGGGATTTTATGAGCCTCACCCGAGCGAGGTCGTAAAATACTGGCCAATGTCCACAAAATGATCAATACTTTAGAACTTTATTATTGATGCGCTCAATTCAGAAAGCTATTATAAAGCATTTGCTTCTTGCAGTAACCTTATAATTTTCATACTTGCATATTTCCAAACCCAAGTTTGTATTATTTTAAACAAAGTACGAGAAAGCGATTAAACAGTGCAGCAACCAGCTGCCATACTAGACGGGATTTTACGGTCTTCCTCGAGCAAGGCCAGAAATTCTCGCCTGAGACCAATGTAAATTGCTGTTGTCAGACCCTCGCTCACTCTGATTCCACGACGGAAGAGTGGTAGCGTTCTGGTGATAATGTCACTTAAAAGGAGAAACCTCAACATGATTGTGTGTCATTGTTGCCAGACAGGATATAATGCAAAATTCTGCACTTTCTCAATATTAAGAAGGGACATTAAATTAAAAATTGGAAAGTGTGCAGTCAACCTTGTATATTAATTGAAATGAATATTTTTGTCTTTATAACTCAATAAGGTGATTAACTAGAATCATTCCCCAGTTAAAAAAAACGCATGCAGCAGGAATATTGCAAGAAGCAAATCTTTTCTATCACCTATTTGAAATC
This sequence comes from Sphyrna mokarran, assembly GCA_024679065.1. Classification (NCBI taxonomy): domain Eukaryota; kingdom Metazoa; phylum Chordata; class Chondrichthyes; order Carcharhiniformes; family Carcharhinidae; genus Sphyrna; species Sphyrna mokarran. Next base: position 119,485,520 of record JAGIQG010000001.1, on the reverse strand, counting down.
AGTACACAGAAAAAGGTTAAAGTTCTAGGGAGATAATTTTGTAGTCATTCATACTAGGCTGGGAGTTGTTAAATTTCAAATATGATAGCTTGTTATATTTCCGCTATGAATAGGTCAACTGAATATATGTAATAGCTTATATTATCTCATTTTGGAAAAGCCTGAAGATGAAATTGAGATAAAGATCCAAATCCATCTGATATTTGTTAGCAAAATTCAATAAAAATCCAGAAGACAAAATTCTAATCTCCTCAACAATTATCCAGATTTCCAAGAGTTTGAAGAAGCTAAGCTGCTTTTCAAGCTCTCAACAGAATGAAAGAGGAAAAGTTTTTTTTAATAAGGAGTACAATAAATTATCTTATCAGGACTACATTCTAGACCATCCCATTGTGTTCTGACAGTCTTCCATTCCTCCCTATGGTTCCCTTTTCACTTCCCCCTGCCCTCCCCCCCACCCCTCTAGCAGCAGATACTAAATTGCACACGATGCCTTCTAACTTTAAAATAAAGAGAGTTAGAAGAGGAGCAGGCTTTTTATTACATTACTCATGTGGAGGGCTCAACTGGGTTTAAAGCATATCCAAGCATGTCGTGCTCATGCAAGTTATCATTTTCCTTGGCAGCATTTTAAGCTCTTAAATCAGATTGGATGATGTGCCTAGAATCACAACAAAGTAGACTTGCATGTCGACTGAAAAGTGAGTATTTTTGTGGTGTTGAATGTACCTTTAACAAGTATGCTACAATCAATTCTAAATTTGCAGTTTTCAGCCAGCATGTATTTTCCACGTCATTGAATCAAGTTAAAAGTTTTTGCAGTGATTGTTTGAAAGGATTAAGCTGTATCTGTGTGACTAGTTTATTTGCCAGTTCTGATGTGCTTATCATTTGCTGTTGTGCCTATCAGTCAGTAGCTGTGAGGTACAAATCTCTAGTTCTTAAGATGGTGTATGAAGCAGATTTTACAGCTCTTGTCCTGATTAGTGCAGTTAGCCTATAAAGACCAGGGATGTTTACAGGGGATGTTTTAAGGGAAGTAGGGGTTAATTCCCCAGGTCTCTCTTTCTTTCCCAAGGGTCTAGCCTGGCAGCCTGCTTTGCACACACAGGAGGTCTGACAGGTAGCTGGATTTGTGTAAGCAGTTTGCATGAGAGCCAACAAGAAAACTGAACGTTGTGGATTAGTTTTGGATTATCCTGTCAAAGTGAAGCCTGATGGACAAACTGCAGGAGAAATAATGCAATCTGTTAAGGGAGACTACTGCCGCGTATCCCGCAACAGAAAGCTGTCATTTTGCAGAAAATTGACAAGTAAAGTCATTAATAATTTATGAGCATTTTTATTCATTAAACTTTCACTTTTGTTCTTTCGAACAATAAAATACCTCTGTGTTTTGTACCCTTCACTGAGAGTTTGTGCTCTTGATGATTGCATCGGTAGATTTGAAAAGGATGGATAAATTTAAAATTGAAATATTAGACTTCAGCTGGAAAAACAGTGAGCTTTTTATTGCGATGAAAGCAAATTACTGTGGATGGTGGAATCTGAAATAAAAACCGAAGATGCTGGAATCTGATACAAATGCTGTCAGACCTGCTGAGATCCTTCAGCATTTTCTGGCCTTGAAGCATTAATTTCATTTGTCACTAGAATGGTAAAATGATATGCTGTTAAAGCAAACAATTAAGCAATCAACAATTAGGGAATAATTGCATCCAATATCTAAATATAGAACAAATTTATTTTTTGTTTAACGTGATAGTATTTAAAATAAGATTTTTGACTCAAAATTTCATGTAGCTAAAATAGACTTGATAGTTCAGCCACTCATTTAATACAGTGCATCAAAGTTAGCACTGCTTCCTCACAGCAGCAGGGACCCAGGTTCGATTCCCAGTTAAGGTCACTGTCTGTGCAGATTCTACACATTCTCCCCGTGTCTGTGTGGATTTCTGCCGGGTGCTCCGGTTTCCTCCCACAGTCTGAAAGATGTGTTGTTTAGGTGCAATGGCCATGCTAAATTCTCTCTCTGTGTACCCGAACAGGTGCCAGAGTGTGGTGACTAGGAGATTTTCAGAGTAGCATCATTGTACTGTTAATGTAAGCTAACTTGTGACATTGATAAATAAACTTCAACTTTACATAACTACTGCTTTTAGCTTCAAACGAAATTTAATTGCTTGAATTTAATTAATTTTATTTTATAACATTCACAAGAAGTCCTGCATAAAATATCTTTTCATTGAATTAGGATCAGCTCTAAAATAATCAGAAGAATTTTCAGGCCCTTGGCAGAAAGCCCACAATACATTTGAGGTGAAAATAAGTGGCACTCAAAACAATTTAATAATTCAAAAAATAGAACTATTGAAATTAAATTAAATGAGAAGTTTTGCAAGTTTCATCTTAATTACCGTCTCAAGTTAAATAATATCAGTAGTTACTTCTGTACGAAGCTGTTTGGCAAAAGGTGAAAGGATACCAGAGTGATATACAGACCAAGAACTTGATCCAGCAGTGGTAAGGTGAAAGGGAGATGAAGCATCTGAAGTGTCCATCACATCCTTCATGTTTCTCAAGTCGGTAGGGAACCACAAGTTGCTTTGCTGAGGTGGGGGTGTGGGGTGAGAAGTGAGGGGGTTGGGAGTGAGGGTGGTGGGTGATGTGGTGCATGCGAGCAGAGACAGAGTGTCTGCTTTCCATGTGTAGGGTTCCATCCAGAGTGTTCAGAGTATGAACAACAGCCCCTCAAACCATTCAGTTTATCACTCGTGCATTGAGTAGCAGCATTAACAGAAAGAGGACGCTATGGTCCTCCAGGCCTGAGACATCCAGATTATGGTTGCCAAGGTCACCCCAGGCCATGGGGCAGGAAGGTCAGCAGAAGCACCTCACAGAAGCACACAAGAAATTTCAGAAAGCCACATAATTTCAATTGGCATTCACAGGTGAATGGCGTGTATAGATACTAAACCTCACAATGTCTGTGTCCTCCAACAAAGGGCTCACACGTTGACTGAAATTTTAGCACCTTGCATGCTATTGTTTGTTGCCCTTTGGCCTGTATTTACATTCTTTCTCCCTCAAAAAGCAAGAGGCAATGGACTAAGCCAAACACCATATTGCATCATTCTTATCACTGCGCACTTGGGCAGTTTCAGATATTGTGTAAAAAAAAGGTGACAGCAGGGCTGAAAAGAAGTAAAGCTTTATTGGGATGGGTCCAAAAAATAATAGGGATCATAAGAGACACTTGTATGACAGTACCTCCCCAGCCTCCATTGTGTGTGTACACTAGTATAACCTTGCCTCCTGTCCTCCATCATGCATTGCTTGAGCAACAGCCTCCTTCACAACATCATTGTTCGAGGATGCTTCACAATCCACAATATCTTTATTGTTCAGCACCTATGCCTTCTACAATGTCAGACCACCACGACACTCAAGACCCTCAATAGAAAATACTGAGGACTCCACTGGATTAAACAAGGCACCTAAATAGTCTTGATTGATCCATCAGGGTCCTTAAGTAGGTAGGATATCTTTAACAGAGCTATGGTCAGCTCTGTCTCTGCTGGGGATGATATGTGGCAGGCATTGTATTTCTCCCCTGCTTTGTCTGTGGGTTCCTCAATAACATGAGCAGCCAAGTCCTCAGTGGATATCTTTTGTCTCCCAGTATCCATTCCTGACAGCATGCAGGGGACCAGAGAAGCTGAGGCACCTGAGACTATGGAAGTATGTATTTTTAATGGCTTCTTCCCAAGAACCATGCGCACAGCAGTAATTACAAAGCATTTGAACACTGAATGAGTGAAAGCCCTTCCTGTCAATGAAAGCTGCTGGCTGGTCAATGAGAGTTTTGATAGCCACATCATACAGTTGATGTCACCTTGCACCTCAGATAATCCAAAAATGGCCCATACCAATTGTCCTGTCAGCCGAAATCAGTCTTGTAACCCTCATCGTCACCTGCCTTCTTAGACATGACATAGGTCACCCTCTTGATGTCCTGAAGGGCCACAGACTAGGCAATCCTACACATGTCTCCATTGAGTACCTGGACAAACCAGGAGGTATAGACATTGAGAGCAATGGTCATCTTCAGTGTCACTGACATTAGATGTCCACCAACTCCCATGGGTCTCAGATTGTGTTCCAGAATGTGCAGAGGACAGTGACTGCCTGCCTGGAGAGGTGATTTCTAAGCCGACAAAACCATTTGGACATCTGGCGATATTTCAGCCTCAGATCGTAAACTCTCTCTCAGGGATAGCCTCGTTTATGCGTGCAAGCAACTGTTGACATGTTCCAGAGCACCTTTCTCAGGCGTGCACATCCTGAATGATCCTGAGATTGATGATGTGACTCGGCTGGACCTCCCTCTATCTGAGGAGCTTCTGATCCTCGACAGGAACCCCAAACACTGAGTGAATGAGGCCCATAACAAGTCTCTCTTTTAGTCCCAAGATTTTCTATCAACATTCCCACCTCTTCATTTCTGTGAGTAGTTCCCTTTGCAGCAAATGCTACCATTCTGATGGCAGCCCCACAGCACATTGCCTTCCCTTTTCCCAATCTCCATAGTCATTTGGTAATATGCTCTCTGGAACATCCTGCCTGGTGCAACATGCTGACTCTCATGATGATTGCCAGAGAAAGCCAACATTGAGCTCCCACTTGCTTGCTACCTCCTTTAAACAAGTGAGGCTCTAAAGCCCTCTGATTCCTGCCCATTATTCAAATCAAGAATCTAACATAAATGTGCATAATCATTCTCCATGTTGGCTGCCATCGGTAAAAATGCAGAAATGAAGTGAAGACATCAGACTTATGGGTAAACGTATTCTGTTGTAGCTCCTCCCTTCTCTCCACTTCTAAAGACATTCAAAGCAGCCCTGTAAAATTCAGCCCAGTATTTCAGTAACCTGAACTGAAACTGCAAGGTCACACTTTGGCTGTCAATTTTGAATCCGTACTTGGATCCAAATGTTAAATCAGACAGGGCCAAAGTAGGATCCAACCAGGCTGAAGGGTAATTAACAGAATCTTTTTAACAATTCATCTTATTAATTTAAATATGATTGCTAGTTTGGGGAATTACAGTGTCTGGAAGGAGCATTGTGATTTTCCATCACTTCATTATGTTGATATTTCATAATGCAATTGTGTTTTCAATAAATTATATCATGGTTTTCAATATTTGCAAAACATTTCAAAAAGCTTTCCAGGCTTCTTTTCTGAGCAAATAAATCTCTTCCAGATTAGAATTATGTTCACCAATATATTAGCTATGAGCCACACACATCTAATTTGACATTGAGATATGACTCTTCAGTAAATAAAAATAAAATGAATAATAGACACTGTTGTTGGATGTGTGGGATCTTTACTCATATATGCACAGTTTATGCATGTGTACTTTGACCTTTTTGTGCGATTGTTGATGAAATGACAAGATGAAAAGCAGAGTACGCAAGTGTTTACTGCTCATTGTGAGTGCTTTATTTCCTTGGTGAATGAATGGTGGTAGATATTTGTTAAGTAAATATGTACATGTGAATTACACTTACCTGCATTGTGTGAATATATCCAAGACATTTCCGTTAAAATGAATGGATGCGGCTAAAATAGTGTTGCCATAGCTACACCTGCAGCTGGTCAGCAATTTGGATTGGACAATACGAAACTGGGACATTGGCATTTTGAACAATCTCTGTAATTGGTTTTTTGATTGTTAAATAAGTTTAACATCAACACTATTCTTTTCTCATACTGGTTTTCAGTTTTATAAAATTACATAGTGCTCGCCCAACTGAAATGAAAAGAAGCAAACCACGTCCCTGCTGTCTATTGTACTTGTCTGTTTGTGATTAATTCATATTTGAAATTTGACTGCATATTTGTTTATTTTTGATTGCAAGTTTCTGGTGCATATTCATAAAGCATATTCTGCAAGATTAATCATGTGATTTAATCAGGATAGTGATTTAATCAGAATATGTCACTGAAATCCATATTGTTACAAACAGAAGGGGGGAATTAATTTAAATAGCTTGAATTTCTTCTTTCATGACCCATCCATAAACAGAAAGGTGATTTTGATATCCTACTTTTAAATATGGTGGCATGTTTCCCCAGCTTTTAAATTTGGAGGTTTCCAATTCTCTATGAACAACTTGCACATTAAAATCAAGGTAAGATACAATTAAGGGGTTGGCTTTGTCACAGCTGGCAACTTCTCGAATAAAATATAATCATTAAAAGGAATGAACTACAACAACCATCAAGCCAGAAATATAAGCACAGCAACTGAAATAAAAACAGGGTACAGAAACTGGCCAAAAAACAAGGTATGTTTTGAATACCTCAGTCCAAGACATACAAACACACAGAGACAATCTTGTTACTTGTCTAGCATTTTCTTTTCATCTAAATTTCAACAGTTAACCTTGTTAACTTCCCAAATTCCTAACATGGTCCATCACCTATGGGCAACATGATTTTAAATAAGTAAAAATAACATTAAAAACAGTAAAGAATCATTTACTTGTTTAATTGTTGTGCAATAGTCAGTTTCTTAGTAAATTGAAAGAATATTTAAAAACCTTTAAAGAGGAGATCTTGGGGCATAATGTTGACAATCTTAAGTCTGAGTCAGAAGCTCTCAGGTTCAAATTCCACTTCCAGACTTGATGGCCATGGAAGATGCATGCATACCATGGCTAAACAGTTGTTTATCAGCCTGTAAATCCTTCCAATACACCTCATGGCAGGTAAGAGTGGAGGATTTCCTGTTCAGTAATACTGCAGAAGGCAAGAATAAACCATTGCAGCACACTGTAATCATGGACCAATCCAGTGGAAATCCCTGGTCATCAGTGCCCTCTTAGGACCTGATATCTGAATGAGTGGAATGAAAAGCCAATGAAATGTGCTTTGCACTTAAAAAAAGTTAACAATTAAGATCTGCTTCGAAGACCTGCAGATGGTGATTGATTTGGTCAGGGGTGTGGCAAGGTTCATGGGTGGAGCCAATTTCTAATGTGATATTTTTTAACTAAATTAGAAGATTATAAGAGGAAATGTGGACTTGAAATTCTTCAATTCTGCAGTGTTTCACCTTATTGTGGTCCAGGCCAATACAGTTTTAAGGAAATTAAAACTGATCCAATAAATATACTTTATTATTAACTTAAAAGCCACGGTGTCTACTTTTAATACAGGCCAGATTAGAGGAATAGAACATCTACCCACAACTGCTTTTATAGGCTTAAGTGATTTCTGTTTGTATTTTCCCTATTCATTAAACACCTTATAAATAAACTAGAAACCATTTAAAGTTAAAGTTTATGTATTGGTCCCAAGTAGGTTTACATTAACATTGCAATGAAGTTACTGTGAAATTCCCCTAATCACCATGATCCAGTGCCTGTTTGGATCAATGCAAAAACTAGCATGTCTTTCAGAATGTGGGAGGAAACCAGAACACCCAGAGGAAACCCATATTGCAACAGGCCCAAATAATTTAATGTGACCTTGGATTTTTGATAAAGTTGAGTAATAAAGTTTTAAAGACCTGTAAGTTTGTTTTCTCTTATGGATAAAAGATAGTCGATTATTTTGTCACATTGGAGGATGATCACTTGAGAACTTGCTGATCACATGCAGTACAATCTCTGTAACTGATTCAAACTCTGAAAAATCCTTTTTAAACATTCTTAAAAATTACAGACTGCACAAAATCTTTAAAGAAATTACAACTGTTCCTTATCAGACTACCTCCAGATCACTTGTTGTCGCATTAGTCTAATCTTAATTCTGAGGTCTAACCTATATTGTAGTATACACAATGATGTCCAGCTTGTTCTTAGTAGCAACTGTCACTTGACTATTAGATTCTCACCATTAGTGCTTAGGTATGTATTGAAGAATTCCTCACTGATGTTTTTTATTAGCTGGAGCAAAAGTCAAATGGGTGAGTTAATCAGCACTAATTAATCATAACACTAGATTAACTTGAGAAAGGTGTTGAACTGGATTGGGATTAAAAGATTACCCCTAACATTTTGACTGATACCTCACAATCAACACGGCTCATAATAGACGCACACAACTGTGTCGCTGATTTTAGTGATATCGTCATTGCCTGTTAGCGTTCCTGAGATTGTTATTTAGGCCCATTGCAGTTCATTTTCTTGTTCATTCTCTAGCTTCATAATTCTCTTTTTCTCCAAATAAAACTAATTGCATCAGATGTGACAGTATTATTTTATGATTCTGTGTCATACTTCTCCAAAAGACTCACTGGTTAGATGCATTGGTCATGCTAAATCTCCCTCAGTGTACCCAAACAGGCACTGAAGTATGGCGACTAAGGCATTTTCACAGTACCTTCATTGCAATGTTAATGTAGATCATAGATCATAGAACCCTACAGTTCAAAAACAGGCCCTTTCGGCCCAAAAAATCTGCACCGAACACAATCCCACCCAGGCCCCACCCACATATCCCTACATATTTTACCCACTAATCCCTCTAACCTATGCATCTCAGGACACTAAGGGGCAATTTTAGCATGGCCAATCAACCTAACCCACACATCTTTAGACTATGGGAGGAAACCGGAGAAAACCCATGCAGACATAAGGATAATGTGTAAACTCCATGCTGACAATGACCCAAGCCAGGAATTGAACCCAGGGCCCTGGAGCTGTGAAGCAGCAGTGCTAACCATTGTGCATCAGGTACTTGCTACATCTGTTTCTAGTCATCTGCTTTTCAGTTTCAGACCAGTCCGACAAATTTACAGTTCACCAACTTACAATCTCTGGACCCTCCCATTCACTTAGAAACTGGGTTCTGAAGATAATCGATCTGTTGCAGAAAATCAAAAAAAGACAGAACATACTTTTTGTATCTTCACATTTTGGATAAAGATCCAACCAAAAGGAGATGCTGCAATTTATTTTCCAATCGATCCTTTTTCGTTCCTGAAAGTGATAGTTTGTATAGGACCATTCTGCTACGTGCACAATCAGCTCTCCAGTACTTAACAAGAGTAAACCAACAGACAGTGAGTCCCTATCAGCTTTTCAACTCTAGAGAGCATTACAACTAAGCCTAATCTAGCCATTGCCTAATGCCCACTAAACCTGTTTCCATGAAGGGCTATTGGATAATAATTACATGAGGAATCCCTTGTTGATTTTCTTTTTCTAATCCGGACATGCTGAGACAATTTACAGCACCCTGTTTAACAGTACCTAACAGTCAGTAGCTCAATGAAGACTGGGAATTAAAACTTCAGAACTACGACACTTCTACAAGCACCTAAAATAGTTATGTTTGTGAGGTTGTGTGAGCTCTTTTTTATATATATGTAGCTAAGGATCATGCTAGGAATTTTTCAATGAATATATTCCCATTGAGGAAACAAACTGTGCACTCTGTAAAATGGTCCTCAGAGTGTCCATGCTGGTGTTATTTGCCACTTTAATTTGTTTTGACAAATGCAAACAATTTTCTCCCTGGTAATCAAGCCTTGAATAGGCCAGTCCTTAGCTGTCAAAGCAGAGAGCTTGCTAAGTAAAGGCAAGCTGACAGGCCATTTGTGTCCTGTCACTGCTGCTTGACATCCAGGGTAAGGTTTTACTGACTGTTTTCCGAAATTTGCATTCTGTCAGTTGAGAAGGAGTGTGCAAAATTTTGTCTTTACTTTTATTTTACAATGTTCCATTGAATCAAAGCAGTTTAAAATGATGCATTTGATGCATTAGCATGTTAAAAGCTAAGGCAGGAATTTTGCAGTTTGCTACAGGGACTGACGAGCCATTGAAATCTCTGTTTGCATCAGTGGGACCGGAAGATCCCATTCGTATATAGGGCAGGAAAATTCTGACCAATAAATCAAACAGCTTCCAGCGGGGGTCCTGGCATTATTTCAATATAGTCAGATAAGTTGCTTGTATTATGTGGTACCTTGTATTGTAGTTACACAGGGGAAGAGATTCTGTGATTTATTCAAGAATATGCAAATATAGTATTTTTATTTTCATTGATTTGCTATGCAACAAAAAACTCTGCTTTATCCAGATTTCCTAGTGTTCTGGGTAAGAAAATCTACCAGTGAGTATTTTCATAATCTGCTAACCATCCATCTCTTTGAGGGAATCCTACAATAATCCTGACCTACAACTCCCATTTTTGAAAACCTAGAGCATCTACTGTACAGTTTTCTTTTCAATGCAGCAGGCAGTATGTTGCTTCTTGGGCAATGATCATCATATATTGACTTGGGAAGAAATCAAAAGCCCAATGCATTAACTTTCCAACATGTCCCATTTTATTATTCACCTCCAGTCCTTACAATAACAAGCTGAACAACCTTTCTGCATGTCTTCAGCAGCGTAAAGCACTGAAGTTTCAACTTATCAACGTGCAGTAAATGGTATTGTGAGCTGCACTGCACGGACATGACAATTGTATTTCTTTTTAGATAAAGTGGAATATTAATTATGCTTTCCTTTTCTCTAATGAAAGAAATTTCAGGGTTTATCTTATGAAATAATACTACCAGCTTGAAGTTTCAGTAGATGGGAACAGAAATGGGCAGCATGGTAGCACAGTGGTTAGCATCGCTTCTTCACACCTCCAGGGACTTGTGTTCGATTCCTGGCTTGGGTCACTATCTATGTGCAGTTTGCACATTCTCTTCGTGTCTGCGTGGGTTTCCTCTGGGTGCTCTGGTTTCCTCCCACAGTCAAAGATGTGCAGTTTAGGTTGATTGGCCATGCTAAAAATTGCCACTTAGTATCCTGAGATGTGTAAATTAGAGAGATTAGCGGGTAAAATATGTATGGATATAGGTATAGGCCCTGAGTGGGATTATGGTCGGTGCAGACTCGATGGGCCGAAGGGCCTCTTTCTGCATTGTAGTGTTCAATGATTCTAAATGAGAAAATGCTGGCCTTGCTAAATGATGCTCTGTTCTCACAACAAAATAAAATAAATCTTATTTTAGGATGTTAATTTTGAAGTCTTATCAAGATTAAAGGAAGGAGAACATGTAATGTCACTTAGCATACAATAGTAAATGTCGTCTGCTTAATTGAAAAACATGAACAAGATAAAATGGCAATAGCAAAATCAAAAATTCCACATGAATTCATTAGCATTTTTGCTAAGAATGTGCAATTATTAATGTCAGCTATGAGAAAACAAGAAAGAATCTGAGGATGTTTACACAGGGGACAAAACTAGGAAGCAGGGGGGAATGTATTGATGTTTCAAGGCTTAAAGTAGTATGGATAAACTGGAAACTAATAACTGGTTTGACATGGATATGAACTCTGAAGCAAACTCAAGCTCAGCTTATCAAAAGTGAACAGTTAATTTCATTTTAGCTACTTGACACTGAGTGTGGTAATTATATGAAACAGATAACATAGACCCACAGTTAGCAATCAATAAGGATAGGCAACAACACCTCCTTCACAATCAACCTTAACATTGATGCCCCACATGGCGGTGTCCTCAGCCTTTTACTATATTCCTTATACATCTATGACTGTGTGGCCAAATTCCCCATCAACTCGATTTTCAAGTTTGTTGATGACACCACCATAGTGGGTCAGATCTCAAACAATGATGAGATAGAATACAGGAATGAGATAGAGATTCTGGTGAACTGGTGGAGCACAATAATCTCTCTCTCAACGTCAACAAAATAAAAGAGATAGTCATCGACTTCAGAAAACATAAAGGAAAACATGTCCCTTTCTACGTCAGGGGAGACAAAGTAGTAATGGTCGAGAGCTTCAAGCTTTTAGGCATTCAGATTATCAATAACCTATCCTGGCTCCCCCCCCATGACGAGACTATAGTTAAGAAAGCCCACCAATGCCTCTATAGTTAAGAAAGCCCACCAATGACTCTCACCAACTTTTACTGATGCACCATAGAAAGCATTCTTTCTGATTGTATCACTGCTTAGTATGGCTCCTGTTCTGCCCAAGGTCGCAAGAAACTACAAAGGGTCATGAATGAAGCCCAATTCATCACACAAACCAGCCTTCCATCCATTGACTCTGTCTACATTTCTTGCTCCTCGGAAAAGCAGCCAGCATAATTAAGGACACCATTCATCCCGGATATACTCTGCTCCACCTTCTTCCATTGAGAAAAAAATACAAAAGCCTGAGGTCACGTATCGACCGACTCAAGAAAAATTTCTTCCTTGTTGCCATCAAACTTTCAAATGGAACTATCTAGCATTAAATTAGTCTTTCTCTGCACCTTAGCTATGACTCTGACATTACATTCTGCACTCTCTCCTTTACTCCTCTATGTATGATTTGCGTTGTCTGTGTAGAACACAAGAAACAATTCCTTTCACTGTATACTAATACATGTGACGATAATAAATCAACTCAAATCACATCTGATTACCCAGGGAGTCAGGGGAGGTAGATAGCATCAGTTAATGGGTAGGGAGAGGGGGTGCAAAAGAACAAATTGACAGATACAAGATAAAGCTTACACAATTTTCTCTTTACTTTGGAATGGACAGATGGACTGCAATGGCCTTTTCAAGACCAGTATATCTATACATCAACACACATGGAGGAACCCATTCAGTGTTCGTATAAGTCTCCAAAGCAAACTGCTGAGAAATCCATACAGGTTGAGTTCTAATATGGATTACATTGTCTCTCCCTGTAGAGATTTCCTTAAGTCCAGATGCTTCTACCCATATGCAAAGGCCTAAGAAGACTTAGTTATGCAGAGAGTTAAACCAGAAACACTTTGCAGCTTACCAACACACAATACTTCCTGGCATAAGTACAGTCAAAGTTATCTAGCAGCAAGAAGGAAAATCAGCTTCCATTATTAAGTCCACCTTTCCAGGTTTGGTAAACCTACCTTGCCAGATTTTGTTAACAAGACAGATTGGCATGTAAATTATCAACAGTACTCAAGGGTACAACGGGCCTTCCCTGGTTCAGAAACAGGGCAATCAAGTTTAACTTAGAGGTTCAATTTTGTTCCAAGCTCTTTCTGGCATATTGTTTCATAGCTAACTTCATCCTTGTAAGTACACCTGTATGCCTGAAGAAAGGCACTCGTTACTAATGGGACGTAGATGTCTATGATGGTGGCTTGCTGGCAATGTCATTCACTAGAGGCCCAGGTTAATGGTGGAATTTTAATTCAATAAATATAATGAAAGCTAGTCTGAGTAATGGCCATAAAACTCTCACTGATTATCATAAGAAAAATCCAACTCGTTCACTAATGTTCTTTAGTGAAGAAAACCCACCAAATCTGGCCTACATGTGGCTCCAAACCCACAACAACGTGAGTTGACCCTTAACTGCACTCTGAAGTGACCTGGCAAACCATTCAGTTCAAGAACAATTCGCAATAGGAAACAAATGCTGGACTTACCAGCAACTTTCACACTCCATGTAGGAATAAAAAGAAAAACAATTAATAAGTCGAAGCTCCAGGATAAGTTCAATTTTATTACTGATGCTTTTAAATTTCAGGTAGTATCTACAGATATTTTAGCTGAACTTTCAAAAACTAACTGGTACTGAAGTGCAGGAAGTGAAAAGACTGGTGATTAAAAGAAATAGAAGGTATAGATCACAATAGATTCCAGCATCCGCAGCAATTTGCATTTATCGAAGGAATAGATCATCTCTTTCTAATGTTTTGTGTGCTCATATTACATCTATTAGTCCCACTAAACACAACACAGCTGCAGTCATGAGGAGACAAAAAGGAAAACAACTCTTCCGTAAATTCTGGATTGTGGGTTGGCGCAGACAATTTTCAGCTTGATTTACAAAATTGAATTGAGAAATACCAAAGTAAACTGGAAAAGACAGAACTTAAATCTTGAGAAGGTGTGGAGCTGTCCCATGTCCTAGGAGATGTCAGCAGTCCTGAAAGTAGCCCTATCAGAAATACTTAATAATGTCAATGTGTTGTGTTATTCTTTGTTTTGAGCATTTCACCTTAGAATTCCATTCTACCCTCCTGTAATTGAAAATGATCACATTCATTTAGCCGCTGGGCTTTTGATATGTAGACTGGGAATTTCCTTTGCCATTTATCTTCCATAACAACTTTGTGGGAATTTGCCACAGTAAAGAATTGGAACTGGAAACTAAAGTTAGAGAATAAAAAGTCATCTTTCCTTCCATAGTGCCTTTGTTGTCCAGGGTTGCAAATGATGGCTCAGTTATGCCACAATAACATAACAGAGAATGTAGGAAGGAGCATGCCCCAAGAACTACTTCAGCTGGCACAGGGGCTGAATCTAGCTACTGGTACTATTAAGCACCACTCACTAATCATCTGAACTAGCTGGATCTATTCAAAAGAGTCACCAAAAATATTGAAAGGCACCTGAAATTATTTGATTTTCCACTGTGTAATTTTTTTTTTACCATTTTTGTTTCTATTTCAAATATATAATCCATTTTAGATAGGTCACATGTACTCTAGGCAAAAGCAGGGGTGGGATTCTCTCAAAAAACTTCAAAGTGTCAAATTCACATAAAAACTGGAGTAAATCACACTGTTTTTTTCCGTGGGAATTTCAAAATGAATCTCCCATGTTCTGTGCACTGCTGAGTGCCCCAGTGTGACTATCATTAAAAATCCGGGAGCAGGGCCTATTCCCGCTAGAAATCTGGCAGCATTGCACTGAGTGGGCCACTGCGCATGTGCTGATCTGTCAGTGCTGAGATTAGCGCATGTGCAGTGACTCCTGTCTGCCTGCCTCTTGATCACTGGCCAACCACATGACCCCTGTGCATCGCCAGCCATGTGGCTCCTCCCATGCACTAATTGCTAGCCCCCTTCCCCCCAGATGTGTCTGGGCCAGCTTAACTACCCATTCTCCTGCCACAGCCTTGATCTCCCAATCCCTCCCCTGTTGGCCAGTCCAATCGCTGGCCTCACCTCCTCTGTCACTCAGCTCAAAGTGCAGAGTGGCAAAAGGAACACCCATTCCCGCAGATCGTTTCCACCTCCCATCAAGCTCCACCTCCATTAGGCCTCATTCTCTTGGAACTGCCCTATGCCCACTGGGCAGTCCGAAGATGTTCCCTGGGCATTGACACTTTGCCCCTTGGGCGCTGCCAAGAGCCCAGGCTAGCATGCCAAGGCCCAATGCCCAGAGGGCAACCCCCAACCCCAAGCTTTAATTGCCCCTCCTTTACTCAAGCAGGGGCAGGTCACTAGCTCCTCGCATATGAGGAGCTATACTAAATCCCGCTGGAGTGAACCACTCCTGGTAGACGGAGAGATGCAAGTGGGCCAGAAGACTTCAGTCCCAGGCCTGCTAAAGCACTTAAGTTATATTTAAATCAAATTGTGAATTAGCTCCTAGCTATTTTCTGGCACAGAGCTGATGATGCCAGAAATCCAGTGCTAGGAGACGCACAGTGTTCATGGCACCCAGTGGGGCGTCTCCGCTTGATTCTCCCAGCCCACTGCACTATGAAAGCAGCTAGTGGACTGGAAGAAGCCCCTCCAACCCTCAACAGCCCTCCCCCCAACCGCCCATCCCCCACTTCCCACCCCCTACCAGATCTTTGGCTCATTAATTGCTGATGTGTCATCCTGAGCTATTTGCTATTGCCTTTCACTTTCAGGTGTAGGGAGACCTGTCAGGTTCCATGTCTGCTTTAGTTGGAATAGGTATCAAACCCTCATTATTGGCACTGTTCTAAACCACACATTAACCTGCTAACCAACTGAGCTACTTAACATCCATTAAATATTGTCTCTCAATATGATGTATACATTTCACTTTCTGGTCCACTATATAATAGTATAGTGAATCTGACAATATTGTTCATATATATAATATATAAATATATTTTGTCTATATATCTGTATATAATAATGCCACATATGTGCTCTACAGATAAACAAGATAAAAAAGGGAAAATAAAAGAAAGAGGGAAGTTGGTTTTAAGTATTCAAATAAATGTCTTCTTGATTGCTAATAAATGTCCATGAAGTGAGACAACAAAAGGAAGTTCAGGAAAACAAAACTTGGCCAAATTAAATGTAGACTGCTGGCAAAGGTGCTAGATAAACATTCATCCTACATTAGGAGAATTTACATTCTGGCATAACATCCATTTGTCAAACTGTATAATAATACAGTGGATGAGATTTTACGTTCTCGTTCATCCCGAAACTATAAAATCCCGCCGAGGTCAACAGACCTTTCAACTGTCCACCCCTCGCCCACTCCAATTCCCATGGCGTGGACAGGGAGGAAAAATTCAGTGAAATTTGGAACAACGGTGAAACTGAGGAAATGCTCACAAGAGAAAAAGGCCAGTTCATTCATGAGTGATGTGAGTGGATTATGTTCAGCTCACAATATTAATTATAGTGCAATTCAGCATGATCTATCCTAACTTCTATTATTTACTTTAATTAAAAATTTTATTGGTTCTATAAGTTAATGACAGGTAGACTTTTTGAAAAAGACATACAGCCTACCAGTCAGAGCACACATTCAGTGTTGAAATAGGATCCTATATTACACTTTAATGAACCCAGTGTATTAATTATTAAGACAGACTGTCAAAAGACATTCTAGCCTCTTGGCCAGTTTATAACTATCCTTAAAACATATTGGAGCTCCTCAAAATTGCAGCCATTGGCACATCATTTAACACATGCCAAACCAAGTGCTAACTATCCTTCCTAACTGACCCAATAGCACCAGGTTAGTCTATCCTAGCCAAATGAAGGATTTCTTTTATAAATGTTTGCGCAAACTTCACAGAAGATGAAGACTCCTCATCTCATCCTCACACCATGAAAATAGGGATAAATAAACCATTGAATATAAGATAAGTCCTGTTCTGTTATCAGCTGCAAAAAGAGAAGACAGGCATTGCACATCACTCCTAGAAGCAGACCAGTTAAATGCTTCTACCTATCAGAATTATCCTCACATGCAAAGGTCATAGATCTTTCATTGATATATTATTCATTTGGCTAACTCTTAACAATGCAACTTTTTCCAGTGAATTTGAGACGTCCTCTTTTTTCAGCTTCCAAAATTCCCAGCATTTTTTGTTTTTACCTCAGATTTTCAATATCTTAAAATGTGGCAAAAAAATCATTTTTGTAGCTCATGTGCAAGATTCTTACCAATATGTGTTTTTATGTGCAATCATTTTTTAAAAAAATGATTTGCCTTGGGCCATCCCCTTGCCAATAGAAGATTGCTTTTCATAGAATTATCAGATCTACAGTATAAAAGGAAGCCATTCAGCCGATCAAGTCTGCACCGACCACAATCCCACTTATCTATTCCCGTAATTCCCATATTTACCTTGTTAATCCCCCTGATACTGAGAGAGAATTTAGCATAGCCAATCAACATAACATGCACATCTTTGAACTTTTGGGATGCAAATGTCCAATATTCCACACAGATGTTTCTTCCTCAGTCCAAGAGAGGCAAAGACCAACCCTATACAGTATAGTGAATCAAACTGGATTCGGGATTGACACAGCATGGTTAGGGCTACAATTTATGCTTTGAAAAATAACTGGAAAAGACCACAAATATTGGAAATCTGCAGTAAAAGCAGAAATTGTTGTAAAAATGCAACAGCTTATTAACATCTAAGAAAGAAAACTAAGAATCATTTTCAGTTTTCAGCACCAGAGCTTCACACTTGCAGCATTTTTTAATCGGGGCAAGTTTTCGGCTATTTCCAAAGTGAGGATTTATATTTTTGAATAAGAAATCAGCTGAAATTGCTTTGTGGAGTCAGTATGTGTGGAATCTTCCATGGATATTTTTCAAAACAAAAGCAATACTTTTGTTTCAGCTGTTGTAGCTTAGAGTATTTAATAATCCAATAAAGATACTGTCACTATATTCCATTGCATCATGATGCCACAATGTAAAATCTGTTTCAGGCTCTGGGATACAATAATCAGTATGTTTTAATTGTTAAAAATAGATGATTCAATAAATAGTTCACAGAATGCAATGTGTCAAAATTAGGCATTGATTTTGCATCTCTTGGGTACAAAATGGATGCAAAAAGATCCATCTTATTTTCAATAGCTTTTGTAAACTGTGCTTGGAATGTATCCTGTGTCATACTGCCTTGAACTAAATTCAGGAGTCCCAGACATCACCTTTACCAGACATAATGCTACTTGTAAAAGGGATGCCTCAGGATTCCACTAGTAAATTAGTCAAAAACAGATCCAACTGGCTTTTTAGGCTTTACCACAGCCCAGCCAATAATTAGTAAAGAAATCTCTGGAGGGTGCTGAAGACACAATTTGTAAAATTTTGTCAGTTACCTTCATGCAGAGGAAACATGTTCCTCTTGATTCCACAACAACACATTTGCATTGACAATGTCAGCATGGCCACTTGTTCCACCTGCCCCCACTATGGCCATCACACTCCTCACCCCACCACCATCACCACAACCCCCACCATACCCTTCACCTTACCACCACAGCCCCATTGCTCCTATTGTTATCACCCCCAACTGCTACTTAAGGGCCAACAGTCAATTCCCAAGCTGGCCAATCGTGCTGTACACCTAATGACAAGCTACAGTGGGAAGTGTGATTGGCTCCCACTGCTCACAGTTTCATGGCAATGATGCCCAAGGACCAAATTTGGTTGACTCTTGAATCAACCTGTTCAGAAATGTCTGGTAATCTCTACTACTTTGCTCGGTTCAAGTGTTAACTAGTTTCTCTTCATTAGAGTCAAGCCACCACTCATAGAATTTAATTTTTTTTTCCCATGTTTCATCGATATTTGCAAAATTTCAATATGTGACTTGCTGCTGGGGTATTGGTTGTGTACTGTTCCTTGGAGTATTAAGTCATGTAGCCCTGGAAGGTGTAGCTTCAATTCTCAGCCTAAGTGGGTGAACTCAGCCAGAATATCAAGAATACTACAAGCCAGTCTCTATTAGCAATAAATGGTAGGGTCAGGCCTGACTGTGTTGCACCTACTGTCAATTAACTTGCCCACACTTACCATTTAGACTTAAACATTTGAAATGACTTTCAGAGGATCATCTTGCCTGCAGAAACGCATAGAAATCACAAGTTGAGTCCTACAGCAAAAGAAATGAATGAAAAACAATGAAATGGGAATGGTGTCAACTCTGGATTATGTTGTGGAAAAGAATGTCCTTCACTCAGAAAATGAACATGGTCTCTGCTGTTAAACAGATGCCTGCTGTACAGCATAGCTGGCATCCTGCATTCAGCGTGTCATTACAATCCAGGTATGTTAAAACTGACATCATATGTATTCAGTGGTGTGTATGTTTGACATTGTTTTGACAGACAATTTAGGCAGGCATCCAGGCCTGTTTAACATTAGCTGATGTGAACTGCAGAAACATTTTGAGTGCATTCCAATCGAAATCCAGCCTTCCCTTGTTATAGCTCACCCATAATGCACAATACCTGCCTGCTGGGAAAAGAAAAGAGTTGAAATGGATTTCCTTGACATTTTATTTCTTTCGTATTAATACCACCTTTGCTAAGCAGCTATCTGAAAACAGATGGGCAAAACTAATAGTAATTTCTCCATTTATTTTCTTGTTTTAATCTTGCTGAATGTCACTGTGCTTCAGTGCGATGGCAATAAATTGCTGCACTCCACAGATTTTATTTAATCCTTGCTGTTCAAAATACAAAGCAGAAGAAACCCAACACCAACAATTGATATTAATATAGAGCTTGTGCCAGAGTAAAATATTCCAAGGCATTTCACAGATGCATTAACAAGCAAAACTTTGACACCAAGTTACATAAAGAGATATTAGGGCAGAGGACCAAAAACATAAATCCATTATCACAGTGAAGTGCCTGCCATTTCACAGATTGATTTAGATACAAGTGGTTCAGGCTAGTTAAAGTGGGAGTATAAATTCCAATGTTTGGTGTTATCAGGAATTGTGCATGTGAATGAAATGTTTGTCACTATAGTGCTTTGTGTAGTAAATATGTTTTAATGAATGAGAATGTCTGCATAGATACTCAGAACTTTATTTTATGTACTCTCTGCACAGATCCTCAGGTCTGCCCATGGTGAGTACCAGGTCAGTTGGCATGGTAGATGTGAGGGAACAAGATGGTGGATGGAGCTATAGGTTGGTATGAGTTGGCATTAAGTTGGCATAGGAGTTATAAAAAGCCATTGGAAGTTGGAACGGGGCATAATTAGATTGGAGGATATGGGGGCTGTAGGGATGAGTGCAGAGGCACAGGTTGACACATGTAGGGTATGAGAATTATATAGAATAGAGCATGACATGTCTTTGGTTGGCATGGATGTGGCAAGGTGCGTGAGTGAGCCTTGAGAAGGTTTGAGGGATGGACGGATGTTTTACTCTTAATGTACAGACACAATGTTAGAGCCCTGAGGCAGGCATATCACCCAGCCCACCTCTGCACTTGGTATCCTCCTCAGTACTCTGGGGTTGGCCACACTGATTTTTATTGTAGTCATACTTCAGCGTTCCCTCCCCCCCCCGACCTCCCCTCATCAACACCAACACCACCACTCTGAAAATTTGTCAGGTTTGCAGATCTAGGAATTCTCCCAACTGTGCATACCCAACTGCTGGACAAGGCCTATATTTTTGGATGTGATGTTGTTGAAAATCAACATGTGAATGAGAAATTGGAGGAGAGAGTCAAAGATAAGTGTGTGGAGGGACAATACCAGAAGTAATGGTATGAGAGTGAGGAGAGAAACTGTTGCAGGTTAATCCGGGACTGCAAGTAGACAGATAAGAATGGAACCAGATGAGAGATATTGTGGTCAACTGTGTCACAATTCACAATGTTCCATTTGTTTGACCATTATTTTCAATATTATATGAAGAAACATTCAGAAGAAGAGTCATATTGATTTTGTTTCTTTGGGCATTGGAGAAGTCAAGAAGGAAAAGGAAAACTAGGTTTCCTTTGTCACATTCTATGCTACTGTGGCAGGAGCATAAACTCTATTGCTGGAATTTAAGTATGGAATATAGGCATAGATTTGATTAGGCATAGACAACATGCTTAAAAATCTTTGAGAGGAAAGGAAGTGAGAGATGGAGTGATAATTTGCAAGCAAAAAAAGATCATGGATTGCTTTTCTAAGTGTTATGATGGTAGTTTTGAAGGAGAGCAAGAGAAAGACATTACTTGATGAGAGGGAGCATTAACATTATCAACTAACATGGGGACAAAAGAGGGAAGCTTTGTGGTCAGCAATTCAGTGGGAATGTGACTGAGGTAATCGGAGTTGGGTTTCATGGACAAGTTAAGCTCGGAGAGCATAAGAGAGGGGGTGCAAGAGAAAGTAGAGGAAAATGTGTGTTGAAGACTGGGGGAGAAGCTGAAAGGAAGTTTGGTGCAATGGGTTAGTGAAAGGGAAGGAACTAACAAGAGATAGCTGAATGGATGGTCTCAATCTTACTGACTGAGAAGAGGGATAGGATGGAGCGAAATGAGGAGGGCACTGGGGGGCTGGGTATGGGGTCATCATTCCTTAGCGATATTTATGTCAAGGTCATGATGTCAATGCATTCATCCATAATCAGCTTGTGATTGATGAGAGCAAACAATCATTTTGGAAGGAGATGCAGAGAGGGATGGTGAGAAGTGATCCAAATTGCATGTATTTTTTCCACTGCGTTCTACCATCTGACCACTGTCTGCTGACTCTTGCCACATCCTCAGTGCCACCACTGCTGTGCCCTCTCATTTCACCAGTGAATTTACTCCTTTCCAAGATTGAGAATCAATGCAAACCTATTCAATTATCATTAGACACCCTTCTTAGGTGACTATTAAGGCCAACTGAGGAGCCTTCATATTCTGTTTAATTCGGGTATGACAGAAAACCTTTGTCTGAGGCAGATCAGTTCTATATTTCTTTGAATCAATGCTACATTCAGCCACAATAATCAAAACAACAGTTGCAGGATGCAGTATGTTCTGAAGACTGCAAAGAAGTCTGTGTTCCTCCTCTTGCAGAGAACGTCCAGTTTAGGATTCCAAGAGGCTGACAGAAGAGAGAGAAAATAATATTCGTTAATGGTTAAGTAATGTTTAACTTTGTGATTATAAAGATTCAGTGTGGATTTGCTAAAACATTTGTTTTTAAAAATCACTGCAATATTCAAATTAATGTCATCTGTGGTGAGGTTATTTCATAATATCACAATTTCAACGGGGATATTCACCTGCTGGGAATGTAGATCAAAACCTTAGGCCTGAGCTCTGCACAGTTCTCTGACTATTCATTTAAATAGTTGGAAATATAACATACATAGAAAATATTATAAAATATTTCTCACTGATAGTGCAACAGCATAAAATTGCTCCTTAAAATAAATTTTTTCCCAATGTTCCCAGATCATGCTCTGAATAGGGATCATTTGAAAGGATTCAATCCTCAACAAATTAATATCTCTAAACATTTATTTGTATGGATGCTGTCTTGTAACATGTGCTGCTCCTGGAGAGCTTAAGTTTGGGAGACACTGCAGCCTCCAAGTGTTTCATGCCAACTTCATTTATATTCTGACAATATATTATCAGTCCTCTGATTGCTCAGCACACATTCTGTTTATACACTGCAACAAAATGAATAAATAAGTGCTGGCTATGTAGTCTATAGTCCTTCCCTTTGTGATTTAAGTCAATATTTGTTTACCCCCATATGTCTACTTTGATTTAATTCCTGAAAGTATTGAAAGCTCTTTGATTTGCAGTGAGGACTGCTTGCTTCCTATTATAGTAATATTATAGCATTCACATGATGGCAAGTTATAATTATATGACATTCAGCTAGCAATAGTAACTGTCTGCCGAGTGCAGAAAGGATCACAGTTATTGGATTGCATGTCCTTGCTTGTCGTTCAGTTTAGAAGCCTATGATTACACAGCTGCAGTTTGGACTAGTCCATGTTACCCCGGATTACCAACTACCTCGATACCGTTTGTACACAGTCCGTATAACACATATACAATTTTACATTACACATTCACTCCTGGTTCAGATCAATAGAAATTGGCTTTCCTATACAAACTAGAACTGAATGGCGTTGCATCTTTTCGCAATTGGGCTTTTCATGATTTAATTGGAATTAGTTCTTTGGTACACAAGCATAGAGATAGGTGCATTATGAATCAATCATTTTCAAACTGATTAGAGACAGTATTTATTTTGAGCGCTGAACGAGTGTGTCCGTGATTGTCAAAGGTAATTATCAGACTCGCATTTAAATTTATCTGTTCTATAATTCAATATCGTTTCTTTGAGCTTTAATCAAATTTAATCAGTGACAGTAACTGTGCTGCAGAAACATGGGGGCGACAAACCTATGGCAGCTGTTTGATTAGCTGAAAGATGCCAGGCACACAATCCCCATATTTCTAACTGCAGAAAGCCAAGAACCTGGCTCAGATGATCCATGTGCACGTTGGAGCAGAGTGAGCTGGGAGGCCACAGTTAAGTTGTGTTTTCAAAGGGTTTATGAAAATATTTCAATGAGGGACCTTTCATTGATATGGCTGAACTGAAGCTGCACAGTGCTCATTTGGAAATGGGCATTGAAAGGGAAGCTACCCTACTCTTTGCCCATACTCCTAGACACCTACCCACTTCTCCTGCCTCGTTATAGCTAGCCACCATTACTGATTCTTGCCAGCTAAGCACTGTTCCTGCTGCTACTGACATGTCATGAGAAATCTACTGGGTGGCAAGAGGATCAAGTATGGGAGCTACGTAAGATGCACATAATACACGAGTGTGATTGGGAATCACACTGCCAGCTCTACACTGGCCACAATGAAATTTAAAATGAGACTTTTCAATATTAGCATATTCCTTACAGGAATGACAACCTACTTCCTCTGCACCAGAATCATTATAAAAATTCTAAGCAAATGTTAGTTTTACACTGGCACTTATTCCATGGTGTTATATATTGTGCGGCACATATTCTCAGTCACACAGACGAATGCATATTCTTTCACGCTCTCTCACAGACAATCTGATGCTCCTTCTAAATGGTACTAATGTTATGGTTTGGTTTCTAACCAGAGGGTCTCATGTAGCCAGCTGCAAGCAGAAAGCAGGTTTAGTAAGATTCACTAAGGCCAGCAGCAAGGAAGATTAACTCAGTAGGGTCATTCCTGGTCACCTGCCTGATTTTAAACTCTGCTCATATCTGATAAGGAGTGTAAGAAGTGAACGCCTTTAGCAAAGATCTGGAAAGATATAAAAGTGCTTGCAGTCTTGTACAAATATGCAAACATATGTAATTTTCTCATTCTTAGACAAATTATCAAAGTAAGCTCAAGCCCATCTACTATTATACACATTCACACACATAATTGTGCTTTCAGACTTTCAGTACACATGGTATGGAATTTTTATAGTAAATCTGAGAATGATTTAGTAAATTAACACAAGAGCAGGTTTGAATGCTAATTCTAATAGTAAATAAATTGTAATCACATCACAATATTGCATTTGCATTGCTGCTGCTAATTAATTTCACTCAGTATTCCATTAATGATAGAAATCTATTTTTGGTTTTCAACAAGTAAAAAATATACAAAGGGATTATGTACTTTCTTGGATCATGGCACATTGCTAGATACATACTATGTTGCAAATTGCACAATACTTATATCTGGCTTGACACAGATTAGTTCTTTGCCCTATTGCTCCAGCCTTGTGGTACACAACTCAATCTGTACCATATACCATGACCCAATTAAGATAAATTATTGTTAACAAGAGTGACAGGTTGTTGCTGTCAGAAACAATGACTGGAACCAGAGCATGGTTCTGCATTTTAAGTTCAGATGAAGGCCTCAGCAAGCCGACCTCAGTAACGGGAAAATTGTCACGATATTCAAGAAAAAAATACTATCATTCAGAGTACACAGAAGTGAATCCCCTATGAAAACTATCCTTTAGATGCATTTTTCACAGTTTATTGTTAATCCCCAGTATTAACCACATTTTATTTAAAAATATTGCACGAACATGGAGTGCTTTTACTGCCCATGTTATTAAATATTACTATGTCTCAGAAGTTGCACTTTAAAGGAATGATTTTGATGCTGGATGATGGAATGGAACAGACAATATCAGGTCAGTCACTGTATATCCTTCTGTAATATTGAGAGATGTAAAACCTGTGATTGAACTGATATTGTCTGTTCAACACTAAAATCCAAAGTTAAAATTAATCCCTAGAATACTAGCATAACACTGATTCCCTTTCTCTACTTTTTCTTTTGTGAAAGACTGACACATTTAAATTAACCCAATATATGTTGTAATTTCACAAGCCTACATTCTATATTAATATATTATTCTCCCATGACGTACAGCATTAGTGAGTCATATCTAATATCTCTGATGTCTGCTCATTTGCATTTGTTCATTCACATCTGTTCATATCCGGCAGCATGGTGGCACAATGATCAGCAATGCTGCCTCACAGCACCAGGGACCTGGGTTCAATTCCCTGCTTGGGTCACTATCTGTGTGGAGTTTGCACATTCTCTCCGTATCTGTGTAGGTTTCCTCCCACAGTCCAAAGGCATGCAGGTTAAGTGTTTGGCCATGCTAAATTCTCCCTCAGTGTAACTGAACAGGTGCCCGAGTGTGGCAACTAGGGGAATTTCATAGTAACTTCATTGCAGTGTTAATGTAAGCCTACTTGTGACACTATAAATAAACTTTATTTTATTTGAAATTGCTGACCATCCTAGATCAATCAGATAAGTGGAGGAAACATCCAACACAGTAATTTACATTTAGGGGAGTAAATGTTTTATAAGATAGAACTGATGGTGCAGGACTTCACTCAATGGAAGGGCAAATTGGATAATCACAGTGGACAGTAAACTAACTTGAGGCTTTCCCAATTTTCCGGTTATTCATTTAAATGACTAGAAAATCAAAAAGGTGGCAAATGCGGCCTGCTGACCATTGTACCCAACTGTCTCATGTACTGTCTAATTTATAAGCTCCAGCAACACTAATCAGGAAAAAGTACTTCCATTTTTACATAAATCTTACAGATAAGTGAATGAAAATGTACAATAAATTGGTAACAGAGGGAAAATGCTTGTCCAGATTTTCACTCCTGAGGCAGATGGCTTGAGTCAGGAAATTTCCTGACCAACCTTGTGAAAATGTGCCTGGAATTATAAATTTTGCTTCTGGAAAATTGGAGTGCGAGGTCTGCAGAATGAACGTAAGCCCACCTCAGTTCTCTGGCATTGTGTCCCACTTGTTTTCTTAGACATTAGATCTTCTCAATCTCACACTCCCTTGATCACAGCTCCTTATACCCCCGTGCCAATTTGGTCCCAATTCACACTAACCCATGCCCCCACTTAATCCCTTTATCCCTTTTAGCCTCTATGGCTGCTCACCTAATACCCACCAAGGACAGACCCCAGGAACCAGGCTAATATCTATTACAGACTTCATCATCTTAAAAAAAAACACTCTCGTTCGTGAAGGGTCAATTGGATACATTTATGTGCATACAAGTACTTAATCCCTCATAAACTAAACATCTGTATCCATAACCCCATGTCAAACACAACTAATCCTTTAATAATCTCTTTGATGCACCAAATAAACTGTGCATTTACAACCTCCCACTGTGATAATGATAGGTTGTGGAAATCAGTCAAGTATTAATAATGCTTTATTAATAGGCTTGCATACTGAGCACTCTTGTCACAAACCAGCAGTGAAGGTTAAAAGCAAGAGGTCACAATCAGTCTGACCATTACACATCACAATCCACACTAACAGATTTGAAACATCACACCAACCAGAAACACAATACTGGTTTTATGTTTTCCTGTGGACAATACTGCCAATGCCATGAAAAGGGTACTGTTGCTCAAGCAACGCAATATGTCTATAATATTTGTCCAGATCTGTACCCTGAAGAGGACAACTTTGTGGTTTATGTTGGCACTGTATAGAAAGAAATATTATAAACATCCCCTTGATTGGCACATAACACACCCCTCAGAGATTTCTTTTAATGGTGGGAGAGACCATCATGTCTTATTAAAAGCTATCACCTGCCACAAGCTAGGCAATACCAGTCAGTTTGGCACAGTCCTACCACAGCCTGCTTGTTTCAGTGGGTACTAGAGCATAGAGCATAGGCAAGTTGCTAATCTCTGTGCCAGGCAAAGTAAAGAAGACAATAGTCTTTTGCAACCCCAAATGGAACGTAAGGACCATGCATCATGGCCTTACAGACTACCTTGATGATGCAAGGAAGGTAGCAGTGATTAACAAAGAACTTACAATCTTGCTGTGGGCATTTCTGCACTGTAAAAAACTTGACATAGACAAAGCTGATAGCATAAATAGAAACTTCGCATATTCTTCTAGCAGACGAAAACTCAAGAGTCACAAGTGCAGGTTCAGTTAAACTCATGTATAACCAAGCCCCAACACATTACTACTTATTCCATCCACAAAGCAAGGGTTTATTCTCTGAGGCACATGATGTTGCCATCAGCAGAACTTCCTGTATTGAGCGATCATATTTTATAGGGGACTTCAATGCAAGGGTGAGTACTAACCATGCAGATTGGTCAATGTGCATAGAGAACTAGACAAATGGCAAGATGAACAAAAATGGACACAACTTTCTGAAACTATGCTGTTACCACCGACTCTGTGTCACAAATGGACATTTCCAAACTGACCACAAGGTGTACTGGAGTCGTCCAAAATCATACCACTGGTACCAGCTAGATCACATCATTACCAGGCATGCCACCTTCAACAGTGTCCTTGTTCCTTGTAGCAATCACAGCACTGACTGTGAAACAGACCATTCTCAGTGTTTAGCAAGGTCAGGCTTCAGCCAAGGAAACTACACAATTCCAAGGAGAAAAGTGTAACTTTCTTGGTATATCTCAGATCAACACTTAAGGTATCACTGACCCAGAAGTGATCCATGAGTTTCTTGATATCCTTAGACAACAACATCCAAGGCCCAAGCACAGTGTCAAATTGGGATCACTTGCACAACACTACCTATACCTCTGCCCTCACTCCATACAGGTCCACTATAGTAAAACTCAAGAAAGCCATTAACCATCTCACGAGAGATAAAGCTCCAGGAAATTATAGCATTCTACCCGAAATCATCAAAAGTGGAAAACCAGCATGGATGCAGTATCTCCGTGAATCTTTGTGTCACTGCTGGCAGGGAAGATCTGTGCCTCATAAGATGGTTGTTGAAAAAATAGTCACCTTGTCCAGAAACAAAAGGGATATCAGTGAATGTAATAATTACAGAGACATCTCCTTGTTAAATATTGTGAGAAAGATTTTTGCTTGCATTGCTCTTATCAGTTTGCAAATCCCACCCAGAATTATTCATCTACTGCTTGTCTCAGTGTGGCTTCAGAGTGGGCAGATCAATAGTGGATAGTTATGATTTTCTCATGTTGGTAGCTGCAGATCAAATGTCACGAACAGCGCAACCAATTTATTTTATAGATCCCATCAGGGCCTTAAACCTAGTCAACACAGACTGTCTCTTTAAACTGTTGTGGAGAATATGCTGTCCATCTGCAATCCTGGCTTTCATTTCATTTTTCCACAAGAACATACACAGCTTTTCCAGTTACATTGGAAAAACATCCAGAAACTTTCAAAGTCAGCAGTGAGGTAAAGCACAAATGTATCTTGACATCAATTCTTTTTGGCTTATTTTTCACCACGCTACTGTTCTATGCTTTCATGCTCAAATGAGACGTTGCCTATATGCCAAAGCCAATGGCAAGCTCTTCAACTTGATAAGACTGCACACCAAGACCAAGGTGTGTAATGTCCCAGTCGTGAGTAGCTGTTTGCTAATAACTATGGACTGGCATCCCACATAGAAGTTCATCCCCAATAACTTGTAGCTCTGTTTTCTAGAACCTACAAGAAACTTGGACTAACAATTGCCATCAGGTAAACCAAAGGTATGGGTCAGAGCCTTCCACCAACACATTTTTTTCGGAATCTCAGACATAGGCAGGCTTTCTTTTTCAAATTTTAAGGGGAGAGGGATTTAAATAATTTATCTGTCCCAGACAAGCCTTTAGGCCTCTCTATAAAGTCATAGAAAACACACTAAAGGATGAAGTCTTTCCTGGAATGAAAATCAGGTCTGCTCCTTTTGTGTACTGAGTTTAAATTGCCCAGCTGATTCGTAATTTGTGAGCTTGTAAGCTTCATACCTCATCCTTTTTCACCTAGCAACGAAAATGTTATCTGGCAGAAATGGGCAAATGCACTTATGGATCAGGGACCTGTTTGCCATTTTAAAGATCTTGGGGATCTTCGCAACTCCATGAAAATCCAGCCAATTAATCTAATAAAGATGAGAAAATTTGATGTATTTTGTTAGTAATACAATCATTATTTTATAAATATAGTCATCAATTCAAAGCTGCTGGTTGCGTGATTATCTACCTGATTGCCTAACTGGTGGAATCTGAGTGGGTAAATGGTTAACAATGAGAGGATGTTATTTAGCCGATTCATAAATAAATAAACAGGCGATAGTGGATAAAAGATGTGACGATATAGCAATTCAGCAGAATTAGAAAAAAATTTTTGGATTCCATTCTATCTGCAAAATTAAAAAATTTCAGAGGAAAAATATGTTCCTCTCAAATGTTCCAAACATATTAAATTTTTAAACACCTTTGTCAACTTTCACAAAACTTGTTCCTATTTAGATATGCTGTTACTAGGAAAGCCAAATCTAGTTGAATGCATCAAAAGACACCCTGTCCTTTAACCATCCTACCCCATATTTTGCCCATGAACTGCCCAACATGTCCATTCTCAAAATGCATTGTTTTAATTATGGCAATAATTTCCCATTGATATCCCATTGGATGACCCTTGATTATCAAACAGCCTATCTTTTTCTTCCATCTCCAATATGGTTCTTGCCAGTAAGCAAAAGTATTCAAATAAAAAGAAATGAATGTACCTCTGATTTTTCTCCATGGTTGGCCCTTGAAAGCATTGTCTTGGGGTTTAATCTTTAATTCCTGGAGATGCCGGGGCCACATTTGAAGTTCACAACCTGAGCCACATTTCTAGTCATTACTAGACTTCAGGCTATCTTTGATTAAGCAGTTTGTTCCACTGAATATACTCCACATATATGCATTATGAATGACTCATTCACAATCCATCCAGTCACACTGAGTTAAAATCAGACTTACAGTATAAATGGGTGTTGGTGCCATATGGATATCTGTCAGGAGTGACTGACATATTGTTATGTCAACAAAACCTCTATATCGCTGAGCATTATTTGTTACTTAACTTAATGGATTTCCTGTGGAAGAAGAATGAAGGCGTTTCAAAAATGATCTAAAGGTGTGACTTAATAATGTTAACTCTGGAAGTATATCTAATGAAGGCTTTATTAAACATTGAACTAATATTTGGAATCAAAAGACGATATTGATGACATCTCTACTGGAGGACTGGGGAGAAAAGTTAAAGACTGCCATCTAGAGAGGAAACTTTGCACTTTATCTCAGTTACTGGAATGTTCTTGCAATCTGGTTTGAATCTGTGAAGTTAAAAGTTTCTGGGTAAGGGTAATTTGCCCTGCATTTGAACTTTGAGTCATCAGAATAACTGACGAGCCTTTCTAGATGACCTTGTACTGTATATATTTACACTATATAACCAGAGCATTATGTAGTCATTCAGAGGCATCACACCATGCACAGAAACTCAACAATGCTTTTATACACTGTGAGGCTGCCCTGAACATTTTAATTACTCGAGTATTAATTAATGTGGCTTTAACTTTTTGTATTAATTGCATCTATATTAATTCAGCAAGTATTTTATAAAGAGCATCTATCACATCAGATTCAAACGTCTTCCCTTTTTCATTTTCAAAAACTACCTAGTTTACTTTGCAACAATTTAAAAAAATATTGGCCAGTAAAAAATAAATACTTGTCTGTCTTTTGTTATAATGTCAGGGTTTGGCTTGTCCCTCAAGTCCTGATACTGAAAATCTACACAATTGACATTCTGGTCAATATAAGTAGTAAATGCACTTGTTTAAATGCAGGTCACCAATTTTTTAAAATATTATTTGTGTCACAAGTTGGGTTAAATTTACACTGCAATGAAGTTATTGTGAAAGTTCCCTAGTCACCACACTCCGATGCCTGTTCAGGTACACTGAGGGAGAATTTAGCATTAGCTAACGCACCTAACCTGCATGTCTTACGGACTGCGGGAAGAAACCAGAGAACCCATAGGAAACCCATGCAGACACAGGGGGAACATGCAGACTCTGCACAGACAGTGATCCAAGCTAGGAATCAAACATGGGTTCCTGGCACTGTGAGACAGCAGTGTTAACCAGCATGCCACCGTGCCATCCAATTGCATGGTTAAATGAAGTTCGCTTTCATACACATTATATTAGTCAGTTACATGCCAATTTGATTAACTCCCTACGGAACTAGAGACTACTGAAAAAAAATCTATCCTTTCTCAGTAAATCTTTTTTATTTAAGGCGTTGTTTCCTTCCTGAGGTTTCATTCATTGGGCAACAATCCTCCGGTACAGTGGAGACCATTTTATCCACGTCAGTTTCGGTAGTGAATGGCAGCAAGCTATTCAATTGCAAGGTGATCAGCTAGATGAAGTCTTACAGCTGGATCTGATCCTTCCCTCATCTGACATCCCCATAAATACTTTGAACAGAGGAAAACTAGATTCTTGTACAATCTTGTCCTTCCAAACCTGGAGATGCAAGGATCAGTTGTCGTGGTGGTCTTACTGCCATGATTGAAATCAACAGGGATCAAGCTTGAGTCCTTTCTGATATGCGTGGCTCCAGTATTCATTACCCCTATTAAGCTATTGAGGGATTGTGAGGAAAAACATGGGTAACTGACTCAGACTGAGTAGGGTAATTCGAAGGAAATTCTAAAAGAATAAACTGCCTCTGCAAGTGCATTTACTTTCTTATTTGCTTTCTGTTTATCTTTGCTATCTTTCATCTGGGTTTCTTGCTCTCTCAGCAATCTGTTACTCTCTCACATCATCCATTATTTTGCTTCCTGGTATTTATCGTTTCTCTCTTGAATTCAAAATTTTTCTCATCTCAGTGAATTTGCTTTTTTTTTGTTCCTTTCATTGCCTCCCTCATCTTCATTCTTTCCGGTTGTATCACAGGCTGTTGCTCTGCCCAAGACTGCAAGAAACTACAACAGGTTGTGAATGAAGCCCAGTCAACACCCAAACCGGCCTCCCATCCATTAACTCTGTTCACACTTTCCACTGCCTCGGCAAAGCAGTCAGCATAATTAAGGACCCCACGCACCATAGACATTCTCTCTTTCATCTTCTTCCGTTGGGAAAAAGATACAAAAGTCTGAGGTAATATACTAACTACTCAAGAGCAACTTCTTCTCTGCTGTTGTCAGACTTTTGAATGGACCTTCCTCGCATTAAGTTGATTTTTCTCTACATTCTATCTGTCTGTAATGCTACATTCTGCACTTTCTCATTTCCTCCTCTATCAATGGTATGCTTTGTATAGTATGCAAGAAACAATACTTTTCACAGTATGGTAATATAGGTGACAATAATAAATCAAATCAAATTAAATCAAAAGTAAAAATCTACTCATCTAATATGCTATTTGATGACCAGCAACTACTTCATCTCAGTAACTGTAACTTGATATTCTCCTGATTCCAGCTTATCTAATGTGGAGTCAAGCCTTCAAATATTAGCCAGAGCCAAGAGTTGCCAAAATCAGCACCACATTTTGGGCAGAATGACTGTGAGTTTGATGGTGGGGGAATTTCATCAAGTAAGAGGCTGACCGGTTGAAAAACCACTGCCTTTCCATCTCCACCTTGATTAGCCCCTGGATAGACTTCCAACAATTCAGGCCTTTATGTGAACTATTAATGACGATTAAGGGCCTTATCCTTACATCAGCCTAGCAGTGGGCTTCACCAGGAAAAATTACCTTGCATGCTCCCACAGGAGTCCCTCATTCAAAGATACTCAATGTCTGATTGAAGGATCAGACATCATTGGGAAGGGGCAGTCTACTCGGAGCTAGCACCCCTCCTACTTTAGCTAAAAATGCCCCACTTCTCCATCTCTCACCTGCGATTCTCCCCAACCCAACCTCTCCCTCTGAGCACCCCCCCCCTCTCCCTAGCCCCACCATCACCCACCTATGGCCTGGAACCCAGCATTCATCTTAATGGAGTTGCCATATAACAGAGCTGCCAGCCTCCTCAGTGGATGTCACTTCCACCCAAGGGACCATTGAATCCAGGGAAAGTCCTGACATTGCCCACATTACTTCCTGAGTGCCATTTAATTTAGGAGACTCTTCTGAAAAGAGACAATGTAAGGTTTTCAGCAGCTCTCTAGCTGGAAGACAAGACTCCCGTCACCCCCCTCCCTACCCCCATTAAATACGTCCCTTTGTTTTCATTATGATTATTGAGATTAATTTTCACATGATTTCATAACTGAAAGGAACTATTAAGAACAGGAAGAAAAAAATACCTTTTGGAACTGTTAAAATTAGGCATGAATGTGCATAAACTCAGTAATTGTCAAAGTCATTGAAACTTTCAAAAGTCGTGTCAAAAATGACTATTAAACGTGTGGCAGAATTTCCAACTCGTATTTTTGTTTTAGATACTCCGTACATGACTTATTGATCATAATTTTTATCTGTTTTGTGACAGTACTAAGGTATACAGTCCCCACTCAGACACAGGCACATTGCTTTTTATCGACCTTCTCCATACAGTGAACTCTACCCACTTTTACAATGCACTTAGAAATTGTTAAAATTCCTACAGATTAGTAATTTTAAGAATTGCAGAATGAGTATTTATCACAACAGCCACGTTATCCGCTGGCACTTTCCACCACCCTTCATGAGATTCTGTGAAAGGTGATGAGCTCTTCACTGCCTGACTAGCTCACAATATGGCAGGAATTCCCAGGAGGAGGCAGCACCGGTGTCTCGCTGGCTCTCTAGCCAGTGGCTTAGATCCCAAAACCTCCCTAAAACAGACCACTGGAAATCCTAGCACAAGAGGAAGTCTTTCAGTTCTTCTTCTCATTCTCATGGTCATCATTTTATGGAAAAGCCGTCTAACTTAAGTTCTTTTCTGAACAATGTGTCAGAAATCTAAAATAAACAATAACAAAAAGCACATTCACTTTCTGAAAGGGAAATGTAATGAAGAGACCAGCCTATATGCGAACCTATCATTTCCAATCGCTCTGTTGTGCCTTTGTACCACTTTTTGATTTTGTTTCACAGATTCAGTTATTGGAACTTTCAATTTATTTACAGAGAAAATGCATTTTACCATTATTGTTCATCTTATAAATTATAAAAGTATTACATAACATACAACAGTTTTTTTGCTGAAATGTATTTATTTCCCATTTAAATTGTAACTCTGATTTTAAAACAATATACAAGTAATGAACTTAGCCACAGAAAAGCATCACTTCTAACCTACTTCCAATATATCTAAACCCTGAACACTATGACAGTTAAGTAAGTCGATTTAACATGGCAAACAATCAACATTTGTTATATTTATGGTTAATATTTGGATAGGTTCTGTAGAAGCATGCACTATTCAATAATAAAACTGCAATGGGAGAGAAAAGAATAATATAAACTCCAGCAATCTTAAAAGCTTCAATTTAAGTGATTCTCATAGCTTATTAGATTTAGCAAAAATAGCTGACATAAAAAAAGACCTGGTTTGATTTCTAGTGTGTGTTGAATTCACTGATCTCTAAAGTGTTGATTGTGGAAATAATATTGGCTCTAAGTCATGGAAAAGAGAAAGCAGTCAATGTTCTTGCTCCCAATTTTACAAGTCAGCCCTTGCTGATAGTATGGATGCTGATATTCCCTTTTCCTTCCAGTACTTCTACCTTCTGTTCATGATGTAAATTCAGTTCCACAAGCAGATTGAGTGTTTTATTTCCCAAAACCTTTGAGGAGGAATAGCATGTCCAGAATTAATTACTGTTTATTAGTTAGAGCACATAAAGCATTATTGGAACAAATGAAATTCCACTTCTCTTTCTTTCACAAACCAATAAATGTCATGCCATCAGACAACGATATACAGAATAAAACTAATAGTTAATTCACAGGATGAACTCTTACCAAAAAATTGCAGATTTTTTATTCCAGCGCAAAAAAATGGAGTGATTCCCCCTGATGGTGCCATTGTGTTTTGGACTAAATCTTATGCCTCATCAGAAATAATTTTAATACCCAAGAATATCATGCTGCTTTTGTGGTGTATTATCTCTGATTTACCTGCTCTGCAACAACTTAACTTCAGCCTCAGAGGATATTGGAGCCTCTGGATCCCACTTCAGCAGCCCCTCTATCCCCAAACCCTCCATCCCATGGAGGAGCACAGAGGCTCTCAAAGAACCCAAAAGGGAGAGGATTGGCAGAGATACAGTCCAGCCAGGTTACCATGGCCATCTCCAGCTCATCTGACACTGCTCTCCTCATGAGCGACACGCCTGACACAGAGGAGGGACTCAGTAAGAATTTAGCAACACCAATTTTAAATCCAACCGATTTATTTGACAGTAAATTTGCGAGCTTTCGACACTCAGTGTCTTTGTCAGGCAAATGCAGTGTCCTGGTCTGCAATAGTACACATCAGCACAGACAGTCACAGATTGCTGATTAGAATGTGAATCCTTACATCTAACCTGCTATTCAAGTGTTAAAGTGACTAACAATGTGTGTGAAAGGAATCCTGAGCATTGGTTAGAGAATTGTGTATTTTCTCCAGACAGCACAGTAAGTGAGGTTTTTTGCTAACCCAGGCAATTTACGGGGGCCTTCGTGACACACGACAGTGCAGAGTCACTGAGCAGAGACTGATAGCCAAGTTCCGCACACATGAGGACGGTCTTAATAGGGATCTTGGCTTCATGACACACTATCTGTAACCCCCGTAATTTGCCTGGGTTAGCAAAAAACCTCATTTACTGTGCTGTCTGAAGAAAATACACAATTTAAATTGGATTTAAAATTGGTGTTGCTAAATTCTTACTGAGTTCTTACTACCCCAGTCCAACGCTGGCATCTCTACATCATGACAGAGGAGGGAACCAAACATCCGTGCTGCCCAAAAGCAGGCTTCAATGCACCGCTAAGGTATCTCAGGCAAAAGGGTATGGAAGTCAGCAGGATGCCTCAACCTCAGCTGTGGATCCTGTGGATACACCTAGACATTGTGGGAGGGTCAGGAAGATTAAGAAGACATCAGCATTTAGTGGCAATGAGTGAATATTGGCACTAGTGTAGATTGACCACTATTTTGTTTTGAACTTTAGGCAATAAATTTCACTTTGTTCATCCACAGAGCCTCACCCTGTTTATTCATGCCACGACGTTGGAAGGAATCAATGTGGTCACCTGGTACCTCATCCCTGTGGAGTGGTATAGCTGCCTGCATACCAGTCTTCCCAACCCTTGAGACATGAAAGACTTGAAATGGTGTTTGCAAGGCCCCCATGCTAAGTTGAACTTATCTGTATGTCCCGAGTCCTCTCTGGTATTTCCTGAGCAGTGCACACCACAGAGAGTTCTACCTGCCTGAATGTTCACCTCCAAAATCTCTCAGGGGTGGAGGCGCCAGGTTCACGCTTCTGTAGAGCTGTTGTAAATGGTGCCAGATCAATGCTGCACTGTTTGTCAATGAGAGGAATGACAGGGTGCTTGCTAATGACATGCTGATGTATTAAAATGAACTTTCTGTAATACCGTGGCATGTTTCACGCCATTCCACCGGCAAGGAGCAGGGCAGATCGGAATTCAGAAACTCAGCAGCAAACTGTGTTCTCCAGATTTTCAATGCAGACCACCATTCCCGTAGATGGAGATGATGGGCTCAGTATTGTCCTTAACAGTAGTGAGAACAAGATAGAAAGTAAAATGCGTAGAAGCAATAAAAATAAAATGGGTCCAAACTATTTCCTTGAACAGCATGGATCAGAGTAAAACTGCCTTATATAATAGACTTTTGTGAAACAATATCCTGCCTGAATGAAATACATTTCCAGTACCTTCACAGGATTGATAAAATATTTTTTTTTCCCCATCTGGGAAATCTCTGAGGACAGAGAGAAAGGAAAATTTCCTTCAGATCACCCATCACAACTAAAAACGTGAGCAGTTTGAGTCAATTGGGATTTTTTCATGTACAACTGATTGTTTGACGACAAGAAAGAAAACTCGGAGTACAACATTCCTTAGTTTGTGAGATGAATATTAATTGGGGGGAATTCCTCAACCGCCCAGCTGCGTGTTTCTCGATGGAAGCTGATGGCATAATGTTCATTGGCAGCGGAATTCACTGGTACCGCCGTCACAATGGAATTTCCCATGCTGCCATGAAACCCATGAGAATGTGTAAGTTGCTAGCTGAGTGGAGAATCCCACTTGCATTAACAGCTGGAGAAATTCCCCCCCCCCATGATTAACTTCTTCACCTCTTCCTGCAAACCATTTCCTTTCATGTTTTTCATGATCTGGCAAACTGCAGATATTAACATTGCAAATAACTTGTTCTCAACAACTGGCAGCAATGTAATCACTACATAACTAACTTATTGGCGTGAATATAAAATACCAGTTCTGAAATAGAGTCATGTCCAACTCAAATGTTTTTAATTGGTTCAAAAGAAGTTTATTAGATTAATAGTTGAATGAGTTGGATAGGTTGAAGAGGTTGGGTTTGTTTCCATCGGAGTTTAGAAGAGTGAAGGGTAGATATGGAAGGATGTTTCTACTTCAGGGCAAATCCAGAACTAGGGGGATCTGTTTTAAAATCAGAGGTTGCCCATTTCATACAGAGATGAAGAGAATTTGGAACTCTATGCCTCAGAAGTGATAGAGGCAGAGTCATTGAATATTTGTAAGGCTGAGGTAAATAGATTCTTGTTAAGCAAGTTAATCAAAGGTTACCGAGGATAGATGGGAACGTGGAACTTAAAACACAAATAAATCAACCATAATCTTACTGAATGGTGGAGCAGGCGTGAGGAGGTGAATGGCTAACTTCTGCTCCTATTTTGTACGCTTGAATGTTTCTCTCCCCACAGATGCTATCAGACCTGTTGAGGTACTTCTGAAACTTTCTGTTTTATTTCAGATTTCGCCATATACAATTTGTTGCATTTATTTCAGTGTAAAATTATTTCAGTGTAAAATTTGTTGCAATTATTTCAGTCCATTGTATTTCAAAGGTCCAATCTTTTGAGTAGATTTGGTTCAAAGGCTATTGAGACTTTGGCCTGTAATTAAACTTGGTAAGGAAAAAAAGTATGCTTTTTAATTTTAACAATTTTTTAAAAATTGCCTGAAGCAAAGTCATAATTTGACACAGGATGAAAAAATGCTTTCATAATTTGGGTAAGGAAACGATCAGGATCATGTAGGTTTCTCTGCAAGGACCCAGCATTAAGACTCATATTAACATAATGGCCACTTGGATGAGGTAGTGAATGTGACAGAATGCTATGGAACAACACTCCAGCAAGGTGTCAATGTCCTAATGACAGGAAAAGACAAAAACAATCTGCTTTTGGATGCAGTGTCAAATGTAATCTGGTCTTTCTCCATTAACATAGATAAACCATCCAGTGCCAAATACTTTCAGCTTGATAATCTAAAATTAAAACAATCTAATGGAGAACTTGAAAAAGTCAAGGAATTACTCAACATTTCTTGACAAAGCCTCTCTGCTTTATGTTTAATGGTTTTGAAAATCAGTCTTCAGATCCTCATAAGACATTGCAGCTGGTCCTTAGCGAATTTGTGAGAAATCTTCCAGACATAAATATCTTGAGTGTTTGAAAATGGAACCTGCATAGCAGTTTCATGACTATTTCAGCAGTAGAAACAAAAGTTTGTCCACTACATCAAAAACAAATTTTAAACATGTAATTCCACCCAGGGATTAAACTGTTAGTTTTACTTCCACTGGCTGAGTGATGGAGAATGTTAACAGTCTAAAGACTTTAAGCCTCAGTGCAAGACTTTACATCAGACCCTTAACATATGGAAAGTCTTTTAATCCTCTCAGACTATATGGTAGCTGTTCAGCTTTATCAGTAGACTTGATAAAGCATGCTATGCTATACTATGGGGGCTAAATTGAACAGCACCGTCAAAGTGGATGTAGGAAATGCACAGTTAACCTGTTCCTGTTGATTGCAATGCAGGCAATTGCAACAGAATCTGACTGGGAAAGCTTGAGGAATGGCGCAAGAGGGGAAAGAATGTTGGCTTTACGGTTTCTGGACACTTTGCTGGGGGCCTTGGGAATTGAAATGGATAAGGTATATCCTGTGTGGAAGAAGACTCTTTATACAAACAGTTAAAAGACTGTGGGACAAGATAGCCAAGTGGTTGATGCCAGCAGTCAAGCCCTAAACTTATGGATGCAGTGCAGGAAGAAGTTGAAAGATCTCACATGAATAGTCAAGGTCAGTGAATGCTGTTTCAAATGCAATACCCTATCAACTGAATATCTAAACGCAGCCACTGCTTAAATTATCAAACTCAATAACTCATCTATCAACAACCTTGACCAATCAGGATTTATACCAGACATTTATATGCTTCGGCCCATCCTTGTACAATTAGCACTGTTACAAGCTTCAGCCCCAATACTCACAGCTCACATGCACCATTCAAGCAGGATTGGCACAGCAGTTAAGTAGATTGCAAGACATTCATTGGTACAATTCCTTTTCTCTTACTGGGCAATGTGTCATACAACAGGAGGGAGCAGCAGCTAACCCAAATTTCTCATTTGTTTTCATTAATTTCCAGACTGTGGTGTTATTGGCCAGGCCAGCATTTATTGCCCATTACAAATTGTCCTTGAGAAGTGGTGATGAGCTGGCCTCTTGAACTGCTGCTGTCCATATATTGGAGGTACATCCACAGTGCTGTTACGGATGGAGTTCCGGGTTTTTGACTAAGTGACAGTGAAACAATGGCAATATATCTCCCAGTCAGAATGTAGCATGTCTCAGAGGGAAACTTGCAAGTGGAGTACTCCATCACACTCCTGACTTGTGGATGGTGGACAGTATTTGAGAAGTCAGGAAATGAGTTACTTTCCTG
Organism: Sphyrna mokarran; assembly: GCA_024679065.1. Classification (NCBI taxonomy): domain Eukaryota; kingdom Metazoa; phylum Chordata; class Chondrichthyes; order Carcharhiniformes; family Carcharhinidae; genus Sphyrna; species Sphyrna mokarran. Next base: position 119,445,182 of record JAGIQG010000001.1, on the reverse strand, counting down.
GGGCGAGACGGTGCCATAGTGGTTAGCCTCACAGCGCCATGGACTGGGGTTCAATTCCAGCCTCAGATCACTGTCTATGTGCAACCTGCACGTTCTCCCCATTTCTGTGTGGGTTTCCTCCAAGTGCTCCTGTTTTCTCCCACAGGTTTGGTAGTTAGGTGCATTGATCTGAACAGGCACCGGAATGTGGCAACTAGGGGAATTTCACAGTAACTTCATTGTAGTGTTAATGTCAGCCTTGCTTGTAACTAATAAATAAACTTTTAAAAAAAAACTCACTAAAAAAAACCCTGCAAATTTCCAGCTGCAGGCCTCCTATTGTAACCACAGTATTTATATGGGTAGCCCAGTTCAGGTCCTGGTCAATAGTGGTCTCCAGGATGTTGATAGTGCCACAAACAGTGCTGGTCAATATTCAAATCCCCATAGCTGAGACTGTCGTCAGCAATGGGGCTGAAATTATTGATGGTGAGGGTATCCTCATACCTAGTCCTCCTCCTCCTCATATCCGACAAAGCTCTCATCCCATATCTTCTTATAATTACAAACTGCAGTTGGTGTAACCACTTACTGTCACCCTGCACTACATCTTATCCTTGAGCCTTTTTCCTTTCAGGAACCCAAAAGGTGCAAGCAAGGCCAGGCAGTGGAGGCAGGCCAAGCAGAGAGTGATGACGAAGACATAGCACAGTCGCAGCCATTGGCTCAGGGGTGGCACAGTGGTTAGCACTGCCTCCTCACAGCACAGGGACCTGCATTCAAATTTGGCCCTGTGTCACTGTCTGCGTGGAGCCTGCACATTTTCCCCTCTGTCTGCATGGTTTTCCTTCAGCTGCCGCAGTTTCCTCCCACACTCCAAAGATGTGGGGGTTACATTGATTCGCCATGGTAAAGTGCCCATTAGTGTCAGGGCAAGTAGCAGGATAAATACGTGACATTATGGGGATAAGACCTGGGTGGGATTGCTGTCAGTGCAGGATTGATGGGCTGAATAGCCCATGTATGGATTCTATGATTCTCAGATACTGACGTCAACAATCAGCAAAAGACTTCAATAAGGCACTCACTGAGAGTTAAAATGGGCGCCATGGGCTTCTAGGGCCAAAGGGCCTGTTTCCTGTGCTGTGCTGTTCTTTGTTCTTTTTTATGTATGTTATCTTAGCCAATCAGTTGGTGGAGAGGTTGTCATGTGGTGACATATAATTGAGCACAAGGACACTGCAGCCAGTTTGGGGGCAAGGATAGCAGAGGACAAAAACATACTCAATTTTGACTTCAGAGGATACAGTTGTAGACTTTGGGGAAATTTAAATCCCATTTACCACTACTTGGACCATGGTCTGTTATGCCTTGGTATTGTTCTCATTTAATTGCTCACCCAAATGCTTCTTAAATATTGCAAGAGCACCTGCCTCCACCTCCCTCTCAGCCTGCACGTTCCATACTTCCACTGTTGTCTGAGTGAGAACATTTTTCCTCAGATCCCCTATAAATCATTTCTTGCCTTAAATATTTGTCCTCTGGTCTTCAACACCTCTGCCATAGGGAAAATTCTTACAATCTATCCTATCTATACATCTCATCATTTTGCATACTTCAATCAGATCCCTCATCAGATTCCCCTACTCCATGGAAACATCCAGTGTCCCCTCATAGCTGAAACTTTTCATCCCAGGCAACATCTTGGTGAATCTGCTTTCCAGTGCAAGTATATCATTCCGATAGTGTGGCGGCCAATATACTTACATTCCACGAGATGCTGTGATGAAATTTGAACCCATATCTCCAGCCAAGATCTCTAATGACATTACCACCACACATCATGTCCCCCAAATGTGAGGACAGTGCAGCCCACAGTGAAGGACAGAAGAACCTGGGTAGAAATGTGTATAAATCATTGAGTATTGCAGGATTGGTTGAGGGAGCAGTTAAAATATTGCATCGTGGGCTTTATTAATAGGTGCATGAGGTATAAAAAAAGGAAGTTATGTTAAACCTTTATAGAATATTGGTTCAGTCTTAGCACGAGTATTTTGTCCAGTTAAGGCTGGCACACTTCAGGAAAGATGTGAAGGCATTACAGAAAGTGCAGAAAAGATTCATAAGAAAGGCCACAGAAGTGAGTAACTTCCATTACATAGTTCAGTTGGCAAAGTTAGAGCTGATTTCCTTGGAGACAGTAAGGATGTGTACATCTGGAAGAGAGTTCAAATCATGAGTGATCTGGACAGAGTAGATAAGGAAAAACTGTTCCCGTTGGTAGAAGGATCAAGAACAGAAGAGCATAGATTGAGGAAAAGGTTTCTTCCACAGTGAGTTGTTAGGATCTGGAATGCACTGTGTAAATAAGTGTTGGAAGCAGGGTCAAATGAAACATTCAAGGAGGAATTAAATTATTATCTGGAAAGGAAGAAGGTAAAGTGCTCGGTAGAGAAGGAGGGAGAAGATGAGATGATTTTTTTTTCACTCAGAGGGTAGTGGGTGAGTGGAATTGGCTGCCATCGGTGGTGTGGAGGCAAATTCAATAGGGTCTTTTAAGAGACTTCTGGATGACTACATGGGATTTAATAGAATTGAGGGTTAAAGGTAAGCCTAGTAGGTAGGGATATCATCAGCTCAACTTGTGAGCCAAAGGGCCTGTTTGTGCTGTAATTTTTTCTATGTTCTATGTTCTATGAATTCCCTGTACAAATGCCTCTTTCTATGATTCTATATCACACTCAGATTATTTCTACACCGACTGGTCACCACCTGCTGCCCTCATTCCTCTATTTATTCTTCCTTCCCTTCCTCATCATACTCCTCCTGCTCCTTTCCATACTCCCACATCTCAGCTCACCCCATGTAGCTAATGGCAAGGGCTGTCTCCTCATGATGATGAGGTTGTGTAGCTGGCTGCCAACAACCATCACAAATACGGGCACTAGCTCTGCTGAGCACCACAAGGTTCCTCCAGCATTTTCCAGACATTGGAAATGTTTCAGCACAACAACACACTGTGCTTTATCGCATTCTGTGTGTTGGCATGGCTTTCCTTGAATGTAGCTATGGACATGTGTGTATGGATTGCCCACAGAAGTCATCAGTCATATTGTGGGCAGATAGCCCTTGTCATCCAATAGCCACCCTCTGCTTTGCTGTGCTGGCTCGAATGCAACTGCTGCCAAAGACTGCCACAGAATAAAGGCATCGAGACTGTTGTCAGGTATGAGGCAGCATGATTCATTGCCTATAATCACACACCAAAAGGGTGTTGACAGAATGGAATCTCCTTAGATTCACATATAGGGCAGAGTTGATACGCAGTGCTCACAAACTGATATGCACAGTCATGACAGCCTGCACCGGGTGGGGGACTAGGATCCAGGCGAAGCTGCGTGCTCACTCTGCCTACTTACCTCTGACAAGAGGAAATGAAATGTAATTAACGCTTTGAAGAGAGAGCCACAATGACCTCCCTTGGACAATAGCACCTGGAAAACATTGACAAATATCTCCAGCTTCAGGAGCAAGATGCATGAAAACTCAATGCCACAAACACCTTCACAGCCATTGCCAAAGCAGTTCTTACCCTGCTCTGGGGTTGTAGTTGTAGGTGGCAGATTTCAGGAAGATTATCCTTACTTCCCCAGACCAAATAAATATGAAAATGGTGAAATAAAAATTTTTCAATACACATGTACCCCATTAATATTTATCAATCTTTAATATTTCTCTGATAGTATCATGCCCAAGAATAAGATTAGGATTCATCCAGTTGTTGCGTGAAATGTTGTAATTTTTAAACTTAATGAATTTTAGGATCAATATTAACGTGTTTGTCTATTGGCCCAAATAACATGAACGAAAAGAAAAATCTGGGCTGGAATTCTCTATCCTTGTCCGCAGCTGGGATCCTATGCTCCCACAATTGGAATTCTCCGAACCCACGGCTGAGATTCTCCAGTCCCATGGCTGGGATCCTCCAGTCCCACAATTGGGATTCTTTGCTCCCGCTGCTGGGATTATCCACTCCCATGACTGGGATTCTCCAGTCCCACTGCAGTGAATGGAATTTTGGCTAAGTGCCAAATTCTCCATTCTCTGTGGTAGGGTTTACGAGACAGGAGAATCTCAGCTCTGATATGGGAAAAAGTAACAATTGATTAACAGTTAATAATTGTTCTTTTCCTTTTCTCAAGCAGTTGGTCTAAGAATTCTCTTGCGGAATATTTTGTCAGCCAACATTGGAAATAAGCCTTAATGTTTTCACACAGACAACTATAAGTTTTGAGCATATTAAGCATGATCTTTCTTGCGCAATAGATGGCGAGTGTCTGGAACGAGTTGCTTGAGTTAATAGTAGAAGCGGATACGATTTTGTCTTTTAAAAATCATTTAGACAGATACATGGATAAGATGGGTATAGAAGGATATTGGCCGAATACAGGCAATTGGGACTAGCTTAGTGGTTAAAAACTGGATGGTATGGACAAGTTGGGGCAAAGGGCCTGTTTCCGTGCTGTAAATCTCTATGACGCAATCTGTCATGATCCCAGATGAGATTCCCAATTTTGTCATGACCCAGTAAAGAGGATTTCTTCCAATCTTATTAGTTGGTTGCAATAAAAGTTTGTTTAAAATCCTTTCCCTTTGAATAAATTTTCACGATACACAAGTATTTACTTTTCACAAATCAAAGAAAGGGTAAATTTAATAGTTGCTGAAACTCAAAGAATTATAATAAATATGTGGCTTACACACACACACACACACACACACGAAGTGAGGGGCCCAAATAAAAATTCACCGTAAATATGTAGATCAGTCCTTGGCTTGACATTTTGACTTGATGACCATTAGGTTGGCTGATTTCAGTTGAGCTGACTAGCAGATTTGCAAACAGTTGGAAATATTGTTGGCTTGTACCAGAGAGAGAAAGGTGATCTGCTTCACTCTGCAGGGTTAACCAAAGAGGATCTCTTGTCTCTTTCTGCATGTCTCTGTTAGACAACTTGCCCACAGCAAGCAAGAGGTCATTCTTGCTTCTTTGCCTTTCTGATTTTCATTGGCCATCAGTCAGTTTTTAACTCATTTTCCCTGTTCATTTCTGGATCATGCATTCATCTTAGAAGATTTTACACATTGAGAGCTAAATCATCAGGTAATGAATGTTTTTGGATGTCTGATGAGATGTATGAAGCATCTGCATTGGTCTCACCAATCCAGCAAATTAGTCTAGACTTTTGTGTTTTCCATATCTTTCTTTCCAAGTGTCTGTGTTTAAAATTGGCTTGACACCTCTTCAGTTGTAAAATACCAGGTCCGCCCAGGAAGGTCTGTCAGTATAATCTAAATAGGAGTTTTCCAGAAAGTTGTAATTTTGCAGTCTCAAATTCTATTTAAAAAAAAGGTCTTCCATTAAAAATTTCAATATGTCCAGAAATAGTTGGAAAAGCTACAGTGCACTTTCGTAACAAATGACAAAATCTTGCATTTAATTTTCATATTTGTATTACTACATGGGAATTCATAGAATTTCTAAATCAAGCCATTGAGTGATAATTGCAATGCTTAGCAATGAAAAATTCATCAACATCGACTGGAAAAACTCAATAAAATTGTTATTGCTATTTGTAACAAAATTAGTAATTTGAGGATAAGGAATATTGAGTGGAATTTTGTGAGAATGATTCTAAGGGTCCAATTTTGGCATTTTGATTCTAAGCGCTGAATCTGGGCATGATTCAGATCTAACTTGTAAACCTGTTCTCAGGCACAGCCATAGGCATTCAGCCTGAAAAAAAGTTGTGGATCTGAAACGTGCTGTGGGTGGGACTTAATGCACCCATAAAGCTGCTGCTCTAATCGGAGCCTTCAACTGCTCATATGCAATAAAAAAATTGGAAAAATGCTCCCCTGACGCATCACTCCTGAGCCACATAAAATGGATAAAACAGCCTGGGAGTGATGGACCCCACAGACACTTCCCCATTCCGACAGCAGAACTGTTCCCCTTATCCACCCACCCTCTTGCCACCCAGACCAATCCCGATCCCCTGCCCCATTTCCCCCCACTGATCACCCGCAGAGTGGCAGCAGATACCCCTCTCCCTCCCTTCCCCCACCAGAGATGCATCTAACTCATGTCCTCCCCCCCCACCAGAGAACTATTTAGTCTCCCTTCTCCTCCACCTCCCCCACCAGTCAATGATCTGGCCTCCCTCCTCCTCTCTCCCACATCCCCTCCCACCAGAGAATGATCTGGCCTCCCTCCTCCTCTCCCCCATATCCCCTCTCACCAGAGAATGATCTGGCCTCCCTCCTCCTCTCCCCCACCCCCCCCCCCCTGCCAGAGAATGATCTGGCCCCCCCACCTCCTCCCCCACACCACCAATCTGAGTTAGAGAGCCACCAGAAGCTCTGAACTTATCTCTTCAGAAGCTGGAGAGCCCAAAACAGACTTTTGCCAAGCATGTCTGTTCCATGCCAAATCTGGATGGGTGAAGGCGATGGTACATTTAAATTGACATCATATCTGTCTCAGGCGTGATCTTGATTGCGCCCATTTTCGGGCCTTAGTAAAGAGGGAATTGATGCAGATGCAGGTATGGACCATGCTATTTACCTCATACCCAACTTTATCAGGATTTCATGCAATGGTAAAATTGGGCCCAGAGTATCTAGCTGATGTGAAAATGGGAGAGTTCCTGATCTGTTTTTTTTTGGGCACATTTCACTCCCAATCTTTTGGACTTAGACATTGAAAATATGGACTCAACAGTTTCTAGATGTTGCAGACAGTGGGCTGGGCTTAACTGCAGCCCAGCCTGCAGAGGCAGCTACTGCTTACGCGCAGATCTCTATGTCTACACATGCACAATAGCAATTGTAGAAAGAGCTATTACGCATGTGCAGACCTCTGATTCAACACATGCGCAATTCCAACAGGGCTCTATCAAAGGGAGAGCTATCAGGTCCCTACTGTTGGAAGCAGCCTCACGAAATTCCCATTCCCCATCGCAATCATGTGTATCCACGGCCAATCGCAAGTCTCACACTGCCTGGACATGTATCCCCTGCCAGACCCTGCTGCCCAGATTGATCGAGCCACACTCCCCCATCTGATTGGGCAGCTGGCTCTCTCCTCCCCCTCTCCGAAAATGATGTAGAGAGGCAGCAGGCTCCCTCTTTCCTCCATGGCTAGACTGCTATGGCCTGGCCCTGCCCTCTATAAGCCCCTTCCAGTGTCACTGCTGGCTCCCACCACCGCCACACCCTCTGCTAACTCCCCTATAGGCCCACCCCCATGGCACAGGCTGGAGGTCATTACCAAGGAGCCTCAATAGCACCCCCTTGCCCTCGGCTTCCCCAGACAGTCCAATGGCGAGGCCAACAGGACTATTCCCCATTCCTGGGGAGCAGATGTTTTCCTTGCTGGAGAGAACCTCTCCCGGCAAGGCCATAAAGGCAAGTCAGCATCGGGCTCACTAAAGACATGCAAATTAATACTTAAATGAGTTACGATAACTTATTCAGCGTCTCACCCATTTCCAGCAAGAGGCTGGCCAAACAGATCATGAGAGGTGAGAATTTGGGCGTGATCCTAATCTCTCGGTTCTCACATGATAGGCATGCCCATCAATGGACAGGATGAGCCAGTAAAATCCCAGCCATTATCTCTGCAATTAACAAATATCCTACAGCTCTTTTCTGAATAACTCAAGAACTGGCACTGAATTAAAACTAACCTATCAATTTAACGTAATTAAATATGTATATGCTTCCATTCCAACCTAAGGCGAGTGAGTTTTGTTCCAACCTGAGTGAGTCACCTGACAAAGAGGCAAACCCCGAAAGCTTGTGGATTTACTATCAGATAAACTTTAACCTGGTGTTGTGAGACTTCTTACTGTGTTTACCCCAGTCCAATGCCGGCATCTCCACATCATGGTGGCCCTTCATGCCAGCGGGATATTCCCATCCCTCTGCAGTTGACGGAGATTTGGGTAGATGCCCAAATCTACCGCTGTGCTGCAGCAGGAGCGTGGCGTGAGAGGCCGGTAAGCCCTGTGTATTTCATAATTGCAAAGATGGCATTATAATTAGTCATAAGTTTCGGTGACTCAATATTTTTACGTAAGCAGTCTAAACACGGCTTAATTGTGTCTTAAAACCCCTGAAAAAAAGCTGTGCGTTTTCAGATTTGAATGATTGACAGCCAATGATACTGGCTCCTAAGAAGCTGCAGGTATCTGTACCCTTTAGTGATATCTGAAAGGGATGCCAGTGAAATCAGTGCTGACCACGGAAGTGAAAAGGTCGGAAAAGCTAATGGGTAGTCACTGCAAGTGACAAGTCTGAACTACAGCAAACTGATTGTAGAAAACATCCTCTGCTTGTCAAGAGTTAAGACCATTCACTTTCATCAGATATGCTTTGTGAAGCCCAGTTAACTTAGCTTTTTTTTAATGGTGCGTGCGCAGAATTAATCATTTGGACTCAGCCAGACACCGTATACCTCGCAGACTTTGCAGATGGGCACATATTGAGCTGTATGCAGATTCTCCTGTTGCTCTCGAGTTGATTGATATATCACTGTTGTAAGCAATACCCCTGTGAGGGAGTTCTCGCGTACTGTTGAATTTAGTTCTTATTAAAAACAGGACATTCAATCCATTGGATAAATAATTTGGAGTTCATTCTCAAAGCGTTTTGTTTGTTCATTTTCAGTGTTGTAAGGCCTGCAGTTTAGCTCAGGATTTGTGGGTATCCAGTTGGAGTGGCTCAGAGATGTTCTGTGACAAGCTTAAACCTGCCACAAGATTAGCTGGCTTGACCAGGTGACCTTGGGGGCTCTCTGTGATTGGAAGGCTCAGCTGTGGCAGTGTTTTCGCTGCATGTTTTGTGACTGAAGGTTTTATCAACACCCTGAGATGAGCACTTTCTGAACCTGCACTGATGAGAATTCTACTAATCAGCCAGGGATTATCTGCAGCTCAAACCATACAGCTTCTAATTCCTCTTTCATGAATGGAGTTTAAGGATCCAAAACGGAGCCACATGCAGTGTAATACAAACAAGAACTGAGTGGCTTCAGCATCTCTTAATTTGCTTTGCGCTATGCTTATGACGGAGCTGTGAAATTAAAATTTACCACAAGATATGTGGACAAGGTATAACACTAAAAAGGAACAAGTTTAAAGAGTGATTTTGTCAGTGTGTGAGACCAGTTCCCTGTCTCACAGCATGCAAATGCAAACCTTAAACAAAGGAACACAAATCCCAATGAAATACTAGGCACTAGATAGAGCATGCAAGCAACTGCCAAGGTAGTGAAGTTTGATTTAGTTTATGCTTGCCTCACCCAAGAATTAAATTTGCTCCATCGAATAATAATAATTTCCTGAAATCTCAACCTAAAACTTCGACATGCTCCATCGGAATATCGTGAAGTTGTGAAAAGTATCAAATCAATCCAAGTTCTTTCTATTTTTAGTTTTCAAACTTGTAAATAATGTTATTAATGTATTTACATTGTGTGTATAGGGGGTGGTGGTGGGGAGGGGTGGATCTTGTTTTTAAAGAGATTGGCTTCTTTGGCCTCCAGTATTAGCCTGGTGTGGCCTGGAATCCTGATTTACCAAAGCCTGACCCGAAGGCAAGTTTATCTTGTCCAAGGTAATCCTCAAACAGGCGACATGGCCCACCCTCCTGGCTGGGGATTCATCATGATGTTGAAAGAGGAAAGAAGAGAAGGATTACCGACATGCCAGTGAAAACGAGCAGAACTTTTCAACAGCAAGAGCAAGTAGCCCTTTAACACTTTCTATCCTTTAATTCTTGCAAATCTTTATCCATTTGTGTTGGTCTGTCTTCTGCCAGTATAGCAGTCAAACGGATTTTTGTACCTGAAAACTTTAGCCTTACTTATCCCTTAAGTTACCACTTAAGCAATATGCAGAGGAGTTAGTTGTAACTGAAGGGGAAGTTACTTTCTTGCTCCTAAGTGAATTTTTGATATTTGGTGAATTTATAAACTTATGCTGTGTCATTATGCTTGAAATGTAAGAACATCTTTTAAGTTTTACCTTTGCATAAGATTGATTAATTTTGACATGTCCATTAAATTATTCACCTGATAACAGTTTTACTAATAATAATTTAGAAATTAAACACACTTTTCTCTTTTTTAATCCAAAACACAAGATTAAAAACTCATTTTGTTTTGAACTTTACTTTTCATTAGCTAAACAGACGCTACAATACATCTTCCTGAGTGTGGGATTTCAAAAAATGTTAACAGTTAATCATAATAATTATAGTTTAAAGTTTATTGAGCAAGTTGAAAAAATATAATAACATCATATATTCAGCAAAGCAAAAAGGTCCTTAGGCATTTCAACAAGTGGTAGAACATATCTAGACTAGGAATTAGGAGAAAAATTGTGGGAGAGGGAGAGAGATGTAATTAAATGGAGTATTTTGGGAAAAGAATTCCAGAGTAGTGGGATTACAGCAGTTGAAGACAGAGTTTGTGGGAGGCTATGTTGTTACTTCTACTCTATCACTGTAATATTGTCAGAAATGTGACAGAAAGCAGGTTTACGTACACCTTAATCCCCAGTGGTCTTATGCATTCAAAGGAAACCCTAACACACAAGTGACACAGCTTAACTCATGTAGTAGCATGTTTGCCTATCTTTAGGAGAGTGTGTGTTTAACTCCCACTCCAGGCCTTGAGAACAGAAGATAGACTAATACTGCATACTGAGGGGGAAGCTGTGTTGTTTGAGATTTTGAAGTTAATCTATTGTAATGACCTCAACAAGGTCCATGAGGTTGATCGCTTGGAGTATGAGCTTGCTGATTAAGGTAATAATTGCCTATCCAATCAGGGAGTCTCACTAGCATATATATTGAGGTGTGTCAGGGCTAATAAACTCTGGATTCTGCCTTTATACCAGAAACATTCTTCAGAGTGGAGATAAGTTTGTAAATAAAGGGAATCTGGTGAAGGAACACTGACCTCTGAGAAGTTATTTCAACTACAGTTCTATTTTCCTAATTGTTGGAAAAACACTTGATACTAGTTTCAGGAATAGCTATAGCTTTTACTATTCCCCAAGCATTTCTTCTTAAACAAACACCAACAAATGGGTCATTGAAATCATTTTCTACTGTTGGGATCTTGGCAATGTGCAATTTGATGGCTGTTTGGGAACAGGGAGCGCACTTTGAAAGTGTCTCATTGGTTGGGAATGATTTTGAATGCCCTGAGGTTTGGTAAAACAGTTAATAACAATATCAACAGTTTGCATTTATAAAGCACAATGACCATGGAACAAAATATCCTCAAATATGTGTAACAGAGCTCCTAGCAAAAAAAACAAAACATTGGACATTGAACCAAAGAATGAAATATTCAGAAAAATTTGGTCAAAAAAATTATTTGGAAAGTCAAGAGGAAGAGGAAGAGAGATAGGTAGCTTTCAGGAGAGAATTCCAGGCCTTGAAAACATCATATTCACCAATGGTGTAGCAAAGGAATAGGGTGTAGAATTATCTGCCCTCCAGGATTGGTCTGGAGTCTTCAAGAATTGGAGACCAATCTCCAGGGATATTTCCATGTGCAACTCTGGGAAAAGAATCATTGGAACGTTAAAAAGATTCATTTGTTCTCACTTTATTTGACCATTTCTCTTTATATAAAAACATCGAAAAGGGGGAATGGTCGATCATTTGACTGACAGTCAAACACTATCGAAATGGTAATGAGACTTTCTGCTTAGTTGGCATAGGAAAGCAATGTGACACAAGAACAGATGTTTTGCCTGAATAATGGGAAGAGCATGAGGGCAAGTCACCTGATGAAACCTCCAAGGATCTTTTTAGTCCCAGTTGATTTCCCCTCATACAAAAGGCCAATGTCAGAGAAATGGAAAGCAAGAGAAAATATTGCAACACTGAAGAAGAACACAGAAATGGCTGAGCTTGTGAAAGGATTAAAACACATGGACGAAACTGCTAGAAATTGGATAATGGGTTTTGATGTGGGATAGAATACAGTAGCAGGGACCAAAGTATAGGGAATGGAAGATGAAAAGTCAAGACAACAAGTTAAATCTAAAACCAATGTTTAGAGTCTGGACAATCCTGAGATTTTCCAGCATTTTCTGTTTTTATTTCAGATTCTAGCATCACAGTATTTTGTGTTTAAATTAAATGTAGAGATGACAAAATCATCGATGAGGGTTCATTGACAGATAGGCTGAGGTAAGAGTAGGTGATGTTATATAGCTGGAAGCAGTCATTTGTTGTGAAGGAATGAATGTAGGAAGGGAAGCTCAGCTAAAGTTTAAAGTTTATTTATTAGTGTCACAAATAGGCTTACATTAATACCGCAATGTAAAAATCCCCTAGTTGCCACACTCTGGAGTATGTTCAGGTGCACTGATGGAGAATTTCACACGGCCAACGCACCTCACCAGCAAGACTTTTGGACTATGGGAGGAAACCCGAGCACCCAGAGGAAACCCATGCAGACATAAGGAGAATGTGCAGATTCTGCATGGACAATGACTTAGGCCAGGAATTGAACCTGGGTCCTTGGCGCTATGAAGCAGCAGTGCCAACCATTGTGCCACCATGCTGCCTCAGGGTCAAATAGAATGCTGAAGTTGTTAGCAGTCTGAGATGGTGGTTGGGAATAGATATTGAGTAAAGGTGCAGGGCCTGAACGTAATTACTTTGGTCTTCCCAAGCTGCAGCTCATCAGGATTTATGCAAATGCAGATCATGGAGGCAGCCATAGAAATTAAGCTGTAAAAAGTGTCACAATAAACTGTCAAGATAAGCTGTGAGGAACAACTGTCAAGATGAACTGTCAAAAGGAGTTGTCAAGTTGTCGCGGTATTTAAAATTCCTGGCCAATTTGGGAAAAATAGGCAGGGCTTCTGGGTTCAGACTTCTTTCACCATCCATGCTCAGATGTCAGACAAGCACTTTGACAGTACAAAGATAATAAAGTGGCCAAAAGACGGAGTCAACAGCTTGAGGAAGGATAATGCACCATTTTCACAATCATAGGACATTCTTCACAATGTAATATGGATAATAGGATAGATAACATGAAAACACTCTTAACAGGTAGGGGAAGACAATTGAATTATTAATGAAATATGAAAGAGGCTGCTTAAACCAGTAAAAATGCAAAGCAACGTATTCTTACTTCGGATATTCCATATTTGCATGTATATTATATCAAAATATCCACATTCAGTATGCAAATAGTTTTCGATAATGAGAATATGCAACATAAAAACAAAGCTAATGTAAATTTTGGTAATGGCCTTAAGTTATTAATAATCATTTTATCAAAAAGAGTTTTAAAATATTTGTCAAAAAAAAAGAATTTGATAAGTTATCAAAGAAATTTGGTAAACAATTAAAAACTCAGAATGAAAGCTTTTTAGATGCAACAAAAAAGGAAACAGAGATACCCAGAGGAAACCCACACAGACAGGAGCAGAATGTGCAGATTCCACACAGACAGTGATCCAGGCAAGGGTTTGAGCCCGGGTCCCTGGAACTGTGAGGCATCAGTGCTAACCACCATTTGGTATAGTTAAATGTCCCAAGTACTGCACAGAAACATCAACCAAAAATGAACACAGAGTGCCATAGAAGAAGATAGGTAACCAAAAACTTGGGATAGGGATAGGCTTAAAGAATGAGAGAAAGGTGCGGAGAGCAAATAAATAAAGAAACAAAAGGCAAGAGGAGGAAGACATTGCATTTTAAAGCACGATTGTTATGCACTTAAAGTGGTTGCATCTCTGCTGGTATAACGTGACCTCTAACAACGTAAGCAAAAGGATTTGAGGGCTTTTGAGGCTCTTCCAGCTTGGATCTGGATCTAGTAACATTTCCTAAATAAACCTGCATTACATTTGACTTAAACCCACAAGTGTGGCACCTCATTACTTTTCTGTCTGCTGCAATTCCCAGTCAATACGTAACAATGACCATCCATTTTAACACCATCATTTCTTAAGGATGTCTTTGGCAAACTTCTTTAAGAGGGGGAGGAGAGTCATATATCATTTTTTATTAAGTCCAATAATGTAAAGATATATTTAAAGCAAAAATCCGCTAAATCCCAAACCTCGTTTTGCTCTTTTTGTTTCAACAAAACCAAAAGCTTTTACATTCTGCCCATTCACTTGTTGTATTGATTTTATTAATTCTCAGGACATATTCATCAATAACAAGGCCATTATTTTACTGCCCATCTCTCATTGCCCTTGAGAAAATAATGGTGTACCATCTTCTTGTACAGCTTGGAGTTGTGCAGCAACCATCTATATATGTCCAAGTTGGGATGATGTGTGACCCAGACCTTGGAGGTGGTGTTTCCATGCACCTGCTACCCTTGGCCTTCTTACTGAAAGAGGTGGTGGGAGATGCTGCCAAAGCAGCCTTAGCAGGTTGTTACCACGCAATGTAATATGGCTCTTTCTGCTCTCTTTTGAATTCATGTGATGCATTTAATAAAGAACTCTCAATGAATATCAAACACAGAATTTTTTTAGATAGATGAAATCAGAGGGGTTGAAAAAAAAGGGAACAGGATGGATAAATGTGATTGAATGTATGTATTCATGTGGAGGGCAAACACCAATGTGGATTGGTTGGATCAAAGATCTGCTTCTATGTTGTGATCACTGCATAGATACGATCATTTCCTGTAGAATTTGAATTGAAATTCTGAATACGTCTACAAGCGAAAAATGATTTTGATTATTATCAGCACCCTAAGTAAAATGAACTCAACACAGGGAGAGTGGATGCCAGTCAAGAGCACAAAGCAAGCATTATGTGGAAAGAAAGGATTGAGGGGTCTCATGGTCTTTCCTTGTTTATGTTTCCTTAGGTTTCTTTGTTTTAAAGAATGACAAGATTAACTACTTGTTGGGCAAAAGTATGTCACATTGCTGTGATTGGTTACTATTGTTTCAGCAAGGAGCCTAATTTGTGGATAACTGAGAAATAAATTCATAATGTCGTAAAACTGCAAAAAGGTCATTAAAATATAGATATATAGATATGTAAGGAGACCAAATGACCTTCTTCTGTATTGTGAGGGTTCTATGATTCTATAAAAATGTTCTGCTTCTGAACACTAACATCCCTGACTTTAAGAAGTGCAAAAGTCTATTTTTAATGGGTTTTGAATTGTTAGTTAAATAATTTAATCTAGTTGCCTTACCTGAAACTTGTGGGAGAGCTTGCTGCAGTATAAAACATGTAAGTTTGGAGTCTCGATAACCAACAAACTGTAAGCAAAATATTTCATTTGGTGGTGAGATATCTTTTAGCATGTCCTTATCTGCAAAGTATTCCTCAGGGGTGGCACATTTATGCTGTTTTGTGCTGTAAAAGAAACTTTCTCACACGTTGTAAATCCTGAATCTGGTAGCCGTCTCATACCATTCCTTTTCCCCACAAAGGTTGCACTGTCTGACATTGTGACCTGGCAATTTTCTCAGTAACCTTCACTGCACACATTGTCAATGTGACATAGAACAAGATATCGTTAATTCCCTGACACATTTCTTTAGATCAGTGCACTGGATGGCCACCCACAGAGAGGGTGTTTTTTTCTTTTTGCCCTTCCAGTTTTAACCCTTCCAGTTGTTTTGATATCCCAAACAAATTGCAGTGGCAAATTATTTTTGTTGGGTCTTTGTGCTTGAATTTGTTTATTATTTCACAGGGTTAAATCTTGTGAAGCTGCTTATGATTTTCATTAATCTTGGAAGATATCTTAGCCAAACCATGGATAAATGTGATGACATCATCAGTGTGCAGTAATACTGCAGAATAACCTTGTCTTGATGTATTTACTTAATCAGAGGAATTAATAACATTTGGCAAAAATTACTTGTCAGAAGTCGATTGGCATGTCAACTTTGGGGTAGGCTGTTCCAAAAACATGTCAGTCATCAACAATGCCCCTTTTCTATCCGAAGAAGTTGAAATCTTTATTGACCCTTGGCCTGTTTTAATGAGTTTAATTCACAGGACACTGGACACAGATGAAATGTTATTGCCTAAGAACTGCTGTACAATCCCCACGCAGCTTTATATTTCCTTGAAAGCCATTTCTTTAGTTCTGAAAATTGGTTTATGTTGGTGGAGGAGGTCTTACTTACTTCTATCCCTGGTATTTCTCACTTAACCTTTTAATTTTATGAGGTTGTCTATAATTTGCATTAACTTAATTACTGTAAATGATACTATATACCTGCATGAAGGAAAAATGATTGTACAATGGCCCAATTTTCAGTTAAAAAAAGGAATAGGTCTTTTTTTTATGCACCTATTTATGCACTAACACCTATTCAAAAGCAACTGTGACTTTGTTAACCTTTGTTGTAACTACATTCCCAGTACCTAACATTGGTATTTAGCCAGAACTTATAAATATTTGTAAATTGATTTGGGTATAAAAAATACAAAGCAAGATAAATGAAGTTCTTGTACTTGAAAATGGATTCTGGTTGAGTATTGTTAAGAATTATTATGGGGCAAAGCCCAAAGCATTAAGTTTTGCTTTGAAGAAATGACAAAATAATGAACAGTAAACAAAGGTCCTTAATTTCCTAATAAAAGCAAAAAGTAGGGTTGCTGGAAATCTGAAATTAAAATAGAAAATGCTGGACAAACTCAGCAGACAGCATTTGTGGACAGAATTGACATTTTGAATCCATGTGAATTTTCTGCAGAACTCAAGTTCTAGGACAGGATTTTACGCCTTCTCTTCTCCCGAACTCATAAAATCCCGTCCGATGGACCTTTCCATCATTCATCTCTCAACTGCTCTGATTCTTGTGGCAGGTGGGGAGGTAGAATTCCAGTGTTACTCTTCCTTCCCATTTTGCCCAGGCATCTGAGATGAGTATTAGAAATGTGCTTGCAATGATCACATTTGACTTTGATGGGGCATGGCATTTGAATGGTTTTTTTACAGTGCTGTCTCCAGCAAATTTGTGCAGTTAGAAGTTGGAACAGGAATAATGATGCTATTGTAGGCATGGCTCTAAGACTCAGGTCTCTTGGTTGCTGTCAGGAAATAATGGGCAAAAGATCTCTCGACCAACAATTCATGGGGACAAGTGAAATGATGGCTTCCTTTGATTTGTTGCCCATCTCTTTCAGATCCTTTAATTTGACGAGATGTTCAAATGCAAGGCCTGGAAGCAACCTCTTCAGTTACTCCTATGTCTAATGTTCCTTTCAACAATTCTTCACTGAAACAAAAGGCTGGATTTCTCTTGTCCCTTTTCACTTAAATAAGCACAGAGTGTTCCAGACAGACACACTTCACATCCTCTCCTTCTTGGGGAAAGCCCTGGACATCAAGGAGTATCAAGATAAGGTAGGAGTCCAAGATAATGTGTCTTGTCCTAATATGTCTTCTCCCCTATTTCCTGTGCTTTGTATCTCAGGAATAAATGTTTCTTGGTACAAAACAAGTCCTAGGAGGAATCTGAAATGGACTGAAACCTAGTAATTGCACTAAATAATACTTTTTTATAAATGTTGAATGTACAATATTATACTCAGCAGATGTAGGCATCCTTGCTCCAGGGGGTTCTACTATACCCATCCACTTCATCCCCTCGAATGTCATCTTGTCTTTCAAGTGAGAGAACAGAATGTCTGTGATTGCGTATCACTGTGTTTGAATGACATATCTCTGCTACATCTGAATAGCTACAGGCAGTCTAGGATGGGTGTGAGGCTGGCAGCATTGGTCGGTGTGTGACAAAGATGTGGAATAACTTGGTGCTGGGTACAAGTCCTGAGTGTCAGGGATTGCTGCTGGGTGATTGATGAAGGCATGGCACATTGAACAAGGTGAGAGGTTGGTGGGCAGGAGATGTAATGTGAAGGTGCATTCACTGCCTGCTGAGTTATCGGGCAATTTCTGTTTTTATTTTACATTCCCAGCATCCACTATGTTCAGCTTTTGTTAGGTAGATAAGTACCTCTGTCTGTTTCTCATTACTTTGTCACATTTCTTCAATGCCAAACTTTGTGCTTTGGGACTTATCCATGTAATAGTTCTTTATCAAGATTGAATCAGAATTTATATTCAAGTCTGAAGCCATTAAACTTCTGGCATTACTGCTGTTGGTCCTCTGGATAAGGTTCCAGAAGATGACCTTCCTGGTCATCTCTTCCTATTACCTTCTGAGGAGTAGGATCTTGATTTGTTACCTGGCCCTCGCAAAACCCCATGGCACCTCTGAGATCTCACCACTTATAGGTCCAGCTAAGCATCCATCAATTGGAATCCCTTCCATGCCCTGGAACTCTATTTTCCATCTTTTGAATTGCATCAATACTATTCAATGCAGCTCCCTTTTAAGAGGGACAATTTGCCATTAAAAGCATGATGCTGTTCAGCCCCTTGCTTATTACAAAGGCAGCTACCAGCATACGGTTCAATTCTCCCAATGTTATAATTGTGATAATAATATGTTTGTTCTAAATTTATGTGCTGTTGACCGCCAATGAAAATGGTATAGCCAGTTCATGATCGCAACCCTCTGATCTGGAAAACCAGCGGAAGTCAGCTTTTAGCCCTGGGAATACTTCATGACAGGCTGCTATTTCATGGTATCACAGAACCCCTATGGTGCAAAAAGGGGCCATTCAGCCTACTGATTCTGCATTAACAACAATCCAACCCAAGCTCTATCCCCAGAACCTTACTTATTTACCCTGCTGGTCCCTAAGGAGTAATTTAGCATGGCCAATCAACCTGACTTGCACATCTTTGGAGGGTGGGAGGAAACCCATGCAAACACTGGGAGAACATGCAGACTCCAATAGACAGTGGACCAGAGGTCAGAATTGAACCCAGATCTCTTGCTCTGTGAGGTAGGAATGCTAACCGTTGTGCCACCATGCCACCACTAATGTAATTTAAGGCTCACTGAGCATGAACCAAATTTAAACAGGAAATTTGAGTTTGCAACTGAAGTATCTCTAAAGTATCCAAAAACACCATACAGATTAGGAAAATGTTCTTTTACACAAATTGCAATGGCATTTTCATGATCTGTCATACAGATTCCAATCAAAGCTCTTGATAAGCAGGTCTGGAACTTGAGATCCAGAATTGCAGACGGTCTTATTTTTAAAATAATGTATGTTCCAATTTTCAGAATTCATTGTCATTTGTGGGGGCCGAATTCTGATGTCAAGTATGGAATCATCTGATCCAAGTGGTCAACAAAGATAGTTACATAATTCATCATCAGTTTGATATTGGATATTTCTTATTCCCAGCAGAAAACATCCAGATCCATCAAAAGTGCAGGAGTGAAAAATGGGAGAACGTACACAATCTATCCAAACTCTGGGAGTGAGAGGTCAGGGAATGTGTCTATGATGATTTGCAGTGTGGGAGGATTGTACTGACCTGTGTTATCGTGGCCTTTGGCTCTGGAAATGCCTGAAATTTCAGATCTCATTAGCTGAAGCTACAAATAAAAAGCCAGAATGTTTATCTTTAATCTGTTTACAAATTTCTCTCAAGTCTCTCGAAGCAATCAATATTACAAAGTGGTTTTCTGAATCCCCAATGAAAGAAGATGATATGTAGCTGGAATTCTCCCAACTTTTGGATTTGTTTAAACATTATTACAACAATTTATCCAGTTTTAAAAAAAATCTTTTGCAGCCTTTAAGCAAATGGTTACCTAAAAAGAAAATGCCAAATTTGTCAAGATACTTGCTTTGTTTTTCACATAAGATGCATTATTTTTTCCACTCTTGGAAAAATTTGGAATTGCTTGTTCAATTGAGCAAAGAATAAAATGAATGTTGGGAAAAATATAAACGATGTCAAGGCACACAAGTGCAACATAGTGGGGAGGAAGATTTCCCATAGCAATCAGATCTTCAAACCAAGGATTAATGAAGCTCATTCTTATGCATAGTGTCTTTCATCCAGCCAAAGCGTTGTGATGTCAGATCGTTTGGATCATCTATCAAGTATTTCTGTTGTTTTCCCTGCAGTGCGATTACAGGTAGACATCATACTCGCAGTTTGTGTTAGCGCTTTCCAGAACGCTCACTCCCTGAAGATAAATGAGGTTCTCATTATAAACAAACAAGCACTTCAGAAAGGAACATTTGACAGCTTTGGTAATCCCAAGAGCCACTTTTATCAGCTGGTGAGTCTAGCTCAAGGCCTGCATATTTTCCCAGCTGCTTTTGTTACTGAATAAATTAATCTGTTTTCCACCAATAAGCAAAAAACTCATGGGCCTAAGTATTTCAATTATCTTGGTACATCATAATTGGAGAACATGTATACAATTAATTGCTATTCAGAGCTAGCCTACATTTAAATTTGGTCAAAATTCAATAACACAAATGATTTTTAGGATGATTCTAACCTACACATCAACCATAGCAAAGGTCCCACTGTTACTTCAGTTAATGCAAAACTGTAAATTGTGTTGAAGTAGCCAGGATTAATATTTCCAATTTAAAACCAAACAGAAAAGACCAATGAACTTATTTTTTTGCAGTCATCAGTGAAGCAGGGGTATTGTCTACAAAGCTCAAACATGTAGCATGATTTCCTCCTTTGCTGACAGATATGTAAATTTAACGCCAAATCAATTAGATGTCTTGGTGTTTAGCAGCACTAACATCAGCAACCATGTAGACAAGCAATCAAATGGAAGTATTCACAGACAACAAGTGAAGGAGTTAAAAACACTTACAATCCTTTACTTTTAATTTGGATTTTCATATTCAAGATAAATGTATGACTGTATTAAGACTGAAGCTAAAATAAAGCTAACGTGGCTTTTAAAAAGATGGTGGCATGGTAGAATAGTGATTAATCCTGCTGCCTCACAGTGCCAGGATCCCAGATTCGATACCAGCCTTAGGTGACTGTGTGGAATTTATATGTTCTCCCCATGTCTGTGTAGGTTTTTGCCAGGTACTGCAGTTTCATTTCACGCTCCAAAAAGTGCAGATTAGATGGATTGTCCATGTAAATTCCCACACCCCACCCCCCATTAGTATGTGAGTGTATGCCCTGTGATAGACTGGCGCCCCACTCTGGGTATTCCCTGCCCAATACCCAGGATGTCTGTTGAGATAGGCTTCTCGCATGCCTAAATTGGACATGTCAAATAAAAGGGCAGTGAAGAGAGTATTTTGCCATTGTGGGTAAATGTAGCATCTCACAAATATAAATTGGCATTTCAGGGCTGGTGAGGATGTTTAACAGCAATTCTGAATTGAATTTTAATAGTGAACTCTGTTAAAAACCTAATTATACTACTTTCAATAAGGTGTAGAAAGGCCACATCTAAAACCTTGCTCAGTAAGTCTCACAACACCAGGTTAAAGTGATTAAAACCTTGCCATCATAGCATGCTTTGGGCAGAAATTTTGACTTGATGTTAATATTGTAAACATGATTGTAAGTGTAGTGAGGCACGTTAGAGGATCGCATTGTATACAGAAGAACTGTATTTTACTTTATGTAATGTTAAATTTGAACTGTAATATGAAGCAGAATTTTCCAGCTTTGTCTGCCACTAGATTTGTCTTGTCTTGCCGTAAGCGAAAGGACATCTCCTTCAATAGTTCCCACCACAACATTGCTAGAAAATTCCAACTATAATGTGCTATTATAAATTCTATCCAAAATACATTTTTAGGAATAAAAGCAAACAAATGTAATTTTTTTAAGGGTTTATTCAGTGAATCTGAAATAGAGGTTTTATGCTAAGTAATGATTGTAAGGATATTGCAGTCTTGGGAATCTCTACAATGGACTCTCTGTAGAGTAAACTCACTCACAGCATCTTCTGGACTACCATGTTATTCTGTGCATGTTCAAACTGCCACAGTTGGGCCTGAAAGTTTGCAAAGATGGAAGGAATTCACATCAGAATTATTCGAGTCCCAAATCTTGAAGACCCATCCACATCCTGCACCCACCGTTTTTGCCAAAGGGGAAGTCAGGTGGAGAATATATCTCGTGTGTGTGTGTGGGTGGGTGGGTGGGTGGGTGGTTCATGGAGGCAGTGAAACATTTACAAGTGCAGCTGCCTTTACTGGGAAGGAATTTTCATCACACAGGTTTCTGAAACATGACTCATAGGCTCTACCAATTTGAAAGAAAGATGTCTAAACTTGCTGGAGCTCTTTGGAAAAGTCAGGTACCCTTTTGGAGAGCCCACTCCTTTGGGACTGTTATGACTAGATATTAGTGGGAGGTGGTTTGTGGTGATAATATCGTTGGACTAGTAAGGTTAACTCAATTGGCTGGTCAGATAGTCCATGATGCAAAGTGATGCCAACAGCCTGGGTTCAAATCCTATACTGGCTGACGTTATTTATGAAGGCCTGCCTTCTCAACCTTGCCCTTTCCTGAGGTATGGTGATCTAGTGACGGTGAAATCAACACCAGTCAACTCTTCCCCTTAAAGGGGAAAGCAGCCAATTATCATCTGAGACTATGGTGACTTTATCTTTAACTTTAATCCAGAAGTTCATATGAATGATCCAGAAACATAAATTGCACCAACAACAATTCCTCCCAGGCCCTATCCCCATCCTCATATTTACCCCACTAATCCATGCACCCCATGACACTAAGGGGCAATTTAGCGTGGCCAATCAGCCTAACCCACACACCTTTGGACTTTGGAAGGAAACTGGAGCACACAGAGGAAACCTATGTAGAACGGGAAGAATATGCGAAGTCTGCACAGATAGTGACCGAGGCCAGAATTGAACCCGAATCCCCGGCACTGAGAGGCAGCAGTGCTAATCACTGTGCCGCCCTCAACTGCAGCTTTCCACAAGCTGCACGAATAATCCATGCTTTCACGTCATTCATCCTTGAAGATGGACACCTGGGATTGGGCTCCCTATATCTTATAATAAAGGCACTGACTGACCCCAAGCCCCATCACGAATGGGACACTCCCCTTCTTTCACTCCTGGGTCTTCTCATTCACTAGTATTCAATTCCTCACTCAGTGCAAATTCTTCAAACTACCAAGCCTTCCAAGCTCCTTCGGTCTGGGATAGGTCCAAGACACAACAGAATTGGCAATCCACCTAACATGCACATCTTTGGAATGTGGGAGGAAACTGGAGCACCCAGAGGACATGGAGAGAATGTGCAGACCCCACACAGACAGTGACCTAAGCCAGGAATTGAAACCAGTCCCTGACACTGTGAGGTTGCAGTGCTAACCACTGTGCTGCCTATAATATTTTTGATAAGAATAAAACCTTAAAACTTCCCAACTAGTGCCTGCTTGCTGAGTAAAATGAATCCAATTGAAAAAACCTTTCCATATCAGCACAATGGGTTGAATCTCATGCTTTCAACCTAAGGATGTGACTAGTTTTGTGATAGGGCTGATTCAAACCTTGGACTAGCAGAAATAATTGCAGGAAACTGAAAATGAGAAGCATTGTGTATATCCCCCATACCTTAAAATTTTGATGCTTTGTGCTGGTTTAATCAATTCCACCTATTTGCTCTGATATAATTAGTGTAAGTAAGTGGAAACTCGACTTTGCCATGTTTACTATTAGTACTGACAATGTTAAGGAGTTAATCCATCAGCACATTTAACTTAAATAGATTGATGTCTTTGTTAAACAGCAGACAATGGAATTTCATAAAAAGCATTTATGTATCCATTACTCGTGTCAAAAGGTGGTTTTAGCCCCATTAGCTCAAGGTAGTCTTTTTCACAAAATGGTTTCAGTGTTTCTGAGGCAAGTTGTTCAGTGTTATGATTGTTATTTGTTTCTTGCTATTTTCTTGGCTGACAAGTATTGTGGAGACATGTCACCAGTGTGTTTTCTTTAAGATCTGAATGAATGAGAAGTCAGGGAATTGAAACAATTTGGAGTTTAGTGACAGAACCAACAGTGATGCTGTTTCTGAAGGAAATTACAATGCTAGAAGAGGGAGATAAAAGTGCACAGATGGTATGTCATTTCCAAAAGATAGCAGACTTGTGTTACAAAGTGCTGTGCAGCTTTAGCATGCTTTTTGGGCTGCACTCCCAAATTACAGAATTATAGCTTTCAACTGAATTCATTCATTTATGCAAATAAACTTGTTAAAAACAGAGTTATTGATGTAAAGCTATTTTACTAAGTGCAAACTGAAAGATGATAATCAGCAAGCTATATTACAATTCCACAGCGAAAATGCTGCAATTGTTTTAAAATGACCTCATTTTCACCATTTATAAATAAGCACTTCCTGTAATTAAATGTCATTAAACTATCTGGTGCCAATTGCTATTTTGCAGATAGTGATTTTTTTTAAATCAACTAAATGTCCAATGACTTGCATAGTAAAATCACTTTCTGTATGCTAATTAGAAATAACTAAAATTAATAAAATCTGACATTAAGTTCCATTCTTTGGTTTCACAAACAACTGGGAGAAGTTAATTTTGAAAAGCTGCAAATGGATAAATGACAGCCTGATTATTGTCATTTGAATTGTATGTGAATACTTAGATACATTATTGAGGAGTACTGACTATTGCCAATCAATTCAATAGAAGATAACAAGAATATAAATTTTGAGCCCAGTTTTAAGTCTGAGCAAGTGGATAGGTTTGATTAAGTTCAAATCTTACAGTCGTTTCTTTTAAACTTGAATTAAACAGCAGAGTATACATGATCTGTTCCATTGTTTAAAAAATGCAAGTAGTGTTTTGCTTTAAGAATTGTATCGGAAATCTGGGTATTCTAAGAATAAGCATTCCTACTAAGGACATTTTCAGACCTTTAACCATGTTATCCCACAAAAGTCATGATATATCTTGATGGCAGGGTATGAACAGTATGGCGCCACACATCTTTGTTATCCATTAGCTGTTCCTGCTTTGTGATCATGTTCAACTTTCCCCATCCTATCTTTTACTGATTTCGAGACAGGAGAGAGGATAAGGGGGAGGGAGAGAGGTGCTTAGCGTCCTACAGACCAAGTCTGGCATGGATTACATGATTTGTGCATTATGTATCAATGGTAAGAGTTTCAACATTCATGTCTGTATATAATTCATCTCTAGCTCCTCAGAAGTAAGAGAAGTGGATAGTGCATCTGTGAAATGATGGCCTGATATGAAAAATGCTGCATGAGAACACATGGATCTCATCAAACAGAGCCTCATTCTCCACAGCCACTTCAGTGAATCTTGGTTACTGCTCAAGATATTGCACAACGTGTCATAAATGGTTATGATCTATCCAATCTCATGATCGAAAGACAACCATGAAAATTAACTCTGGTTACAGGCTTGCTTTATTTTGGATTTTTTTTAAGGTATGTCAAAGTCAGAAATTTGAATAAAGTTCCACTTTTTATTCCAAAAGTATATTTTATTCATAAAAATCTCAATTAAAACATTGCAAGTCTAAATATTTATAAATTGCAAACAGTGTAGAATAAAACATTTTTACAGTTCTATACAAATTACAGTTATTTCATTTCAATACTTAAAAATACATACATGCCTCAAAGATTACTATGTGCCATTATTGCTTAGATTGGTACACAGTTATGCAGATTGAGGGTAATCTGCAGTTCCTGGGCCCTTCATCTGCCTCCATTAAAAGGCCTTATAGTGTGGCCTTTCCCCATTGTGCCTTTGTGGTGGCTGCCCCAAACTTTACTGCATCCC
This sequence comes from Sphyrna mokarran, assembly GCA_024679065.1. Lineage (NCBI taxonomy): Eukaryota > Metazoa > Chordata > Chondrichthyes > Carcharhiniformes > Carcharhinidae > Sphyrna > Sphyrna mokarran. Next base: position 119,419,425 of record JAGIQG010000001.1, on the reverse strand, counting down.
TCAGCACATAGTCCTAGACCTTGGAATGTGCCAGTCTGCAACACTCGGTCGAGGACAGTACTTTCAACTGGAAGATCAGCAAGTTTCAAGCGGACCGAAGCACATCCTCCACTGAGTTAATGACCTCCCAACAGCAGCTGATATTCGTCTCGGTGTGCATCCCCAGAAACAGCCCATAGAGCACAGAGTCCTGTGTCACCGAGCTGCTTGGGACAAACCTCAACAAGTACCATCACATCTCACTCCAGACCTTCTTTGCAAAAGCACATTCCACAAGGAGGTGTGCGACCGTCTCATCAGCCTCACAGCCGCTTCAAGGGCAGCGTGCGGTGCTGTTGAGATCTCGAGTGTGCATAAAGGATCTGATGGGGAGTGCCTGTCTCACCACCAGCCAAGCCAGATCTTGCTGCTTGTTTGTGAGTTCCGGTGATGAGGCGTTCTGCCAGATGACATTGACAGACTACTCAGGGAACCATCCAACAGGATCCGCCATCTCCTTTTCTCTCAGGGCCAAAGGACATTACGCGCTGACCACTACTTAATCGCCATGTGGTCAAAGGTGTGTTTGCAGAAACATTTCTGCATGAAGGACAGGTACTGCGGTACGGTCCAACTACTCAGAGCATTCTATGGCAGTGTGGTCAGACCCATCCTTCGCAACACTCGGGACATGTTGAACCTTAAAAAGTAGTGGCACTTGCTGTTAATGTACCAAGGATCTACGCACAACTTGATGCAGCTGCACACAAAGGTGGCCATCAGGATGAGGGCGGCGCTGGGAACATTTTTCCCTCCATTCTCTGGAGATTTGTCCATCACCTCCCTTCAGACACAATCCATCTTTGATCTCCAGATAAATTTGAAGATGGTCTGCATCACTGCTGCAGCGCAGGATTTGGGGATAGGCTACACCTGCGCCATGTACAACAACATGGACAGCACCTCGCACCGGATCACCACATTTTTCCCTATCATGGAAAGGGAGTGTTGCTCCCACAAGCCCAGTTTCTGTCTGGCTTTTCAACGTGCTCGTCCCAGTTTTTGATGCATGCTCCCACCTCACCAAACGATATCCCCAGCATCTTCAGCTAATCTGCCCTGACACTTAAGGGGACAAAGGATTTATCAGCCTAATTCCCAAAGAACATGGCCTCACTCTTACCCTGGTTGACTGGCTCCCGAGGCCCACTCGAACTGCTCACAGACCTGGAGGAGCCTGCAAACAGACAAGGGGTCCGAGCAGAAAATAGCCACGTCATCCATGTACAGGGAGGCTTTGAGCTGCGTGCCTCCGCTGCCTGGGATTGTCACCCCTTGGATGCTTGGGTCGCTTCTGAGGACCTCAGCAAAGGGTTCAATGCAACTGTGTGTTGCAATAAAGTTCCACTCCTTATTTCAAAAATATACTTTATTCATAAAAATACCAATTTGAACATTGAAAATATACATGTCAATAAATTTCAAACAGTGCAGAATGAAACATTTTTACAGTTCTGTACAAATTAGTCATAACGTTTCAATACTGAAAAATATGTACATGCCTCAAAAATTACTGTGTGCCGTTATTGCTCAGATTGGCACACAGTTATGCAGATCGAGGGTATTCTGCAGTACCTGGGTCCTTGGTCTGCCTCCATTAAAGGCTTTACAGTGTGGCCTTTCCCCATCGTGCCTTTGAGGCGGCTGCCCCAAGCTTCAGCGCGTCCCTCAGCACTTAGTCCTGGACCTTGGAATGTGCCAGTCTGCAACACTCAGTCAAGGATAGTTCAGGAAGATCAGCAAGTACTGGGTGGACCAAAGTGCGTCCTTCACCGAATTGATGACCTTCCAGCAGCAGTTGATATTTATCTCAGTGTGCGTCTCCGGAAACTGCCCGTAGAGCGCAGAATCCTGTGTCACCAAGCTGCTTGGGACAAACCTCGAAAGTACCATTGCATCTCACTCCAGACCTTCTTTGCAAAGGCACATTCCACAAGGAGGTGTGCAACTGTCTCATCAGCCCTGCAGCAGCTTCGAAGGCAGTGTGCAGTGCTGCTGAGACCTCGAGCTTGCTTAAAAGACCTGAGGGGGAGTGCCCTTCTCACCACCAGCCAAGCCAGACCTTGGTGCTTGTTTGTGAGTCCTGGTGATGCGGCATTCTGCCAGGTAACACTGACAGTCTGCTAAGGGGGGACCATCCAACAGGGTCCATCATCTCCTTTTCTCTCAGGGCCTTGAGGACATTACATACTGACCACTGCTTGATCGCCATCTGGTCAAAGGTGTGTTTGAGGAAAAATTTCTCCACGAAAAACAGGTGCTGCAGTACAATCCGACTACTTGCAGCGTTCCACAGCGGTGTGGCCAGACCCACCCCCCACAACACTCAGGATAGGTAGAACCTCAAAAAGTAGCGGCACTTGCTGTACCGAGAATCTACGCACAGCTTGATGCAGCCACACACAAAGGTGGCCAAAGTTCCACTTCAAATATTAGAAAAGCACAATTCTTTCTAAATTACCCATATTAATACTGCAGGAATCGATTAATTCAGCAGGTGGCATTCACTCCATTGTCAACCTTTCCTTTGGCACATTCACATTGGATGCCCATTATGATTTGTTCCATACAACACAAACTCATATTTAAACAGTACATTAATGTATTAAAACATCCCATGTCAATGAATAGGAATGTTATTAAGGTGTTAAAAGCAACAGTATTTAAAAATTCACAGGGAATGGATGGGTGATTTACTTCTCTTACAGGTAAATGGTTAAAATGATTTGATTTACTGTTGTCATATGTATTGGTATATAGTGAAAAGTATTGTTTCTTGCATGCTATACAGACAGAACATACCACTCACTGAGAAAAAAATGAGAAAATGCAGAATGTTGTGTTACAATCATAGCTAGGATGTAGAGAGCGATCAACTTAATACAAGGTAAGCCCATTTATAAGTCTGATGGCAGCAGGGAAGAAGCTGTTCTTGAGTCGGTTGGTACATGACCTCAGACTTTTGATGGAAGAAGATGGAAGAGAGAGGGGTCCTTAATTATGCTGGCTGTTTTGCCAAGGCAGTGAGAAATGTAGACAGAGTCAGTGGACGGGAGGCTGGCCTGTGTTGAAGATTTACTCAATCTCAGTCAATGGACTTGGACTGCTAGCCAAGCACCAGATTGCTTTATGACAACAACAGCTGTGGTCACTGACACAACTGGTGCACAGCTGGGTGATATCCAAAAACATTTTTTCTCCCTTTTCCAAATTAATTTGTTTTCCGCTCAAAAAAAGGGAGTCAAATTCATAAGGAATGTTTTTTGAAAAATCTGCCTGTTAAGACCTTATTATCGAGTTTTCAGTGAAAGATAATCACACAAATTATTCACAACTTGCCCCAGGGCATTACACAGCTGTTGAATCGCAAGATATGTCAGGGAAGAATGGCAAGTACAAAGGAGCTCTGAAGCAACCCAAGAAACAGTTTTAATATTGTTTCCAATGTGGATTATACAAAATGACTTTCTGCATATTTTTAAAACTTTAATCATCACTGCTGAATGAGTGAATGTGCAGCCCATAAGTGCACTCATGCATTTTGCAAACACTTCAATGCTGAATGAATGATATGTGGTCACCTCTACAAACTCCAGGACTGTAACAACCCCAACAACACAACAGAACCACAGCAACATCATATAGGCACTGTGAGCATATTGCTTACGACAAATCGTAGCATATAAATTGGCCCAACATCTAGTGCGGTACCAGCTCCAAATATCCTGGTTTTGCATACATCGATGCATAAGTCAGCCTTTTCAACTGCAACATGCTATGTTCGCATTAGTAATCAGCCTCAAATTTCACCCCGCAAATGCATGTTTACGAAACCAAAAGAGAAAATGCTAAAAAATCTCAGCAGGTCTGGCAACTTCTGTAAGGAGAGAAAAAAGCTAATGTTTTAAGTCCAGATGATCCTTTGTCAAGTGCCAAAGGTGAGGCAGCAGCGTTCACCATGGTACCACCATGCTCAACTTCCGATTTTAGAAAAATTATTCGTAACTTCAGAGGTCGACTTACAAGCTGACATCTATGAGATTTCTGGCTTCAAAGAACAAAAAACTGAAATACATAAAGCAAAATGCTTTGATTTTAAAGTTTTTGATTTATTGATTGATATTTCGATATCCAGAAATAACCATGCGAGTGAACTGGACTAGGGTTTGTTGTTTCTCAGAGCTGGATCAATGCTCTGAGTTAACAGGTCAGGAAGCTACTTAAAAGATACAAATTGGGCATTTTGATGGATGTAAAGTTATATTTATGATTAACAGCTGAGTGAAATCCAACCAAAGTAATTAATCTAAACAACTAATTAGAATTTTCACTTGCTGCTGTTAAAATTTTATAAATTAGATTGTTTAACACTCAGGGCAGAAGTGTTCAACAATGGCTGATAGCAGGCGAGAAAAGCCCATTGATGCCACAAACAGTAACAGCTTACTCCAACGTATAACGCCAGACATAGAAAAAAATACCTGAAGGAACAGATCACATGATGTAGCACTGGCAGGGCACCGGCAACTTAGCCTCTCAAAGATTGGAACACCATTTTTAAAATCCTTCCCCAAGCAGAGCTCTACCTGGAACCCCATTCCTCTTCCCTACACAGAATGCCCTCCAGCATTGTCCAAGCATTCACCTAAGCTTCCGAAAAGGCTGTAGTTTAAAGTTCATTTTTTAGTATCACAAGTAGGCTTACATTCACACTGCAATAAAGTTACTGTGAAAATCCCCTAGTCACTACATTCCAGCTTCGGTTTGGGCACACTGAGGGAAAGTTGCATGGCCCAATGCACCTAATCAACATGTCATTCAGGCCATAGGAGGAAACCAGAGCAAACCCACACAGATACGGAAAGAATGTGCAAACTGCACATAGATAATGATCCAAACTGGGAATCAAAACCTGGTCCCTGATGCTATGACGCAGCAGTGCTAACCATTGTTCCACCATGCCGCCCCATCTGTGTACATAACATGCACACCTTGGGATGAATGGACCTTTTCATAGCGGATGATTCGGTCACAGAGGCCTGATAATTAGGTGTTAATATATTCAAATGATATTCCCATGTTGAACACCACTGGCAAATGTGTTGTAACTTACACTGGCGTGACATCCAGGTTGGGAGTTTTTACAAGGTTTTCCACTCCCATCACCAAACTAGAGATTTAGATAGGGTGGACAGTGATAGCCTTTTTCCTAGGATGGAGAAAGCCAGCACGAGGGGACACAGCTTTAAATTAAGGGGTGATAGTTATAGGACGGATATCAGAGGTAGGTTCTTTACCCAGAGGGTGGTTAGGGAGTGGAATGCCCTGCCTGCAGCAGTTGTAGATGCACCAAGTTTGGTGGCGTTTAAGAGGTTAGTTGATAAGTTTATGGAACAGAAGGGAATGGTTTAGTTTGGAGGGTCATTGCTTTTTTCATAATTGGTCGGCGCAACATCGAAGGCCGAAGAGCCTGTGCTGCGCTGTAATGTTCTATGTTCTATGTTCTAAATCGCTCAACAAAAACTGGAAATTCCGAAAACTATGTCCGACAGTAAGTTTGGTTCTGAACAGCAATTCCTGTAAACAGTAGAGATTATTTGATTATTTATATTAATTTTGATCACAATATGATTTCTCTACTGGTTATCATTTTGATGTGTTTAGGACATATCTTAACATGGAGTCAAAGAAGCTATTAGATGATGGAGAAGATTATTTTCCTTAGGGATTAATTTTGGATGACAAGTTAATGAAAAAACTTCCCTAAGCATACCCAATGGCATAACTGATGGAAGCATGCCTATTCTGAACTGGGCAATTTATTGGGCCACGTTCAAAACCCTAACACTGCCAAGTTTGGTACTGAATTGTTAGCACTGGGCAATTGACAACCACGCTCCAATTGGCCTTCAAATCCCCACATTAGCAAGTCAAAAATACAGCTGGGTTTTCTCTTTTTGATTGCTATCTAGTGATCCTTCCCTTGGTATAAGGTGTATATTTTGTGAGTCTGTGTGAAATATTAGCTGTGACTTAGCTTCATATTGCTTCATATGGGTGTACTTTGTGTTTTATGTATTTTGTTTATTGGCAATGAAACTCCTTGCTTTATTCTCTTTAACCTTCTTCTCTATACCTTTTGAGTTTTTGTGGATGAAAACTAGTGGAATTTTTAAAATAAATCCTTGGATCAAACGTAAATTCTTCCTGTAACTTTGTATGAAATGAGATCACTTTGTTTCTACTTTTGAAAGTATTGTCAAAATGTTTCCTACTTCTATGTTTCGTTTTTGTAAGAAAGATTATTTTGTTCCCTTCTAACTTGTTGCAACAAGAGGGCATTACAAAGCTACAGATCCCATGTGGCTTTAATGTGACTGTTGCACTGATTCACTGACTACCTAGCATATCGTGAAAATAACTCATTTTCTGTTTGATTTTGACAACAAACTGAACCTAATCCAAACTGAGTTGGTGTGTAAGCAATGGACCAGGACAACCAATGGCCTTATGAAGGCTCAAGTTTAAAGCAACTTCTAATACTAAATTAAAGAAAGTGGGGTTGAAATTTAGATTCATAGTGCCATTGGGAAGAAAGCTCTCGTGCACATTCTCTATATATGCTGGAAAAACCTCACTTAGTGCCACCATTTCATCATTGAGACCTACTAGCTAATTAAATACTCCATTCATGGACTTATAAGTAAACAAATATAAAAATCAGTCTAAGATTATTTTCACCCATGTGTAGCTATTAAGAATTTAATTCAGCCAAGTTAACATGGGGTGCATTTTTCTGGTGCTATGAATGTCCACAGTGTTCAGTATGAGAACAATACTGCTTCTGACAGTTGCTGGGTTTGTGACTGTCATGTATGAAGTAATCCATTTGTTGCTGACTGCACCTGCCATTTTCATCATACACAGGCCACTTGAGTGTAGGCTATAAATCTGTCAGCTAGGGTAGCACTGACTGGCACTAATGTAATACACAGACTTGCTCAGAACAAACCCTGTCATCCACTTTCAAATACAAAGATACATAAATTTTATATTTGATGAATAATGCTTATAACCTACATTTTTAGAAAGCATGACAAATGAAGATGGCTTTATCTTTATGGTGGAAGTATGATTTTGTTGGCTGGTCATAAATTATGTAACATTCCACAGAACTTGTCCGCATACTTTCAAATAACCTTGTGTTTCCACACGTAGAAATGAACAAAATAGATAGTAGCATTTTCATTTAGGCTTTTTCATTTTTAAAATGAAGATTCAAATTAGTTAACAATAAATGGCTAAAAAATGTTGAATGATAAATATTTGATTTGAATAATCAAAAGAGTAGAAATAATTTGTTCACTCAAATTATTTGAGTAATTTGAGTGATTTTTTCTTATCCGTTCATGCGATATTGACGTAACTGACTGGGCCAGTGTTTATTGCCAATCACTAATTACCCTTGAGGAGGCAGTTAAGAGACAACCAGATTACTGTGGAGCAGAATTCAGATGTAGACAATGAATTCTGCCATGGTGGGATCTGAACACAGGTCCCCAGATCTTATCCTGGGTCCCTGGATTCTAGTCCAGTGACACTACCACAGTGCAACTATCTCCCTTATATTCATAAAGGAGGTCCAAGACTTTGAACCTCAGACCTTAAGGTGTACAGCATGCATCTGATCAACCAAAATGGGAGCTGAGATCATATTAGCATATCTGGTGTGAGCTGCTGTTAGTTCCTCCACCCTAGTGAAGAAATCAATAACAGGCAATAATTTCAGGTAAGTCCCAGGTTGGCAAGGCATTGGAGTGGTATAGAATTGAGGGGAAGCAGAAGAGCAACCTACAGCTCCTAACTCCACAAGTTGGGTTTTTTGTTAATAATAACTATTCAACTTAACATCATTGGTGACATTTAGGGGTTCCTGGAGAATTCTGAGCACTGCAGGACCATCTCTGCCATGAGCATTACCACTTAATTCCTTGCTGTTGTTCTTCAACAGGCATTAGGCCCGTAGTTTATATACTTTTACAGAAAGAAAAATGCCACAAAATTCAGCCAATGCTGGGTAACGTGTGTTTATACTCAATATTTAAGATTAAATTTATTTATTAGTGTCACAAGTAGGTTTACATTAACGCTGCAATGAAGTCACTGTGAAAATTCCCAAGTCGCCACACTCCATTGCCTGTTCAGACATATTAAGGGAGAATTCAGCATAGTCAATCCACCTAACCAGCACATCTTTTGACTGTGGGAGGAAACCAGAGCATCCAGTGGGAAACCCTCGCAGCATGGGTAGAATGTGCAAACTCCACATAGACAATGACCTAGCCGGGAATCGAACCCAGATCCCTGGTGCTGTGAGGCAGTGTTAATCAATGTGCCACCATGCCACACAATGATTAAATATATTAGTTTTGACAGTAAAACAGTTACTAAATGAACTCTGGAATATTTTGTCTGTTGCTATTAATTTTCCACATGCCTTCCCAAATGTTAGTTTCCAGGTGTTAGACTTGGAAGTTGGTGAACATTTTGGTGATAGTGACCACAATTCAGTTACGTTCACCTTAGTGATGGATAGGGATAGGCATGAAGCTGGGGGCAGTAATTATAGCTGGGGGAATGGTAATTATGAGGCCATAAGGAGGGAATTAGGGTGCATAGGTTGGACTAGGAAACTACAGGGAACATCTGAAATGTGGAGCTTATTCAAGTAGCTGCTACTGCGAGTCCTTGATAAGTATGTCCCTGTCAGGCAAGGAGGAAAGGGTCGAGTAAGGGAACCATGGTGTACTAAAAAAGTTAATTCGCTGGTTAAAAGGAAAAAGGAGGCTTATGTCAGGATGAGGCTTGAAGGCTCAGTTAGTGCACTGGGTAGCTATAGATTAGCCAGCAGGGAGCTAAAGAGGAGAGCTAAAAGGGGACACGAGAAGACTTTGGCTGATAGGATCAAGGAGAATCCTAAAGCTTTCTTTAGATATGTTAAGAATAGAAGATTGGTTAGGGCAAGATTAGGGCCAGTCATAGACAGCAGTGGGAAGTTGTGCGTGGAGCTGAAGAGGTTGGAGAGGCACTGAACAACTATTTCTCTTCGGTATTCACGCAGGGAGATGTAAATGTAGTTGTGGAGAACACGGGGATATAGGGTTGCAAACTGGAAAGTATTGAAGTAGATAAGGAGGATGTGCTAGATATTCTTGAGGGTTTGAAGTTAGATAAGTCCCCTGGGCCGGACGGGATTTACGCTAGGATTCTCTGGGAGGCGAGAGAGGCGATTGCAGAGACTCTGGTTCTGATCTTCAGGTCGTCGTTGGTTACAGGTATAGTGCCGGAAGACTGCAGGATAGCGAATGTGGTCCCATTGTTCAAGAAGGGGAATAGAGACTTTCCGGGGAATTATAGGCCGGTGAGTCTTACTTCTGTTGTGGGCAAAGTATTGGAGAGAATTATTAGGGATAGGATTTATAGGTATTTAGAGAGAAATGAATTGATTGGGGATAGTCAGCATGGTTTTGTGAAGGGTAGGTCGTGCCTTACTAACCTTATTGAATTTTTTGAAAAAGTGACCAAAGAGGTGGATGGGGGTAAGGCAGTTGATGTGGTATATATGGACTTTAGTAAGGCGTTCGATAAGGTGGCCATGGAAGGCTTCTGCAGAAAATGCAGATGTATGGGATTGAGGGTGATTTAGCTAATTGGATTAGGAATTGGCTAGCTGATAGAAGACAGAGGGTGGTGGTTGATGGAAGTTATTCATCGTGGAGTGCGGTTACAAGTGGTGTACCTCAGGGATCTGTTTTGGGGCCCCTGCTGTTTGTAATTTTTATAAATGATCTGGATGAGGGTATTGAAGGATGGATTAGTAAATTTGCAGATGACACTAAAGTCGGTGGAGTGGTAGATAGTGAAGAGGGGTGTTATAGTTGCAGAGAGACTTGGACAAGTTGCAGAGCTGGGCCGAGAGGTGGCAAATGGAGTTTAATGTGGAAAAGTGTGAGGTAATTCACTTTGGCAGGAATAACAAATCTGTAGAGTATAGGGCTAATGGTAGGACTCTTAATAGTGTTGATGAACAGAGGGATCTTGGTGTATGTGTGCATAGATCCTGAAAGTTGGCAATCAAGTCGATAAGGTTGTTAAGAAGGCATATGGAGTCTTAGCTTTTATTGGCAGGGGGATTGAATTTAGGAGCCGCAGCATCATGTTGCAACGGTACAAAACTCTAGTGCGGCCGCACTTGGAGTATTGTGTGCAGTTCTGGTCCCCACATTATAAGAAAGATGTGGAGGTATTGGAGAGGGTACAGAGGAGGTTTACCAGGATGTTGCCTGGTATGGAAGGCAGGTCTTATGAAGAGAGGCTGAGGGATTTGAGGTTGTTTTCGTTAGAAAGAAGGCGGCTAAGAGGAGACCGTATTGAAACATATAAGATGATTAGAGGTTTAGATAGGGTGGACAGTGATAGCCTTTTGCCTAGGATGGAGAAAGCTAGCACGAGGGGACATAGCTTTAAATTAAGGGGTGGTAGTTATAGGACGGATGTCAGAGGTAGGTTCTTTACCCAGAGGGTGGTAAGGGTATGGAATGCCCTGCCTGCTGCAGTTGTAGATGTGCCAAGTTTGGTGGCGTTTAAGAAGTTAGTAGATAAGTTTATGGACGAAAAGGGAATGGTTTAGATTAGAGGGTCATTGCTTTTTCCTAATTGGTCGGCGCAACATCGAAGGCCAAAGGGCCTGTTCTGCGCTGTAATGTTTTATGTTCTATGTTCTTTATTCTAAATGGTTAAGTCAATATCTGATATTTAGAAAAAAATCTCATACTTTGTGCCACTTCACATTCTGTTTAGCATCAGATTTCCTTTAGTGGTGCCAAAAATGTTTTATATCAACCTGAAATAAGAGTTTCCTTGCTACAATTCCAACAGCAGCATTATTTTGTTTTTGTTTTTCAAGCATAAGTATATATGTACGTTATGAACCAGGAGTAGAACATAGAACATAGAACATAGAACATAGAACATTACAGCGCAGCACAGGCCCTTCGGCCTTCAATGTTGCGCCGACCAATTAAGAAAAAGCAATGACCCTCTAACCTAAACCATTCCCTTTTCATCCATAAACTTATCTACTAACCTCTTAAACGCCACCAAACTTGGCGCATCTACAACTGCAGCAGGCAGGGCATTCCATACCCTTACCACCCTCTGGGTAAAGAACCTACCTCTGACATCCGTCCTACAACTACCACCCCTTAATTTAAAGCTATGTCCCCTCGTGCTAGCTTTCTCCATCCTAGGAAAAAGGCTATCACTGTCCACCCTATCTAAACCTCTAATCATCTTATATGTTTCAATAAGGTCCCCTCTTAGCCGCCTCCTTTCTAACGAAAACAACCTCAAATCCCTCAGCCTCTCTTCATAAGACCTGCCCTCCATACCAGGCAACATCCTGGTAAACCTCCTCTGTACCCTCTCCAATGCCTCCACATCTTTCTTATAATGTGGGGACCAGAACTGCACACAATACTCCAAGTGCGGCCGCACTAGAGTTTTGTACAGTTGCAACATGACGTTGCGGCTCCGAAATTCAATCCCCCTACCAATAAAAGCTAAGACTCCATATGCCTTCTTAACAACCTTATCGACTTGATTGCTATTCGGTCCCTCAAGCCTGCTCCACCATTCAATAAGATCATGGCTGATCTGATTGTGAAATCAACTTCACATTCCTGCCTATCCCCAACAACTTTTCACTCCCTTGCTTATCAATAATCTATCTATTTCTGCCTTGAAAAGCATCATGGTTTAGTGTCATTCCTTTGCCTTCTCCCCTCAGTGCCTCTGTACAATTTTTCTATTCAACTAATTATCTAATGCCCTCCTGAGTGCCTCAATTAAACGTGCTCACAGTACATTTCCAAGCAGTGCATTCCAGATCCCAACCACCTGGTGTGTGAAAATGTTTTTTCCACTTAAGATTGAGTTTCATGTGTTCAACTCATTATATGAAATGTTTGGATTTAATCTGCTTTAGTATTGCTGCGATGTAACATTAACAAATGGTGAATCTATGGAACTGAACATGTTTCACCCTGGTAGGTACCAATTGCAGCAAGGAAATGGATAAAAATAGTCCTCCATGACTTTCGGACTTGATGGACAAAACACCTAACCCGTGTTCAGCTTCCCATCTGCAGGGTACAGCCATGATGAATAATTCATTATAAAATGGCCAGTACCAAATCAGCTACACGTTCTATATATACGGGAGGTAATGGCCTAGTGATATTATTACTAGACGATTAATCCAGGCTCCTGTTTATGTTCTTACAGTCTACTTCAACTTAAGTGGCTCCACTTTCAGAACAAGCTGCTCCAGAACTAGGACACAGCGGTAGTTCAACACCAGGCACTCCGTAATTTTGTACATGTCTAGTACATTCTGTTCTCCAGCTGACGTAAGTAACATCTATTAGTAACTCTCATAACTCTCTGCTTTCTCTCCTGCAGGAGAAGAGAGTGTACAATCTCAGGGAGTGACAAAGACTGGGAGAAAAGAGGAAGGCAGTGTCCCTCCAGTGATAGACATCTTGATAGCCTCTGACAATGCATGTCCACGTCCCACATTTGGAAGGATGTCCTATTCCTGGAGTCAGCAGATAATTGCTATGCAGACCTGAGCCTTTTGGGTCACTGCCGCTCACACATACCAAGAGAGCTCATCCTCCCACTGCCTGAAGATTCTGTAATGGAGATCTCACTTCCAGGGAGCTGGATCTCTGAGTCCATCCCCTTTGTCCGATGTAGCAGCGTCTGGCTGAGAAATGAGCTGTAGCAGCTGTTGGTATTGCAGATCACTGCGTTCCTCACAGAGGTGCATGGTAGGGTTGTATATGTGCTGAAGGCTGGCAGCAGCTGACGATGAGTGAATTTCAAGGCAGGGGAACTGACTTCCAAGAAATGGGCCATCGTCCAGAAAGCATTGAAAATATCCTCGGGGAAGGGTGGCATGAGCCAGCAACTCCTCACCTGGGCCATAGGTGCAGCTCTTCAGTTTCACAGATCAAAGCCAAATTTATTGTCAGTTTCACTCAAGAAGCTCTGTCTTCCTGGTTGACTCAAGTGAGTTGTTGATAGCAGGGAAATAGTGTACTTACAAATCCAGAATCCTTGGGGAGAACACTGCTTACTTATCTATTTTAATATTTAAATGCCTTACCTGACGGCTGGACAGAGTTTCCCCATCAAACCCCTGGATGGGAAGTTTAGAAGAGTTTGGGGTCAGCATCCTGATTCAACCTCACTTTTAATGGATTTAACTCCCTGAACATACTTGAACACACCACCTCTTTATCTCGGAAACTCCTGTTCATTGTTTAGTGATTATTTTACCTTCATGATCAAGTTTTATCCAATCTCTGGACAATCATGTTATCCTTATTCTTTCCTTTAGTTTGCCCCGCTTTCTTTCCCCAATTCTTTTGTAATTATCATTTTCAGCAGTTTCCTCTCCACCATGTTAGCAGTTTAAGGCTTTATTTTCCAGTCAGACATTGGTCCCAATTCAGTTCTTGTTCAGCCCATCCCAAAAGTACAGCTCCTTCCTGTCTCAACACTGGTGCCAGTATTTCATGAAATAGAACCCTTCTTTCTCACAGCCCTCCTTTGGCCACATGTTAATCTTCTAAATATATATATTTTAATGCCAATTTGCATGTGACTCAGGCTATAATCATGGGATTATGTTCTGTTTTCAATTTAGATCCTAACTCTTGACCCTGCCTTTTCAGGAGTTCTTCCCTACACAGCACACAACAATTAGATCCTGTCCTTTCCTCCCCAGATTTTTTTTTCCAGGAGTTTTGCGATGTCCCTTATCTGGCACCAACTAGATAACACACCCTTTAAGAATCTTCTTGCCAAGAAATGCACCATCATTCATTGTGACCTTTGCAAGAGCTGGGTTACAGCCTGGCATCACATGCATTTTGCAGTCTAAACTAGACAAATGGTCTTTGTGCAATGACTGGGCACAAGTCCGCAGGAACCAGGAGAAGTTCACAGTGCTGGCTCACCAGAGGGTGAGCTCATCCTCCAGTTCAGCTGCAGAGAACACATATGATGACTAGAGAGCAAATAATGCACGCACTGGGCAGTAAACATGTGCACAATTTCTCAGAGCAGGAGAAGTCCAGATCCAGCAAGGCAACTCTGCCATTGTGGCTTTGCATGCCAGTATTAACAAGACAGTATAGTCTAAATATAGATCTCTCTTATTGACCATTTGAATGAAATAGCACGCTAGTTTCAGAGTTGGTACCTGCAAGAGTGATGTAAAGTGATAGTGGGTGCACAGGATTGCTGGCCTCGTCTTCCTCTACTGCAATTAAACCCCTACTGCACCTAGAAATGGGATAAGAGTTAGCATTTAGTGACTAGGTGTCAGCTCAAAGCAGAACCACTTCATCATACAGCATGTATTTAGGAAATATTTCAACAGAAGTAAGAAAGAAAACAAAGACAGCAAAGCCCCAGATGGAATGTTTCCCCCAGTGTCAGTAATCATAATGATCCTGATGTGTTTCATGCTTACAGTCTCCAATTCTGCTTCCTTGAATGGGGAAAGGATGTAGGTGGATGGTGACTCTCCTCGTGATCCTTTACTGGTACCAGGAAGCACAATGAGACATTCATTTCTGACCATTTCTTCAGCAGCTTCCAGGAGTTTTGTTAAGTATCTCTTATTAAGCTACTATAGAACACTTGAAGCTATCTGGTATATACTCCAGCTTGCATTTTGCAGAAGAGCTTTGGAACAGTTGGAGGACTACCTTTTGCATATTTATGAATATGCAGCCATGATTTCAGGGGCCTTTTAGGGGTGACTGAAAACATGCCGGAGGCTATGGCCCCAGTGCTACTTCCGTGCAAGACGCTACATACAGAAATTGGTATTTGTTGCACAAGATTACATACAAAAGAGATTTTAAAAATTCATATTAGATTCTGCCTAGTGTGACCAAATTGCTAAATATAGTTCATTTGAAATGCCAGAATGTGGAGTATGACCTAAATTGAGGCTATAACCACTACCTGAAAATTTGGACAGTGTTGGAAACAGAAGTGCAAACTTCACAATCACTGCAGTTGAGTGTGTCTTTCATTCATTTCTATAATTAGTACAGCTCAATTTAACTGAAAACTGCTGGTTCAGAAGGAACCATTTTCATATGCATGTTCCAATAGTAGTTGGCCTCATTATAGAGTGGCATAAACAGTGACAAAGATGAAAATTGTTACATGCATTATACAAAGGGCTCCATAACTGGATGCAATGGACAATGGGCACAACCACCACTTTATCAAGGGTAATTAAGAGTGGGAGCATCGTGGCACAGTGGTTAGCACTGATGCCTCCCAGTGCCAGGAGCCCAGATTCGATTCCAGGCTTGGGACATTATCTGTATGGAATCTGCACATTTTCCTTGTGTCTATGTGGGTTTCTTCTGGGCACTCCGGTCTCCTCCCACAATCCAAAAGACTTGCTGGTTCGGTGCATTGACCCAAACAGGTGTTGGAGTGTGGCTACCAGGAGATTTTCACGCTGACTTCATTGCGGTGTTAAAAAAAAGACATAAGCCAAAACATTATAAAGCTCCTTCACAATCTTTGTCACAGGAGTTGAGTGAAATTTTGTCTAAATGGAGTAAATTTCTCCCAAGTTAGAAATTCAAGAAGTAAGCATTAAGCTTTGTCTTATCCCTAGACAAAATCCTGCCATACACACATTCTGTCCTTTTTCTTATTGTTCTGTAGAATAACCCCTTTCTTCAAAGGCATTACATCTTTCCTGTTTGGCTCTGTACTCAAAAAATCAGACACATCAATGTTGCTATTTTGTTGTTCAATTCACCAATCCACAAACTAATGTCTAACTCCAAACTATTTGCAATGAAATGATTTAGTATCATTTGTAACCAATGCTTAAAATAAACATGCACATAAAAGGATTTGCTTTCCAAAGTATTATCTGCTATGAAAAAAAAATTACGCTGCTCCGTACTGTTACAGGATAATTAAACACAAATTTAAATTTGTGCAGTGACATAATTCTGGTGTAAAAGGTAGAGGAGTTTACTCTAAGCATACCATTAGTAATTCTTCATAACAAAGCAAATCCCATTCATGATTATGGGATACAATGTACGATTAGTGCTCTGGATAAAGAACCTTGCCAATATACACTCCAGTCTCACAATGCAGATCTGGATAGCTGTGCACTTTGCATAGTTTTCCACCTCATGTCATGTGAAGCTGTGTGCTAAGAATGCTAATTTATATAATCTATCCCATATATAGAAGAATTACTTTCACTCTTTAAACAAGAAGTTGTCATATAGTAAAACATTTTACTCAGTTAGGTTTCACACTTTAATGACTGGTGTTTTGAAATTAAGGTTAGCAGTATTAATATCTCGACATTTAACAGGCTCGTATCTCATTCCCCTGCCTGGTATTTTAACAGCGACATTAGCAATTCAAAACTAAAGTGCTAAAGCATCTATTAGCACAATGTTGTTCAAAGTCACAATGTATTTGTGCAAAGTGTTGTAATCAGTGATTATTAGTGTTAATTTCTTTAAATTTGAGAAGTGGAAACAATTATAGTTTGATCACTATTTTGTCAATTAATTATAAAAGCTGCTCAAAATTGTCAACAATTTAAAAAAAGCCTATATTTCTACATGAATAAACCATTTAATCTGATGGATGTGGTATTAGCTCAGCAAGTCAGAGATCAGAAATTCTAATAGCACCATAGTAAATTGTGAAATTGAATCAAAAACCATTTGGTTTGCTGTTTCACTAATGTCTTTCAGGGACACAAACCTGATCGAATTTGATTTGATTTATTATTGTCACATGTATTGGTATACAGTGAAAGGTATTGTTTCTTGTGTACTGTAGACAAAGCATATCCGTACATAGAGAAGGAAAGGAGAGAGTACAGGATGTAGTGTTACAGTCATACCTAGGGTGAAAATAAAGATCAACTTGAAGCAAGGTAAGTCCATTCAAAAGTCTGATGGCAACATGGAAGAAGCTGTTCTTAAGTCGATTGGTATATGTCCTTAGACTTTCGTATCTTTTCCTGATGGAAGATGGAAGCGAGTATGTCTGGGTAGCATGGAGTCCTTAACAATGCTGACTGCTTTTCCGAGGTAGCAGGAAGTGTGGATGGAGTCAATCGATGGGAGACTGGTTTGAGTGATGAACTGGGCTTCATTTACAACCCTTTGTAGTTCCTTGCAATCTTGGACAGAGCAAAAGCCATACCAAGCTGTACTACAACCTGAAAGAATTCTTTTTATGGTGCATCTGTAAAAGGTGGCTAGAATCATAGTGGGCAAGCCAAATTTCCTTAGTCTTCTGAGAAACTAGAAGCATTGGTGGGCTTTCTTTACTAAAATGTTAGCATGGAGGATGACCTGAACACCTAAAAACCTAAAGCTCCCAACCCTTTCTACTTTGTTCCAATTGATATAGACATGTCTTCCACTACGCTTCCTGAAGTTGGTGACTATCTCCTTTGTTTTGTTGACATTGAGGGTGAGATTACTGTTGCTGCATCAGTTCACCAGATTCTCTATCTCATTCCTATGCTCCATCTCGTCATTGTCTGAGATCTGACCCACTATAATGGTGTCTTCAGCAAACTTGAGAATCAAGTTGGAGGGAAATTTGGCTGCACAGTCAGAGGTGTATCAGGAGTATTGCAATGGGCAGAGAAACTGATATTGAAGACGATCATGGAGGAGGTGTTGTTGCTTATCCTTACTGATTGTGGTCTGTGGGTTAGGAAGTTCAGGATCCAGTCGCAGAGGGAGGAGCCGAGACCAAGCCACAGAGTTTGGAAATGGGTTTTGTAGGAATAGCAGTGTTGAAGGCTGAGCTTTAATTGATAAATAGGATTCTGACATTGGTGCCTTTGTTATCTAGGTGTGCCAGGGTTGAGTGTAGGGCCAGGGATGTGGCATCTGTGGTGGAGCTGTTGTGGCGATAGGCAAACTGTAGTTGATCAAGGCAATCAGAAAGACCAGAATTGCTTGATGCCATGACTAACCTTTTGAAGCACTTCATAATGATGGATGTCAGAGCCACTGGACAATAGTCAGTAAGGCACGCTACTTGGTTTTCTTCGGTACCGGGATGATGGTTGTCTTTTTGAAGCAGATAGGAACTCCAGATTGTTGTAAAGAGAGACTGAAGATCCCTGCAAATACCTCTACCAGCTGATCCATGCAGGATCTGATTGTAGGGTGTGAGTCTTGTCCTGTTACCCAACCCAGACCAGTCATTTCTTGTGGGTTGACCTCCAAGAAGGCTGTTCTGACATCTGCAATGGTGACTTCAGATATAAGTTTGTCCGCGGCTTATCATAGAATCATAGAATCTTACAGTGCAGAAAGAGGCCATTTGGCCCATTGAGTCTGCACCAACCACAATCCCACCCAGGCCCTATCCCCATATCCCTACAAATTTACTCACTAATCCCTCTCACCTATGCATTTCAGGACATGAAGGGGCAATTTAGAATGGTCAATCAACCTAGCCTGCACATCTTTGGACTGCCCTCATTGATCTCTTGCTCAAAATGGGCAAAGAATGCATTGAGCTCAACCTACCACCCATCCTTGGTTTATATGTAACTCCAGTCCCATATTATTTGACCCTTGATGGACATCTAGAGATAAGTGGTCTTTCTCCAAGCCGCCCGCCATATTGACATGGAACCATATGGCCATTCCTTCACTGTTGCTGGGTCAAAATACTGCAACTGTCTCCCCTAATAGCACTGTGGCTGTACCTAGAACACATGGACAGCAACAGTGCAAGAAGGCAGCCCGCCACCTTCTCAAGGCTAATCAAGGATGGGCAATAAATGCTGGCCCACATCCCGAGAATAAACTTAAAAAAAATACCTCATGACTGTGCTTTCAGCAGCCACAACCCAAGATCTATTTGTTTCAGATAAAAGTTTAAGCCTGTTTAATGGATTAAGGGAAATCACTGCTGATGCTGGAATCTGAAAAAGAGAAAATGCTGGAAAATCTCAGCAAGTCTGGCAGCATCTGTGAGGAAAGAAAAGAGCTGATGTTTTGAGTCCAGATGACGCTAAAAGGCAAAGAAAGTGGAAGATATTTATACCGCAGAGGGAGAGAGTGAAAGGTGAATCGCAGCCACAAAAATCAGGGGAAAGGCTAAGAGGTGCTTAAGGCAGACTATGGAGAGAAAAGAAAGTATGAATGGCCAAATGGCAGAGAGGCTGAAATCAGAGGGCAAACTGTGACAGGGGAAGATGTGAGAGGAGAGGGAAGCTTATTGGGAGAGATAAAATTGAGAGAAAGTGAGGGGGAAAGCAAAGCAAAGGGGGAGAAAAGGTCAAAAAGGGGAAGAGGGGGAAAGATTGGGGGGAAAGAAAAATAAAGAAAGACAATAAAGAAATAAAAGGTAAAGAACAGTTAGAAATGAAATAAAATGAAAAACAAAGGGGTTGAGGTAGGATAGAGCAAATCATCTGAAGTTGTTGAATTTGATGTTGAGACCGGAAGGCTGTAAAATGCCTAGTCGGAAGATGAGATGCTGGTTTTCCAGTTTCCATTGAGCTTCATTGGAACATTGCAGCAGGCCAAGGACAGACACGTGGGTATGGCAGTAGGAGCATGTGTTAAAATGGCAAGCAGTCATAGGGTCAGAGTCTTGATAATGCTCAGACCAAAGGTGCTCAACAAAACAATCACCCAGTCTATGTTTGGTCTCTCCAATATAGAGGAGAGCACATTGGGAACAGCAAGTACAAACGACCAAATTCAAAGAGGTGCAAATAAAACACTGCTTGGCTTGGAATTAGTATTTTGGACCTTGGATGTTAAGGGTGAAAGAGATAAGCCTATTTATTGACCTGTTTCTCCACCAAACCTTCCAAAATTCCAACCACCAAAATTCCAACATCAATCAATTGAAACAGTTGAAAAAAATATTAATTAGATGTGTATTTTCGAATTATATTTACCATCTACGTTGAATCATGCAACAAAGATCTATGAAGGCCATGACCAGTGAGCTACCTCAACGTTGATCTCTTCACCTGGTAAGCTGCTTGTAGAAAAGTAACCAGAATCTGCAGATCTGCTATTTTATCATTCCTCTTGCTTCAGACGTTGATGACACTGAACCAAATTTAAGCCTGCAAATGTGTGCAAATCGTAACCTTTCTTGGATGATAGCAAATTTGGATATATGGTCATTTCCAGTGGAAATCTGGATGTGGCACTATGATGTCCTGTCAGCCATCCTCTTTCCCACTTATAATTCAGCAGCACAATCTGTCATAACACAAGCTTTCACCTAAATGATTTTGGAGGTTAAATTTGCACCCGAAAGCTGCTGGAAATAAATGCACAATGACAGCATCCATAATTCTCCTAATGCTAAACTCTCTGGCTCAGGGGATCCTGTCAGTCGCCAATCATTAACTGAGTGACTGTATTTCCAAGTTTATCATCATCATTTTCCATCTGCAGTAATTCACATTTACTAATGTTACTCCTAAAAGGTTTTTGGAGTGTTTAGTTTAAAAGCAAATATTATTATAGATAGCACTTTGAAAGGAGCCTAAGATAAAGCCTGCTTAGAATTGAAGGATTTCCTGACATGCAGGTCATCGTTCTGGGATTTAAATTAACCTGCTCAAGTATTCCAGAGAGGCAGTCCAGAACATTCATTTAAATTTAAATTTTAAATTAATACCTTGACGCAGGCTCAGATTTTAACAAGAGTCAAGGATACTCCTCACCTTATCCAAAATGGCACAGGAATTCTGGAGCTGAAAGTCCTACCTCCATTTCTGACTGATTCTATTTTCGCCAGTTGGAGAAAAGAGTGGGATTCAAAAATGGGGGAAAGTGTATGGCTGTCAGCACAAGGGACCAGGGTTCAATTCCCAGCTTGGGTCACTGTCTCGTGGAGTTTGCACATTCTCCCTGTGTCTACATGTATTTCCTCCAGCTATAGTTTCTTCCCACAATCCAAAGACGTGCAGGTGAGGTGAATTGACCATGCTAAATTAACCCTTAGTGCCAGAGGGTCTAGCTAGGGTAAATGCATGGGGCTGTAGGGATAGGACCTGATTGGGACTGTGGTTGGTCTAGACTGGATGGGCCAAATGGCCTCCTTCTGCTCTGTGGAATTCTATGTTTCTATGACACTCAAATCCACCAGGGCCATTTGAGCTCAATGCAGAGTTCAAACAGATCCCATTTTCTATGGAACTGTTTGTTTCGCACAGTCAGTAACTAATAATTTTTAAGGATAGACATGAATGCTCATAAAAGTTGGATAAGGTCTGTGGAGCCGTCAAGCGATCAAATTATTCAAATCTATTGCCCATTAAATTTTGGGGAAGAAACCTATCTTCTGGGTCACTGCATTGAAAAAGATTATTCTTCAGTTTCAATAGCTATTTGTTGACAAAAGTCATTATAGAATTATTTCTGCTTGTGTCCACAACCTATCATTGTCAGTAGGGGCTGTAAATTCACAGCTTGATTGACAGGTCTAAGAGACCATTAAGAGATTAGGGCTGGAATCTTAACTCCGTTCATGCTGATGGGATTTTCCTGTCCCTCTACAGTTAACAGAGATTTGTCTGGCTGTCAAATTTTCAGTCCTTACTGTGGGAGTGGGGTGTGAATGTACGGTAAGATCATGCCCTAGGTGTCTTTGATGTGGACATTATCAAGACAAACATTTGTTTACTATACAGAATTAATTATTTGATGGGAATTAGATGAGCTTTTGCCTGTGAGAGTGTTATTTTATGTAATGAAGTCAGTCATTTTTTTTTATTTGTTCATGGGATTGGGACTTCGTCGGCTGGGTCAATATTTATTGTCCATCACTGAGGACAGATAAGAATCAAATACATTGTTGGGACTCTGGAGTCACATGTTGGCCTGACTAGGGAAGAGTGACAGATTTCCTTCCCTAAAGGACATTATGAACCAAATGGATTTTTTGGACAATTAAGAATTTAATTTTATTTTATTTCAGCTTCTATATCTTTAAATAACAACTGGTTTATACAACATTGCGCTTGCACTCACAGATTCTTAGACAATCGTTCTTATAGTAAAATGTTTTAAAAGTTAATTATTTATCTGGAGAGCTGCTTTCCAATAATTATAAATCAAGTTGCTCCAGTCAGCCCTACTTCAGAACTGGCAACACCCAGTATCCTCTTAGCAATAACATGAACATTTGAAACAATCAGTGTTCCAGCTGCTTACTGCACATAGCACAGCCATTAACCTACTGCTGCTGTAAGACATGGGCCTTCCTAGCACTTATTCACAGAAGTTGCCATGTTCATCACTATAATGATCTACACATCTGATGTCTCCTCTGATGTACCTGTAAATTCCTTTTGAATAGTTAACTGATTTTAACTCAACTACCTGGATATTAATTGAGCAGAAGAGGCTGGTAGAGCAGTAAGGGAATAGAATTCCCATCATCTGAATGGGATTTCTTTCTAATGCAATAGCTAAAAAGCCCAACAGGGGAAGATTCACTATTAGGTATAGTAGTGGGGAATGACCTAGAGCAAATAAGAAAGGTATAAGTAAAGGAACATTTAGGAACTAATGATGATACTGCTCTTTGAGGTAATAATAGAGGAGACACATGTTTGATGAAAATTGGGTGAATAGATTGGAGAGAAGCTGATTTTTAGGGACTGAAGATAGAACTTAGGAAAATAAAATAGGCAACAACATTGGCAAGCAACAATATAGAATAACAGTGGGAAATGGTTAAAATGCTGTTCAATAGAGTGCAGGGAATTCTGCAAAAAGACAGGAACAAACTTAGCACTAGTGAGAATCCATGGATGAATAAAGACACGACAACAATTGAGGGTTAAGAAAGAGACACATCTTAAATACATGGACAGGTAAGGAGTGTAGGATATGAGAGAAACCAAAGAGATTGTTAGAAGAGTCAAAAAAATCAGAAGATAAAGAGAGACTATGAAATTAAATTACCCAAATGCAAAAAAAATCAACATTTTTACAGGTACGTCAATAACAAAGGAAATTTGGAATGGGACAAGGTCAATTAATTATAGAATGATAGACAGGATAATACCACAGGTAACAATAGAGAGATGGCAGAAATCCTAAAAATTACTTTGCTTTGGCATATGTCAGAAAGATATAACAGATACACATGACTTGAATAATGAGTTGAGTAATGAGATTTGAAAGAGAAGATGGATGTATTGAATAAATTAATTAAAGTCAAAGAGGATAAAGTCTCTGATCTGGATGGATTGCATCCATGCATTTTAAAGAACAGGACGAGATAGCAGAATCATTACTGAACATGGTTAAAAAAAGATGTATTACCAGAGGATTTATGGATGGCTAACATAACCCAAAGGGGAACAGAACAGGCCTAAGGCTTCATAGATCACTCAGCTTAATACCTGTAGCAGCAAAAATAATGGAATTCATACTTAAAGGAGGGAATAGAATAATATGGAGAAACAAAAAATATATAATAACGTATAGTCAGCATCGATCACAAGAAAGAAAATCTTACTTGACCAATTCCATTTAATTTTTCACCATGCAACAGAAAAAATAGACGATGGTTATGTAGAAGATGTAATTTATCTGGATTTTCAAAAGGCCTTTGATAAAGCATCCTGTATAGACAAATGAATAAAGTCATAGGTGGGATTTTCCAGCTGTGCTTGCCCCACAGCCAGAAGATCCCACCCAAGGTCAACAAACCTTTGCATGGTCTGTCCCTGTCCATTAAGATAGATGGGGCGGGAAAAGTCCCCCCAGAGAATGTGGACTGAGGGACATGTGACAGAATGAATTGCTAGCTGTCTTCAAGATAGAAAGCAGAAAATGAAAATGAGAGGCAATTATTCAGAGTGATAGAAGGCAGAAAACATTGGTCCACAATTATCAATACTGGGACAACTGCTCTTCACAATTTACGTTAACAAATTGAATTTGTAGAATAGGCAACTAATTGGCAAATGAAGCTCAACATGGATAATTGTAAGATAATACATTTTAAGAAGAATGCAATATGACTTGGAAAGTGTCAGTTTAAATGAGATAAAAGAATGAAGGGATGTTGAAGTACAAATATAGCAGTCTGTAAAACTTGTATCACTGGTTAGAAAGGTCCATAAAAAAGACACAGCAAGCAGTAGGCTTCTGGATGAATAAAGGTGAAAATTATGAAATTTATGTTAAATCCACATTAAACCTTGATTAGGTAACACTCTGAGATCTGGTCACCATATCTTCAAAATTATTTAGTAGCACATCGTTACTTAGAAGTCACTCAGAAAAGGTTTTAATTCTTCTAACCTTTTCAGGGTAACCATGATGTAACCCACTTGGAACCATCAAGAGTTGATGATATATATTGCATTTTCAGATAGTTCCTAGTTCAGGGGCAATTGCCCAAGGGAAGTTTGCACTTCTTGACAATTACTGTGCAAATCATTATCTGTAAACATCCAGGGGTGGAGAGTTTCTGGTGTATCTTTGGAGTACCCTCCCCCTCAACACACATAATATGACAGCCTAGAACTCAGAAGTTATAACCCAATAAAACCTCTCCAGGTGCTGCACAGGAATGTTGTAAAGTAACATTTGACACTGAAACACAAAAGCAGGTACTAGAGCAGGTAGGCAAAAGCTTAATCAGAGAAGTAGATTTTTTGAATTAAATATAGGTGGAGAGTCAAAGAGGTTAAGGAGAGAATTCAAGAGTTTAGGGCCTTGGTACCTGAAGGCCCCACCACCAATGGTGAACCAGTTAAAATTGTTAATCTTAAGGGGCCACACTCAGATGAGTTCAAATATCTCAAAGGATTTTACGATGAGTAGAAATTACAGAAATGAAGAGAAAGAATTTGAAAACAAGGAAGAGAATTTTTAAAACAGAATGTTGCTTGTCTGGGAGCTAGATCAGTGAGCACAGGGATGATGGGTGAATGGGGCTCGTGCACCTCATTCATATTGAAATATGCAACGAGAGGGGTCAATGTTAATCCTGTGACTGAAGCCCACAAGCACGGCTGTGAATCTCAGAGTCAGTCTTTTGGACCACCACTTCAGAATAATATTAGTTCCTGTGATTGGATTAACAAAAATTGAAAGAAAATGCCTTCTTTAACGCTTGTTCGGTGTGATAGTGTAATTCATTCAAGAGTGGAGCACAGAATTTTAGGTAACCTTTGGTTTATGGAGGTGTGTGAGAAGGCTGGCCAGGAATGCAGTGGAATAATCAAGTCCAGAGACAACAAAGGCATGGATCAGGATTTCATCAGCAGTTCGACACAGTAAACTGAGATTGATTCTGCTAGTTTTGAAGCCTTGAAATCACGCTTATGTTTTAGAAATTAGAATCAACTTTGAAGCTTTATTCTTAACGTTGTTTGAAAAATGTAATCCATTTGGTTTTATTCCGATTCAAGTTAAATGTAACCAAACAAGGAGGGTTTTGATAATTGCTACCGCAAGTGGTGATTCTTTAAATAGCAATAAAGTATTGCGTAAATTCTGGTTTCTAACCGGAGCTCAAAATAATCTTGCAATTTTCAGCTGTGATATCAGTTTGTTTCGTTGTACTAAACAATGCCAGATTGCTCCAAGAGAAATAGTGGGCTCGATGACTTTCTGTGGTGCCAATCTTGGCCCACCTGCCTAATATGGAACCATCTGCTCCGTGCCCCGTTTCCTGCTTCAGGGCTTCCCGCCCTCTGTTCCTTGTTTAATATGAACATATGAACAAACAGAGCTGTGCCAGGTGGTGTTGGAAGGGGCATGTGACTGCACCAGTCTTTCTGAACAAACAGTGATGGCATCAAAGGCCTGGGGATTTATCGGCGTAAGGAAATCATGAGTTTGCTCTTCCTCACTTCATTCATATTGAAATGTGCAATCAGAGGGGTCGATCCTAATCTGGCGACTGAAACCCACAAGCACAGCTGTGAATCTCAGAGTCAGCCTATTGGGCCACCACTTCATAATAATGTTAGTCCCTGTGATTGGATTAACAACAGTGTAAAGAAAAGGCCTTCCTACTCTAACACTTGTTTGGTGTGGTAGTTCAACTTATTCAAAAGTGGAGCTTAGAGAACAAAGGAAAATAATTTTCTATCACGAAGAAGTGCATCAAGCCCTTCTCTGGATGCAATTTGTTGCAATGGATGAGCAGTATTCAGCATCAGGCAGTCTCTGCTGCAACCAACTCTCTGAGCCATGTTGCACACAAGGGAGTTCGTTGTTGATTTTGAGACCTTCTCATCTTCCAGAAACACTGGCAATTATTCCATTTAAGTGAACGTTATGCTGCAGTATATAGTAAATCCAGTTATTTAAAAGGTGAATGGGTCAGATTTGTAATTGCTAAATATATTGAAAATTAAGTAGTTGGCAGGTCATACAATTATTTATTAGTTTCCTAGCTAAAGGCTCTGACTTCAGCTTATTGCCTTGACTGGCTTCCCTACTGGAGGATATCTGTTAATAGTCAGGTCACTCAATAGAACACTACAGCAAAACAGAGATAATTCTCAGAGGAAATGTGAAGTTATAGGACCAGTTCTGCCTCAACAGTGGCTTACTGAACACATTGACTTTGTCATTGAATGTCTAGAAATTGGTTGCAATCATTCGGTTGGATCAACGTTTGTAATTGAGATGCAGCAGAGGCAGAAAGGCAGCACACAAGGAGAAAAAGGGTTAATCTAGATAATCAATTTTTCTTAATAAAATGTTAACCTTTCCAACAAAAGCCTTGTTTGATCAATAAAGTATCAAACTTCTGAGTTAGTAGATGCGTTTGGTCACATCATCTGTCCCTTTGTCATATGCTTAAAGAACCTGATAAAAGAGCTTGAGAAAAATATGGGACTTGAAAAAAGCCTTTTGATTCATTGAACCATTGATTTGGTTCAGGGGTGACATGGTGGTTAGCATTGCTGCCTCACAGTGCCAGGGACCCAAGTTCCATTCCCGCTTGGGTCACTGTCTGTGTGGAGTTTGCACATTCCCCCTGTGGCTGGGCGGGTTTTCTTTGGGTGCTCTGGTTTCCTCCACAGTCCAAAGATGTGCTGGT
The DNA here is from genome assembly GCA_024679065.1 of Sphyrna mokarran. Lineage (NCBI taxonomy): Eukaryota > Metazoa > Chordata > Chondrichthyes > Carcharhiniformes > Carcharhinidae > Sphyrna > Sphyrna mokarran. The sequence goes on along the minus strand of JAGIQG010000001.1, from coordinate 119,392,158 downwards.
TAGGTTGATTGGCCTTAGTACTAAATTATCAGAGAGACTAGCAGGGTAAATACGTGAGGCTACAGAATAAGGCCAGTGGGGAATTGTGGCCAGTGCAGACTCGATGGGCTGAATGGCCTCCCTCTGTACTATAGGAATTCTATTATATCCTCATTGTTCGTCGGAGCAAGCTGAGAGGAGGATCGATTTGTCGCTGGAGGGTGAAGGTAAGCGGTTGACTATCTGTTTAGTTTTTCACAGGTTTTTTCTTTTTACAAATTATTTTAACTGAAAAGTGGAAGTGGGCCGCGGGGTGACCTGGGAAGGGTTTTTTTTAGTATAGAATAGCTATTCATCTGCAAATCATCCTCATTGTTCATAGAAGCAAGCTGAGAGGAGGATCGATTTGTGGCTGGAATGCGAGAGTAAGCGATTGACTATCTTTTTAGTTTTTCAAAGAACAATACAGCACAGGAACAGGCCCCTCATCCCTCCAAGCCTGTACCGTTTATGCACTCAACTAGACCAATCGTTTGTATCCTTCTATTCATGTGACTATCTAGATAAGTCTTAAACGATCCCAGCATGTCCACCTCAACCACCTTGCTTGGCAGTGCATTCCAGGCCCCCTCCACCCTCTGTGTAAAATACATCCTCCTGACATCTGTGTTGAACCATGCCCCCTCACCTTGAACTTGCAACCCCTTGTGTTTGTCATCTCCTACCTGGGAAAAAGCTTCCCACTGTTCACCCTATCTATGGTCTTCATGATTTTATACACCTCCATTAGGTCGGCCCTCATCCTCTGTCTTTCCAGGGAGAACAACCTCAGTTTACTCAATCTGTCCTCATAGCTAAGACCCTCTATACCAGGCAACATCATGGTAAACTCTTTCTGTACTCTTTCCAAAGCCTCCACATCCTTCTGGTGGTGTGGTGAACAAAATTGGACACAGTACTCCAAATGTGGCCGAACCAACGTTCTATATAGCTGCAATATCATATGCCAACTTTCATTCTCTGTATCCCATCCAATAAAGGCAAGCATACCATATGCCTTCTTCACCACCCTCTCCACCTGTGCTGCCACCTTTAAGAATCTGTGGACTTGCACACCCAGGTCCCTCTGTATGTCTATACTGATGGTTCTGCCATTTATTGTATAGCTCCCCTCAACATTAGAACTACCGAAATGCATCACTTCGCATATATCTGGATGAAATTCCATTGCCATTTCTCCACCCAATTTTCCAGCCTATCTATATCCTGCTGTATTCTCTATCAATGTTCATCACTATCTGCAACTCCAGCAATCTTTGTGTCGTCTGCAAACTTACTGATCATACCAGTTACATCTTCTTCCAAATCATTTTATATATGTCACAAACAGCAGAGGTCCCAGTATAGAGCCCTGCGGAACACCACTAGTCACAGACCTCCAACCAGACAAAGACCCCTCCATTGCTACCCTCTGATTTCTATGGCCAAGCCAGTTCTCCACCCATCTAGCTAGCTCACCTTTTATTCTATGAGATTTAACCTTTTGCACCAGCCTGCCATAAGGGACCTTGTCAAGCGCTTTACTAAAATCCATATAGACGACATCCAGGGCTCTTCCCTCTTCAATCGTTTTTGTCACCTACTCAAAAAACTCAACCAAATTTGTGAGGCATGACCTCCCTCATACAAAACCATGCTATCTATTGCTAATGGGATTATTCAGTTCTAAATGTGCATACATCCTATCTCTAAGAATCTTCCCCAACAATTTCCCTACCACGGACGTCAAGCTCACCAGCCTATAATCACCCAGGTTATCCTTGCTACTCTTCGTAAATAACCACATTTGCCATCCTCTGGGACCTCACCTGTGTCCAGTGAAGAGTCAAAGATTTCTGTTAAAGGCCCAGCAATTTCATCTCTTGTCTCCCTGAGCAGTCTAGGACAATTTTTTTTATGAGTTTTTCCTTTTTACAAGTTACTTTAACTGAAAAGTGGAAGTGGAAGTGGAAGGTGACCTGGGAAGGGTTTTTTTAGTATAAAAAAGTTACTCACCTGCAAATCATCCTCATTGTTCATCGGAGCAAGCTGAGAGAAGGATCGATTTTTAGCTGGAGTGTGAAGGTAAGCGATTGACTACATTTATAGTTTTTCGTGGGTTTTTTCTTTTTCCAAGTTAGTTTAACTAAAAAGCAGAAGTGGGCCGCGGGGTGACCTGGGAAGGATTTTTTTTTTAGTGCGCGAGGTTTAAAAGGCAGGCCGCACAAACCAGCTGGCAACGCCGGTAGCGGGCAGTGTAGTGAACAGGGAGCAGAGTGAGAGCTGAAGGACTTTGGCTCAACAGGCTTAGTCAGAAACGGGTGAAGCAAAGTAAGTTTAATTCTTAGTTTCTTTTTCTGTGTTCTTTGAAGAAAAGGGATATATGAGTGTGAGCCCAATCTGTTGTACTCAGTGTCAGATGTGGGAGGTCCTGGAGGCTCCTAGCTTCCCAAACATCCATATCTGTGCTGGATGTGTCGAGCTGCGGCTCCTAAGAGACCACATTAGGGAACTGGAGCTGCAGCTCAAGGAACTTCGTCTGATCAGGGAGAATAAGCAGGTAATAGATAGGAGTTACAGGCAGATGGTCACACCGGGGCCACAGGAGGCAGGCAAGTGGGTCACAGTCAGGAAAGGGAAAGCTCAGATGCTAGAGAGCACCCGGTGGATGTGCCCCTTCACAATAAGTACTCCTGTTTGAGAACCGTTGGTGGGGACAGCCCACCTGGTGCAAGCAGCAGTGGCCGTGTCTCTGGCATAGGGTCCGGCCCTGTAGCTCCGAAGTGTAAGGAAAGGAGGAGGAAGGCAGTATTAATCGGCGACTCTACAATGAGGAGGCGATTTTGTGGAGACAGCTGGGAAACTCAGATGTAGTTTGCCACCCTGGTACTGGGATCCGGGATGTTTCTGGTCACGTCCCAAGAATCCGGAAGTTGGAGGGAGAGGAGCAGAGGTTGTGGTACATATTGGTACCACTGACATAGGTAGGAAACGGGAAGGGGTCATGAAAACAGAATGTAAGGAGTTAGGTAGACAGTTGAGAAGGAGGAACACAAAGGTAGTAATCTCAGAATTACTGCCTGTGCCACGAGAAAGAGAGAGTAGGAATGGAATGAGGTGGAGGATGAACGTGTGGCTGAGGGATTGGAGCAGAGAGCAGGGATTCAGGTTCCTGGATCATTGGGATCTCTTTAGGAACCTCTTTTGTGACCTGAACAAAAAAGACAGGTAGCACCTGAATCCCAGGAGGACCAATATCCTGGCGGGAAGGTTAGCTAAGGCTACTGGAGAGACTTTAAATTAGAATGGCTGGGGGGAAGGAATCAAAATGAAGTGGCTGGGAGATGGCTGCCACAAGAGGACACATGTTTAGGGTGCTGGGGAGTAGGTACAGAGAAATATCAGGGGTAAGTTTCTCACTCAGAGGGTGGTGATTGAATGGAATCGGCTGCCAGCAGTGGTGGTGGAGGCAGATTCGATAGGATCTTTTAAGAGACTTCTGGATGAGTACGTGGGACTTAGTAAGATTGAGGGTTATAATTAAACCTAGTAGATAGAGATATGATTGGCGCAACTTGTGGGCCAAAGGGCCTCTTTGTGCTGTAGTTTTTCTATGTTCTATGTTCTAATATGCTTATCCTTTGAATATACAAGACAAGATCCACCTTTCATCATGAAGACAAAATGGGTCTAACTAAATTGACTGAAGTTTTTTAATGAATTAACAGAGAAATGTGTGGTCTAATCTTCATCTTCAATTTGATACCATTATTAACTTTCTTAGTCAGCATGGGATGGTGCATCCATCACAGAATCTTTCTTTCTCAAAGGGACATATGAAATACGAGGGGTAATTAAATGTCTTTTGACAAAACTGTGGCATGTAAATAGGGTGGATATGTTGGTTCATCAGAAATTGTCTATGCAAATAATTTTGGAATGACTACAGTAAAAGAGTGTTGGAAGTTCAGACAAGAAATTATTACAGGAGATCATGTCGCAAAAACATCAACCTACTAAAAATTGATATGCCACCTGGTCCAAATGGAATTCATCTTAGGCTGCTGAAAGGTCAATGGTATAAATAGGGAGGCATTAGCCACAATTTTTCAATCTTTATTTAACAGAGAATCTTTGTGGGAGTATGAAGAGTTACCAATGTTATTATGCTATTTCTGAACAGGATGGAGGAATAAATCAGGAACCAAAAGCCAAGGCAATCTAATATCAATTGAAAAGAAGACAATGAAACATCCTTTGCTCCCTGTCACTGAACCAATTCTATATCCAGATTTCACTTTCCCCTTAAGTACATGGGCTTCATCTTCTTAACAAGTCTTACGTGGCACACTTTGTCGCATCCCTTCCCAGGGAAAAAAATCAACTTGCATTTCTAAAGTAAGCATTGTTCAGGTAGGTTTGTTAAAGGAAGATCACATCTAACTGCTGCTGCTTGTAGCTATTCCTATTCAGGGGATCAGATATGTCAGCCTGGTTTGCATGAGCCTCATGCATTCAGTATAGTTTGTCCGCAATGACTCTGTGATAGCTATCATATCTAATGAACCTAATCAAACTATTTGATGAGGCAACAGAGAAGATAGAACAAGATAGTGTACCAGATGTTGTATCTATGGAATTTGGGAAGGAATTTGGGAAGGTTGTTAAGAAGATGGAAGCCCATGTACTTAAGGGAAAGTGAAATCTGGACATAGAATTGGTTCAGTGACAGGGAGCAAAGGATGTTTTATACACTGGGAGATGATTGCAGTAGTGTTCATGAAGTATCAGTTTTGGGTCCATTACATTCCTTAACTGTAAGAGTTTAAACTTTGATGATTGTTTGTTTAGGCTAATTGAACATTTTCAGTAAGTGTAAATGGTGGACACTTAGTAGTTCAAGAATATTTTGTTGAGTGTTTTATTAAATCACTGAGTGAATTTGATTTTGATGACAGGGCTGCTCTTCAGGACACACACAAAACCAAACATAAGGGCCGGAATTCTCTGATCTTATGCACCTCACCACCACTACTAGTGCGAATGGAGAATTTGGTACTCAGCCAAAATTCCATTCATTGCAGTGGGACAGGAGAATCCCAGCCACGGCGAGGTCACAGAATTCCAACCAAGGAAAGCATAAACATGATCTTATGGACCACCTTATCCATTTAAGGTTTGCAATGCAGTTAATAAATAATTCAGATATACTTTAATCTGAAGTGGTATTTGATTTGCCATGGTGTTTTTTCAATCATATCTATTAATTTGGTGCATTCACAATAAAACTGATAAACTATCTTCTCTAAATTGTTGAATGTCCAAAGAGAAAAATTAACAGCATTCCAGCCCTTGTCCAGTTTCACTGCAAGTGAAAAGTCCGGTGAGCTTGATAATTCCAAATGCGTTTATTTCCTAGGGTTGTTGGAACAGCAACAATAGAGCTCTTTAGGGTTAGCATCTGCTTGTTGTCTGCTGTCATTCCGTTACGTTCCTGCAGACAGTACCTTGCCACACGAACTGTAGACATGCTTATTTTTAAATAGCATTTCTGCAAAAGCAGAAGGAGGATAAATGAACTGCAGTTTTAAGTTTATCTTTAATGTGTAAATAAATCATTGGACTTCTGCATTACCTATTGTAATGACATGTTTACTGAACTTTGGTAATGTAATATATTTTATAGAAATATGTTGTAGAGTGCAGCATAATTCTTGTAAAGGATACACTCGAAAACCCTTCAAATTTCAAAATGTCTTATTGTTGTATAAAATTATTCCACACTATACTTACAGACAATTGCATATAGTTTTCTTTTAGCAAACTTCAACTTACTTTAAAATATCGAGAAATTCAACCACTACCATAGTAGCAATAGACACTTTGAAAGGCCCCTTGCCATTCTAAATTCAATTCCAATAATAGTCTAATAACTAAAATTGTTACATTTTGCTTTTAAATGGGCCCAATATAAGCTCAATACTTGAAGCTTACAGTAACAACTTATGGGATAATTTATCACCTAGTGCGGTAAACACTGACTCCAGGTCAAACAAGAATTTTGTCAGATCTAGATTCAGCAAACAGTCAAGCAGGATTAGAGTTAGAATAGGAAAATGAACAAAAAGTGGTCACTCAGAAACTGAAGATGATCTCAACAACAGACTGAGCTAGACAAGCTCAATATTTCTTTTCTAATTCATCTGTTTTGTGTTTTTCTTTATAGTTGGTACATTAAACGTAGATGTACTTGCACACGTACAGATCTGGGTGAATGTCCACATTAGCATTCTTTTCCACCCATTCAGTGAAGACACCAGAGGAAAGGCCTGATCAAAAGTAATAAATGTGGCCCAACCCATTGCTTCTGATCATGAGAAATATTTTGAATAACAAAAATTGCTTAAAATAAATTTTGGAAGAGTGGACTTTTATCTTTATTGGGCTATGAATCCAATAAGGAATTGTTTAGAAGAACACTCACTTAAAAAAAAAGACTAAAAATCTTTCATATGTTTTCCCATAAAGACCAACTCTGGATGCGCATATTTATGCATTCTTACCTGAATAAAATTTCAAATTTATTTTTCCCTTCTGTTCCCTATCTCACCAAGGTGGGAATTAATCCTTTAACACCCTGAACTCTTTCAGATATTGAGTTCTCTGCTGAAATCACTTACGTGACATTCACAATGTTTTACTGGGGTGTCCGTAAGGCTCCTAGTGAAGTCACAGAGGCCATAGGAGAACCAGCATGGAAATATGTTGTACAAAAATATTCCATCATAATTCAACAGAGGCAGAATATTAACTATGGTATATACAAGTAACATATTTCTTGTTATTATAACTGTAAGTATTGCCATAATAAATTCATGTGTCTTGAGATCTGGGTTCTAAAGATAGAACCCCAATCTTACGTTGGACATAGAGAAGGAAGGGAACTTGCAGTCGGATTTTTCTTAATTCCTATTGAATTTATCAGCAGGACACCTTTTTTTTTTGCTTCATTTTTCAACTGTAACCACTTAGATTGGGACATTGGGTGGCTGTGGGGTGAGTAAGTCTTCACAACAAAGCTGTAGCCATGGCACAGAAATGGAGAGCTAGGTTTTCATCAAGAAGACAGGAAGCAGGAATCTGGAAATTTCACAACTCCGCAATCCTGTTTCCATCCTGGAAAAATCCAACTCTCCGCCCCTCCTCATCTCCTCCTTTATTTTTGTGTTGGGGAAGAGGACAGGCATGGGACAGAGATGAGGCAGGTCTGAGGCAGCAACAGAGTTGGGTACATGGCATGGCTGGCAAGTTAGAAGGCCCACTTCAATTTACTGTGCCATCGATCCAGTTCAATTCATGGTTATTAGGCCCTCTGGCCCTCACTCCTCACCCAATCTCATGCCACCTCCATTGCCCATCCATGCCCCCTTATATCTTCAACACTCCATCTGGCAACTGTATCAACATAAACAGGCTGGACAAATGACCAGAAATCTGTTTTGACAGATTATCTAATTATAATCAGAAAAGACTGGAAAATTTCAGCAGATCTGACAGCATTTATGGAGAGAGAATAGAGCCAATGTCTAAAATCAGGATGATCCTTCATCAGAGCTTGAATCAGATAAACAACTAAGTGTAAAGGCACTAACATCCTGAATCCATTAATATTCACCTTTCCAGGCCTTGAGAAGTCTGGCTGGTCAGGATTATAAATGAGATGGTGATTATATTTGAGGCATGCAAACTCGTTATAATATTCTGCAACAAGCTGGCTATTTAACCGTGTTCTACCTCCATTCAAATCTGACATGAGTGGTTTGAAGTTGAATTTCAGGTTTTCAACATTTTTCAATCCCTCTCAACTCAAACCATGCTGTATTAAAGGTAAATCCGACCTCATATTGACACAATATTTGATACAAAATACTTAGCTATTTAGGCAAGATATTTTGCAATGAATGTTCACATGAAAAGCTTTCTCTACCTGTTCAACTTTATTTTTTTCAGTTACTGTCATGTCTCCTTGGTGTTTCCAGCAGTTACAGTTTTGCTTTTGTGAAGTTAGCAGCTAACTAAGACATTTAAGATGGCTGCAGCAAATATTTCTTTGCACATATTAAAAGTATGCACCTTTATGCATTTCCTGTCTGCCAAATCTCATTATCAGTTGTTGCATGTTTGTCAACTTTTTCAACTGGCCACATTAAGAAGGTAAATTACCCGTGTAAACCTGTTATGCTATAATTATACCCTATATTATGGTGGCACTCTAGCACATCAGTTTCGCTTTTACTGGGCCGAATTTAGTAACCAATGCGGTGGCTCTATCCATTTTGCCTGCCAGTTGAAAATGTTTTCAGGTTGTTATTGTAGGTTGGTGTGGGCTGCTTCATTATCAGTATTGATATGAATTGAGTTGAGCATTAGAATCATCAATGGAAAGGCCTACTCCTGACATTATGAAGGTGGGTGGACCATTATGATAGATGGTTGGATCAATGATACTTCTGAGAACTCCAGCAGTGATGTTGTGGCTTCCAGCAACACTAACTATCTTTCTTTGTGCAGGAATGACTCATGCTACTTGCGGGATTTCCAATTGATCCCCATTGAGCAGAATTTTGCTCGGGCTCCTGAGCATCAAACTCAGTCAAATGCTGTCATGATGTTGACTGGCACTTCTCTGGCACACAAGATTTGTATCCATTCTGGAGAAAGCCTGTGCTATGATTTTGACCAGTTCTGGCTAATCTGAGCTGAGCATCTGAGTAGGTTATTTGTGAGTTCATGTTTCATTATTTCTATGCAGCTAATATCAGATTCAAGTGCACTCTCCACGGATGCGCTGGGCCAAGTGAATGTCCCTCAGCATGATGGTGACCCACTTGGCGTGAATGGCACACAGGTTGGTATCCTTGAAGAGCCCCACCAGGTAAGTCTCATTGGCCTCCTGCAGGGCCATGATGGCTGAGCTCTGGAAACATAAATCAGTCTTGAAATCCGGGGCAATCTCCCGTACCAGGAAAGGCAGTTTGCGAATCAACAGCTCAGTGGACTTCTGATAGCGGCGCATCTCCTGCAAAGCTACAATGCCACGGCAGTGATGGTGAAGCTTCTTTACACCTCCAATCGCTGGGGCACTCTTGCAAGCCGCCTTGGTAACCAGCTGCTTACAAGGGGCTTTGTCCCTGGTGGACTTGCGGGCTGTTTGTTTGGTTCTGGTCATTTTCCTTCACTCTTTCTCACCACAATTCTGTCAGTGTTCTATCTGTGAGGAAGACACAGCACCAAAAACCAGGGTTCAATTCTTGACTTGGGTCACTGTCTATGTGGAGTTTGCACATTCTCCCCGTGTTTGCATGGGTTTCCTTCAGGTTCTCCGATTTCCTTCCACAGTCTGAAAGATGTGTTGCTTAGGAGATAGCCATGCTAAATTCTCCCTCCCTCCATTTACCTGAACTGGAGAGAACATGGAGAATGGTGACTAGAGGATTTTCACAGTAATTTCATTGCAGTCTTAGTGTAAGCCTCATAGTGACACTAATACATAAACTAAAAAATGTGTTAGAGTCACAAAGCTATAGAATTCCTGTTTAAAGTATCCAATTGAAATGATTTTGAATTCCTAGCCATATTCAGTTGAATTTAAATCACTCTATATGATAGAAAACAACAATTTTCACTGTATCTGAGTGTTGCTGTTATACTTTTCAATCTTGTGGAACATGGAAGCTCGTCCTTTGTAACTAACTTCAGCACCTGTTTTGACTAAATGAATGACACATACAAGAAAGAAATTTGCTGGAAAGATGTCAAGTATTTTATTACGTGGAAACTTTAGAAAAATTTCAGTTTGATGGATTTGAAAATCTCTAATTGATCATCAAGAGGGTACTTCCTCTTCAATCTGTCAGGTCATTGTAACCCTGCTGTTTGCCGGCCAACAGCAAGAACACTCAGTGCAATTCTTTACAGTCTTCAACATTTTTTAAACTACTTTATTTCTTGGCACCAATGTCATAGTATGAGTATGTTTTGCAATTTCTCTTGTCGTTATAAAAGCCCCCTTTGTGTACTTAATATGTCTGAATGGAATTTTGTTAACAGAAAATTAATCCATCTACTTGCAGTTAAAGCCTGATGACCCAGAGTAACCAGTCTGTAAGGCTAACACTGTGAAGAACTTAAGATGCCAAAAAAAGTATCAGAAGCATTGATGTATTTTAAAATAATTTTAAAAATGGCACGTGGTGAGAAATAAACATCTTTTGTCTTTTTGTTGTGGACCTTTAATGACTGGTATTGCCTCTTCAGATTAATTGAAAATGGATTGCAGTTTCAGAGAACATTTTTGGAGCTGTTCCTGATTTATGACACTTTTCCCTCTATGTATAAAAAGCACTCATCAGATGAATTGCTCATATTTTCAGAGTCTTTCTTTCCTATGTTATCAGGACTTTTTTTCCCCTTGAACATTTATTAAGTGGGCTCTGAATCTCTAAAGATGTGTTTTGAATTAAAATCTCATAGTCATTAGTTACAGGCAGTAGCATAACCACAAAGTAACTAAATTAACTAGGGATGGAGCCAGGGATCAAGGAGGGGCCCTTCAATTGTAAATCAAGGGGCTCTGATCATATTCCCTGTCTTCAAATTTATGACTCGTATGGAAGGATTTTACCTAAAACTTTTCCATTTGACCCTATCCAGTGTAAATATGTCTATGCTTTAAAAGTATTCATCATGTTAAGTTTCAAAACAAAGTACTCAAAAATTTGAGTAAAAGGTTATCTGTAATAGGTTTGCCAAAACCTTAATTCTATAGTAGTCATCGATTACGAGAAGCTGAAAATGGATGATTTTTTGGCCTTATTTTTTATAAATGTGATTAGTTTTCATTTTTGACATGCAGCACAAGAACATAATGATTGACAACTGGATCATCAAGCAATGCAGAAATAAAAAGTCACAGCACTGAATTAATTAAACTTTCCACTATAGATTGAAGTCATGATTTTTTGTAAAAAATAGCGGGTTCCACAGGCATAATTGTAATACAATTTTAATAGAGCTATTATTAAATAATCTTTTATCTTGTACGTTCACTTCTTTAACTCTGATTAATATTCTGTGCTGTGTAAAATCCTATATTTCATCGCACAGGTTGTGGGAATAAGATTGCATTACCATATGTCAATGTTTAGAAGGTAAACCACATTAAACAATACCCAGACTGAAAATAAGTGAAATGTTCATTTGCATCACCTCAGTTGTGTTCAGAATTTGGGTGGAAAGCCGACTGTAAGTCATGCTGTTGCAATGTTATCATGTTTTCAAACAATTCCTTCAGGAGCCCTCCCAAAATTATCAGCAAAATTAACAACAGAAGCTACACATGATGACTCATTTGAAGCTCTTTTTTTGGCTATGCCAATTGACTAGCAATTAATTATACAGTCCCATCTGGAACGTCTAAGCTTTGGGCTGAGAGTAACAATATTTGAGCCTAGTGCTACAGCTGATGCCACCTTTGATTTCTGCCCATATTTGTCTCTGTGTTTCTTGGATAATAAAGAAGGTCCTTCTAAAGTCAGCACTGTTTCAAATGTACATCTGAGCACATTTGAGAGAAAAAGATTTGCCTCTTGGGTTACAAGAGTGACCTCTAGTGTTAATTCTGAAGAATCAAAGACATTGGTTTTTCTCGATAAAATGCATCTTTACACAAATATGAGGTGCATGCTTGTTGGCATGCAACTACAGTAAAATAGATGACAATGCATATTTCTGGATGAAGTGGTAAGACTCATACTGAATTAAATAATCCGGCATTTTACACCAGGCTCAATCAGGACATGGGGGCTGACAAGACTTGACAAGGAAAGCAATTGCAGGTGGACCAAAACCTAACAAAATATAACAAAGCAGCTTTGCAATTTGCACAAATAGCTTTTGTTAAATGGGAGGAACTCTTAGTCCATCACCAGTTTGAGCTCTGGAGACAAGAGAAGGTGAAATTGTGAACATTGAGCAACACAGGAGGTCAATTCATAACAAAGCTCATTATTGTGGGAAGCAATATAATCAGACTGATGGCCACAGTCCTCAATCTTTCCATTCACAGACCCATCAGCTGGTTTGAACCCATCTGCAATTACTTCAGCTATTGCATTGGTAACAAATAAAATTAAATAACATTTTCTTAGAACAAAATTATCAATATAATTTGCCTTGGAGTGGTAAACTTTAGTGAGACTTAGTTAGAAGTTACTGAACCAGGATGTTAAGCAAAATTGTTTTGGTGCACAATGAGTTACCATGAAGAGGGTAAGAGTATTCCAAAACCTTTTAATGTTTTTTTTATAACTCCTGGGGCCACATCTTCCAATCAATGCCAGGAGCCGTGGAGTTGTGCTATTTCCTGACTTCACGAATCTGACTCCATTATATCCTTCCGCTACATAGTATTTTTGTCTCCATGAAACATGGGAAGAGAAGATTCAGGACCCTCTGGCAGGCCTGAGGTAGTGCTGGAAATGTGTGGCTAGTGATTTTGTCTGATTTAAGAGCCTGTTTCTGTTTGCTGGGCCAATCTCTACTCACCCCCTTACTTACCATAACCATCCACTTGGAAAAACGAATGTCTGACCAACTAATTAAACTGCACCTGTGGATGTATTTCTTAAATGGTGTCATTATGAATTCTTGGCTGAGTTTCAAGATAATAAACTCAGCTTAGTAGGTGTCTGTTTACATGCTTTAAAAGGAAGTATCTTATAATAAGTTATTTATTCAATGTGTTTTTTTCATTAACTGTTTTTTGATTTAGTCAAAAGTAAGATGAATGAACTAGATTAAAATCTTTGTCGTTGATAGGATAAATTTTTATCAGATTGAAAGGTGAGCAGTTTTTTCAAATTAGATTTTCAAAGTTTATGCAATTTGTATCAATATTAGGAATATTTTCAAAGACTTGCCAGACTGCTAATGCTTAGTAGTTCTGTACTTGGTGGATATTATGCACATTAACTCTGTCTCTCTTCCCACAGATGGTGCCACACTTGTTGAGTATGCCTAACATTTTCTGTTTTTAATTTCAGATTCCAGCATCCAACCTCACAATGTTTGTTTGTGGGATAATTGATCCAGGACTCAGTTATAAACAAGCTACATGTTAATTGTAATGATGTTATTTGAAATGACATCACGCCAATGCCACTGAATATTTCTTAAAGGGGGAAGTTCCACAGACAGTGCTCAAAAATGACATGCTAATGTGTTAAAATGAACTTTTTGCAATCCTGTGGCATGTTTCTAGCCACTGAAATAAGAAACACTGTGGCGTAAATTGCCCTCTCTGGATTTTGATAACGCCTGTTACAAAGAGTGTGGGCTCAAAATCAACCCACGATCCGCAGTTTTGTTCACAAATGACATAAATGGTCTAGTCTCAGAGATTACAAATTATGTTACCTTGAGAGGTAGAGGATTTAATGGCAAGCATTTCACTAAAACATAGAAAGGCATAAGCAAATTCACTGTGCAGAATGTTGTGCTCTCGCTGATGGAGAACTTGGAGCAGGAAAAACATTTATGATAGTGGCCTAGCAAAAATCTTTTTTGATTTGATTTATTATTGTCACATGTATTAACATATAATGGAAAGTATTATTTCTTGTGCGCTATATAGACAAAACATATGGTTCACAGAAAAGGGAACGAGAGAAAATCTGCCACCTTCCCACTTCTGGCAGGATTGGTTCGGGATGGGAAGATCCATTGTCAACTTATTATTAATGACCACTTAGCAACTTCACCTCATTGCCCCTGATATTAGTCCAGCTGCAATGGGACAAGGTGCAAAAATGGTGAAGCCAACTTGTTATATCCAGGAGTAGGGCAGGGGGTCTTTACTGCCAACCCCTTGCCCCTCTTTTTCCATGATCCCAACCCAGTGAAAATGTCCCTGCCCACATACTACTGCCCTGTAAACTGAGTCGCTCTGAGTGGGGGAGAAGAAGTGGGTGGGGGGAACGGGTTGGTGTCCTTTTGGCAACAGCCACTGACTCCACATTGGCATTGCTGAGCACAAAAGCTGCCAGCCTCAGATTGGTCAGTGTTTTTCAATAGGTGAGACGTCCAGTTCTGGAGTCCTCTTTCCAGGACGCGACCTGCTGCTGGATCACCACTGCCCAATTGACATGTGGCTCAGTCGGCCGTCCCAAATAAAAAAGTACAGATCTCTCATTGGTTCTCTAGCTACCAGGTAAGACACACCAATGCAAGGTTCCTCCCAATAAGTGGGCAGCTAAAAGGCAAATGAAATTCAATGGAGAATAAGGAAGCCACTTATCCCATGAAAGTTAAACAAACAAATGGCTTAGGGGAATAATGAGACCTGGAAATACAGATATATAAATTAGTAATAGTATTTGCAGATTTGATAGGGTCTTTTAAGAGGCTTCTGGATGAGTACATGAGACTTAGTAGGATTGAGGGTCATAGGTAAGCCTAGTAGGTAGAGATATGATTGGCACAACTTGTGGGCCAAAGGGCCTGTTTGTGCTGTAGTTTTTCTATGTTCTATAATCTCGTAGCGATACAAGCTGATAAGGTCATGAAATGGGTACATAGAATACTGGGTTCATTTTTAAGGCTAATCAAAGACCTGGTTATTAAATTAGAAAGAGACTGACTATAATTGATGTGGAGAAACTCAGGCTAGTTCCTTTGTGAAAATCAGTACTAATGGGCAGTAAAGGCCTACAAATGGTGTTGGAGGCTTCAATGCCCCATTAACTCTTAAAATTAGCCCACTTTTCTTTCGTTGGGACTTAACACTCAAAGGGTTGTCCTGAATCAGAGAGAAGTGGTCTGTCTCAGGTAAAGCAGTGTTCAAATGCTGTAGTTTTAAGGGACACATGAGACCAACATTAACACTCCATACGTATGTACTGATATTTGAATCAGGAAAATGCCAGAGTAAATAAAATTGCTTGTTTTTGTGTGTGCAGATGGAAGGAGCAGTAGTGCTTCCCTTGGATTTACAAAAATATTTTGGGCTTCTTCTGGCCTAGATTCACCCCACCAAAGTCTTACATTCCCTTCTCCCTTTACCTGTGGATCTCCTACTATTTTTGTAGTTCAACTGCCAAATTCAAATGAAGCCTAGGCCTCAAAATTATAAGCGCCCCTTCAGATGTCTGGCCAGCGTGACCACTCAACATCAAAACTGATCGCTTTCTTTCCACTTACAGCCATGTCCAGAACAAGGGGATATAAATATAAGATAGTCACTAAAAGGTCAAATAAAGAGTTTAGGGTGAATTTTTTAGTGCCGAAAAAGTACAGAGAATGTAGAATGTGTTACCATGTGGAATGGTTACAGATAACATTGGTGCAAAGTGAGAAGAGATAATGAGAGTGGGAGAAGACTTTTTTGAAATACAAATTCCAGATTAGGCCTGTTTTGAGCTCCAGATTCATTCTAGTTATGGTTCTGTTCTGTAATTAGATGAATCATTCTTTATGGCCAGTGCCGAGAAATCTTTACTCTGCCTCTTGCAAATGACTTCCAGAGACAGCAGGTACAAAAAACAGGAACCCTTTTTCATTCATAAAACTGACATTGTTAAAAAGAAATGTGTTAAAAACACAAACAAATTAAGCCTAGATGAATAAGGCAGTAAGGCAGGATTTTCACAGACCCATTACCAGATTTCCACCCAATTCCACACTATTCCTGATGAGCTCAATTTCCACGGATTAAGGTGCAGATACTACTGGGATTCTCTACGTGGGCCACTTCAGACACCTGTTTGTCAGCCAGCAATTTTTTTATCAAATTGAGCCACATTCCCCATGACTTGTAATTCACAGATTCTCAGAGGAGTCATGAACCATAGTCTGGGTTCCTTTAGCGTGGGCCCAGACTATTAGAAGCTTTAGTTCTATTTTGAATTGAAGAGTTAACATTACTTGATTGGCAACTTCAAGTGAACATAATAAGTTGTTCATTCTGTGATCTATTTTATCTGAGTCTCGCTGTAGATTCAGACAAAATTGAGAGGTATGGAGCATTTGAAACCTCTGTTAGTGATACTGGTCTGATTGACATTGTTATAGGATTGTAGGATCAGCAGGTTTGTTTCAATGAAAATTTGTAAATGTGTGTTTTTTTTTAATCTTGGCCATCCCATGTTTGACATTTGTTCTTTTCTACCAGGGGCGCAAGAGCAGGGGGGATCTGCTGTCATTCTGTGGGTGATTGGTGGGGGAGAAGCGGGCAGGAGGTCACAATCAGTCTGGTAGCAGGAGGATGGTGGATAGGGAGGACAGTTATGTTTTGGGAGTGGGGCAATGTTTGTGGGGGCCATTGCTCCTGGGCCGCTTTATGCAACCCAGGAGTGATATGTCAGGAAAGGGTTTTTCAATTTTTTTTTCACCACGCATATACAGTTGAAGGCTTCAATCGGAGTAACAGCATTTTGAGCACAATAAGCCCTGCTCCCAGCACATTTCAGATTTGCGATTTGTTTTTCAGGCTAAGTGTGTACGGCAGTGTCTGAGAACAGGTTTACAAGTCAGATCTGATTCACGCCCAGGTTCAGCACCTAGAATCAAAATAATAAAATGGGGCCCATGGTCTTATGCCTATCAGGACTCAGATTCTGATATTACAACAGATCTCTTCCCTGTGACAGGCAGATACTCCATCTGTCAATTTCAAGACTTTACTCAAACGATGGAGCACCAATGTAACTGTGGGAGAAAGAGATCTGACAATATCTCAAGGCTCTTGCTGACTCATTTACTTAAGATGGTGTGGCATGGTAGCACAATGGTTAGCACTACTGCCTCACAGTTCCAGGGACCTCAGTTCAATTCCCAGCTCGGATCACTATCTGTGTGGAGCTTGCACATTCTCCTCGTGTCTGCGTGAGTTTCCTCTGGGTGCTCCAGTTTCCTCTCACAATCCAAAAATGTGCAGGTTAGGTTGATTGGCCATGCTAAAATTGCCCCTTAGTATCCTGGATGCTTAGGTTAGAGGGATTAGCGGGTAAAATATGGGGGTAGATACTGGGTGGGATTGTGGTCAATGCAGACTCAATGGGCCAAAGGACCTCTTTCTGCACTGTAGGTTCTTTGATCTAAGGTGTGAGTGAAAAATGGCTCTTTAATTCCATTCATAGGCAAAAACACATTTGGGATGTTCGATCTTTGCTTTGTGAAATGAGGAGGTGTAATTATTCTGTTTCGGTGTAAAATAACCCAATGTTTGTATTTATCGCCCAATTTAAAACCAATGCTGTCACAATAGAGTCTTAGAGGTTTACAGTGTGGAAACAGGCCCTTCAGTTCAACCTGTACATGTCACCCATTTTTTTAAGCTAGTCCCAATTGCCCACATTTGGCCCATGTCTCTCTATACCTATCTTACCCATGTAACTGTCTAAACGCTTTTTAAAGACAAAATTGTACCCACTCCTACTACTACTACTACCTCTGCAGCTTGTTCCAGACACTCACCACCCTTGTGTGAAAAAATTGCCCATCTAGACACTTTTTTAATCTCTCCCCTCTCACCTTAAATCTATGCCCTCATCTAGGTAGACTCACCTACCTTTGAGAAAGGATATTGACTATCAAGTTGATTTATGCTCCTCATTATTTTATAGACCTCTATAAGATTGCCCCTCAACCTCCTACGCTCCAGAGAAAAAAGTCCCAGTCTATCCAGCCACTCCTTATAACTCAATCCATCAAGTCCTGGAAGCAATCTAGTAAATGTTTCTAATAATATGCTTTCTCTAATAGGGTGACCAGAACTGTACACAATACTCCAAATGTGGCCTTACCAATGTCTTGTGTAACTTCAACAAGATGTCCTAATTCCTGTATTCAATGCTCTGACCAATGAAGCCAAGCATGCTGAATGCCTTCTTCATCACTGTGCACCTGTGATTTCACTTTCAAGGAGCTATGAACTGTACTCCTAGATCTCTTTGTTCTGTAACTCTCCCCGACACCTGACCATTAACTGAGTAAATCCTGTCCTTGTTCAATCTACCAAAATGCATCACCTTGCATTGATCTAAATTAAACTCCATCTGCCATTTGTCAGCCCACTAACCCAATTGATCAAGATCCTGCTGCAATCGGAGATAAACTGTGCACTATGCCATCAATCTTGGTGTCATCTGCAAACTTACTAAGCATGCCTCCCATATTCTCACCCAAATCATTAATATAAATGACAAGTAACTGTGGACCTAACACCAATTCCTCAGGTACACTGCTGGTCACAGGTCTCCAGTTTGAAAAACAACCCACTACAATCACCCTCTGGCTTCTGTCATCAAGCCAATTTCATATCCATTTAGGGATTCTACTCTGGATCCCGTGCGATTTAATCTTATGCAACAACCTACCATGCGATACCTTGTTAAAGACCTTGTTAAAGTCCATGTCAATATTAATTGCACTGCCCTCATTGACCTTCTTTGTTACCCCTTCAAAAGACACAATCAGGTTTGTGAGATATGATTTTCCACTCACTGGCCTGTAGTTCCCACATTTTTCCTTGCAGCCCTTTTTAAACAAAGACACAACATTTGCCACCCGCCAATCTTCAGACACCTATCAATGATTCAAATATCTCCGCTAAGGGATCCATGATTTCCTCCCTAGCAATGTCCTGGGATACACTTCATCAGGTCCCAGGGATTTATCTATCTTGATGTATTTTGAGACTTCCAGCATCTCCTTCTCTATTATGTGTACACTCCTCAATACATTGCTATTTATTTCCCAAAGTTCCCTAACATCCATGTTTTTCTCAACAGTAAATATTGATGAGAAATATTCATTTAGGATCTCACCCATCTCTTGTGGATGTGCACATAGATGACCTTGTTGATCCTTAAGAGGCCCTACTCTCACCTTTGTTATTCTTTTGCCCATTATGTATTTGTAGAAGCTCTCTGGATTTTCCTTTGCTTTATCTACCAAAACAATCTCATGTCCCTTTTTGCCCACCTGACTTTTCTCTTAACTCTACTCCTACACTCGTCAAGGAATTCACTTGATCCCAGCTGCCTATGCATTCATGTATCTCCTTCATCTATCTTGACCAAGGCCTCAATATCATGAGTCATTTCGATGTCCCTACTTCTACCAGCCTTGCCCTTCACTCTAAGAAGAATATTTTACTCTCAACCCTGTTAGCACACATTTGAAAGCTTCCACTTACCAGACATACATTTGCCTTCCCACACATTCCCCCAATTAACTTTTGAAAACTCCTGCCTGACACCACCAAAATTGAATTTGCCCTAATTTACAATTTTAACTTCTGGGCCAGATTATCATTCTCCATAGCTATCTTAATATTAATAGAATTATGGTCACTTGCCCAAAAGTGATCCCTCACTAACACTTCTGTTATCTGCCCTTTCTTATTTCCCAAGGGGAGATCAAGTTTTGCCCCCTCTCTAGTCGAGCCATCCACATTCTGAATGAGAAATTCCTTCTGAATACGCCCAACAGCTTTCTTTCCATCCAACCTTCTAATACTGTGGCTGTTCCAGTCAGTGTTGGGAAAGTTAAAACCTCCTACTATTAACACTGTATTTTTCTTGAGTGACCCAAAACTCCTATTATCTTAACTTCAATCCACCCTGACACACCATGTTAAACTCTTCAGGAATATGCCTGTTTAATCAAATACTTTATGACTCATGTTGAGGCCCAAGTTTAAAGGATTAAACTCCTTTTACATCTCTGTGTGGGTCCACCTCTGAATGGAAAGGTATTTCGACTTTTGATGTGTGATCAGTTTACAATTTTGGAGCAAGGACCCACATTTGAATGCTGGGCGTACCATTGTGTAAGTCATCATGATGACATTTTCACAAAGGAAAGAAGGATTGGTTTCGATCAACAAATGACTTAATCATCATAAGAAACTATCACAGATGTTACCTCAATGCACTTAGTACAAGTTTTCCTCTTGAGGTTAAAAAGACAAACATAAATACTGGAGCCATGAAATGAATCTGCAAATTACTTTTAATACTCCCTCCATGAAGAAACTGATCCAACACTTCAAGACCTTTTACTAATTCTGATGCTGATTAACTTACACTTACTTTGGCTTCCTTTTGATATCAGGTACAGGGTAAATCATGGTGGAGCTGACAACAATAATCTCTATACTTTGTTTAATCTGTTTTGTTTCAACAGATTGTGCGAACATAACTCAAAGGACAATGTATCATCCTCCCACCAAATTAAATTTATTGCTATGTGACTCGTTGGAAATAGTCACCTCAGTTTGCTTTGTTATGCTAACAGAATGTAGTTGGACATTGCTTTGACCAGCAAAGAGGAGAGGAAGAAGCAAAAAAGCATTTAGGTGACAGCTACATGTTTGCCCCCCTCTTGGATTATTGCGCCAGGTATGCTTTTCCATGTGATTTGAGTAAATCCCATTTGGGTTCTGATATTGTAAATCTGCTCCAGTAGTCTCAAGAGCCAATATCTGAAGTATAAATACTTCTGAGATGCTAAATATAATTATAAGTGTTTACTTACACCATGTGTTCCTCATTAAAAGTCACAGGCCACCAGGTTGGGGACGAACCAACCTGAATCAGTGTTTTACTGCTTCTAAACTCTTGTTTGTTTTAAATGAACAAGATCCTTCAGAGCAGTCAGAAACACTAATTAAAGTAAACTATTGAAAAGCATCATAAAATATGTACTTGGAGATTTGGAGGTGAACCACACAGACATATTAAAAGTAAAAGAGAAAGAAAAACACATTATTTATGACTTAACGGAGCTCTTTTTTGAGACTTTGTTTAAATAAAGGATTAAACCTGAAGCAACTTATCATTAAGCATCTGAAAAAAGCTTTGTTTTAACAAATCATTAATAGCCCTTTCTATCTGTAGGCTTTTAATTCCCATTTGATCTGAATTTCTAGATGACTTAATTTGACCCGTACATTCTATAGCACAAAACATCCTAATTAGTTTTTTTTTGTTTTCAAATTAAATCCCGGTCAAGTGCTTAAATACTGAAAGAGAATCAGATTTTTTCAAGATCAGTAAAGAATATGTTAGAACATTGACCCCATGGATGAAAACCATGGGGTTTTCACCAAAACTTTGTTTCACCAAACTATAAAGGACAACAATCAATTTTATATAAGACAGTTCCTAGGTAAGCTAAGTGGGATGAGTCGTCGTTTTTTCATTATGTCTCAGTCTACCAGCATTGACAAAAAATGTATTCTATATTCAATTTCTGGTGGAATTATCATTATACTTGCTTCAATTATCTTTCCTTATCGTCTGCCAAAAAAAAAATTCAATGCCTTGAACAGCCAACTTGCATCAAACCCTTTCTGACATGAACCAATCTCACGGCCAAAGGTTAAATTGAATTTGCATTATTCGTCTTGTATTTGTCTTCATTATCATGCCTAAGGTATGACAGTGCCATGTCCAATATGATTATCTCTTTCGCTGTCTTAATTTCTTCAGAGCCACTGAAACCAAGGCAATCAGGACTCTATTTTCTCCAACCATCATTCTCTTTCCAAAGAACTCAAGCCCAACTTTTGTTCCTTCATGAAATAAATTCAGATCAGTTGTTATCTTTTGTCCCACATCTCTACATTTTCCTGGAACCTTGTACAACAGGGTCATGATACAAGTGTTTGTAAATTCAATGGAATGTAAGACCAAATTATGCGCAATTAAAATAGTTCGAGGCCTCATTTCAGTGAACCAAGCCGAGCCTAGCATTTGCCTCTGGTTGTCGATCTGTCGGCCTCATGCTTGTATGTACATTCTTCACTCTCAATTAAAATCAAGGCTTTTTTATCTCCTCCACTGGCTTACAAGTTATCAGATGAATGCTTTCAAAGATGGTCTTTGGCTGTACCTGTCCAAAATATCCTCAAAAAAACTGAAAAGAGAAACTGGATGTGTGAAGCTTTTGCAGAACTGTGACATCTTCCAGAGATGGCCTTCAGGTGGATTAATGATTGTCATGACATATTCCTGATCCTTGTTTCTGAACAATAAAGTGTAATTTTCAGTAGTTAACTGCAATAAGATTTAACTTTGAAGTCCAACCTGATTTATGGCCAGGCTCTATGGGGAGCGCACAAACCTGATGCGCCTTCATTCACATGAAAGTGTTTCTCTTCTTTAGAGAATGGGCCACAGTTAAAATGTATGAGTTTGTGATAAATAAACTGATAATACAAATACAATTAGGGCCGAATTCTGTCATGCAAAGTGGGAAGAAAGGACAAAAGATCAAGGCCAACAGCTGAGACAAACCTATTAAACAGTACTTAAACAATGATAAAGGTGAGATAACACAGTTACAACCGTTGTCAAAATTTGCCAGTGACTGTCCACTGCCCACAACAAATTTCATAGGAACAAATATGGAATCAATATAAAGACAGCATATAAAATACAGGCTAACCACCTGCTATTTGTTCATTATATTAAAGGAATTAATACTGTTCTTTTATGTTCAGTAAGTTAATAATTGCATGTCATATCAGGTAAAGGTGAGGTATGCCTAATTATATTTTTAATTCAGAAATTAATTTAAACCGTATATTAGCTTGCAAAATTCAAATAAATTCAACTTTTAGATGCAGAGCAGTTAATTTTTATGACGCACTGCACTCATTGTCCTTCCCTTTAGAGCTTATGTTGACTAACAGAATTGTTAATCAAGCGATATGGAGACAAGGCAGGTCAATGGAGTTGAGGTACAGATCATTAATAATAGATTTGAATGGTGGAGCAGGTTTAAGGAACTGATTGACCTACTATTGATTATATTCCTAAGCAGGTACCTTTCGAAGTCATAGAGTGATAGATTCAAAGGCCTGGATTTTGTAGAGAGGCAGTGGCCCCATCTACAGGCTGAAAAGTCTTAGGCGATGGTAGACAAAACTGCCTCAGCTGGTTATTGGACCTTCGATCTAATTTTATGTTCATTAAGCAATTAACTTTCTGTTGTTGGGACTCTCACCTCTTTAAGAAGTTCTTGAATCCGCAAGAACTGCTGGCCAATTGGAAGGCATCTCTTCAATCTTAACAGTGCTAATGGTTGGGAGCAGTGGCCATTGCTGGCACAAACAGCAGCAATGATGAAGGAGACCTCGAGAGCCCAGGTGAGATGTGTTTATTTCACTGTGGTGGGTCAGGCAGGCCTAAGCAAAGGGATGAGGTTGTGGGTCACTAGTGAGCGTGGTAAGGACTCACCACAGGGATGCCATCTACGGGCCAAAGGAAGGTCCATCCCTCCAAGACCACAAGGAGGCCATCATGATAAACATAGCAGTCTCTCCATGTAACAAAGGCCCTCCTGCTCACCGGCCACCATTACTGAAATAGCAGCAGCAGCAGAAAGAGGTCCGTCAGGGTTCTGAACAGAAGAGCCATCCATTATCTTCTCTGCTGCTGCAAAATGCTAGTGGTGACTGGCTCATCACACCCTTACATTCCACCTATTTTTCTACCTCCTGCACCTCCCAGCACACTCCTGCAGGCCACATAAAATTTAAGCCATCATGTTATTATGGCTCAGAAGCATGCCATTCAATACATCTCTGATGGCATTTATTCCAGGCTGCTTAGGGAGACGAAAGATGAAATTGCTGAGCCTCTGATGCAAATCTTTGTCTTTTCGTTGAACACAGGTGAGGTCACAGAGGGCTGGAGGATAGCGAACATGGTACTGTTGTTTAAAAAGGGTAGAAGGGATAACCCAGGTAATTATAGACCAGTGAATTTGACGTCAGTGGTAGAGAAGATGTTGGAAAGGATTTTTAGGGATAGGATATATACACATTTAGAGTGTGGCAATTTGATTAGTGATAGATAGACAGTATGGTTTTGTAAAGGGAGGTTGTGCCTTACGAATCTGGTAGAATCTTTTGAGGAGGTGACAAAAATGGTCGATGAAGGATGAGCTGTGGATGTTGTCAACATGGATTTCAGTAAGGCATTTGACAAAGTCCCTCATGGTAGATTGGCGAAAAAGGTTAAGACTCATGGGATACAAGGACAGGTGTTTAGATGGATTGAGAACTGGCTTGGTAACAGAAGACAGAGAATAGTTGTGGAAGGGTCCTTTTCTAGCTGGAGATCTGTCACTAGTGGTGTGCCGCAGGGCTCAGTACTGGGACCTTTGCTATTTGTAATTTACATAAATGACTTGGAAGAGGGAGTAAGTGGTGTGATCAGCAAGTTTGCAAATGACATGAAGATGGCTGGATTTGCTCATAGTGAGGAGCAGTGTCAGTCAATACAGCAGGATTATAGATAGGCTGGGATATTGGGCAGAGAAATGGCAGATGGAATTTAATCCAGATAAATGCGAGGTGATGCATTTTGGAAGAAATAATGTAGGGGGGAGTTAAACAATAAATGGTCGGCCTATTAAGCATACAGAAACACAGAGGGACCTGGGGATGCAAGTACACAAGTCCTTGAAGGTGGCAGTATAGGCGAAGAAGGTGGCAAAGAAGGCCTATGGTATGCTTGCCTTTATAGGGAGGGAATAGAGTATAAAAGTTGTATAGAATATTGGTTCGCCCGCATTTGAAATACTGCATCCAGTTCTGGTCGCCTTACTACCGGAAGGACGTGGAGACTTTGGAGAGAATGCAGAGGAGGTTTACCAGGATGCTGCCTGGTATGGAACATCTGAGCTATGAGGAGAGATTGAGCAAATTGGGGCTGTTCTCCTTAGAGTTTTTCTTAAATGTTAAAGTGAGTCCGCATTTATCACTTCATCTGGCAGCTCATCCCACAGTCCCACCACTCTCTACGTGAAAAAGCCCCCCCAATATTCCCTTTAAACTTTTCCCCCTTCATCTTTAACCTATGTTGTCTAGCTTTTTTCTCCACCTGCCTCAGTGGAAAAACCCTGTTTGCATTCATTCTATCTATACTCATCATAATTTTATACACCTCTATCAAATCTCCCCTCATTCTTCTATGCTCTAAGGAATAAAGTCCTAACCTATGCAACCTTTCTCTGCAACTCCGTTTTTCAAGTCCTGGCAATATCCTTGTAAATCTTCTCTGCGCTCTTTCAACCGTTTTAGTATCCTTCCTGTAATTAGGTGACCAAAACTGCACACAAAACTGTACTAAATTCTGCCTCACCAATGGTCTTATACAACCTCACCATAACATTCCAACTCTTATACTCAATACTTTGATTTATAAAGGCCAATGTACCAAAAGCACTCTTTACAACCCAATCTACCTGTGACACCACTTTTAGGGAATTATGTATCTGTATTCCCAGATCGCTCTGTTCTACTACACTCTTCAGTGTCCTACCATTTACACTTGCTGCATAAAAAATAATTATTTCAAACATACTCCCCAGCATCTGTTGCGCAAAAATTTTAAATCTGTTTTCCCTCATCCTTAAACCATCAGCTAATGGCAACAGCTTTTCTTTGGCTACTTTATCTCCCGTCATTTTCCATAGAGAACAGTTTCTCCAACTTAACCTTACAGCTAAAATCCTCCATCCCTAGGAATCATTCTGCTAACGCTCCTCTGCACTTTCTCAAGGATGCTCACATCCTTCTTTAAACTTGATTCCAAATGTAGACACAAGACTCTAGTCATGACCTGACCAGAGCTTCATACAAGTTCAGCATAACTTCCTTGATTTTGTATTCAATACCTCTGTTTATGAAATCCAAGAGCCCATATACTTTGCTCTCTGTATATCCTGCCATCTTCAAAAATCTATGCCCCAAGTTCTTCAATTTTTGGAACTGAGCCATTTAGACTATATTACCTCATCCTAGTCCTTCTTCCAAAGTGCATCACCCAACCTTTATCTGTATTAAATTTAATCTGCTACTTGTCTGTGCACTCTGCCAGCCTATCCCAGTCCTTTTGTAATTGATTAGCATCATCCTCATTTTTCAGCCACAACTTGTTATCAATTGGGTGAAATTCAAAGCCAGCGGGAGTGGTGAGCTAGCAGTTATGGAAGGCCTATCTATTATAAAGCCATCGGAAAGGAAGTCAGGACATGTAATGTGTAGGAAATTCAGTACTGTCAGTTTTTAACCCCGGAAGAGGTTGAGAATTCTCAGTGAGATCTCCATCACTGAGGAAAAAGAATGAAAGAATCATTGAAGAAGGCCAATCGACTCATCAAGCCTGCACCAACAACAATTCCACCCAGGCCCTCATCCTGTAACCCCTCCTATTTACCCTTGTTAATTCCCCTGACAGTAAGGGTCAATTTAGTATGGTGAGGCGCTGTAGCCATTAGCAGCAGCAGAATTGTACTCGACCACAATCTGTAACCTCATGGTCTGGTATACCCTCCACTCTAACATTACCACCAATTCAGGGAATCAACCCTGGTTCAATAGAGAGGGCAGTATGTTGGCCCTTACAATAATGTGGTTTGTTATTTTTAATTTTAAAAACACAATAGTTACTGAGTTTCTTCATTAAAAAGGACATCAAGAAAAAATGCATCTTTAGTTCTGTTCAGAGCCTCGCCTGAAATGTGGGGAGCGATGTTCCAAGCCTGCTGGGGGTCGCAAGACTGGCCAGCTCCCGCTGAACGCCACCGCCACACATCCCCAGTACCTGGTTTCTGGCACTGTCAGTTTCAAACTGGAAATTAGTGCGGAGCTGAAAAAATTATTCAAATTATTTTAATGTATTTGAATATCATTAGTGTCTTGCCCATTGCCAGGAGTGGTTCATCCCAGTGAGGTTTAGTATAGCTCCAGCAGCCTTACCCAGCTAGATTGAAGGGGAGGAATCGACATCCCCAATGGATCAGGCATGAGAGCACCCCGGGCATTGCCATCTTGACAGTGCAAGCTTGGGCCCCCCAACACTGCTCAAAAGGCAAAGTGGCAATGCCCAGGAGGCATCTTGGCACTGACCACCGGATATAGGGTACTGCCAAGAGGGTTGGACAATAAGGGTGGGGTCTGATGCGATGGACCTCCGAGAAGCGATCTGCAAGGGTGGAAGGATCCTGCTGCCATTCTGCACTTCGGGAGGTCAGCGATCGGGATAGAGATGGGGTGTCAACTTGCAGGGGAGGTCAGCGCTGCAGGGGGAGTGTCGGGACTGTGGGGGGGAAGGGGGCTGGTGGTGGTGGGAGGGGGGATTAATATGCCAATAGGGCAGTGGAATTGGCCGGGGCAGTGGAGTGGAACCGGGTCTCCTTTGAGGAACATGGATATCCGGTGGGGGGGGAATCAGGAGATTGGGGCTGTGGCGGGGGAGGGGGGGGGAGTGTCACACGCAGGTAATGTGGGAGTCACAGGGCTGGCCACTGATCGAGCTGACCAGCAAATCAGGAGATTGGCAGTATGAGGCCACTACATATGTGCTGATCTCACTCTGGTAGATTAGCACACGAGCAGTGACTCACTCAGAATTATAGTGCCAGCCTCTCCAGCGGAGATAGGCCCCATCCACTGATTTCTGGAATGAATCACACTCGTGCACTCTGCACGAGATTCATTTTGAAACTGAAAAACACCAGTGTGATTTACTCCAATTTTTACACAAGCTCGACACTTAGAATTTTTGTGGGAGAATCGCCCCCGTTAGCTTGACACAATTCTTTGAGTGGTTGATTAACCTCAAATTTCAAATTCACAATGTTTTTCTCTTTTTATTTATTGTATATAAATGAACCATTTCTCAACATCCCATGAGGCAAACTGTGCCTATTTATTCAAAGCTGTAATCTCATTCAGTTCATTGAGTTATTCAGACAAATTAAATAAATGAGAAGTTGGCACATTTGGCTCCTTTACAAAGAATCGAATTGCTGATTCGTTTCGCATTGTCAAATATTGTGTTGCTTTCTGCTGGTAAGTCCTGGAGTATTAATGAGTTAACGAATAGCTGATAAGTGCAGGATGCACAATCTCCAAATGGAACCAGGTTTCCTGTTAGAATCATGGCTTTAATTTAACTAACTGATAGACCTTGAAACTGATGTTACTGACCGACCTATTTTCCAGGCTGTTCCTGGCTTCCTGTTCAGTGGGTGGAAAGGCAGTGGAAAGTGCAGAAATTCTGGTATGGAAACACTCTTACACCTTAAATGGAAGAAGGGGAGAGAGGAGGGGAGGGGTGTGGGATAGGAGGGGAGAGGAGAGTAGGGTTGAGGGGTTAGGGGCAGGGGAGTGTTTAGAGGGGGAGAGAGGAGAGCAAGATGAATGCGTGAGGGAGAAAGGGGTAGAAGTGGGTGGAGGAAGTGGGGGTGGAGGTGGTGTGTAATGTGACAGGGAGAAGTGAGTGCAGAGGAGAGGTGGGGATGGAAGGAGGCAGGGGAGTGGAGTAGAGGGGCGAGAGAAAGGAGAGGGAGAGAAAGGGAGAAGGGGGAAAGGAGTGGATGGATGGTGATGCTCACCTATTCCATGAGAGCATTAACAACTATTACTTGGCCGGCCAGCGTGTTACTGGAGAATGACCCCATTCTGATCAGTTCAGTACAGGAGCCATCCGCTACAGAACTGAAGAACGATATTGGCACATGATATTTTTGTGCAGCCAGGTGCCAGATGCCAGGTAAATTACCCCTAATCCTTCTGACCCCACAAAATCCTTCAAAAACAAGTTTTTTGGAGCCATTTCTTAATGGTATTTTTAAGGACCCATAGCTCCCACAGTGCAATAAGGCAGAATGAAAATATAGACATGAAGTTCAAAGACCTCAGTAAAAATCCTGATGTTCAGCACTTCCAAAAGGTTAAATAAAATGTAACCTCAGTGTTTTAAGTGATTCTTAGCAAGGACAGTCAAATGATCAGTACTGAAATTGAGCCACTGCAGACATAACAAAGTGCATCGCAGATATCGAGGATTGCTTCTAATAGTTCTTCACAAAATTGGCATGTCGCAACCTGAGGCTACAGTTTAATCTTTTCATTCTGATGATGAAGGATGATACTCACTTTGGGTTGTCAGGTCCAAACATTTCAATTCATGACAAGTTTCAGCCAGCTTGAGGGGACTTCCCATTTCAGAATCAAACACAAAGACAGCAAATTGCAACTAGTTTCTGCAAGGAGATGATGGTGTTGCAAATTTACATTCGCTTATAGCTCTGTAGATAGTTGTTCTGGAGCTGATAGTGGACAGGTATTGTCCTAACAGGTACACATGTGGTTTAAAGTGGATTAGAATATCTGAAATCTGAGAGCCAAGTCATTATTACGCGTTCAGAATATGATCAGCAACAATTTACTATTTGTGCACAATTTGTGCTGTATTAAAACTTGACGTTAATCAAATAAAATTACAAGCTACGTGTTTCTAGAGAGATACTTATTTGAAAGCACTTTTCTGATAACTATTTAATTAGCTTTTATGAGAAGTATTAATGTGGAAAAAGTATCTGATTTCTCAATATCTGTGTTCACAGGAGCTTTCTACCATTTTGCTAAGCACACAAGCAATATCCTGTGTTGTGTAATATTAATAAACATTGTCTATGTTTTGTTTTTCTGTTCTGTCAGAAACAGTTCCATCTTCTCAGATATTGGGCTCTATTTTACCATTTTGATTCTAAGTGCTGGGCAGACTTGAAACTGGAAGTGTATCATGTCCGACTCTTAGACCCATTCTCAGGCGGCCCCAGCCACCTGAAAAAATGTCAGCAATTCCAAATTGTACTGCGCAAGCCTGTGGGTGAGGCTTAACGCACCCAAACTCCTGCAGCTCCAATTGGCACCTCCAACTGCACGTGCACAGAAAAAATAATAGAATGCTGCTCCCCTGCTATATTGCTCCCAGATAATGTCACCACTTGGTCCCACAGAGCCCCTTCTCCTCACTGAGTGGTGACAGACCGCCCCCCCCCTTTCCTCTCACTGATCTCAGGCAGAGTGGCAGCGGACCTCCCTTCCCCCTACCCCAAGGATCTCAAGCAAAGAGCCGTCAGACACCAGGCATCTATCTCCTCACTAACTGGAGAACCCAAATTGAAATTTTGTGGAACATGATTGTTTTGTGCCAACTCTGGATGATGAACATGGTAGTAAAAAGGGAAGTGCCGGTAAGGTTGTGTGTGCAACCCATTAAGTCAATTTAAAAGCATGCAAATTTTTGCGCCTTGGCAAAGGGGGAATGGTGTGGGGACAGGTGTGGATCACTCTAGTTGCTTCACGCCCAAATTTACCAAGTTTTCACACCCAAAAATAGGCACAACTTGATGGCAAAATCAGGCCCATTGTTTCCTAACCGTTTCTAAACCTTTCCTACCAAATGCCCGACATGAGTAATTTGTCTTTGCTAATTATTACTGACTCTCCATCCTAACTTTTAACTTCAAAGTCCCTGAACATGTTGTCATCTCCCAGATTCAGACATATCCCTTCTGCAGTTCCATGTTCAAATCACTCCAATCAAATTTCTGCCCCTACCACAATACCAAAACGTCTCTACCTAAAGTCTCAAATGATGGCATAACAGTAATTCTTTATCCTTCCTCTTCCTTTCTGCAGCTTTTGATACCTTCAAGAACATCATTCTCCTCAAATGTCTGTCTGAGTTCCGCTGCCCTTGCTTGCTAACTTATACTAACTTTGCCAAAGTATTGTCTTCTTTTAGCTCACATCATCGCTTTGAGTCTCCCAAGGATCATCCTTGGGCCCACCTTGTTCTCTATCTTGATTTACACATCACCTTAGAAACGGCAGCTGTCAGCTATATGAAGATGACAACGGCTCTACCTCTCAGCCACCTCCTCAACCTCTTCACTGTCTCTATTCTGTCAGGCAGCTTACATCAATCATTGCAACTTCCAAATAAACATTAAGACCTGTGATATCACCTGCTGCCCCTGCCTCAAACTTCACAACCAAATCAATCCCACATCCGTGGTTTATGCTGAAAACATTCCACAAGGAGTTTCCAAGATGCCATTTTTTACAGATAAGCTTAGACAGCGCGTATTGACAGGTAGCTTAACCATGGAGGAGTTATGGGAATTGAATTTCTCCAAGGCTGGAGCTTCAGCAAGAACAACTTATATTTATAATGGCTTATGTTTTATGTTTAAATTTATTTTATTAGTGTCACAAGTAGGCTTTCATTAACACTGCAATGAAGGCACTGTGAAAATCCCCTAATCACCACACTCTGTTATCTGTTTAGGTACACTGAGGGAGAATTTAGCATGGCTAATTCACCTAATCAGCTCATCTTTGGACTGTCGGAGAAAATCGGAGGACCCGGAGGAAGCCCATGCAGACACAGGGAGAACGTGCAGACTTCACACAGACAGTGACTTAAGCCGGCAATCAAACCTGGCTCCCTATGTTTGTGAGCAGTGTTAACCAATGTGCTAACCAATGTGCCACCATGCCACCCTACTCTGCTACCATGATGCCCTTGTGCCACCATGTAAGGGATATGGGAGTCGGCAGGAAAGTGGAACTGAAGCCCAAGATTGTATTGAATGCGAAGGAGGCTCAACAGGTCACTCCTGCTCCTATTTCTTGTATTCCTGAGTTCCTGTAATTGCACCTTTAATGCAGTGAACCAAGGGGTTTACAGGAGTTGTTAACACACACAATTGACATCGTGTCATAGGGAGATATTCGTACAGATGATTAAAAGCTTGATCAAAGAGTTTGATTTTAAAGATCACCTTGGCAGAGAAGCAGAATGATTAAGGGCGGGGAGGGGGGAATTCCAGAGCTTAGAGTGCTTTATATTAATAGAATTCTCATTGCTGTCACAGTGGCAGAGCAAAAGGAGCCCTGCGGTAATTTAGCACCAGTCAAATCCAAACCTGCACTCACCTTCACCACAAACAGCTATACTTCAGCAAAAGTCACTGGGTCATGGTGAAAATTTGGCTTCTTGATTGGTTTTTCTCTTCTGAACTTTTCTGATTTCTGTAGCTTAACTCCATATAATGCAGTGCAAATCAATAGAAAATATCAATTTAGAAAAAAATGCTTTTTGAAGGCTTTTCAAGGAATTATTAATGTTGACCCATAGGGCACTAGCATCAGCTAACAGATCAGGGTAGCAGATCTGAATCCTTATCTCAATCGATGTCTCCTCATCTTGCCACTGGAAGATGCATGAAAGTAACTCAAGATGATTTTTCATGCAATCAGAATGTTATATACCAAAATCCTGCATTTTCAAAGCACAATTTGCTCGTGGGCACTATAATCTCTCTCTTTTCAGGTATTATACCCTAAGAGGGCATTGGTGATCATCAACTACCATGTTAATCTTACTCTGAGGTATGGATCATCTCTGGTGTTGATACATTCATCCAGTTTATGAGGTTCTTTAAAAAGATTGTTCTTTAGCTATCATGATCTCTTTTGCCATCATTTCTCAATAGCATTGGACTTTCTAAATGGGGTGGCATGGTGGCACAGTGGTTATCACTGCTGCCTCACAATGCCAGGGTCTCAGATTCGATTTCTGTCTTGGGTCACTGTCAGTGTGAAGTTTGCACATTCTTTTTGTGTCTGCGTGCGTTTCCGCCACGTGCTCCAGTTTCCACCCACAGTCCCAAAATGTGCAGGTTACGTTGACCGGCCATACTAAATTGTCCCTTAATGTCAGGGGGTTTGTCAGATAAATAAATAAGGTTATGGCAGTAAGACCTGGGTGGGATTGTAGTTGGTGTAAATGCGATGGCGAAATGGCCTCCTTCTGCACTGTAGGGATTCTATGATTCTAAACCACGGATTCTTGGTATTTGGCCAAAAGATTCCTACTGTCTCCTCTAGATCTTGTTTAGCAGAGTTCTTTTGGCCTCAGATTCTACTCGCATCTCTTCCTTGGTAGACTTGTCCAAAGTATCTTCAAGATTTACCACAAAAACTACCACTTTACAGCCTCAAACCTTCTCTGCATTTTTTCACTGATCATCCAGCATTTGCTTTTGTGTCAGGATTGGTGTGATGTTGCATTTCAGGATTCTCAGCTTTGCTTTCATGGTTAATCTTGAGTAGTTCCTAATCTTTTTTTCAAATTCATTTACAGAGTACAGGTATCAGTGGGTAGGCCAACATTTATTGCATATCTCTAATGGCCTTGAGAAGGTGGTGAGGAGCTGCATTGAACCACTGGAGACCATGTGGTGTAGATACATCCATAGTGCTGATAGGAAGGGAGGTACACTTTACATCTGGTCCTGGGACATCTTTGGAGTGGTGAAGTGCCTTCATAGGTCAGATGCTTTTTGGGGTAGGTCAGATATCCTTTGCAATTATTAAAAGTAGGCATAATTGTGTATAACAAGTGCATAAACTCCTTATTATCAAGCTCATTGGAACTGACAATCGACCTATCAAAATCAACTGTCAAACTACTCAGTATCTGTAAACAGGATCTGTCAAAGAGACCTGTCAAAACTGTCAGAAGGACTTGTCACTGGAGCTGTCAAGGTACTTAAAAGCTGAACTCTTTAATTTTGCTTCTAAAAATGTCTGGAATGTTAAAAAAAACGATTGCTTGCTTTTTCACTCTGTTGACATAAACTTAAAGATTTACATTACTAGATTAATGCTATATGCTAATTTCACCATCATCCATTATCACAGTAGGATGCCTTTCATTTTGACAGCTACAAGAGGTTCCAGACTCTTTTCATGTGATACCATGAATTCCAATGCTTGTTGTTACTAGTGATTGTGCACTTGTAAGAAATAATTGTTGTTGCAAGGTTTAAATTGGTTGAAGGAATTTAAATGTAGAAAATGTTTTTTGAATTTGAGTAACATTTTTCAATGCAATGAAGCCTGTGATCAACAATTAAAACTTTATTTTATCTCATTTCTGCACCGATACTAAGGTCTGCCTATGGTGGATACTGAGTGAGTCAGCACAGTCAGTGTAAGGGCAAAGGGTTTTGGATGGAGAGAATGAGTTTGCATTAGTTGGCATTAAGTTGACATAGAGGCTACAAAGGACCATGCAGGAGGTAAACGGAGAGGCAAAATGTTGGCATGAAGGATATGAGGGGTTGTGAAGATGTTGGGGTGCATTCACAGCATGGGATGGCATGAATGGGTTATGGACAATGTATGGGGACTGACTGTGAGAACTGCAAGAGTATTTCACGTTTTGCTCTTGCTTTTCATTCAAGGGGAGGTCCCCCACCCATGGTTATTATTAAAAAACTTTACAATCTGTGCCAATCTGCATGGAAATCGCGAAAGTCATGTGATTCTTTGGCAGCCATCTGAACTGCCTTTTAATGCCCATTTTTAAGGGAGTAGGCAGTTCCAGAAAGTTCTATATCAACACAGTTCATGTTTAAAGTTATGAATTGTATATGCTTTTATTGAACATAACAATAACTGTGACATTTTTCTCCAATTTTTCAATTCTCCAATAAGCAATTTTTCTGTCAGACCATTGATGCTGCAAGTGACAATGTAAGCACCCTGGATGCTGATCGCAAAGGAACTATTATCTTTATTATCACTGATATCAATTTATAAGCAACATTGATAACATTCCTTAATTTAGAAACAAAAGCTGGCAGATTAAGTTAGAAAGGACACATGATATCCTGTCTCTGAGATGTAGGAATAATCAATGACCCTGGCCCATAATCATGGATTTTCATAACTCCAAGGATCACCAAAGAGCTAGGCAAAATGGGGTCTTGCTTTATGCTTTGCAAAGGTCTCCTTCTTTCAAGATTTCTCAGCAGTAATACAACAGAGGTACCAGGGGTTCAATGAAGTTAGAAGACACCTCAAGGCCATTGGACTATAATATGCCCTACTGTATCCTGCTACACTGAGAGTGACACTTGACTACTCTATGACTTTTGTGAACTCCATGGAAAGCAACAATTTTGGGTAGCAGACTGTAATTCATTGTTAAATCTGGACTCTATTCCTTGTCATTATAACTCATTGTGTTGGTATTTATCATCCTGACAGGGATGATCTAGTAATTGAGCACGACGGTGAGTTTTTATCCTTAAAGTTGGCAGGGACCTCCATTTGCACTTAATGAAAAATGTTCCTCAGCGAGCTCCTTCCATTAGTGGAGTACACTAGGAATGTATAATAATATCCCTTTTCCTTTCTTTTCATCTGTATGCTTATTATATTGGTATATGTTGGTCTCCTTTGCCCTGCTCATGATAAGCATGTGTAGCGACACTGCTGGGATGTCAGCAAGTGGCTGAAGTCTTAATAGGAAGCGTTAGAATCAGAAAGGGCACACTATATTTGCCCTTTTAGTGGCATTTCCTGTCTCCTCTTTTTTGATATGAGAAACTACTTAGTGTAATTGTGGAAGGTTGTAGTTATAGCCCTACAAGATCTCATATTTGGTGATGAAAACCCTCTTAGAACTAATGTTTTCACTTTTTTTAAATGTTAGAATTAAAAAATCATTAATTTGTTCCTACAAGGATGTAGACATGTATCTCATTCTCGAAAAATACTTTTAACATATGACTGGCAGTTGATTTTTGCCTCATTCTCGACTATATCCAAGGGGTTGCAGTTTTAGATAATACAAATGAGTCTTTTTGACTAGAGAACTGTGTGAGAGATGGAGGGGTTGGCATGTGATTGTAAAGGGGCTGTTGCATGGCAAAGCATTTTGATAATAAATGTTAATGACCCCCATTCCTCTTCTATTTGTGGTCTACATAAACGACTTGGAAGTAGGGGTAGGTGGTGAGATCAGCAAATTTGCTGATGACACCAAGATGCTTGGATTGGCGGGTACAGAAGAGCAGTGTCAGGCAATACAACAGGACATAGACAGGTTGGTAGATTGGGCAGATAGATGGCAAATGGAATTTAATCCGGAAAAATGCGAGGTGATGCATTTTGGCCGGAAAAATGTAGAAGAGAATTATAGGATAAAAGGTAAAACTATAAGGAGCATAGAGACGCAGAGAGACTTGGGGGTGCAGGTTCACAAGTCTCTGAAGGTGTCCTCACAGGTGGAGAAGGTGACAAAGAAGGCGTATAGTATGTTAGCTTTCATAGAAAAGGGTATAGAATATAAGAGTAGGAGTTTGATGTTGCAGTTGTATACAACTTTGGTTAGGCCTCACTTGGAATACTGCGCCCAGTTCTGGTCTCCGTACTATCGGAAGGATGTGGAGTCCTTGGAGAGAGTGCAGAGGAGGTTTACCAGGATGCTGCCTGGTATGGAAGGACTGTCCTATGAGGAACGATTAGATAGACTGGGGTTGTTTTCCCTTGAAAGACGTCGGCTTAGAGGGGATCTCATAGAGGTGTATAAGATTATAAGGGGTATAGATAGAGTAAATGGAGGTAAACTTTTTCCACCTTTAGAAATGGATAGGACGAGAGGTCATGGCCATAGGGTGAGGGGGGCTATGTATAGGACGAATATTAGAGGGCAGTTTTTCACACAAAGGGTAGTGGGGGTGTGGAATGCACTGCCGAGTAAGGTGGTGGGAGCAGGCACGCTGGGGCTGTTTAAGGGTCTCTTGGACAGCCACATGAGCGGTATGCAGATAGAGGGATATATTAGGACTGTTTAACTACGGCTTTTTTCCACAGGTAATTCGGTCCATAATTTGAGCACGCATTCGGCAGGTGGTGCGGGTACAGCTCTTGGATGTTGATTCATGGGTTGCCTGGTACCTCATGTCGTATATGAGTGCTTTATGTGGACCACCTGAAGGGCACCATGACAGCTCAGAGACTATCGATGTGGCTGTGCAGACACTTGGAATTGGGCCGGTGTCTGCGGGAGTTTGCGCGTTCTCCCCGTGGTTGCGTGGGTTTTCTCCGGGCACTCCGGTTTCCTCCCACAACCCAAAAATTCGCTCTTAGGCTGATTGGGTAACAAATTGTCCCTATGGTGAAAATTTTCCAAATTAGGATTAATATATATACTATTATATAGGACTATTAAAATAGGATAATGATTTGGTATTACGGTGGCGCGGGCTCGTTGGGCCGAAGGGCCTGTTTCCCGTGCTGTGTTGCTTTAAAAAAAAAAAAAAAATCCCCCTACCAAATTATTCTCTTGATTTTGTTGCAAAAGTCCTTATGAATTTTTGCTGAATCAATATCAACAAATTCCTCCACAGTTGGGGACTTGAACTACCATGTTAATTCTTTGATGGATAAATGTCCCATAACTGGGAATCCTCCCCATTTGTTAGCTTCGGTATGTGAGGAAATGGGATACTTGGAGAACAGTACATCCTAAAAGTAAAGAATTCTCCTTCTTATTCTCTCTCCATCAAGTGGTCCCCGTTCTATACGTAGTATGATCACACTCCTGTTTTCCTGGAATTTTTATTCAAAGGGATTCACCTTCAGTCTAGATCTCTGTTTAAGGATCATAACTTTATCTCGTACTTTAAGGCCAAATTTGATTCCTATTGATCAGTCAATTCTCTCCCTGAGTTAAGTCCCTCAATCCTGTGGAAAATCTATAAAGCTTATGCAATAAGTTTGGTCATTTTATATAGCTAACAAAAAAGGTAAAATGCTAAAGTAATAGTGCCAGGCTGAAATAAAATCGGCTGAAGTTGAGAGGGAGCATGCTAAGAATCCTAGCCACTCAATGCTGGAATTAATGCAATCCAAACCGCACTAGATTCCTTGTTGAATCAACTTGCTCAGCAGAGTATAAAGCTTGCCAAATAAAAACTATATGGGGTGAATTTTCCCGTTCCGCCCACCACAGGAATCATCGCGGGTGAAGGGCAGACCATGGAATGAAATGTCCATTGAATTCCGGCAGGATTTTCCAGCTTCGGGTGAGGGAAGCCAGAAACTCCTGCCCATGAGTTTGGAAATAAAGGGGGCGATTCTCCCAGAAGTGCTGAATTGGCAGGTGAACTGTTTTAGATCACATCTATTTTTTCAGTGCATCTTCTCACCGAATCTCTGTGCATTGCAGAAGTCACAATTGTAAATATTGTTAAAAACCCGGAGGGGCGGGTCCTATTCATGCTGGAGTCTGACAGTCCTGGGAATCTGCGCATGCGCAGCAGCCCCGATCTTTCAGCCTGCAGTTTGCTGGCCAGCCTGGGACCCTTGCAGTGCTACCCCTCCAACCCCACCCCCTGCCGCACAACCACAACTCCCACAACAATTCTCACGCCAGAGCACCTCAATGTCCAGCCCTCCACCACATCCTGGTGATTTCCCCCAGCCCCTTAACCTCGGCACACCCTCCACTAACCCCCTGCTGGGATCAGACTCCCCCCTGCCACCGGAAGGCAAGGCCCCCTCCAGCAGAGCACCCCTTCCAACCTGCCCTAATCGCTGACCAGCCCAGGCCGATTGCAATATAGAGGGGTAGTGGGAACCCCAACCCCAACAATCATCCCTAGGCCCCACTCAAAGTAGGCACAAGGGGGCACATGCTGGCACTGCCAAGATGCCCATGCTCAGAGGGCACCACCCCCTCTTACCCAACCTCCTGGGGGCCTCAATTGCCCTCCCCTTCACTTTGGTGAGGAGTCCCACTAATTCCCCAAACGTGGAGAGTACTCTAGGCCTTGCCAAAATGAAGTATTCCTGGCAAAG
This sequence comes from Sphyrna mokarran, assembly GCA_024679065.1. Lineage (NCBI taxonomy): Eukaryota > Metazoa > Chordata > Chondrichthyes > Carcharhiniformes > Carcharhinidae > Sphyrna > Sphyrna mokarran. The sequence goes on along the minus strand of JAGIQG010000001.1, from coordinate 119,353,544 downwards.
TGGGAGATGCTATCAGGCCTGGTGTGGATAATCGCATTTAAAAGACATTTAAAATATATGTTAAACATAATCAAATGACTTACCTCACTTCCTGCCAAACTTTTGCACATTCCCATGGCGCCATTTTCTTCCAGTTAGAAGATGCGTGTAAAAATTTGCAGGGAACCTGTAAAATGGCCGACCTGATCTAAGAGAAAAGTTGCAGATTGCAATGGGAGAATCGGGCCCAAACTGAGTAGAAACTTGGCTCTCCTTACTGAGGTGATCGCTTCCAGATCTATTCCCCTGTGCTAAATTCAAGAGTTATTAAGATGATTAAGACAGCAGTTAAAGGCTTCTGTGCCAATTTATATAGAACAGATCAGTCTACTAGTATACATGAAGTGTTTTATTCTTCTTTTAAACTCCCAAAAATTTCCGAAGACCAAAGGTTAATCCTAAATGACCCATTTCTAAGGGGAAAATGCTTTTTGCCTTGAGGGATCTACAGCCTGGTAAGTCTCCAAGACCTGATGGCTTTGGGAATGACTTCTCTTCAGAATTTAAAGATTTGTAAAAGATCCTCAGATTGGTATGTATAACCATTTACTCAAAGCAGGTCTTCTGTCTTAGTCAAGAAGTGAATATCTGCTTAATTTTGAAAATAGGGAAGAATTCTGAGGAATGTTTATCAGAGAGATAATTTCACTCTTGAATGTTGATTTGAAATTGTCGAAAAATTACATTGTGTCTTGAAAAAGTCCTCCCCTTGACTATCCAGGGTAACCAGATGAGTTCATAAAGGGCTGGAATCCATGAAACAATGTTAGGAGGTTATTAAATATTATTCAGATCTTCTAACAGTAGGCAACAGATAGCTGATCTCATTAGATACAGAGTAAGGTTTTAACCAGATGGAGTGGAACTCTTTATTTATTCTAAATACTGCAGAAATTTGGTGATTTTGCGGGGAGGGTAGGGAAGAGTTTGCTAAGTCAATACAGGTGTTTTATAAAAACCCATTGGTGGCAGCTCTTACTAACGGTTCTAGATATCAGCATTTTAGTCTTCAGGGAGGGACTAGACAATGTTGCTTGTTATCCTAGTTATTGTTTACACTAGTGATTTAGACCCTAGCAGAGGCAATTAGACATAATCCTTCAGTATTTGGGTTGTCTAGTGGTACAAACAACCCAAGATCACACTATACTTGGATGATGTGTTGCTATTTATGTCTAAGCTGGAATGTCTGTTCCTGTTATTATTGCTAGTATGAATAGATTTGAGTCCTATTCAGGCTACAAGATTAATTTTGCAAAACCTGAGCTATGCCTTTGGGGAAGCTTAGAGGAAGAACTCCTCCACCTTGCTCCCTTCCCCTTTAGATGGTTCCCCTCAGAGTTTACTTATTTGGGTATTTCCATTACTCCCTCATTCCAATAGATATACAAGGCAAACTTGTGTCTATTAAGTGGGACCAATATCGTTGGTCCTCCTTCGTGATATCGTGGCTGGGCAGCGTAGCACTGATTAAGATTAATGTTCTGCCTAGGTTGTTGTATCCTTTACAAATGATATCAACTTTGTTTTCTGCTAAGGTCCCAAAGGAAATTAATGGGGGTTTTACCTCCTTTATATGGAACAAAATGAAACCTTGTTTAAAATTGGCCAAATTGCAGCTCTTGAATTCAAAGGGGAATCTAGGGGTGTCGAATATAAAGATCCATTAATTAAACTCTCATCTTTGACTTATACTTGAGTGGGGAAGGGGAAACCTCACCTCCATTTGACTTGATATTGAAGCTGGCCAGTTTGAGTACTCTTAGAAGTTCTATTGTTCCTTAAGGATTTCAGAACTATGCCTGATAAATGCAAGAATCCAATAATCATTAACATTGAGAGGAAGAGGATACTCCATGAGTTGGAAGAAAGGTTTAATTTGACTTCCACTCCCTCCTATTCAGGGTAACCCAAGTTACCCACCAGGTCTTGTGGATCAGGGATTTGATATTTGGAAGATTAGGGGACTCAGTGGGTTGGGTGATATGTTTAATTCTGCCTCCATGTTATCTTTTGAGCAACTGTTTCAATAATAAGACATCCCAAGATACTCCATTTTCAGATATTTACAGGGCATAGACTTAATAAGACCTCCCTGTATCTTGATGCTAGTGACTCCCTGCTGATTAAAAAATAATTGATAGCTGCAAAACCAAAGCAATTAATCAGTAAGTTTTATGACACATCATATTCTAGATCATGTGTGAATGCTAGAGACTCTGGAATCTTGGAAAAAAGATCTTGCAGTGGATATTGATGAAGAAACTTGAGGTAATTGCCAAATAAATCTCAGACTGCAACAGAATAGAGACCCAATTTAAAATGTTACACATCTGCATATTACACCAAGCTTAAGTCCCCACTATATCCTTACTATGTCAAAAATTCAAATTGGTGAAAGGCGAATGGATACATTGGGCAGAATTCTTTGGCTGCATGCACTCCAAGACAAAAATTACCACCTACGAACATAAGAACATAAGAAATAGGTGCAGGAGTAGGCCTTCTAGCCCTTTGAGCCTGCCCCGCCATTCAATAAGATCATGGATCAATTCCACTTTCCTGCTTTCTCCCCATAACCCTTAATTCACTTGTCTATCAGAAATCTATCTACCTGTGATTTAAATATATTCAATGAGGTAGCCTCCACCACTTCAATGGGCAGAGAATCGAGATTCACCAACCTTTGAGTGAAGAAACTCCTCCTCAACTCTATTCTAAACTGCGCCCCCCCCGCCTTATTTTGAGGCTGTGCCCCCTCGTTCTGCTATTCTTTCTAAGTGGGAAGAATCTCTCTACCTCTACTCTATCTAGCCCTTTCATTCTCTTTAAGTCTCTATAAGATCCCCCCTCAGCCTGCTAAACTCCAATAAGTACAGACCCAGTTTATTCAATCTCTCTTCATAAGCTAGCCCCTCATCTCTGGTATCAGCCTGGTAAACCTCCTCTGCACTCCCTCCAAGGCCAATACATCCTATTTCAAATACGGGGACCAAAACTGCACACAGTAGCCCAGTTGCGGCCTCACCAGTGCCCTGTACAGTTGCACCTGAGCTCAATAGACCTTTAAATGGTCCACCTCATTTCCTGTCTTGCCCACTATCATTCCCATGGCACTTTCTCTGGTCCTGTGTCAAAATTAAATCCAATTGATTGGGTGTACTTAAGAACTTCAGAAAATATTTGATATGGCCTTATCGTTTGATCCTTTACATTTGATTCTGTGGCTGTCAGAGAAATGAGAATGTTCCAACTTCTTCAGCGTGAAAGAATATCCTTTGCTCCTGGATTAGCAATAAGTCTCCTTCTGTTCAGAATTAGCATTAAATTATTATGAAATGCATCCCAATAGAATTCCTAACCTGTGCACTGCGATCCAAATTGGATGCATTCTGGAAAATATAGGGCCCCTATCTCAAGTATACTGTTTCCATAAGGTCTTACACACTCCTACAAAGTTTTCCATTGGCTACATAGCACTGTCTGTAATATACTATATGCAGGGGTATGCACTAATTTGCCATGTTTCCATTGTTTTATCCTTTTTTCCCCATCCTGTTCCTTGTCCTTTTTTTTGTTGATGTGGAAGGGCTGGATATGCTGAACATATTGTATTATTTGGACAAAATACGCAAAACAAAGTTTAATTGTCATGATTGATCCCGGAGTGAGATCCTCAAATTTGTTATGATTCTGCACAGGATACCCACAAATGACTATTCACCCAGGTGAGGGTGAATGAATTTGAGTTACGAGGAGAGGTTAGGCAAATTGGGACTGTTTTCCTTAGAAAGACGTAGACTTAGAGGAGATCTAATAGAGGTGTACAAGATTATGGAGAGTATAGATAGAGTATACAGGGTTAAGCTTTTTCCTAGGATGGACTCAAATAACATGAGGGGTCATGGGCTTAGGGTGAGGGGGGCAAGGTATAATTTGGATGCTAGAGGGAGTTTTTTCACACAGAGGGTGGTGGGGGTATGGAATGCGCTGCCAAGTAAAGTGGTGGAGGCAGGTACTCTGGAGTTATTTAAGAAATACTTAGATGGGCACATGAACAGAATGGGAATGGAGGGGTATAGAAAACTGATTTAAAATAGGGATCATGAGCCTTGGGAGTCCCTGGGAAGTGTGTAAATAGATGATGATATTGATGTACTTGTTTTTATCCTACAGGTGCTTTGGTCCACCTTGTTGTCTAACAAGGGGCATACACGCGATGGGTCGTGAGAGGGCTGCTCTTGGATTTTTTTTTCGAGAGTATCCTAGTGCTTCACGTCGTTAGTGTACGCTTGACCTGGACCATTTGATGGGCAACACGACAGCTCAGTGACTATCGCTGTGCTGTGCAGATACATGGATTTGGGCCTGTGTCTGTGGGAGTTTGCGCATTCTCCCTGTGCTTGCGTGGGTTTTCTCCGGGCGCTCCAGTTTCCTCCCACATCCCAAAGATGTGCTCTTAGGCTCATTGGCAAAACAAATCCTCCCTAAATTGTCTCAAATTTGGTTTTTAATCTATAGATCTATAAACATAGACATGGATCACGGGTAGAGGTGGGAACATCAGGGTGGCGGCACGGGCTTATTGGGCCGAAGGGCCTGTTTCCCATGCTGTTTTGTTCTTTGTTCTTTGAACTGCCTGCCACCTCCCCTCCCCACCTCCTCTTCCTCCCCAAGTCTTTATTCAAGCTTCCTGGCTGGTTGCAACAAGATTTATACAAAAACGTTTCCTTCCCTGGTGCGGATACCTTTTCCTATTTGAAATATTTATATTTTGAAAGGAGCAAACTTAACCAAACTTTCTTGTGTGAAAGAATTTATTAGTTACTAAAACGTGAGAAGAAAATAATATAACATATATTAAACAGATTAAAAATGAAATTTGGGTCCAAAAGCAAAAGTAAGAAGAAATACAAATCAGTCTTTAGATTTCTCCCAAGTGAAGTGTTGCAGCTGTTAAGATATGCAATTCCTGTGGTGCTGACTTTAGCAGTTGAGCAGTTGGTTTGGAGAATCTTGGTTCTGCAGCTTAGCTGAAAGGAGTTGTCCTGCTACCTTTTCTACTGTAACTTTGCTGACTTGACTTGCTTCCAGCATTGAGGGAGAGAACAACACATTACCTGCTAGCAGCAGGGCTACTAAGGTGATATCCTTCAGCTGTGACTCTCACGCTTCCACAGTGGAATTAAAACTCCAGACTAGCACACAAAGACCAGAATTGCAGTTGCTTTCTGAACTTCTTTTTTGTATGTATTCTTAGAAATGGAAAACCACAAATGTTTCTGCATATAACTCACAGGGTGGTAGTAGTTTCTGCTGAGATAGTAATCAGCTTCCATTATCTCCATAGGAAATTACAGCTCAGTTTCTACATTGTAACTTCCTTTGAAATAATCCACCTGTAAAAGGATGCAACATTCTATTGTTTTCCTCAGAACTGTGTATGATTCACATGAGAATTCCAGCAAATGGTTATTTTATCATAACCATTACAACTACAACTATTGAGTGTAATTTGTACTTTGGGAAAGGGTGATTATTGATTGCAATAAATGGCAGATCAAGCAAATTCAATGTTTCAGTTCAATGATGATCCTCCATCAGAACAACTTTGTTTCAGATTTTCAGCATTTTACTTTATGGACAGTTATAGCAGATTGACTATGTTATATAAACCTGTCTTATGCTTGCTTCCATTGAAAACACTTTTCTTAAATTAGTGGGATGTATAACAAATGTTGATCTGCTGCCATCCATGCCTGAAGTACAAATTATACTGCATCATAGGAGTAACTTATCCACTGTAAGTCATACACGGGTGGCATGATAGCACTGTGGTTAGCACTGTCAGGGACCTGGGTTCGATTCCCAATTTGGGGCACTGTCTGTGCAGACTCTGCACATTCTCCCTGTATCCTTGTGAGTTTACTCTAGGCGCTCTGGTTTCCTCCCGCAGTCTGAAAGTTAGTTAGGTGCATTAGCTAAACTCTTCCTCAGTGTACCCGAACAGGTGTGGTGACTATGGAATTTTCACAGTAATTTCGTTGCAGCGTAATTGTAAGCTACTTGCAACACTAATAAATACAAATTAAGAAAAAAGAGCATTAAATGCTGGTAGTACTTTTGTGCAGCATGTTGCTAAAGGATATATTTTATTCAGCAGCAAAAAGTGCTTTGTAATATTGATGGATGAATTAGCAATGTATGATCTAAACATGCTACAATTGATTTTTTTTTGTTGTGCTTCATTGGTAATTCAGACTGGAATACATTTTGAATTTAGGGGATGACTCTTCTCTCTTCATCTCAAATATGCACCCAAAACAGACAGGATAAAGGCTGACAGGAATTGCTTTACAGAAGCATTAGTCTACAGGAAGGAATATGAACTCTTCAGGTGTGGCAAAACCTCTGCCCGCACATCCACCAGGCAGGATATTGCATGTTTGATGGATATCTGAGTTTTGGCTGAACTTTTCAGCAGTCAGAAACATTGACTCCACATCTATTCAAACTGCAAGAGTATTGTACAGTATTACAATCTGTCAGTTTAGCCAATCTATTTGGGAGTCGGCCAGAACAATCACAAGCAAATCCTTCCTCCACTAATGGAATTTAGATCTACTCCAAGTAGGTTTAAAAATGTCACTTCAAATGTGGAAAGTGAATACATTTCTTTTTAAAATATTTTTCCTTCGTAATAAATGCACAATGCAGATTAATTTTTGATTTTAATAATGGGCCACAAAATACTGTCAAAATAATGGTGAACTAATGGCAATTACTATCAATCATCTGCAAACAGTATAACAGCTTCAGGGAAGAAATAGGTGCACAGTTAAACTTAATTTTCCAGAAGTTATTGACTGCGATTTTACTGGCTCACTCCACCCATGGGCAGAACGAGCTGATGAGTCACTCAAAAGCTGGAAAATCAAGATCATGCCCAACTTCTCGGCGCTCATGAATTTAATGGCACCGGATATCTGGCATAGTCAGCCTCTCACCCATTTCTGACCAGACACTAATTTATTCAAATGTATTTAAATTCTAATATGTATGGGATTAGCAAGTCTGGGATGCAATTCTCCTGGAGGGGCTCTCTCTGGCACAGAAAACGCTTGGTCCCAGCAACAGGGAACAGTTGTGTTGCTTTCGCTGGTAGAACCAGAGGCCATTGATGTTGAGGGCAAGGGGGTTGGGGGGGTGGGGGGGTGGGGAGAGACAGAGCCTGCATGGCACTACCAGCCTGGCAGCTTGGCAATGCCCACCACGTACAGGGCCTGAAAGGGTGGGGCCTGTAAGGACAGCCCGATCAGAGAGGGAGGGAGGGCCTCTGCATCGTGATCAGTATGGAGAGTGAGGGGAAGGCCCACTGTGCACTCTTCAAGAAATCCTGGGGGGAGAGCAGAGGGGTGGGGGGGGAAGGAGACATGATCAGTCTGGCCAGTGAGAGGGGTGTGGAGGGATGATATTTCCAGATGGTGTGGTGCTCGCAATCAGCCACAAGCTCCCATGACAGTTGGGGGTGTGGGCGGAGGTTCTTTGAGTCGATCTCTCTCCGTCACAGAGAGCTGCACATGTGCAATAGCTCCCTCTGCTGCTAGAATGAGCTGACTGGTAAGTTAAGCCCCATCTACTGTCTTGAGTGACTAGAAACAGTTTGGCCCATTTTTACATGCACTAATTGCATAATATTGGGAGCAAAGGCTCACTCAAAAAGGATCTGGAACTTTCCCATTTTCACACTAGCTGGATACTTAGAATTATTCTTGTAAAATCATCCCCACCATATTAGATGTGCTCCTCCATCATTAGTTTTGCTAAAGTGGCTTTTCACTATTTGCTCAGCATTGAAATACACTGAATATTGTGAAGTGCTCTATTTGTGTGCCAAATATGACACAGAATGTTAGGTCTTGCCAATTCAAGCTAGGCACATCTTTAATCAACATTATAAAAGTGTTAATTACTGCTAAACAACATCCCTGGCACTGAAGATTAACCCTTGTATCCAGGTAAGACTCCATTGTTATTGTACTCCAATCTCCTTGAAAAAAGGGCCAAATGCCATCTGCCTTCCTAATTGCTTACTGTACCTAGTTACTTTTGTATATTCTTTCATGGGAAATAGGCTTCAGTGGAGTGGCTAAGCCAGCATTTATTGCCTGTCCCTAACTGAGAAAGCAGGAGAAGAAAGCACGTGAATTCAAAGAGAGACAGAGACTGTAGGTGACGGAGGAATATGGCCCATCAATATAACGTGTGACCAGCTGGCCAACTAGGAAAGAAGAGAGCTTGCAACAGAAGGTAGCAGATGTCAGCAATGCCTGGCGGTGAAAATCTGAGTCTTCTGAGGTACTGATGCTCACACATGTCAAGAGAGCTGGACCTCTGTCTGTTGACCCTATGTTTTGGCTGGGGGTGGGGGGGGGGGGCAGTGCAGGTGGTCTCACCTTCTTGCAATTGGATCTCTGTATTCATCCACTCTGCCCTATGGAACAGTACATGGCTGAGAAGGCAATGGTGTGTTGCTATTACAATTGCTGCTATTGGTGTTGCGGCTTCTCTTGCTCCTTATCAGAGGTACAGGTTAAAGGTGCACAAGCGATTCCCATGACACACCGGGAAAGTGAAGCTGAAGGCGAGCAAAGTGTATGACAAGTGACATGATCTCCAAGCAGATGGCAGTCACCTATGCCAAGCTGCGAATGCAGTTTCTGAGCGGGCACCTCTGTACTGACCATGGCTGATGTTTCGCAGTGTCACTGTTCACAGGTTTTCCAGCTTGTCAGGTTCCCTGTCTTTGCTCTGCACTCACCTCGGTGACCCTGGCGATATGCCGACAGCTCGGAGATAGGTGCGCTGGCTGTTAAAGCTGAATTCTTGATTAAAACAGAATTTATCTGCTGTTTAAATATTCAGATATTATTTCCTGACAGTTGCACAACGTTCTCACTCATCTACAGATCTGCTTCAGCAAAAACAGGAAGAGGAAGAGATGAGGTAAGGATGCTGACAAATTAGACTCAGTAAATTAAACTCCCTGCACATGACAAAATCTGCCTCCCCTTGCCTGGGAAAATTTCCTAAATGTTGAAGTTACTCTAGAAGCTTTATGCCTTTTGTCTCCTACAACCCCACATATTTATAAATGGCCACATCACATCCATTACTTGACCTAAAACATGTAACAATAGATTTCTTCTTGTTTACAGAGATTATGCAGTTGAATTTTCATGCAGCAAGGTGAATAAAACAAGTTAATCTGCTTGTGGTCTTGTTTACTGAAAGTTAGCCAGGAACCGGAGCACACCATGCTCTGCAGCTAATGCTATTAGGCTTTCTATCTTCAATTCCACCATCCCACTTCACCAGGATTTTAGGCTCAAATTCTTCAAGATAATAAAAGATGAGAAAATGACATACTTCAGAGTAATTGATTATATTTACCTGCAATTTTTTTTGTGGTGTTGAGTATGTTGACAAATGTTTCTACTTTTCTTCCCAGAGTTAGTAATACCAGTAAAACATTACCATGTATTTTGCTTCTGTGCAGCAGGCAGAGAGACCACTTCATCGTGAGGTCTAGAATGGGATCAGTCTTTGATCACATCAGGTCAAGATTCCACTGAGCCTATCAGACGCTAATAGCGGAAATATTTGGGTAGCCTTGAACCTCACTGTATTGAGTGAGACAAACAGACAATTCAATCTGAATTCTTCCAATTTTGAATTTGAAATGTGTAAACAATTAGTTGACTGCTAATTAAGCTCAGGATTTACAATCAGTTACATTTTACCCGACTTTGCATTGGCGAATCCTAGGTAGTGGTTTAAAAGGAACAGGAGAGGCAAATATGACAACCTTGCTTCAGATCCAGACTAACAATGAGCAATGCCATGGGAGATGCATTGAAGTATCTTATGCAGAAGGATAATGGGAGTGACGGGAAGCCTGTAAGGCAGGAGTGCTCACTATTGTGAGATTTGTTCTTCTGTCTTGTTCTGTAAGCCTGGGATTTGTTTAGTAGGCAGACTGTAGATACAGTCCAGTATTTATTTAACACTTGTTTGTTAATACCACACCTCGACAGAGTAGACTCATAGCTACTAGGCTTGATTCCACACTCTCAGGGGTCTGAGATATGACAGATTGGTGCCATTGTTACTTCATCATCTATGTTAGACTTGACTGACCCTGTTGCCCATGGGGGAGAGAGACACTGCAAGCCTCACAGGGAAGGGAGAAAGAGATGCTGGGGACATGGAGGAAGGAGAGTGTTACAGACGGGAGAGAAATTAAACAGTCTGGATTTCTCCTCTCAGTACCCGATCATAAACAGAAAGGTGTTGTTGAATTTTTATGTTTCCCTTTATAAGCAATGATGTATTTCCCTCAACCCATAAATTTGGATTTTCCCTATCCTCTTTAAATAATGGTACAGAAAACTCGAGATAAGATAGAGATAGATGTGAGATAAGGGCGGCCTCGTAGCACAGTGGCTAGCACTGCTGCTTCATAGCTCCAGCGACCTGGGTTCAGTTCCTGTCTTGGGTCACTGTCTGGCGGAGTTTGCACATTCTCCTCATATCTGCATGTGTTTTCTCTCAGTGCTCCGATTTTCTCCACAATCCAAAGATGTGCGGGTTAGATTGACTGGCCATGCTAAAAATTGTTTTTCTGAGTCCTGAGATGTGTAGGTTAGAAGGATTAGCGGGTAAATATGTAGCGATATGGGGTCAAGGCCTGGGTGGGATTATGGTAAGTCAGGCTCGATGGGCCAAATGGCTTCTTCTGCACTGTAAGGTTTCTATGATTTCTACAATAAAATGAGTGTTGGTTTATTACACACACAAAATGCTGCAAGTGGCTTTGCCATTTTTTGCATTCATACAATAAAAAAGAGCTAAGAGAAAGAAAAGGATGCAGGGCCTATTCTTGATTTAAAAAAAGTTTTTATGCGATGGAAGAATCCAGGTCTAATGGAGGGTTTCTTCCGAGGGTGGGTCAGTTGACTGTCACAGAGTGATCTTTCTTTCTAGAAGTGAGACTTCTGTGAGGGGAAGGATGCATGTAGAATTGAATTAGTCTTGAAGTCACCAGGTCCAATGATTCAGTAATTCAAGAGTGGATGAAGGCCACAGATTGTACTTGGATATAGCTGCTCTCTGTTTGATGGTAAGATGATAAACAGTGACAGATTTTTGCCTGGAGTTACCATTCTCTTTAGGGGTCAAACAGAAACTGAAGATAACTTTCAAAAGCATATCAATTATGGGAATTCAGACAGCTCAAGTGTCAATCATGTAACAGCATGATTTCAGGTAACTAACGAAATCCCTTTATTGAAGTCAGTTGTGTTTGAAAGCAGGTAATGTTTAAACCACTCACACCACTTTGGGATATTAGAAATCATTTCTTTGTTTACAGCTGGCTGGGATAGACACACTGGGTGCGATCTTTCCAAGCTTGCTTGCCCTGGGACTGGAAAATCCTGCCTGAGGTCAAGGGACCTTTTTATAGTCCATCCCTGACCTGCTCCGATTCCTATGGTGGGTGCAACAGCAAAATTCAGGCAACTATCTCCAGGCTTTGAATTCTGTCTTAGAAACAATCAACATTGCTCTGGAATTTGATTGATAACAGTCACAGTGAGATAGAGCACCTCCTTGATTCTCTGACAGTTTGAAATTCCTCTTCTATGAGTCTTGACTAGTTGTGGAAAGCTTTGTCCATTTAAAAAATATAAAAATTATAATTTTTATGGAGTAGTCTGGGTGACATAGATATGTATTTATTTTCCATTCCATCTCAACAGGGACAAGGAAGTGATGTTGTGTGATCCACAGGAGTGAGGAGCTAGAGTGATTGTCAGGACTAGGAGTAAGAGACGTTCCAAGACTTAGCAATGAGCTGCTATGAAGTCGGTGGTCAAGGTGTGGGCAAGAGGCTGTCTGGTGTGTGTGATAGGCAATAAATGTGTGTGAAAGACAGAATAAGAGAGAGAGAGAGAGACAGAGAGAGAGAGAGAGTGTGTAGAATGCGCATGTGTGAGACACAATGATTCTGTGTGAGAGAATGAGTGTATATGTACGTGTGTGTGTGTGTGTGTCTGTGTATACACATGTCTAGCTCACACTCAGTCTCAGCATTCTCACTCACCCTCATCCACCTACACACCAACAGATATTCATACCACTCTCACAGTGGGTGGATGGACAAGTGAGTGAGCATCCTGACTAGTAATGAGCATATATGCTGGAATTCTAACACTCAGCCCACCACAGAATTGGAGCAGGCAAGCGGCAACAATGGAAATGTCTGTTGACCTCGGGCAGGATTTTCCCAAGAGAATCCTGTCCAGACACTCTAACCCTCCCACATTCGAATGGTTATCTTTATTAATTATTGTTTTTTTAATAGTATCAATTTATTCCTTTGACATTGCTTCATTTTTGCACGGCAAGTTGCTTCTTTTCTACATCCTCAACATTTAAAAGAAAATGATTGATTCTTTCCAAAGTTTGCTCATTGGCTCCTTGAAAAAGAAAAGTATAGAAATGTGATCCCACAAAATAAGTCAGACAAATCTGGTCTGCACCATGTATTAACATATCCCATCTGTTAATCCTTTATACTACACTCACTAACTTCTGTGTTGGAACTGACTTTGGAGGTGACTTGCTGAAGAACTGCGCTCACTTTGTGTGGTTCTTTTTTAACTTTTACACTGTTCCTTATTTTCTCACACACATGCATATGTACATATGCATCTTAGTGTTGGCTGCCTCTGCATTCAAAAGCACGTATGAATGATGCAGTAGGTCTGATGAGGGCTGTAAAAAAAGAGAATACTGGACCTCAATGGTACAGAGGCCAAATAATGAATTGCATGATTGTAGTGTAATCCTGAGATTTAGGTGATGATTATAAAGTACTTTGACTTTATGATTTCATCTGAAGCTGTTAATGAAATCATCACCTTTTAATCAGCCCTAAATATTCCCTTCTCCCCCTGGAGAACATTCTGACTATGAACTGCACAATTGCACTAGGGACTTTGGCAGATTTCAGAAATGACTAGTACATCTGGTTTCAATCCACACTACTACGCAAGAACCTATTATTCTTAATTCAGTTTGAAAAATGGAAACTCCAGGCTTTCTCCTCACAACCCCATTTTAGTACTCCATTGTGGTTAGCAACATGTTTTCTCCTGGCTAGTCAGGGTATTTCCATGTCATCATTGATGACGTTCTTAGATCAAGTCTAGCCTGAGATTGTTTAGTCCTGTTTGTTCTCCTCCCTTTTGCAAGTGAATTTCCCTTCATACAATCCTGCTAGTACGTACTTAGCAGAGTGAATCATTTGCTAGCCATTTATCTATTGTCAAACTTTCCTGGACTACTGCCTAAAACACCAAGTTTTCTAAAGATGGTTTGTGCATGCCAGATTCTTCCCTTAGAAAAACCCAACAGTAATCAAACTTGTAAAACTAGGCAGAAAACTTGGCCCAATTTTCAGGTGCAAGTCCAGTAAGAGCACTAACAAGATGGAGACAGAATTATTTCACAACAGAATCTCTTCTATTGAATGTATACTGACTCAGAATGTTGACATCCACACTATAGAGCTTAGTTTCCTTTAAATTTCTCAGGGTGTCTTCCTCAAACAAAATATGATTTATTTAATTAAGGAAATGAACTATTTGCTCTATGACAATGGACATGGAAGACCTCAGGTTTACCTCCAATGTCCGTGGTGACCCTTCTATAGTCTCTCGTCTATTCCCTATTTACTATCATAATATATGTACCCTAATCGTGGGTCTATGTAACTAGAATTTTCCTGATTCACTCATATTTACATTTTGAATGCTATTCTAAATCTGAGCTCACCACTACTATTTCCAGTTTTTTCCTTGCATTTTTTATCATTTTTCTTCCCTTTGTAGAATCATCAAACTATAGAATGGTCACGGGAAAGAAGAGGGCTATTCAGCTCTTTTGCCCATATAAGATCTCCTCTAATCCCATTCCCTTTTTCCTGTAGCTGCTTAACAACAGTCTCCCCTTCACCTTTAATGCCTTGGTCTCCATTCAAACCATGGTCCTCTCACCGCTGGCCACTGTCCAGGTATGGCTCTCGACTCCATTCCTTTAAATCCAATTGACACGGACTTAAATGGAAAATGCAATTTAACTGTCACATGTGACTGGACCACATGAAACACTATCAATCTCTACTTTCATTTGCTAAGATTCATCAGATAAGGATCATCCTGGAATGCAAAGATAACCCCTATCTTCTCTTCTATACTGCAAGCCATCTTCATAAGCCTCTCTCCTCTGCCTCCTCCAACTTCACCTCCAACTGCAAGAAACTATAAAAAGTCATGAATGTCACCCAATCCCTCACGCAAACCAGCCTTCCATTCATTGACTCTGTCTGCATTTCCCACTGCCTCAGAAAAGCAGCCAGCATAATTAAGGACCACATGCACTCCAGACATATTCCCTTCTATTTTCTTCCATCGGGAAAAAAATACAAAAGTCTGAGGTTATATATCCACCAACTCAAGAACAATTTTTTCCCCTACTGCCATCAGACTTTTGAATGAACCTATTTCGCATTAAGTTGATCTTTCTCTACACCGTAGCTTCAACTGTAATACTACATGCTGCACTCTTTCCTTTCCTTCTCTATGGATGGTATGCTTTGTATGTGTAGCGTGCAAGAAACAATACTTTCCATTGTATACTAATACATGTGACAATAATAATAAATCAAATCAAATAATTAGCACAGGGAGCTCATGGATTGAGACCATACAATCAGCTGCTTCGCCCACATCTCTTCTTCCCACCAGTCCATAGGACCAAAATTCTACTGAAGATCCAGTCAATTCCAATCCTGAACTCGCAACTTTCTCCTCTATCTCTCCACACAATTTCTCTGAGTTCGTCTCCATGAAACCCACTTCCTTGGCCCTATTCCAACTAAATGGCTGATCACCCAATTTCCCCTTTCTGGCCCCTTTTACACTGATGGTTAATGGTTCTCTCAGGTAGCATCTTCCTTATCTTCAAATCTCCCATTATCAGAAATCTCGCCAAAAACAAAACACTGACCCCAACATCCGTGGGACCACCACCCCACCTCAAACCTATCTTTCCTCTCAAAAGGTCCTCCCAAATCTGTGCCGGCCTAGTGTGGAATTCTATTCTTCAGACCATCAATTCAGGTTTTCATTGCTGCCAAAGTATCAAAATAGCTCTTATAAAATTAACCAAGAATATTGTATGTTACAATGATAAACTACCTCTCCATGTCTTTCTCAACCTGTCTTTCACCTTTTCTCTTCAAGCATTTCTCCACCTTCAAACCTTCCGTCCCCCAACCCAAACCTGTCCACTTGGGCAGGAATACACTTGTTTGGTTCCATTATTATCTATCGAGTCATAGCCAGAGAACAACCTACAATGGATTCTCTGCTCCCACACCATTATAGCCAATGGCCCCTTAGGGTCAATCCTTAGTTCCTCTCATTTCTGATCTTTGGTAATGTCAACGAAAACACAGCATCAATTATATATGTGTATTGAAGGCATCCAGTTCCATCGCATTAATGCTTCCCTTGACCCCTCCACTATCTCTAAATTCTGAAACTGCTTGTTCAATATGCAATACCAGATGAATATAAATTTCTTATCATTAAATTTGGAAAGACATTATTGTCAAATGTCCCAATCATGCTCTTCAACCCAACAACTTCATTCCTCCTCCTGACAACTGTCTGAGGCTGGCACCAAAAAAGCCTTTGTGTCATGTTTTGTTCCAAGATAAGCTTCTGACCACCAGTCCGCACCATCATTCAGACTACCTAATTCCACTTCTGTAACATCACTCAACCCCCTCCAAGTCTCAGCTGCTGAAATGTTCATTTATGGGAGGAATCTTCCAGCTGTTCACACCAGCGGGATTTTCTGGTCCTGTAGCAGTGAACAGAAATTTGGCTGAGCACCAAATGCTCCATCCTCATTTGCAGCTGCAGTGGAACATGAATGGCCAGTAAGATTGCCTTTCTTATCTTTAACCTGGATTGTTGCAAAAACTTCCTGGCCAATTTCCCACTTCCCACTTATTGTAAGCCTGAGTTCCTCCAAAATGCTGCTACTCACGACTACTTCTCCTCAAATCGCATTCACCCATCCCCTTGTGCTCACTGAATTAAACTGGCTCCTTATTAAGTGATAACTCCATTTTAAAATTCTCAATCATGGCCTCAGCCCTTCCTATTAAGGTAACGTGCATCAGCCCAATAATCCTCCAAAATATCTGCACTCCTTATATTCTGGCCACTTGCTCAACTCAGATATTAATTGCTCCACTATTATTGATCTTGTATTTAGTATTCATGGCCCTAAGAGCTGATATTCCCTCCCTGAATTTTTCCAACTCTTTATCTCGCTTCTCTAAAATGCTCCTTCGACCTATACCTTTTGATTAATTTTTTGGTAATCTACCCTATAACTTCTTATGTGACCCATCAATTTTTTTTGATAATGCTCCAAGGAAGTACCTGATATGTTTCATTATGTTAAAGGCGGTTCACCAATACAAGTTGTTGTGCTGAATTAACAATTGACCTCAGTACCTGTGAGCTTAAGAGAAAAAGAATCAGTAAGTTCAACACAGATTCAAGTAATCTCAACTAGATAGATCTTATTTGTGAACTCTGGCTGAACTCCAGGTTAGTTTTAGATACGATGGCTTCTCATGTTAAGCAACCGACTAATGATCATATTTAGACTCACATACGAGGAATGATCTTTTGGAAAAGCCACTGAAGAAATGTCAGTGCTGATGGCACTGTACTCCACCAAGATGTTTTATTTCATTCAGGAATAGAAGGAAAAAAATATTAACTTCAGAGCAATGTATTTTCTGACACCGATGTTGATTGCAAGGCTTTCAAAGTGTTTTTTCTTCAGTAAGCCAATTTGATCATTGTCGATAGCAGATTATATTTGGAAGTTTTTGCCAATCAATTGGTGTCTGACTTGCTGTCCTCACTCATCTCCTAATGAAGATATCTCTATTCGATAGTCATGCTACCTCATTAGTCTATAATTGAACAGTTATTTGTCCTGCAAGAAAATACTACACCTAAAATAAGACATATTTTAATCCAAGATCTAATTGCAAGTGTCTATTCTGTCATTGTACATATAAAGAGTTCCAAATACTCACAGAAATTCTATACCAGTTTAATTTGATAAACGTGTTCAAATGATTAGTTTGGCTGAAGAGAGATGTCTACGATATCAGCTGAGTTGAAAAAGAAAAAGGAGACTTGCACTTGCAGAAGCCATTCAAAAGTGCTTTACAACCAATGAAATACTTTTGGAGTGCAGTTACTGTGCTAGTATAAAAACTGTAGGAAGCCTCACAACATCAGGATAAAGTCCCATAGGTTTATTTGGAATCATGAGCTTTTGGACCACTGTTCCTTCATTAGGCTCCTTCACTCATCTGATGAAGGGGCAGTGCGCCAAAAGTTCATGATTCCAAATAAACTTGTTATTCTTTAGCCTGATGCTGTGAGATTTCTTATTATGTCCACCCCAGTTCAACGCTGGCATCTCCACATAATCTAAGAAAATTAAATACAAACATCTAATTGTGACTATGGCAACTTTTTTCTTGTACAGCTGAGGCGATCGGTACTTTTGACCTTTGAAGTGTAATAGTCAGGCCAACTAGGTTCTATAGATGATGACCAAAGATAGATAATCAATATGGAAGCATATTACTTATATCATTATTTGTTGCCGTAGTACCACACCAGGATTGCTTATTATTTTGACTGCTCAAGGAACTCGATCAGTTTACCAACCATAATAAAGATTTTAATTGTGTTGCTGGCATCTTTCAATTATTCTCTTATTTCTGTATGATAGATTTATTTGGAAGTCAAAGCTGAAGACAAACTATTATTCTACTGCCTTATATGGATAATAAAGGATTACTTAACAAAACCAGAATCTGAAACTGGATAAACACAGTTCTCATTCAATCCCTGCGTACATTACAAATCATCTGATTTATCAGAAAGCCAAAGTGCTCTGGTCCCAAGTTTACTTGCTAATTTGAGGTCTCTTGACTAGATTAAAACCTCAAACAGTTCTGGATACCACATCTCAGGAAGGACCCATCTGTGGAGAGTCTACAGTGCAGATTCATCAGAATGAAGTACTGGGACTAAAGGTTATAAGTTCAGGTTGCATTGACTAGCCTAGTATTTCTTTAAGTATAGAAGATTAAGAGGTGATGTAATTGAGGTGTTCCAGATAATTAAAGAATGTTATCCTTAGTAAGCTGTGGTTCAGTTGGTAGGACTCTTGATTCTGAGTCAGAGCATTGTTGCTGCAAGTCTCAATCCAAACTTTTGGGTGGGGTTTTCTGGCTTTTCATGCCACTGCATTGTCCAATTCCTCCAAAAATCAGTGGACTTTTTCCTGGCTCAGTCTTTTTCACCTTTCCACTAACCTACCCTTTTGTCAGATCTATGGACAAATATGCCAAGGATCCTTTGTTCCTCAGAACTTCCTAGAGTCATGTTGTTCATTGAATTCTTGTTGTCAAATTACTCCTTCCAAAGCGTATCACCTCAGGATTAAATTCCACCTGCCATTCATCTGCCCATTTGACCATCCTGTAGCCCTAGATACTCAACCTCACTGTTAACCACCCAGTCAATCTTTGTGTCATCCTCAAACTTACTAATCCTGCCTCCACGTAGTAATCTATGTCATTTATATAAATCATAAATAATAGGGAACCTAGCATAGATTCCTATGGTATGCCACTGGACACTGGCTTGAAATCACTAAAGCAGCCTTCTGTCATCACTTTCTATCTCCGAGAACTGAGACAATTTTTAATCCACTTTGTCAAATTACACTGTATTCCATGTGCATTTACCTTCTTTATGAGTCTCCCATGTGGGACTTTGTCAAAGCCTTTACTGAAATCCACATAACTGCATCAACTGTATTTCCCTTGTCTACACACCTGGTCACCTGCTCAAAATTTTCAATTAAGTTTGTAAGGCATGATTTCCTTCTGATGAACCATGCTGGTTATCCCTGATCAAACCTTGCCTCTCCAAGTGAAGTAGGTTCTCTCTTTCAGAATTGTATTCAATAGTTTTCCTTCCACTGACAATTTCCCTACTAATTTCATACAAATCGACAATAACACCCAGAGAAGTGAGAGGATGTCGAGTTGAAATTGGAAGGTTTTGCAATAATGACAATGAGAGTGTGCTCCTGAGGTTGTTGCTGAGGCACATCAATTGGGTAGAGCAAGGGCATCTTTCCCTTGTGTTACAAGGAATTATTTATGTTGATGAGACAAAATCCTAATTTTGAGGAAATACTTTTCTACATTTATCCTTTCTTGCAGATCCATTTTCTATTAGATCAGTTAGAGGCCAGTTTTAAAAGCTAAAAGCCAATCTTCCACATTTGCTTCCAACAGGGGCAGGGTGCGTTCAGATTGCCAATGGCAACAGATAGCAACAGCAACAACAAGAATAGAAAAGAACAAGAATGCTGGAAATTTTAGTCAAGTTGTATGAAACACAGACGCAATTAAGAGAAGGCTGCAGCAAGTCATGATCTGTCTTGGGAGATTTGACATGACACTTCCAGTTTTGACCAAATAAAGATGGTTGTTTGGACGGGTGCCAAGCATCCGGAGTCATTGATTCCATGTGTGATGAAGCTTTGTAGCTTACATGCAACTTGGTATAAACATTTGGGAGTTGTTTACAAGTAATTCCATTGGCTTATAATTACAGGTGATCAGGTTCTGGTCTTATAATTGACTGAGTCCTTGAAAATCTTCTGGAGAATCTTCTGGAAGGATGTCCAAAGTTTAGGATAAAAGAGATACTTTGAGTCTTTGCCCTCAAATGGAACTCCAGAAACACATTTGCAATGTGTAGCCTGAAGATTAACTTCAGAGAGCAACAAAGAACCACGAGTAAGATTCATACCAAAGGAAAAACCTGGCCAGATGGCTCAATCAGGTAATGTTTGTTTTCAGTTAAAAACTGAAGTTAAATGAGCTAAAATTAAGGTTGAACTTGAATGAATTGAGTAAGTTAAAGGAAATTTTGTAACTAATGTTGATTTATGGTGTGTATTGGTACCAAAAGTGTTAGATAAAGAGAAAGGTTTTGTTTAAGCGAAATCAGAGTCGACTCTCTGTTCTATGGTTGGTCATGATGTAGAGATGCCAGCACTGGACTGGGATAAACACAATGAGAAGTCTCACAACACCGGGTGAGTCACCGGATGAAGAAGCAGCATTTCAAAAGCTAGTGGCTTTTGCTCCCAAATAAACCCATTGGAATTTAACCTGGTGTTGTGAGCTTCTTTCTATTGTTGGTCGCACAAAGAGAAAATATCTGGGGAGCAATGTTTAAATATTCCAGTCGAATAACAAGGGAAATCAACAATAGAAAAATAAATCTTCAGTGTTGTTTCTTTCTAATTTAAAGATATTCTAACTGTAGCCTACAAGTAACTGCTGAGCTATCCTAGACCATTATATTTGCACAGATATGCAGGTTTTCATTGTCATTTGATGGACAAGAGGCTTTTGCCCTTGGGGCTCTTTTAGCCAACATTCCATTGATACCAAATATGACAGACCAAAGTTCTGACAACATTCTTGATATATTGGATTATTTCCACAGTAGCTAATTTTTACGAAAGATGGGTGAAATGGGCAGCTCTGATAATAAAGGTTGGGATAAAGACAGTAGAAGAAAAGAACCTTGGCTCAGAAAATCAAAAAGAAGAATCAGTTTGAGTGAAGCTAAAGAGCAGCAAGAAGCAGAAAATATTGGTGTGAATTTCTTAAATGTTGTCTAACAGTAATTGTAGTGTGAGACAAAGTATAACTAGAGGTGCATGTTATAACAATAATTATGAGACTTTAATCCTTATATCGACTAGGCAAACCATATTTGCAGAATGTTGTTATGAATGAGTTCATGACATTTATATCTTGGTTTTGTAGATCAGTAAGTACACCAAGGAAACAACAAAGGAATTGATTACTTTGGATCTAGTATGCAATGAGAAAGGGTTAATTGATAACCTTGTAATAAAAGGGCTTCTAAGAATGAGTATAATGTGATAGAATTTTATATTGAGTTTGAAAGTGATTTAGTTAAATCTCAAACTCCACTTTTAAATCTAAACAAAACTAACCATGCGGATATAAGGGATCAATTGCCTAAGTTAGAGTGAGAAATTGCATGAAATGAAATGATAGCAGACAAGCAATAGCTAGCAATTAAAGAACTAATACAGCAATTTCATTAAGTACATATTCCATTAAGGCACAAAAACCTGACAGAAAAATGGGCCAGGATTTTCTGCTCCCATTTGTGTTAGCCTGGTTTGAAAAACAGGACTGGAATATATCATGGGAAGGCCAATGCCTCATTTCACCACAACATATAAATAGGTAGAAATTGTCACCTCCAATTGATCCCTCTTCCATCAATGAAAGGCTGTGTTTTCCAATGTTCAACATAGAGAACCTCGTATAAGTAACATATACCCTTATGCTACAATCATACCCTGGGCAGTGTGACATCAGAATGGCATGAAGCACAACTGTTCTCAGGAAATGTTCACCTGGCGAGCAGTACTCCCAGGGGAGATTGAGGTGATTATAGCCCTCAGGCAAAGAGAATTGTGCTAGCATAATGCCAGGACAGTGCCAGCTTGATGCCAGGAGGAACACCTCAATGAAGATTGCTACCTGGTTTGCTAGCTGAGCACTAGTGGGTTAGCAAATCATAAGCTGTGTGCCATCAACATTCCATGGAATCTTTCACTGCAATTTCATTTGTCAAATGGCAGGAAAAAGCCACTATTGCTGTTGGCAGCCTAAATACCACTTTTCCCACCTGACATCGGCCTTTGCTGATATCAGAAAAAAAATCTCGTCACTAAACTAGCGGGACTTGAAAGTCTGAGCTGTAAGGAAAGGGTGCATTGACTGGGACATTTTTCCCCAGAGCATAAGAGGCTTAGGGATAATCTTATAGAAGTCTATAAAATAATGAAAGGCATAGATAAGTAAACATTTTTCCCCAAGGTAGAGGGAAACTAAAATGGGACGGCATAGCTTTAAGGTGAGAGGGGAGAAATACAAAAGGGTCCAGAGGACAACTCTTTCACTCAGAGAATGGTGAGTGTCTGGAACAAGCTGCTAGAGGTATTAGTAATGGCAGGTACAATTTTGTCTTTTAAAAAGCATTGAGAGTTACATGGGTAAAATGCGTATAGAGGAAAATGTATCAAATGCGGGCAATTGGGACTAGCTTTGTGGTAAAAACTGGGTGGAATGGACAATTTGGGCTGAAGGGCCTGTTCCTCCATGACTCGATGACCATGGTTAACAAGAGGAGTTAAAGATTGTATTAATTCAAAGGAAGGAAAACATTAATGTTTGAATGTTGATAAAACAGTAGTAACCTGAAAATTTTAGAATGCAGCAAAGGATAACCAAGAAATTGATACAGAAAAAGATAACAGAATTTGAAAATAGACTTTCAGAAAACAGAATTTGAGCTAGCAAGGGATATAAAAGCAGATTGTAAATTTTTCATTTCAGTATTCAAATAAGAGGGGCAGCATGGTAGCACAGTGGGTAGCACTTCTGCTTCACAGCACTAGGGACTCGAGTTCAATTTCTGGCTTGGATCACTGTGGAGTTTGTACATTCTCCTTACGTCTGCATGAGTTTTCTCCAGGTGTTCTGGTTTCCTCCCACATTCTGAAAGATGCGCTGATGCATTGACCCGGACAGCACTGGACTGCAGCGACTAGGGGAATTTCACAGTAATTTTATTACAGGGTTAATGTAAGCCTTACTTGTGATTAATAAATAAAGCTTGCATTAGTGAAAGGAAGTATTGACCTATTATGGAAAAGACAGATGAAAGTCAAATGGGTAGTTTGCAAATAACAGAGGCGTTCAATAAATACAGTGGCCGGGATTCTCCTCAAAAAAAGCCAGGACCCCAACAGGCAGGTCATTGGGAATATTTCTCCCCCTCCCAAAATCTTTTTCGGCATACATAGCAGAACAAATCTCTATCACTCTGGGCCCTATTTCACCATTTTGGTTTGAGGTGCTGGGTGGACTTGAAACTGGGAGTGTTTCAGATCCAACTTTTAAACCCATTCTCAGGTACTCCCATACTACAAAAATATCAGCAATTCTGAATCGTGATGCTGAAGCCTGTGGGTGGAGCTGAATGCACCCAAAATTCTACAGCTCCAATTTGCGCCTTCAGCTGCACATGCACAGAGAAAAAAATGATGGGATGTGGCAGAGGAGCCACATTCCTTTCGGGCTGGATAATGTCCCACCCTGGCTCCCCACAGACATTGCCCCACTCTCACAACATTACTGATTCCCTTATTCCCCCGTGCCCCTGCCACCCAGACTGATTGCAGGGCCCTCCCCCCTTCTCAAGTGGATCCCCCTTCCCCTTGACCAAACTCAGCAGAGTGCCCGCCCACCACCCCGCCACTGCCAACCTCAAGCAGAGAGCATCGGACGCCGACCTCCTATGCACCTACCTCCTCACAACTGGAACGCCTGTATCGGACTTCTATGGAGCATGTCCGTTTCATGTTAATTCTGGGCAAGCACAATGGTAAAGGGGGAAGTGCCAGTAAAGTTGGGCATGAAGCCTATTAACGCAATTTAAATGCGTGCAAATGCATTTAAATGGCTGTCGCTACCTGTTTCGGGTACGGCTCCAATCGCAGCCATTTTCGCTGGTAAAGGGGAAACCGGCGTAGAGGCGAACATGGATCATGCTACTCGCCTCATGCTCAACTTTACCAAGTTTTCACACCCAAAAACAGGCACAACATGATGGTAAAGTCAGGCCCTCTGTGCATTGCAGAATGCCTCAGGGTGATTCCTCTAGTAAGTGGGGGCGGAGACTATTCTCACCCAAGAGGGCGTCAGCATAACGCTGAGAGGACAACCGTATATGCACCAATTCACTAACGTGGAGGTTGACACTTGTGCAGTTGCCCCCCATTGCTGGCCTCTGATCACTGGCCAGTCGTGCAAACCCCTGATTACCAGTCTACCGGAACCCCCCTCCCAATCACTGGCCTACCAATCTCCCCTGCTCCCATCCAGCACAGACCTCCATCCTTCCCCCACCTCAGCTAGCCCCAATCTTACCCACCCCATGATCAGCCCCAGTGCCTCAACCTGATGGCCAGTCCCAATTCCCACTGCCCCCCCCCCCTCAATCTCCATGACTAGGCCCAATTGTCCTCCTCTCTCCATCTCCTAACACTTCAAATGCAAAGTGGCAGCAGGTCACCCCCCCCAACACTTAACCAATTGCCTCCTAATAGGTCCCACTCACCCATCTGATGAAGGAACAGTATGTTCCCAACATTTATGGCATTTGCTACAAATAAACCTGCTGGACTTTAAGCTGGTGCTGTGAGACTTCTTTCAGTTCTAACAGCCAGATCACGATCAGAACCTCACTTGGGAAAAGCTGTGATTATCAGCTTGCTGGTGTGTTACAGCGAAAAAGAGTGTGCAGCATGTGCCAGTAATAGCAAGAAGAAGACGGCAAAATGTAACATCACTTCTCTCACTCTGTTATTCTTAGGTTCAGAACCCTACCTCTGTTACATTTTGAAATACATCACATAGATAGGGAATGTTAATCGAAAGGAACTCCAAGTGTCACAGCATCCGCTTTGGAAAAAGTTGGATCACAGTTTAAAAGAGATTTGTTTCCAGAAAAACAACCAACTTCCACAAGTGAAATTTCAAGACCACCAGTAAAGCATAAATTTCTTTACTTACAGATGCTAATTCTTATCAATTCCACATCCTCCACTTTGTAACTTGTTCTATATTGCATGCTATTGTGTATCTGTATATGTCATGGATTTTGTATTTTTACTTTTCAATAAGCCTTACACTTTTACCTGAGTGAGTTTTTAACAATAAAGCTAAACAATAAAACAATAAAGAGATATGGCTGGCTTAACATTACACAAGCTGATGAACTAACAATTAATATTCCACGCTGCACAAGACACATTAATGTGACAATATTGGGAGGTTTTCTTCACAATAATATCTTCTAGTACTATTGAACTGAAAAAAAAAAATCACAATTTCTATTAATTCAAACTCTGTTATAACCAACCTCAGGAAAAGAGGAGAAGAGAGGAATTCATTCATTCTTCTGGACCAGGCTGTAATAATGGGGATTGGAGCAAAAGGGTAAAGTAGTCTTATTATTATTCAGGACATTGATGTGCCTACAGTTTTGGCTTCCTTTTCTAAGAAAGGCCATATTTGCCCAAGAGAGAATCCAACAAAAGTTCACAGACTGGTTCTTGGGATGAGAAGATACGCCTTTGTGGAGAGATTGAGGAGAGAAGGTCGATGTTCCTTGGAGTTCAGAAGAATGAAAAGTGACCTGTTAGGTTTGAGTTTATTAATTAGTGTCACAAGTAGACTTACGTTAAGACTGCAATGAATTTACTATGGATAATCTTCTAGTTGCCACATTCCAGCGCCTGCTCAAGTGCACTGAAAGAGAATTTAGCATGGCCAATGCACCTGACCAGGATGTCTTTCGGACTGCGAGTGGAAACTGGACCACCTGGAGGAAACCCATGCAGAATGTGCAGACTCCGCACAGACAGTGACCCAAACTTGGAATTGAACACGGGTCTCTGGCACTGTGAGGCAGCAGCGCTAACTATGAGCCACCATGCCACCTTAATAAAAACATATGAGGAGTTTGAGAAGGTAAATACTGAGTAAAAACTTCCTTTGGCTGCAGAATTTAGAACATGCTGTCATACTGCTGAATTTTCCTGTTCTACACCTCATGGGAACTGTAGCACATGGACCATGCAAAGGTCCATTGACCTTGGATGGGATTTTCCAGCCTTGGGGCGAACATGGCCGGATAATCCCACCCATCGTCTTCAAATGGGTAGAACTGAGATCAGGAGAAATTTCTTCACTTAGTGGGTTGTGAGTCTTTAGAATTCTTTTACCCCAGAAAGCTGTGACTACCCAATTCTTAATAAAATTCAAGGCAGAGTTTGATAGATTTTAGAGTATTGAGGGAATTAGGGGACATAGGAATAAATAGGAAGGTGAATTGAGGTGGAAGATCAGCCATCTTCTTAATGAATGGTGGAGCTGATTTAAAAGTGCATATTGCCTTCTGCCACTCCTATTTCTTCTATTTTAAGATGCTGTACGCTGAACCAGATCAAAGAGTTTAGTGCGTAGAAGTAGCAGTGGCAAAGTAGAAAACACAAAAAAAGGAACAAGTAAAGATACAAGTGGTCAAGTAGGAAATGAGGAAGACAAATGAATAGGCTGTAATATAATGGAAGAATAGACAATGCAAAGCCACTCTGCCATTGGATCACCAAAAATATTGTTGTATTTCTCTCTTAATTCCTCCTGGAAATGATAATAAAAACCATAATAGTAAACGAATCAGTGATAAAAATAATGTCATCCAAAACGATGGCCGGAACTTTCCAGCGTTTATACCCACTGCCGCCGCCACGAGGATGGAGAATTTGGAGCTTAGCCAAATCTCCGTTCATTGCAGTGGGACCAGAAAAACCCACTGGCATGAACGACTGGCAAATTCCTCCCAGTGATCTATACTAATGGGTGTGTCGCAATTATACCGCAATGTGCATGCTTGATTTTATACTACTCACCTGACTGAATACAAATTAACTTAAAAACCCCAATCTAAAGTAGTGTACTGGGGACACTTATTTCCGTCTTCCGAGATTCAGAATTAATTCAGTACTGAGGGTTTCAGAGTAAAGTTCTGTTTGCTCAAGCATACTTTTTCCATTTCATTACTGGGGATGTTCTTTTGAACCATTTTTTGAACAATTTACCTTTGCGCCCGACCTCAATCAGACAAAACTCAAAGTAAATCTGTGTCAATATGAATGTCAACACAAGCAATTACGGAGCTCTGAGCTTGGCAGTGACCCTAGAAGATTACAAAATATGACCTGTCAGATAGAAGGAGATAGCTTGATCCCTCTGCTTTTTTTTATTAGATGTCTACTGAAAATTGAGCTGGAGTGACAAGCATTTATTTTCACATGATTTTTGAAGGCAGGCAGAAATGATTGTACAGAGCAGGCAGTTTTCTGACACTGCTGACATATCTTTCAAACAGAAACAATAAAAAAAAGCAGCAATACAGCAAAGATCCTCTAATGACATCATTAATGGAATTAGGTCCCAGTAGCTTTTGGCAGGTGTGGTCTAACTGATGGATTGAGAGTTACTGTCATGTAGAAACAGAAGTGAGCCTGGGATTGGTGTCTCCAGGCAACCTCTACTGTGCTGAGGAATTCAGAGCAGAATGAGAAGAAATGAATAGCTTTCAGCAGATTTGACATTGAAGAAAAGTTAAACACGTTTCCCATCAACGTAGTCTTCCCTGCCTAGATTTTTTTAATGTCTGTAACCAAACACAAAGTATAAATAATTCGTCGCACAGATACCCTACCCTGAAACGTCAGCAAAGTGCAGCGCCCTTGCCGCAAGGCACATCTGGACTCCTCAGTCTGAAAATTGTTGTCAGTGCAAAGCTTTGCAAAGGGTGAGCAGCGGAGTGCTCGCGATGTCAAAAGTGCAAGAACGCAGTGCTTGACCAAAATTGCCGGAGGGTGAAGACTGGCTTTAGTTTCTAATGTACTCAATCATGTGGAACATCTGTTTGGGGAGGACAGGTTGGTGGGTGCAGTTTAGATACTTAAGACCTTGCCCCATAATGCCACTGTTACCCATCACCAATCCAATCCTTCATTTTTCACCCAGATGGAACAAGTATTTAACTGGGAAGATGCTGGAACCTAGCAGAGTCATTTAACTTACCACTTTTTTGATTTATGTGTACCATGAGAATTGTGCTCAACATTCGATTAGCATTGGATTTGGCAATAAGAAACTAGTATAGACAAGAAAGGCATCTGTGATGTAGTATCAGGTCCCCCTCAGCACTATCTGGGATTCAGGTAATAACTGTGGAGATGGGACGAAAGAAGAAAATGCAACCTGGAATCACAGATGGAGCAGTGCGGGCTTCTTCTACAAGATGTCTGCACAGCATGTAGCAAATGTATGGCACTGCCAATGACATTCAGAGTCAACCTTAGACTCTATTTGTTCATGAACCTTTTCCAGTTGAGACAGAGAACTATACAATAACATACAGTTTTCTGCATACCAATGAAGCAAGGATTTGATTATATTATTCATCATTAACAGTAGCTTTGGAACCTTTAGCACTGATTATCACTAAGACAGTGAGAGAATAGGACCTCATTCCCACAGAACTTCTTGCTTAAGTCAGAAGAGTAACTAGCTACACTCCTTTTCTGCTCCGGGTCATGTCCACAATTCGGCACTGTGTGTGACCCACATGTATCTTTAAACATGAACTACTGTGATTTTCCACTGGATTCGAGCTTTATTGTACTGAAGACAAGTAAGTGCTCAGCACAATATTCTAGTGCAATTCCTCTTTATGCATTTTGCAAAAGTTGACATCATGACCTAGCGCTGCTCCCTGGTGCTCTATTATACTGAACCTATGAGTTGTCCATGATTCTTCCATTAAGTTTTTGACTGGTTGGAGTTTTACTGGCAGCCTGCTAGCTCCAAATGTCCTTAGGCTGTGCATTTCAAGGTGCTGCATGAATTCAGCCACATCCAAAACTGTGGTGGCTGGCTGGTATCTGAGATTCATATCACGTTGGTTAGATGCAGGCATTTTGGAATTGGTAGACACCAGCTCCTTAAAATGCATCTTCTCTCCTTGACTCCTTGCAATAGGGTGTGCAGCTTCAGTGTCCCACATTCAAGAATGGCTAAAATTTAGTTTTGACTTCCTACTTCAGAGGTGCTATTTCAGATGTTTAACTGTTTCCTGATTGCACTTCCCAGCCGATTGACAGAATTAACAGCTGTTCCCTCCCAATTTTATTTTAACTCATTTACGGGACATTGGCATTGTTGGCTTGGCCAGCACTTATTGCCATCGAGATGGTGGTGGTGAGTTGCTGTTTGCTAGCCTATTGTGCAGGAGGGAAAACCCACAGACTGAATACTGCAAATCCATAAGTCCCTCTATCAGGCTGACTATATCCAGCCTCTAATTTTTAATTCATATCCACAGCAAGTCCCAAAACAATTCAGAGCCAATGAATTGCTTTTGAAGGTAGTGACTAGTTTTATCAACAAAGGAAGCTACAAATTAACACATAATAGACCTGACTCATAGTAAGGGGATGAATGGCCAGGGCACCGCAGAAATCCAATGGTCCTCTGCGCAGGAATGTCCTTTTGCATCCATCATCTCCTAGCAGAATGGGTAAATAGGAACACAGGCTAAATATTTCAACCAAGAGACACTGCTTCTTTCTTGTACTAAAGAATTAACTTTGATTATCCACTCACATTTTGGAGTGGGCTTGAAGTGGAGTTTGAATCCATGATCTGATTCAGAGCTAAAAGTGGAAACAGTTCTGAAGAGTAACAATCCTTTATATTAACAAAGGATGCAACCAATTGACACACAGCAAGATTGGACTAATAGGAAGATGAATGGCCAGGGAAAATAGGAAACTCCCTGCTTCTCTTCGGGAGTTGAAGCCAGCTGACACCTGAAGTGTTTTTAATAAAACAAACCTTTGAATTTTCAATATCCAAAAAAAATTGTGATTTATTTTTGACAATCCAAAGCTCTTAAATTAATTTATTTTTAGAAATATGGGCTTTTCTGTGGATTTCCTTCCATTCCACTGCTAAGCTTCTCAGACATCCACTGGAAAAAAATAGGCTGCATTTTACAGATGAAAGTGGGGCTGTCGCAGTCCTGCTGAAGTATTCAATCTGGTGTTGTGGTGTCAGGTCATGAAACCAATGTCATGATGCCAGTTTGCTATAAACAGAGTAGGAGAGTGGGCTTTGCAATGGCAGCCTTTTATGAAATCAGTAATTAAGAGATAATTTAGGTACTTAACAGTCAATTGACTGCAATAAAACATTGCCTGTGCTATAATGAGCTGGATATATGAGAAATACAGCTGGTGAGAATGACTTATTTTCAAGAAATGAAGAACAGGCTAGAAGTGAGAAGAAATATCTGCTGAGTGAGGTCGTTGTGAAAATATTACTGCTGTTATGGTCCCAACTATAGGAATATTGCATTAGCTGATAGTTGTTACAATCTGGCTTGTTATGCCATAATTACTTAAATGTACAAAGAACAAAGAAAAACACAGCACAGGAAACAGGCCCTTTGGCCCAACGAGCATGCGCTGCCATTTTGACATTGTGAGTGCCCTCTTCTAGTTATGACCTTTGTCTACACCTATTGGACTCCACAGTATCCAGTGGAATTGCAGCTACTGCCACCTCAGAAACTATCTCCCAATCACAGCACAGTCCCAGAGACTGCCCCACCTCTCTAAATATTAACACACTCATGGAGACCTCCCAATAAATACTAACACATCCCAGAGACCTCCCCCTGTAAATATTCACACACTCCCGGAGACCTCTCCCAGTAAATATTAACACACTCATGGAGACCTCCCAATAAATACTAACACATCCCAGAGACCTCCCCCTGTAAATGTTCACACACTCCCGGAGACCTCTCCCAGTAAATATTAACACACTCCTGGAGACACCCCCCCCCCCCCCCCCGTAAATATCAACGCACTCCTGGAGACCCCCCCCCCACCCCCGTAAATATTAACACACTCCCGGAGACCCCCCCTGTATGTAGTGTATGAATAAATCAAGGAAAGGAAATAAGTGACAGGACTCCAAGATTAAATTGAAACTTGAACAAAACAGGCACAAGCACTAATGATAAATAGGTACACAAAGCAACGAAGCAAATGATTCTGAACAAAATGAGTTTCTCCTTTAAATTCAATCTAACAGACTTAGCCCGGCTTAATCTTTTTACTGATACATTCACTCAGTCTTTTAAATACTTATATCCTGGAAGGCAGTGCTTTCAGCTCTGAATCTGGCTACACAGGATACAGTTCATGTTGATGATATATTTCCCAAAATGACACTTAGGACATGACCCTACGACCTCATCCCGCCCATCATTCAGTGAGGAAACATGGTAAGATCATCGGTTCCCCACCCCGCATGCAGATAAGGTGCCAAAGAGTAACCTCATTTATTGGAATAAGCTTTTCAAAAATTAATGGTGACAAATTTTTTTGAGTGTTCTTCTAGCTCAAACTGTTGATAACACAAGTCCAATTTTGTGTACTCGAGACCTTTTGCCAGTTTTGAGTAAAGGTCTTCTATCCTCGGGATAGGATATCTTCCCTATATAGGTTGCCAACTTGGCCATTGTATGACTAAGCCTCATAGGTTTCAACCCTCCCTGTAAATATCTGGAGGTTTGCTCACCTACTTTGTTTACCTGCATCAACCTCCAGAGTAAATGGATGCCCGCTAACCATAAAGGACATTTTCAATGGGAGGTTTTCTATTTAACTTTACAATTTTGAGTTTATAAACTTTTTAAATCTCTTCTGAATCTCCCTCAGTCTTCTTTACTGAAGTCCTCATTTTTTTTCTGAATTTGTTTGCTTCTACACCTGACTCGTATGTGGCCTTTCTGTTTACATCTGAAACAAATGAACTCTTTACACCTGCATCTGTCTCAGGGAAGGCCTCTACAACAACAATAACATTCATCAACCCTTGTGGCCAACAACTTCTCTTCCTTCGCTTGGGTTCTGCTGGGCACTCACTGCCAGTATTTCAAGGTGCCACCGTTTCCTGCCAAATTTTATTCATCTCACCCTGGAGACCTTGCAGTTCAAATGTATTCTATTCAGTCGCTTGAGTCAATTCAATCCCTTTACCCAGGGATATTTTAGTTCCCGCCAGTAACTTCTTCTGAATGTTCAAACTATTAATACTATATACAAGATGCTCACATAACATGTCACTTAATGATGGGCCAAACTCAGTGTTCAGCCATTTGGCGAAGCCTGGTCATAAAAGCAGAAATAATCTCTAACTGCTGAATGGAGTTTATATCAATGCTTAATAATGAAGGGTTGGGGATTGTAATTGTCCCTTATTAGCGTAACTAGCAAAGGATTTCATATCAAAGTCTTTTGATGTATTGGTCCCAATTTTCAACTTCCAGTCAAATGGATCATTTTCCAGCAGCATGGCAAAGCTCCTTGACTATAGTTAGTACAAGGACTTTTTACCTTCTTGTAGCCTTTTCAAGGATTGATTCTCCCCCCTCCAGATGTTGACATCTCAGTGACTGTCAGCCAATTTATTCTTGTCGCTAATATTATAGCAGAAGTAACATGATAAGGAAGCTGTGAATCACAACGGTGATTTATTCAACAATAATTAAAACCATGTACAGATACATATTTAGTCTCACTGACTGTATAAGTTTTAATCTACCAGGACCCATGTACACCCAAAGGTTGAGGTTTATGTGCTTCTTTCTAATAGGTCCCAGGAGGCTCATGTGACCCACAAACAATTGCCCCTTAAAGGCAGCACACATCCACAGTCTTGATTTTAAAATCTCACTCTTGCTTTCAAATCTCTCCATAGCTTCGTCCTCCTTATCTCTGGAATCTCCGCCACTCTCAGCGTTAATCACTCCATGGCTTGGTGGCCGTGCCTTTAGTTGTCAAGGCCCCAAAATTTGGAATACCCTCCTTAAAAATCTCCACCCCCTCCCTCATTTTCCTTCTTTAAAGGTTTCCTTAGTCATAGAATCATAGAACCCTTATAGTGCAGATGGAGGTCATTCGGCCCATAAAGTCTGCACCAACTCTCCGACAGAGTATCTTATCCAGGCCTAACCTTGTAACTCCACATATTTACCCTACTAACCCCCTATCCTACACATCTTTGGAAATTAAGGGGCAAGTTAGAATGGCCAATCCACCTAATCTGCAAATATGTGGACTGCGGGAGGAAACCAGAGCACCTGGAGGAAATCCGCACAGATACAGGGAGAATGTGTAAACTCCACATAGACAGTGACACAAGACTGGAATTGGAGCCGTGTCCCTGGCGCTGTGAGGCAGCAATGCTAACCACTGTGCCACCTTAAAACTTGCTTCATTGACCAATCTTTGGTCATCTGATCTAAGTGGTTTGTGTCATATTTGGTTTTATAATGTTCCTGTGAAATGCCCTGGGAAGATTGGTTGTGTTAAAAATCCTACATAAAAATAAGTTGCTCTCATTGTTGTTGCTGCAACAATTCAATTTTGAATTTTGTTTGACTGACCGGCAGAGTGAGTTGTTCAATTGCCTGGTCCATGAGAGAAAGTCCCATCAGTTTGGGGATCCTAGTCAGTGTGTTGTGGGGCACTCAAATGTCTTTGTGCAGAACATCAGGTTAAGATTTCAAGAGCATTCCTGCTCTTGAAAGTCTGGAAAAAAAATTCAACACTTATCTCATGTACGGTTTTCCAGTTCCACTGCCTTTAAAAATGCATTGCACAGGTTTCAACCAATTCCAACCTGTAAGGAAATTTGCAGTGACAAGTTTCCCCAAGGGGTCCTTAAATAGGTATTAAACTCCTCATTCAATGCAAATGGTTTTGTATGCTAGATTGAGGGCAATTTAATGCTGCTATAATAAAGGCTTTATTGCCAACAGAATATTTATAGGTGTGTACAGCAAGGTAAGACAAGACTACAAGTGCAAGTGCTTTCCCAAGCTCCAACTGCCAGCCGCTCCCCAACCCATGGTCTGTGCTCTCCTGCGAATTGGTTCAGCTTTCCACCAGAACAATCCACAGGGTTCTCACCAATCTCATGGCCCTCGGAAAACATCCTCTTTCAAGGGCCACAGTACCACACTATTCCCCACCTCCCAATCCAAAACACTCCCAAGGGGAAACAAAGAATTATATTAGTAGGCATGTAACAGATTCCGATTCAAAAAGATATCCAGGAAATATCTCAGGAAATTCTTCAAATGTTCAAATGGTCTGGGGCCTTGCTGGCTCTGTTACAGTGCCTCAGTTCGATGACAGGTTCACCCGTATTTAATGGATGTGAAAGGCGAGCTCATTAATCCTGGATCCAGTGGCTATGCGGCAGCTTCAGGCTCCAGATAAGTACCCACTGGTTGTTCCCACCCCACGTTCTTCAACAGAATTCCAGTAGCCAGCCCCTCAGCCTCCACAGCACACACTCTCACCCCTCATCTCCCACACCAAGCCCTACCCTTTAACACCCCCACAATCCCACACTCACCCCAACACTTACACCCTCCCCAAACATCCACCCCCACACTCTTCACACCCCTCCACACCATCCCAACACCCCCATACCTCCCACACTCAACGCTCAGTCCCACATCTTCCATTCACTCCACCCCATCCCCACAACCCCCATACCAATCCTCACCCCACATCTCCCACACCCAGTCCCACATCCCCACATCCACCCCAAACCCTACCCCCCCAACACCCACACAACACCCCCCCATTCCCATACTTCCCAGACCCACACCAACTCTCCACCATCACTGCAGGTGCGCAATTTCCCAAGAGGTAAAAGGATCAAAAAAAAATTAAATTAAATGATAAAAGTTCTCTGGCTCACTAATGCAAACAAAAGGAATTAGCAAGGTAAATGTATAGGGTTTACGAGGACAGGGCCAAATTACTTCCTTCTGTACTGTAGGATTTTATGATTCTATGGAGTAAGTTTTAGGAGTCCACAGTGTCATTTGTCTCCACTTAACTAACCAATCTTCTGCCACTTGACATATCTTCCCCATGTGGGAACATATCCTTTATGAACTTACCCTTATAAGCTAGGGTGTACTGTGATTTGTTTAAACTGGAGCAGAGAGGTGTGGTGTGGGTGTTCAATGGGGATGTGGATTAAGAACCAGATATGCTGACACATTTCTAACTAGTAAGGCTCCACAACAGGTCCTGAGTTGTCGAAAAACACACACTATCAAGGGAGGCAAACTTAAACACACCTTGAAATGAACTCTAAGATATGAGTGAGGTGAATTAGGGAGATCACAGTGAGGAATTAGAATAAGTTGTGATTGGCAATCAAGACAACAAGAAGACAAAGAATTACAAACTGAGAAAAATTTATACTGTGCTGTGTGAGACACGCTGGAGTATATTCTGGTATATCTTAGATATTGGTATGAACCAGAATAGTCATATACATTGGATTACAAAATTTTACAAAACTGCATGATGCTTAAATCAGTGCAATCAGGAAACATATCGTGATGTCCTCAAAGATAAACAGAATTTAAAAAAAACTTTTTTTAATACAGGTGGAATGAACAAATACTTCCTGTTCTCAATAAATAGACACAGCTCTGGATCACTCTGCAAGATGAAGCGACCACACTTGTGAACATCAAACGGTAACAAGGCTCCAAGCATTCCACTCTCCCATTTATGGCCAGAAGTGTACTTTTGAAGTGCGGATATTAAGTTGACACCAATAATAATACAGGATAAGGTAACTTGAAGCATCAATGAAATATGAGTGAATCTTGGCAAAATGCAAGGAGCACTTTACTGATGCAAGCATCAACAATCAATGTGCGGTTGCCACGGGAAAGCTTTTGTTTGACAGGGACAAGAAGGATATTGTAGAAGTTGTTGGGCAACTCCCTTCACCAGACACAGCTGCGTTGTGTGTTTTTTGGCAGGCAACATTTTTAACCAGTTGCATCAGCAGAGAAGTTTTCAATAGCTATGGATGAATAATGTGATATGGGAATCCATCTGTACCACACAAAAATTGCATGACAAGTAAAGCTTTCTTTCACTCAGTAGCAGCTTTCTTGACAACTGAACGTACCAATGTGAGTCAAATGCTACCTAGTTGAGCTCCTGTAATGGTATACAATAGAAGTCTTACTCTGAAGTGTTTTCAATGTGCTTTCATTTTTGCCTATCAACTTTACACATGTACAATCATTGGATACTACAGTGCAGAAGAGGCCCTTTGGCCCATCAAGTCTGCATTGATGCATGAAAAGCCCATGAGCAGTGAGTATACCAAAATGATGGTGACCAAGCTGATAAGCATCCTGAGATCTAACTTAACTTTGAACACAAGTCCTCACATTTTGTGACAAAATTTTTTATACCATATTATTTGCTTAAAGTGTCATTCAGACGAAAATGCCATTTAATTATTATAGCCTATCTCCCTCCCCAAAAGAAAATGTTTGCCAAACACATTAGGCTGAATTCTTCCATTTTGAAACTAGGTCCCCATGCCGTTGGGAGAATGGGAGTGTTTCCCATTGGTGCTGGTGATGTCTGTCAGGTGGAATTCACCACCTGAAAGATGCTAATCAGTTCATTTCAAGTAGCCTGT
This sequence comes from Sphyrna mokarran, assembly GCA_024679065.1. Taxonomy (NCBI): domain Eukaryota; kingdom Metazoa; phylum Chordata; class Chondrichthyes; order Carcharhiniformes; family Carcharhinidae; genus Sphyrna; species Sphyrna mokarran. The sequence continues at coordinate 119,316,937 of JAGIQG010000001.1, read as the reverse complement.
CAGCCAGCCCCACAGTTCCAAGCCTGGGCTGCCATTTTTAATGGTGCCCTGAATTTCTCCTTCATAATTATCAGGTTGCCACCTGCTTGAGGCAGCAAACTGATCAGGGCTGGCAGGGCATGTCAAGTGGATCCCGAAAGCCCGTTTTTGGCAAAAGCCCCTCCTCCAATAAGCTCCCCCACTCCAAGCCCTCCACATCTTGCCAAATCAGGGCCAGCAGCACTGAGGGAATAAGGCAGAAATTCAGCAAAGTTTTACTGGCAAATTGGGCACTCATTGCCCCTCACCCTCATAGCATTGTGTAAGGTTAGCAAGAGTGGCACAGTGGTTAGCACTGCTGCCTCAGTGCCAGAGTTCCATGTTTGATTCCCACCTTGGGTTACTGTTTTGCAGAATCTGCATATTCTCCTTGTTTCTGCGTGGGTTTCCTCTGGATGATCTGATTTCATCTCACAGTCTGAAAGATTTGCTGTTAGGTGCAACGGCCATGCTAAGTTCTCCCTCAGTGCATCTGAACAGGCACTGGAATGTGGTGACCAGAGGATTTTCACAGTAACTTAATTGCAGTGTTAATGTAAGTCTACTTGTGATACTAATAAATAAGCTTTAAGCTTTAAAAAGTATCTAAAAGTGCATTGTCTAAAGTTATATCCAAAATGACACCCTTGCACAAGGGGATCAACTAGATAAGCAGGAGGCCACCCCATATATTGGCCATTTTCCCGGGCTCTCTACAGAAATAAATAATTATTAACTGTATGAAAGCTGAAACACCTATATAATACTTTGTTCTTAAGAAAATGTAATCTATGTTTCAAGTGCATAATACAGAGCTTATTTGGAATATCAAACACATGTCTCGGCAACCTATCTTTGAAATCAGCATCGGTACAGTGAAAGAAGGTAGTTCTGGGATGTAAACCTCAAAGATTAAAAGAACAATGGCAGCATAGATAGAAAATTGGCTGTATTACAAAAAGCAGCATAGGAATACAAGGTTGTTTTTCAGACAGAAGGGAAGTACACAGAGGTGTCCCCCTGAAACCTCGTTTGGTACCACTGCACTTATTAATTTTTATTAATGAATGGAGCTCAATATAATTTCAACACAGATGACATAAAAGTTTTTTTTTACATCCAGTGGCACAAATCTTTAAAAATGGGCAAGCTATTGCAATAATACCGCCAAATTACACTAGTAGATTAATCTTTGGAAAATATCTGAGAACTCCAGGTGCTTCGATTTCCTTGCATAGTCCAATTGGATTGGCCATGCTAAATTGTCCATTAGTATCCCAAAATATATAGATTAAGGGGATTAGCAGGATAAATATGTGTGATTACAAGGATAGGGTGAGTTGTTCCATCAGAGATTCGATACAGACTTGATTGACTGAATGGCTTATCTCTGCACTGTATGTTCCTATGATTCTATTCTATGACATGAAGAACATAGGTAAAATAGGTAGGCACATGGCAACTAAAATCTAATAGAAAAATGAGTGAAATGTTTTGGTAGGTATAATCAAAAGTGCTTATGAACGAAATGTATATGCTGCAGATGCAAAGATTCATGAAGTGTCTGGAACTTAGCATCCAGAAGCAGGAAGTTGATAAATAGTAAATGTGGCCTCAGCTGGAGCATTGCGATCAATCCCGGGCACTCCCCCTTTTGGAAGGCTATTCAGGCCTGGTAATGGATGTAGAAGTTTTCTCGAATGGTCACAAGAAATGAGGGATTGTAGTTACAGGGAGAATTTTCAAAAACTAGGGCACTTAGTTCCCTTTGAGCAGAGAAAGCTAAGGGGAGCTTTGAAGAGATGGTCTTTAAAATCAGGAGTGGCTTCAGTAAATAAGGTGATAGAAATGTTGGTAGGCAGAGGACACAGATTGAAAATCATTGGCAAGAGCAACAAAGGTAATGCAAGGAAACCGTCTTTTATTCGCCGTGAGCTATTATGATCGGAATTATACTGTTGGCAAGGGTAGTGACAGCAGATTCATCAATAACATTCAGTATTAATGGTGCCACAGTGCTTAGCACTGTTGGCTCACCGCACCAGTGACTCCGGTTCCATTCCAGCCTTGGCTGATTGTGTGAAGTTTGTACATTCTCCCTCTGTCTGTGCCGGTTTTCTCCACGTGCTTAAGTTTCCTCCCACACTCCAAAGATGTGCGGCTTAGGTCGATTGGCTATGCCAAATTGACCCTTAGTGTTAGAAGGGTCAGCAGGATAAATACATGGGGTTATGGAAATAGGATCTGGCTGAGATTGTTGTCAGTGCAGACTAAATGGGCTGAATGGCATCTTCTGCTCTGTCAGGATTCTATGATTCGCTGATTGGCTCTATGAACATTCAAAACAGAATTGTGATAATCATGTGAGGGTGAAATGAATCGCACAGCTATGGGAATGGAACAAGGAAGTAGGATTATTGGAAATCTCCATCAGAAGCAGCACAAGAACAATGGATCCAATGGCTTTCTTCCGTGATTTGTGATCCTCAAAAAAGCAACTTCTAGATATAAGATTTATCTGCTGTTGAAAGTCATGGATTTCTAATTAGTTAGGTAATTAGGATTATGATGAATCATTGATTATTACAATCTTCTTGTGCATTGCCTGATCACTCAAGTAGTCAGAGAAGAAATTGTCAGAATTTTATCCAAATTGATTGCAGAATTTTTTCCACTTGTTTACCTTTCCTGTGACATTATACAGTTGTAGTTGCACAAGATTTGGATGGTCTGGCATTGGTAATGTTTTCCAAATCCTTACCTTTGTTCATATGTTTGTATATTTAAGCCTGATGACCTACTTAATTAAATGATGTGAGTAAAAAATTAACAAGCCTCATTGCCAACAATAAGCAAAAACTTTGTGTAGCAATCCAGTTGAAACGCAGCTATTTGTGTGGTAGTGAACTCTTTTAAGAGAAGCCGAATAATATTTTTCACAAATAGTGTGCAGAGAACGATAGATTTAGTAAGGTGACTACAGAAATAGAAACCTAGGATATTCCTGGTCAGAGTTCTGTAATATGGTGGTGAACTGAAATTTTGTTTGATTACATTTGGAGAGGGGGGGGGATGGAAGTCAGAAAAAAAAATCTTCTGGCCCTGAAATCATGCAGAGTTTGAGACATTTTTGCTACCTCCCCATGTAATAGAATTCCCCTGGGAGATCAGTAGAATTGTTATGGAATTTCAAGATCCAGATCGTTATTTTCTGAGAAGTTTTGTCTACAGTAATGCATTTTGTGCAGGAAATTGATAAGAGTTAAGACTGTGCATGTAACATGATGGAAAAACCATGGAAGACCAAAGAAACTCCTTAAATTCCATGCACGGAACTTTCCAGTCACGCTCGTCCCAAAATCTGGGTCTCTGGATTTCTAGCCAAGTGGTATTATCATTATGCTACCATTGCCCCATTGTGTCACAAATTTCCCAAAACATAGGAATTGTTTCTTGGTATACTACAGTGTTATTTATCTGTCCAGTCTCAGATCATCTGATAGTAAGCAGAAATCTGCATTATATCCTATATTAAGTAATATCCTAGAAATATTTGAAATATGGCTGTGAAAAGAGAGCAGGGTAGTGGAATTATTGGATTGCTGTATTAAACATAGATACGAAAAATTGAAGGGTGTTTTCAATGCCTAGTTGGCAGCAAGTCCTGTATCGATGATGATTATTCTTTGTAAATGGTTTTATGGTCTTCTGTGGTGTCTGAGTTATCCAAGCTTCAGTACCATAGAGAAGCCCGGGAAGAACCCACTGCTCAATAGACATTACATTTAGTTCCAGGTCTGACATCATGATTCTCGAAAACACGAACATAACATGTACTATATGCTGAGCTTGCATGTTGGATTTGGTGCATCTATAGTTGTCTTTGAACTAGATTAATGTGATGCACCCTCGCCATTGGAAACTCATATGGGCTAAGTAATATCATTATCTCTCTCTCTCTGTCTCTCACACATACACAGAAAATACATCAATGTTACCAGTAATCTTATGCAGGTTCTCAAGGATGAAAATCAACTTAAAATAGTAGTTAATTAGAATAATTTCATGCAGTCTTTTAATTTTTTCTGTATTAGCCAGAAATCAAAATTCAAATATTTTAGCTTCACATCGTTCCTAAAAGTACCATTATTCACAAAGCTGCATCTGAAGATGCACTCTGAATGTTGATGACTGATTTTCTAAAGAACCAGTGAACAAGGAGACAACTCCTATCATTGCATCACGACAGAAAACAGACGTCTATTCATTTCTGTTCCACTAGGGTTTAGATATAGACACAATCCTAAACCAATCTGTTCACTAACATCAGTACAGAAAACCTATCCTGCTGCACTAACAATCTAAAATGAATGTCAAGGGTTTCAACCTGAAGTTGACTTTGAAAATGTCCAATTGTTGCTCACCAAAGCTGAATCCAACTTGGATTTTCTAGCTGTGCATGCCGAAAGAACAGAAATTCCTGTCCAAGGTCAGTGAACCTTTGCACAGTCCGCCGAATTTTCTGTCCTGCCTGCTATGAGTCCCATGGTAGGCAGGACAGGGAAATTCTGTGCTGAATTTCGAAGGTAATCTACAAACTTTGAATAGTATCAGCTAGTCTCAAAGTTCCTGTTAGATAATGGAAATCTGACAACTTTCTTGAAGAATGTTTGACTTCTTACTGATGAAGTGAGATCCGCATTTCTTATTTCACAGAATCACAGAATCCCTACAGTGCAGGAAGAGGCTATCTGATCCATCGAGTCTGCAGCGACCATAGTCCCACCCAGGCCCTATTCCCGTAACCCCTCATGTTTATTTTGCTAATCCCCTTCTCACTCGGGTTATCATCCACATATCTTTGGACTCTGGGAGAAAACCGGAGCATCCGGAGGAAACCCAAGCAGACACGGAAAAAATGTGCAAACTCCACACAGTCACCAAGACCGGAATTGAACCTGGGTCCCAAATGCAGTGAGGCAGCAGTGCTAAGCACTGTGCAACAATGCCACCATTTAACCACTATGCTGAAGTTCCCAGCACAGAAAGTATTGATCTGTCACTACACTTAGATATAGTTTAAAAAGAAAAGCCAGTTATTATTTTGCCGAGAGATAATATTCACAAGATTTAATTTTGAAGTTTTATAATTTGTGCAGTTGTAAATTGGTCATTAAGCTGTTTCCCCTTCATTTGTTTAAATGTGTTCACGTCATGAATATGCCTGGTGCTTGATGATGTAATTAAACTTGTCATCTGGTCACCTTGGTGTCTTTTACAGACTCCTCCACTTTCTAACAGATTTTTTTAATGAAGATGCAATTACAGTACAAACAAATTAGTGTCAAACACCAGAGGAAAACATGATAAATAAAATGTTCTAGTTCCACAGTGAGTTAGCTGCTTTGACAGTAAAAGATTTTGGCTGGATTATAAGAGGCCTGAACTTCAAACTGTCTTCTCAGAGAACAGGATGGCACATGGTCTTATTACCCATTGAATTGAACCACCGATTATGCTGGCTTTGACAAATATGACACATCACCTAAATCACCAGCCCTTCAGGGAATGTGCAACATTAATGAATGCTGTTAAATTTAATGCATCACAGGGCATTGAACAGTTAAGTTCATTGGGCCAATAAATTTGTCTATGCTGTTTTTAGGTGTGGTACACTCACAATGGAGGCAGGCAACATGCAAATTTGATACTGCATTTGCATGATTATAGTATTGGGCTAAACAGTTTCTGCAATGCTGGTTGCCTCTGCATTTAGCAAGGAACCAAGTAGTGTATGCATCATAGTCCTCTATTCTTAAATGACCCTCTTAAAAGTTAAAATGCAAAGACTTCCAAGAGGCTGCTGTTAAAAATGATTTCTGTAACTGTAAACAAGAAAAATAAAACACCTTTGCCAGGGAAGGGCTCCAAGGTCACAGATACAATGCTGAAGGTAGAGGTGGACTGGGCAAGTCCATGGTTCCTCAAAAGGGATAAGGAGACAAAGGTCAGAAGGTTTATTCTTGATATCTGGCTTCAATGACCTGTCAGCAGTCTGTAATGACCCTAAAATATGCAAAAGGCAATAAACTATTAGAACCAAACCTTACCTTCTTGCTTATATAAAAAGTGGACTTTTCTGAACCAAAAGGTCACATGATTCACAGGTTTGTTACAGTTTCTGGAAATTTTGAACAGTAATTACAGGAACAAAGTTCAACCCTTATCTTTGTGCAATCTCATACCTTTCATTGTCAGGACATATTATCAATGCAACTGGGGTGAATCAAAACTCACTTTGCCAGCAGTGCCACAAATAACTACCATCTATGTCCTGAGATAAACAATGGATTTTGACCAGAGACACAGAAATTTTTGTTAACCTGCAACTGACTCATTAATAGGCAAGGATCTAAGCTTAGAATCATAGAATGCAAAGTCACAGAAGGAGATCATTCAAGCCATCAAGTCTATAGTCATATCCAGGCCCTATTCACATAACCGCTTGATTTACCCGAGCTAGTCTCCATGATGCTGAGGGGCAATTTAGCATGACCCATCCACCTAACCCGCACATCTTTGGAACATAGGAGGAAATCGGAGCACCTGGAGGAAACTCAGGCTGGAGAATGTGCACACTCCACACAGACAGTGACCCAAGCCAAGAATCGAAGCCAGGTTCCTGGTGTTGTGCGGCAATAGTGCTAACCACTGTGCCACCATGTGCTTCTGGCTTTTTGAAAGCTTTAATATTACATTTCTAAACTCACAACTCAGGTTGTTGTTTAACATCCAGCTTGCAAATACAACAGCAGGATTCCAGGCAGAAACCAGCTACCTTAAAGCCTGTTTCCCAGAAGATTTCTTGGTCTGCTGAACAGAGCAAAGACAAGATTTTCTTGGAAATCAGCAAAGTTAATGCTAGGCAGGAAAAAGGCTGTTGAAGAGATTGAAAGTAAAGGCAGCTTTCTCTACAATGTAGTCAGGACTTTGAATAAAACTTCAAGAGGCAGGTGCCATGATGTATCACTGATGGGGTAGCCTCTGATTCATCCACTCCACCAGCAACTTAGTAAATCGAGGATCAGAGCACCATTTTTAAAGCACCACCAGTGTAATTCACTCTGAAATCTCCATGCCCCTGCAACCCACATCCCCCCACCCCATCACTCCTTCGACACTGCCTGGGCACAGCCCCCTGACAATACCTGAGCAAGGCCCTGGCACTGCCCTATTCTTTCCTCTGCGCACTGCATCTGGTAGTTCCCCAGTATCCAGGTAGCAATGCTCAGCAGTACAAAGATTTCACATTGATGAACAACGTTAGTGAAAACATTTGTTGCAGTTTTTGCATAAATTCTCTGTCCTCCTTGTAAAGATGCAGAAAAGCACCCTGTGAAATCCACCAACTCAGTCCAAAAACATTGCATAGTAATTCCAGAGCCTTCTTCAAAATCAACTTCCCTGCAAGTTGGGCACTTGACCATTTAAGTAACATTAGTGATGAGCTCATCTTGCAGTTGAACACTTTGGACTGACTTTTGATTTCCATGGGAATCTATGATTTACTTAAAGCTGTTTCATTTAAAGTCATGATTTTCAGCATCACAACAATAATTTTAAGCACAGACTTACTGCATAGGACTATGCTTCCCAGCTTTTATGCCATTGTAGGCATCATACTCCTCCTTAGATGTTGGAGTTTTGGTCCCAACATCAGAGTCTTTGAGTTGTAGCATGAAATACACCACCACTAATATGGATACTCTTGCTGAAGCATCCAGCACAGCTTCACTTGGCAACTGAGAGTTCTAAAGTGCATTTTTAAAATGCCAATATCCTCCTCGATTGTAAACCTTGGGATGGCAGTGCTGCAGTTGTAGTTGTGCTCAGCTTCAGTTTGCAAAATCTTAAATGGGATTATTGATTTGTGAGTTCCCCGAATCACTGACAAGGACTTCCAACAAGGTAGTTTATTCATTAGCATGATCTGTCAGTAACACATTGCTGTAACCCTCCCATTGGCCCTCCACATCCCCTGGCTGCCCACCATTCTTAATTGGACAGCATTCCCAGAGGCAACCTCTTAATTGCCCACCTTGTCTCTATCCGGAAAGCTGATACCATTAGTGTTGAGACGTAAATCTGTCCCTGATGGAAGAATAATTTTAAAGGTGGTAAGATTCCAATTATTTAGTGGCAGCGATTAGCAGCTATCATGTTTCAAGATTTTAACTTGGAGGAATTTCAAGCTGATTTATATGAAGATGAAACTACAAAATTAAATTCTGATCGCTAGAAAGCAAATCTAAGCAACACCAAATCTTATACAGATACAGTGGGATTTACATGTCACATTTTGGAATGGTCCCATTCTTGGAGACCAGTTATTTAGCTACCAAAGTAGACCACACCTCGACCAGCCTAGTCCCATGTATTATCATATTATGAATTTAGTAATAGACTCAGGGAGAGGTATATAACATTTGTCCACTTTTATTGTTTAAAGTTAAAATTACCCACAATGTGACTAATTATATTGCATCTTTCAGAACCTCCAGTGAAAGATGCTAATTCATGTCAGAATGTTGACTGATCCTTGGGTTTTCTTGACCTTCTGGTCTCGCCCACATTGGAACAAACCACTGGGGGACTGGTTATGTCAATTATTTTCATCAGTGTACATCAATAATGTGTACAGATTCAGAGTGAACTAATTAAGTTAACTTATTAAAGTATCATGTGCACTGAACAACAACCACACACTTAAACAAACTACATCATATATTGACTTTAATTAGCAATTGTCATCCAAACTCTGCCAGAACAACTGGTGTTAAGTAATTATTTGCTCAGTCTTCATTTGACAAATCTATTTATGGTCCTGATTTCTCTCTTCTTTTTGAATAATGGAGTGCTTACAGCAGTAAAGGACATTTGGCCCATCCTATCTATGTCAGCTTTCTGCAAGAACAACTCAGCTAGGCCAATCCTCTGCCTTTTCCCCAAAAGCTACACATTTTTTTCTCTTCAGATAATTATCCAAATCCCTTTGGAGAGCCATTAAGTGGACTGCCTCCACTTAAGTAGTGCAATCCAGCCCCTAACAACCCACTGGGTATATACTTTCCTCATGTTGTCTTTGTTTCTTCCTCCTTTATATTAAGCATGATTTACTTCTCAATGCTTTTATCACTGGGAACAGTTTATCCCTATTGCCATGTTCAGACCATGCATAATTATGAAGAGATTAATCATATCAACTCTCAACCTTTTTGTCTCTAAGCTCCAGCTTCTCTAATATATCCACATAACAGAAGTCCCTCATCTCTGAAAATCTTTTCTGTACCCTCACAAATACTAACCACACTCTTGCTTAAGTGTGGTGCCAAGAATTGGATGCAATGTGAAACCAGTCAGTGTTTCACAAAAGTTCACCAAACTTCTTTACTCTAGTATTCGCTGCCTTTATTTATAAAGACCAAGATCTTGTATGCTTTATGAACTGCTGATTCAATCTGCCCTGCCACTTTTAATGACTGATGCACATATATCCCCAGGATTGTGTCCCTGCACCACTATGGGATTCTGTCATTTGTTTTCTATTATTTGCCCTTGCTCTTCCTACAAAAATCCATCACTTTAGTTCATGAAATGTTATCTTCCGTTAGTCCGCCTGTTGCATCAGGCTGTTTATATCCTCTTTTAGCCTATCACTATCCTCTCCATGGTTCACAATATTTCTAGGTTTGGTGACAGCCAAAGGCTTTAGGTTTATGCCCTGTGGGTGCCATTAATACATATGGACCCCACAGCAACACCTTGGCCCTCATCAACCGTCAATTACTTCAACAAAGAACTCAATCAAGCAAGTTCAATATGATTTAACTTTAACAACTCTTCTTTAACTAATCCACACTTACCCAAGTGACTGTTGATTTTGTCCTGAGTAATCATTTTCTCTTTCACTATGACTTTGGTAGCATATTCCCACTTGGTAAAAACAGATGCAAAGTATCAAATTTTCTATCTATCAGCCATGTCCTCTACCTCCATGTGTAAATCATTTTTTTGTTTCCTAATTGGTTCATGCCTATTTTATTAACCATTTACTTTCCCTATGTTTATTTTGGATTCCCTGCTATATAGGAAGGCATGGCAGCACTTAGGTTACTAGGCTTGGAACTTTCAGAAAGCCTTTGGAAAGAGCATCAGAGAGACACTACCTTCTTCTGAAGCCCAAAGACCAACTGTTTGCACTTTAAAATGAAAATCAAACTGGTTTGTCCTGCAAGTTAACTCCTTCCATTAATCACATGATTCTGCCTGTATCAATCAACCTAATCAAAATTCACATGATTCTGCATACTTAGTCTAAAATCTCTGGAGAACCTAAATAAACAGAAGGTCCTTTAATTCTACCAAGTAACACTTTCCTGGCTAGAATCAGTTATTAGCCTGCATTCTTAGCATATGCTGCATATTTATCAGACAAATCAACTCTTGAAACAAAATTCTTCCTCTTGAAGAAACCCAACTTTATGCATAAAATGTATCAAAATAGTACAGTATCATCATGATGGCTAAATGAAGGTTATATTTATAGGATCCTGTCTGACCCTCGAACAGGAATCTAGATTATATTTATCTATTCGAGCATCCTTTGTCAATAAAAATAAAGCATTGTGTTAATAGGCTTCACCTGATCACCTGAAATTATTAAAAATAATTTCCTTTTTATTGTTGTCTTTCAAAGACCTTTTTTCACTCCAACATTGTAGGATTTAAATGACCCTGCTTTGCTGCATGAACAACGAAGGAATGAAAATCTCGAAGGGAATGGCCTTTTGCAGTTTTGTGTTAACGGACAATTCTACAGCCTCCAAGCAAAACTCAACGAAGTCACACTCTAGCTGCAGCTAGATTCAGCTCCAAGAACCCATAAATGTCAGAACAATCCATGAATATGACGTCAGATATATGGCATGAATAACAATTGCAAAGGATTTGCAAAATGAAACATGGCATTTGCTGGGAGATCGTAATTACTCTGGCACAGTAGGTGTTTCTAGTGATATAAGGTAAATGGAAGATTTGCTCCACATTCTCATTCTTCTTGTCTACTTATTTGTCGTGTTGGTATAGCTTTTGAGGCAAAAGTGACAGGATACAATCTCCCCTTCTGAATATCCAACAGCTTGATCATTTTCCTTGGTATAATTCACACCAGAGTTAATTGCTTTGCTGAGGTATTTACAATAGCTTTTAATAAAATGAACACACATTATCTATTGAAATTCATTCTATCCTATTCTTTGAAAATATATATTTTCCCATCAGTGTAATCTACTCAGTTATTTTAACACTGGATCTATTCATATTTACTCCATTACATTGCCATCTCTCATTTGAAGGCCAGTTACTTACAGTGAATCAAGGTGACATTTAACAGAAGCAAAATATTGCAGTTGCCAGAATCTGAAGCAACATCAGAGAATGTTAGAAAAGCTCAGAGGATCTGGCAACATTTGTAGGAAAAGAAAATAGAGTTAATGTTTCAAGTCCATCTGACTCTTCATCAGAACAGGAATAATCAGGAATAATGGGATGAAGGAGTACAATATAAGGGGTAGGAGTCTTAGCTGTGTTGTAGAACAGAAGGATCTTGGGGTCTGGGTCCATAGGACTCTTAATTCAGCCTCGCAGGTGGAGTTAATGGTCAAGAAGGTGTATGGTGTACTGGCCTTCATTAATCGTGGAATAGAGAGTAGGAGTCAGGAGGTAATGATGCAGCTCTATAAGACCCTTGTCAGACCCCACTTGCAGTATTGTGCGCAGTTCTGGTCGCCTCACTACAGGAAGGATGTAAAGGCTATTGAGAGGGTTCAGAGGAGATTTACAAGGATGCTGCCTGGATTGGGAGGCAGGCCTTATGAAGATAGGTTGAGGGAGCTGGGACTCTTCTCACTGGAGAGACGTAGGTTGAGAGGCGACCTGATAGACGTTTATAAAATGTTGAGAGGAATAGATAGGGTGGATTCTCAGAGACTATTTCCCTGAGCTGAAATGGTCACTACGAGAGGACACAGATTTAAGGTGCAGGGAAGAAAATACAGAGGGGATGTTAGGGGTAAGTTTTTCACTCAGAGGGGTAGTGAGTGAATGGAATCGGCTGCCGTCGGAGGTGGTAGAGGCAAACTCGCTGGGGTCTTTTAAAAGACTTCTCGATGAGTATATGGAAATGAATGGGATAGGGGGTTATAGATAGGTCTGTGGATTGATAGATATAGATGTGATCAGCGCAACTCGTGGGCCGAGGGGCCTGTTTGTGCTGTATTGTTCTATGTGCTATGTAACATTTAACATGTCCATCAGAATAAATGATTGTGTCCTTTTGTCTCTGCTGTTATGCGGAAATAATTAAAGGAATAACTTGGGTTACCAGTTCAACAATTTAACTCATCCCAAATAAATTGACATCTGAGAAATGCTTTACATTTACTTTGTGTGATAAAGTTCAACCTAAACTTGTTTGTGTTGGAACATGTCAATAGGCAATTTCAATCATTTATGTTTCTGACTGGCATTCATTTAAAGCTGTATCAGGCCCATCCTGTAAATCTACAAAAGCAAGATTAAAAAATGTGATGAGTAAAAAGTTCAACATTTTCCAATTCCCAGCAGTAAATTCAATAGTGTTACGTAATCTTAGGTTATCACCATATTGATTGTAATTACCTTTACACTTTACTTACAGTGGTATGGCAGCATTGTGGTTAACACTGCTGCCTGCACCAAATCTCCGAAAAAGCATTTTACCCATATCCCGTAACCCATGTATTTCTCATGGCTAATCCCCTTAACCTCCACATCTTTTGGACACTAAAGGGCAATTGAGCATGGCCAATCCACTGTTGAATTTACTGCTGGGAATTGGAAAATGTTGAACTTTTTACTCATCACGTTTTGTAATCTTGCTTTTGTAGATTTACATGATGGGCCTGATACAGCTTTCAATGAATGCCAGTCAGAAGTGTAAATGATTGAAATTGCCCGTTGACATGTTCCAATACTCCTGCAAACAAGTTTAGGCAATGGTTGAACTTTATCACACCATGTACATGTAAAGCATTTCTCAGACTATCAACTTATTTGGGATGAGTTAAATTGTTGAACTAATAACTCAAGTTATTTCTTTAATTATTTTCTCATGATAGCAGAGACAAAAGGACACAATCATTTATCCTGATGGACATGTTAAATGTTCTGATTAAGAGTCTTGTGGACTTGAAACATTAACTCTATTTTCTCTTCTACAGCAGTACCATGATACAGCGCCAGAGACCCAGTTTCAATTCCAGACTAGGGTCACTGTCAGTGTTGAGTTTGCATATTCTCTCTGTATCTGTGTGGGTTTCCTCCAGGGGCTCAGATTTCCTCCCACAGTCCAAAGATGTGTAGGTTAAGTGGATTGGGCATGCTAAATTGTCCTATATTGTCCAAAAGATGTGGAGGTTAGGGGAATTAGTTATGAGAAATACATGGGTTACGGGATATGGGTAAGATGCTCTTTCTGAAAGTTGGTGCAAGCTCGATGGTCCAAGTGGCCTCTTTTTGTATTGTAGATATTCTGTGGTCATATGTTTTATACAATTATTTGCATAACAAGTATGAAGGCAGAAGGAGAGGGGAGAAATATTTCAAATTATGTCGGTCAAATAGGCAGGGGGGAAGGGATAGGAGAGATAAGCTTCAGCTAGCCCATTGATGCCTAAGGCCCATTTGGTGCCACATTCAGATGGGCCTGGGAATGGGCAAATAGTCTGCCTCCTGAAACAGGTAATTTGCTTCTTTACCAATACAAATCAGGCTCCTATTCAGGTTGTAGGGCACTACTGCAAAGTTCTTGTCCAAAGAGGGAAGTTTGCCATTTGAAGCCACAACTCCGTCTGGTTCCACAAAATTTTAAAAGGCTGATAACCAGTCGTGCTGAAAGGAGCCCCATGAGGACAATCAGTGAACAGTCTAGAAGTGTCACATACCCTTCTGGAGGCTTCTTTGACCCATGGATTCACCTCAGCTTCCTAGCCCATCTCGGCATCAGAATCAGCCAAAACTCATAGAATCATAGAATCCCTACAATACCATTTGGCACATCGAGCTTGCACTGACTATAATTCCACCCAGGCCGTATCCCTGTAACCCCCACATATTTACCCTCATGACCCCGTGAAACTGGGGTCAATTTAGCATGGCAATCAACCTAACCCGCACATCTTTGGACTGTGGGAGGAAATTGATGTAGATGCGGGAGGAAATTGATGTGGGAGGAGATTGATAGGATGCAAGACTGAGCGAAGAAGTGGCAGATGGACTTCAATCCAGATAAGTGCATGGTGATTCATTTTGGCAGATCGAATCAGATGACAGATTATAATATTAAGGGTAAAACTCTTGGCAGTGTGGAAGATCAGAAGGATCTTGGGGTCCCGGTTCAAAGAACCTCAAAGCAGCTTTGCAGATAGAGGCTATGGTTAAGAAGGCAAATGGTGTACTGGCCTTTTTCACTCAGAGTGTGGTGAGTGAATGGAATCGACTGCCATCGGTGGTGGTAGAGGCAAACTCGCTGGGGTCTTTTAAAAGATTTCTGGATGAGTATATGGGATCTAATGGGATTGGGGGTTATAGATAGGTCTATGGCTTGGCAGGTATAGATGTGATGGGCGCAACTTGTGGGCCGAAGGGCCTGTTTGTGCTGTAGTGTTCTATGTTCTATGTTCTAATCGAGAAATTGAATTTAGGAATCGGGAGATAAAGCTGCAGCTGTATAAGACCCTGGTCAGACCTCACTTGGAGTACTGTGCTCAGTTGTAGTTGCCTCAATTACAGAAGGGATGTAGAAGCCATAGAAAATGTGCAGAGGAGATTTACAAGGATGTTGCCTGGATTGGGTGGCATGCCCTATGAAGAAAGGTTGAGGGAGCTAGGTCTTTTCTCCTTGGAGAGACAAAGGATGAGGGGTGATCTGATAGAGGTGTATAAGATGATGAGAGATATTGATCGAGTCGATTCTCAGAGGCTTTTTCCCAGGGCTGAAATGGTTGCCACAAGAGGACACAGGTTTAGGGTGCTGGGGACTAGGTACAGAGGAGATGTCCGGGGTAAGTTTTTCTCTGAGGGTGGTGGGTGTGTGGCATTGGCTGCCAGCAGTGGTGGTGGAAGCAGATTCGATAGTGCCTTTTAAGAGACTTTTGGATAAGTACATGAACTTAGTAAGATAGAGGGTTATATGTATGCCTAGTGGATAGGGACATGCTCAGCACAACTTGTGGGCTGAAGGGCCTGTTTGTGCTGTAGTTTTTTCTATGTTTCTATGTTCTATGAAACTAGAGCACCTGGAGGAAATTCATGCAGACACAGGGAGAGTGTTCCAACTCCACACAGGCAATGACCAAAGCTGGTGATTGAACCCAGGTGTCTGACACTGTGAAGCAGTAGTGCTAACCACTGTGTCACTGTACTGCCCCAACAGGCTCATTACCAGCTCATTATTTCCAATCAAATCAGGCTCCCACCCAAAACAGGAAGGTCCAGATACAACCAATTGCTACAACAATTTTGCTGTGTATTATAGAATATTATTGCACAATATTATGGAATATTACCGTACAGGTATTAAGTTCACTGTGGTGAAATTCTTTGTGAGAGCAAAACAGTAAAGAATCAATGATAAAAGCCAGGCACGGCATATATCAGGTATCCAATAAATTAACATAAAATTGAGCTGCCCTGGTCACTTCAAAGTTGATTTTCACCCCCAGTTAATTTTTGGTGGCTGATGGATTCGGCTCTGAACAATGAATCACAGGTTCCTATTTTCCAGGTGATAAGCAGCTGCTGAAGAATGGAGTGTGGTACACACACACTCAGTTTGCATTTTAGCTAAAATGTAATAGTTCAGATATGTTGCAAATCAGCGACCTAACACACAATTCAGGCCAGCTGGTGAGATGAATTTGGAAGTGACCACAGTATGAATCATAGAACATAGAACATAGAACATTACAGTACAGAACAGGCCCTTCGGCCTTCGATGTTGCGCCGACCAATATAAAAAGCAATGCCCCTCCAAAACTAAACCATTCCCTTCTCTTCCATATACTTATCAACTAACCTCTTAAACGCCACCAAACTTGCCGCATCTACAACCGCTGCAGGCAGGGCATTCCACTCCCGAACCACCCTTTGGGTAAAGAACCTGCCTCTGCTATCCGTCCTATAACTATCACCCCTTAATTTAAAGCTGTGTCCCCTCGTGCTAGCTTTCTCCATCCTAGGAAAAAGGCTATCCTGTCCACCCTATCTAAACCTCTAATCATCTTATCTGTTTCGATTAGGTCCCCTCTTAGCCGCCTCCTTTCTAACGAAAACACCCTCAAATCCCTCAGCCTCTCTTCATAAGACCTGCCCTCCATACCAGGCAACATCCTGGTAAACCTCCTCTGTACCCTCTCCAATGCCTCCACATCTTTCTTATAATGTGGGGACCATAACTGCACACAATACTCCAAGTGCGGCCGCACTAGAGTTTTGTACAGTTGCAACATGAAGTTGCGGCTCCGAAATTCAATCCCCCTACCAATAAAAGCTAAGACTCCATATGCCTTCTTAACAACCTTCTCGCCTTGACTGCCTACTTTCAGGGATCTATGCACATACACACCAAGATCCCTCTGTTCATCTAGACTACTAAGAATCCTACCATTTGCCCTATACTCTACACATTTATTATTTCTGCCATAGTGCATTACCTCACACAATCGTGCATTGTGCACTCAGTTTTCTCAGGTGAGCAGCTGCAAAACCAATTGTTGGTAATCTTTGTTAAAGATTAAAAACAGTTGACCATTCATAGGTTCAACCAGTAACAATCTGCTGAGCTTTCAGTTTCACTTACATTCTGGTCATTGAATCACAGAACCCCTACACTGCAGAAGGAGGCCACTCGACTCATCCAAGCCGCACCAATAACAATCCCACTCAGATCCTATTGCCAGAAGCCCATAGATTTACCCCGCTAATCCCCATGACACTAAGGGGCAATTTAGTATGACGAAGCTACCTAACACACACACATATCTTTGTTTATTTATTTATTAGTGTCACAAGTAGGCCTACATTAACTCTGCAATGAAGTAACTATGAAAATCTCTTAGTCACCACACTCCAGCACCTGTTTGGGTACACTGAGGGAGAATTTAGCATAGCCAATCCACCTAACAAGCATGTTTTTCAGACTGAAGGAGAAAACAGGAGCACCCGGAGGAAATCCACACTGACACAGGGAGAATGTGGAGATTCTGCACAGAATCGAGTCAGGAATTGAACCCAGGTACTGTGAGGCAGTAGTGCTAACTATTATGCCGCCGTTCTTGACTAGAGATTCATATTGTCACACAGGTGATGCCATGCCCATTCCCTTCCTGTCTCCGCTAATATTTTACCAGTGATGAGGTAGATGGTGGGCAGTCAGCCCACATTTAGTGCATTTGGTGTCCTTAAATGGTCACTGACCATTAAAACCAAGTGGTTTCCCTGCAAACTTGGAAGGGGTCCTCCCTGATTGGGCATGCTGTGGGCCATGACAACCCTTTCAATGGCAAAGGTGATTCCTGCTTGAAGAGTCCTGCTTGCCCAATTGACTAAACACTCTCCCACCCTATCCCTGTCATGGCCTCTATGATTGGCTCCAGGAAGCAATAACTCAATTTACCTGACAGCATCTGAGGACAGAGAATAGAGCCAACGTTTCCAGTCAGGATGGTCCTTCATCAGAGCTGAAGACAAGGAAAATTGGACAAGCTTTACATTGTAATGGTGAAGCGGTGGGGGTGGGGTGGGGGGGGGGTGTAATTGATATGAGTGACATAGGCAGACAAACAAAGAGAATGTAAATGGTGATGATAAAGGTAGGAATGGTGCTAAGAGCATCCATTAAGAAATCAGAATGTGTAAATGACAGAACCAGCCATGATAAAATCAGTTGCTGATTTTTACAAGGACAACTGATGACTGCCTTGAACGGTAAATCAAAATTTTTCACTCTTCTGTGGAGTCAAGAGTTAGAGATTTGGTTCTCCTGGCCTTTGCTTTGAAACTTTGAGCAGCTTTCTATCACATCCCTTTTGACTTTGTCTTCTTCAAACTCTGTATCTGCCTGGGGCTAGTGTTAATGCACTCACCAGTTAATCTTCAATTTCTACATGACCACTACACTCCTCTTGGATCACAATTGATGTCCTTGACACTCCTGCAGTGTCCTGATGCACAAGAGTTACAATTTCAAATGAATTCTTGCGCACCTGTTTTGGGACAGCTATTGGACATATGCTCCATAGTCCACTAGTATTGCTGAATATACAGGATTAATGTTTGTTAATAGCTCCACCCTGTGGTACTTTTGCATTATTGTTAGATACATCCTTGCTCTGAATTTACTTTCTCTGATTTATTGGTGTGCTTTTGATTAGAATTATAGGATCCCTACAGTGCAGAAGGAGGCCATTCAGCCCATCAAACCTGCACCAACTACAATCCCACCCAGGACCTAACTCCGTAACCCCACCTATTTACCTTGCTAATCCCCTGACATTTATGGGCAATGAAGCAAGGTCAATCCACCTAACCTGCACATTTTTGGACTGTTGGAGGAAAGCAGAGAACACAGAGGAAACTCCTGCAGACACGGGGAAAATGTGCAAACTCCACACAGTCAGTGACCCAAGGAATTGAACCCGGGTCCCTGACATATGAGGCAGCAGTTCTAACCACTGTTCCACCTTGCTGCCCATATTTTATGAATGATTCAGCTGGATTTATCCAAGCAGACTTCTAGACTATTGCTGTTTATACTAAGATAAACTTTGTTTGTTCCCTATTAGGCCTTTTTTTAAATAATGGCTTGGATTCTAAATGCGGTAGGGTTCATGCAGACATATTCCTGGCTTAGAAACTCATCTAGGACTTGGTAAGATGCTACTGAAATGGATGAGAAGTGGCTGCTGACCTTAACCATCCCTTAGCCACCTACTGTTTGTGCAAAATTCCAGAAGGTCTTACTGACAGAGACCCTAGGACAGGGAGGCAACAATCTTCTTGAAGCTTGGAGTGCTTGGAGGCGCATTCCTCATTCCTTCTCACTCCACAAAGAAAACAAAAACTTTTACTCTTTGGAGATGGTAGAGTTGGTAGCAGAAAGGTAATTAATTGGATGGGAGGGTAATGAGCAAGTGAGGGCCAGCTAATAGAAAGGTCCGTTGACCTCGAGTGGAATTTTCCAGTTTCAGGGTGAACGCAGTTGGAAAATCCTGCTCTTAGAATCCCTACAGTACAGAAGGAGTCCATTTGACACATCAAACGTACACTGACAACAATTCCACCTATGCCCTATTCCTATAAACCCATAAATTTACAACTCTAATTCCCCTGACACTAAAGGACAATTTAGCATAGACAATCCACCTAACATGCACACCTTTGAACTGTGGGAGGAAACCGGAGCACTCAGCGGAAGCCACAGTTATATGGGGAGAACATGCAAACCCCACACAGTAAACCCCCAAGGCCAGAATTGAACCCAGGTCCCTGAATCTGTAAGGCAGCTGTGCTAACCATTATGCCACTGTTTTGTCTTAAATCTGCACTGTATTATTATGTGACTTTTATGTCTGGCATGCTTATAAACATTTGTGTGTTTTAATTTAGAATATGGTCAGAACTTCTTGAACTATGATTTGATACTTGCATGAGATCAATCAAAGGAAAGTTCACATTTTAGGCCATGGAAAATCTAGATGTGTTCATCATTAGTATTTTTCTGCCTTGCTTACTTTATTTATAATGCTCATATTTAACTTCTGTATGTTTCAATAAAGCATAATTTTATATTGAAATGTTTGTTTTGTTTCAATAAAGCATTAGTAGACTTTTGTAGTTTAATGAAAAATATTTATTAACAAAAACAACATTATAAGTACCAAAATTTGACACCATGTTAACATTTAACTAAACATTTTACTTTAGCAGCTGCATTGACATGTTTAATAGCTTCATCTTTTTAAGCATCTTAGAGAAATATATTTCTCTAACAATCAATAAAATGTCTATAAATTAACACAATTCTGTTGTTGCTAAACAAAGAGGTGAGGGATGGATTATGATGAGGAGTAAGGAGGGGAAGGGGGAGAAAGATTGGGGATAGGGAGATTGAGAGAGCGGGTGAAAGGAAGGAGAGAAGGAATGGGACATGGAGCCGGGGTGAGGGGAAGGGAAGAGAGAAGGGTTTGGGATTTTACATGTAGCATGACTCTTCCATGTCTATATCAAAGACTCAAAACAAACTTCAGCTAAGAATCAACTGAAAAAGCTCAATATTCCAGCATTGGTCGAACATGACTCCAGATGTTCAAGCTGCACTGGATTTTGTAATTATCCAGGTCACAACTTGCATATATCATCTTAAGTAATTTTGATTTGATTTGATTTATTATTGTCACATGTATTAGTATGCAATGAAAAGTATTGTTTCTTGCATACTATACAGACAAAGCATACCATACATAGGGAAAGAAAGGAGAAGTGCCTAATGTAGTGTTACAGTCACAGATGGGATGAAGAGAAACACCAACTCAATATGAGGTAGGCCCACGCAAAAGGCTGACAGCAGGAGGGAAGGAGCTATTCTTGAGTTGGTTGATACATGATGTCAGATTTTGCATCATTTTCCCAATGGAAGAAAGTAAACGAGGGAATGTCTGGGGTGAGTGGGGTCCTTGATTATGCTCGATAAGCTTTCCTAAAGCACTTGAACTAGCCAAGTTACACAAGGAACAACGTTGCATCTTAAAACATATTTTAAAAACTGCTTAAAATATATTGCAAAATCCAAATCCCGAAATTCATTCCAGAAGCTGACATCCATGTTTTTGTATATGAACGAAGGTTTTTAATGAAATTAGTTATCATGACAAAGTTGTAAAAAAAAAATTAAATCATTCCTTTCATTTTTTGTGCTTTATTTGTATGTTAAACAATGCTTTAAAACATGTACAAGAAAAACCCAAAGAATGTCTGCTGCCTCTATGTACTGCAGCTAGACCAAAAACTAAAAGTGCAAATAAATAAGGGCAAAAACCTATCTAACAACAGCACAAGTGGCGGAGGTTTCAGCACAATTGCAGCTCAGTGCTTTAGGACTGACAGCTTTTAGAACCTCAATCGGAGGTGTAAGATTGGCGCTGCTTCAGCACGCACGCACATGCACCAGGACTCCTTTGTGATGTTCCGAGTGCATATCCACCATTTAATGAATATAACCAGCATTTTAGGCCAGAAGTTACATCCCTATGTGTTTTCCAGGTCAATTCTTGAATGTATATTCATAGGTGGACAGGATTTTTGAATTCTTGCCAATGCAAAATGGCCTTGTCTTCTTTAAAAAGAATAATAAAGTGCCTACCATATAAGTAGTGGTAGAGTTTATTCTCATTAAAAGCTATTGATAATCCTTCTTTCTCAATTTGTGAACAGCTTTTTTTGGCCTCTGAGAAAATCCTTGAGACATATCCTATTGGCTTTCAGATCCACCTCATGGACAGCACCACATCTACAACATATATAGAAGCATCGCAGGTCAATACCAGATCCTTGGACAGGAGAAAGTGTATTCACAAGTTTGAAGAATACAGCAAATGTTTTACTCTGGTGAAAGCTTCTTTCTGGCAAGTCTTCCAAGACCACCACTGGTGTTACTTTAGCACAAGGGCCAATAACAACAATATATTTCATTAAAAATTGCCCAGAGTAATTTGCCATTCCCAAAAATGCCTTGAGCTCAGATGTAGTTTAGTGTAAGATTGACCTCCAACCACCTTTGCATACAAGTCTTTAATCTTTGAGATTGGATATCTATACAACTTCAATATAAAGTTGGATTAAATTATCAACTTAATTAAATTCTTGGTTGCAAATGTCTTTATTTTAATGAGTGTGATAACCAATAAAGTCAGCAGTCATTAAAGTATGAGCAGAGAAAACTCCCATACAAAAGATAGGGCACAGTTCTACCAAATGAGCACTGCCAACAAGTACTTCAAAAACTTTAGCAGAGTCTGAAGAGGAGAACATGCTTTTTGTATAGTGCACTCTTAAAAGTTCCAGCTGACTTCTTTTACCTTGCTTAAGCCTGTAAGGTCATTAAACATTTTCTAGCTTTGGCTAGCTGTGCAAAGGATGCTGGAGCTTGCATTCACTACATGTCAGACTTTTGCATCTTTTTCCCAATGGAATGTCTGGGGTGCATGGGACACTTGATTACTCTTGATACGATTTCTTAAAGCATTTGAACTAGCCGAGTTACACAAAAAACAATGTTGCATCTTAAAATATATTTTTAAAAACTGCTTAAAATACATTGCAAAATCCAAATCCTGAAACTCATTCCAGAAGCTGGCATCTACCTTGTTGCTCATCTTTCTCCATTGCCATTGATCAGCTTTCCTTGAGAGGATTTTTCCTCTGCCTGACATCCTAAATCCAAGAAACAGAGAGAATTCGGCCTTTATTTCAGCAGTTAGGCATAGCAAAAATGATGATAATGATAATGGCCCTTTAAGCTGCTGGAAGTCTTTGAATTTTACAGGAGCACATTATTTTCCACTTCCTCCACTGACAAATTCTGAATCATTGTCTGCTCTAAAACCTGCAGCTCACCTAAAATCATGTAATGAAGATGAGTTTGGAAATTACTGCACAATCAGCGTTCAGATCTCAGGAACCATGTGCCTTCCAATGAACTTCTAGTTGGGTTAACAGTTATTCAAAAGCCTTGGCTTTATTGTCTAATTAGTGTTAACAATATATTGTTTTTCATATGTTTTTGAAACACGTGCAATCATAAAAGCTCATAGTCAAAAGAAAGACGGAAGAAGAAGAAAGTTGTTTTAATAATGCAATCAATATACAATCGGATATTCAGTTGTTCCCAGTGCAATATGCTGATGGTCACATCCTTTGCATTTTTATTACCTTTGCCTGCACCAGGAACAAACATATTAAAACATTTACTTCCGTTTTGTTAAATGAAAGTTTGTGAAATTTACAGTGTACACAAGTAAGGCTTGAAAGAAAGCAAATGGACACATCTACAGCTGACTATAGTAGGACTGCAAGAATTATTACCTGAAAAGAAGTACAATTGTGTGCTATTTGATCAATAATATTGCACACACAGTTAAAGGGAATAAACCTCTTTGTAGTTTTTTTGTGTTATATCTGGGGAGACAAAATCAAGCAAACATCTCTTGGTGATTTTATCAGCAGATAAAATTTGATCATATTTTATTGAAGTGACACAAAGAACAAAAAGAACCTTTGGACAAATGGTTTTGAAATGTAAAAGAGCTGATTGGGAAATCTAGGAAACTAATGACTTTTTCACTGGGTGGTAACTTTTCATATGTTTACTTAGTTTCCATTGCATGAAACCATTTTGTAATATTGGGGACTATATAGCATAAGATGAAAAAAAATAACAAACCCACATGTCAAATCTAAATTTGATTCCGTGGCACATTCAAATGGAGACAGTTTAGTCAGTTGGGACTAAACTGCTCTCAGTATTTGCAGCTAGCTTTGATGTCTTCCCCCCTCTTCAAACTATATTCATTATTTCAGGAAATAATTCAACTGCTGATACCAATACACCACAAGCAAAAGACAAATAGCAGTAATGAAAGCAGTCACTATTTTCTACAGTCTCTGAAGAACAATGCTATCCTTTTGTATAACCATTGGAATTTGCATATTTTGGATTTAAATGCAGAAGGCAGGGATGGTTTGCCTTATTCGCTGTTTATTACAAGTAAATTTCAAGTTGAGAATTGCTTCATGGTTCACTGCATTTGTATAATTACATTTTCTGGTCTGCATGAGGAAAAATCTAATTCATTTGTGCAGATGAGTTTCTGAAGAAGAGGTGCGCATGTTTTGAACACAGGAAAGGTCATTCAGAAATTAATTAAATACCTAAGTAAGCAATAGCCTATTTGAAGGAAGGAAACAGGGACAAGGTCAGTTTAATGCATTCTTTGGCACATTATGTTTATGGGAAAGGTTTAGCAGATCATTTACATGACTACAAAACATTTGATTTGATGCAGTTGTAACATCAACATTGAAAGATTGTCATCTTTGCTCTTGAAACAGCTGTCTATTTGTTTGGGTTATACAGATATTACGTGATCTACTGATTCAATTTAATTTAAAGACCTTGGGGCCACATTGTGGTATTCATGGCATCGGCAGGCTGTTGCTCAAGAAGCACCCCTATAGGCACAAGTGCCTGCATGGTTATGTTTGTGAGGAAAACTTCCATGGATGCTTGGTCAATATTGAAGGCTCCTCAAAGGTATAGTTCCAAAGTAGTTGTCAGAATGCCTAAGCATTTTTAGATCCTTTGTCTAGCAAACAATGGTATTGCATACATCAATTTAAACCATCTATAGAGAATCACTATGAATCTGTAAACAAAGCCTTGTGATGAATTATCCAGTTAGTTGATTGCTTAGTGGTAGTAGTGCGGAGCTGGTCATTAGCCTGATTACTTTTGTACAGCCATTGCAACTGTAATCTCTGGGTTCGGCCGACATACAGAACCTGAATCTAATATTGTTAGGGATGCTCATACGGGGAAGCAGAATTTCTAGAACTGAAGTTATTATTTATAGGCAAGTGGCAACAGGGAGCATCATCGATATTTCTTGCCTAAGTCTCTGCACAGTTAATGGAGAATGGAAAAAAACAAACTCCCCATTTTAAAGCAGTAGAGGTGCTGCTACATGAAGTGGGCACGAGGATGTATACCTTTCCTTGCAGCTGAGGCACCTTCCCCATTGTGACCTGCCTTGAGGAACACTGAGATCACAGTAAATGTTTCTCGTCACCAGAATTTTGGAAAGAGGCACATACTGCAAACCTGTCAAGGCCAGTGATTTATTAAATTGCCTACTTAATCTTGTAGCAGAATGTTTTCTCTAAATCTAGTACACGTTAATTGCTTCCCTTTACAATCCAATCTGATAGTGCACAGACATGACCATGGTACAGGACATATCTATTTCAGTTGCAAGGTACATCTCTTATCACATTGATATTGTAAAAGGACTCCCATCAAAATCTTTTTCATATGTGCAAGCACAAATACACACAAAAACCCTCAGGCACAAATGTACAAGTATGAAGTTTGAAGTTTATTAGTGTCACAAGTAGGCTTACATTCACAGTGCAATGAAGTTACTTAGAAAATCCCCTGGTCACCACATTCTGGCACCTATTCAGGTACACTGAGGGAGAATTTAACATTGTCAATGCATCCAACCAACACATCTTTTGGATTGTGGGAAGGAATTGGACCACCCAGAGGAAACCCACACAGACACAGGGAAAACATCCAGACTCTGCATAGACAATGACCAAAGTGCAAATTGAACCTGGTCCCTAGTGCTGTGAGGCAGCAGTGTTAACTACTGTGCCACTATGACACCCCATATATACATGCTAAATGCAAAATGCCACTTTGTGTCAGTTTAAACTTCGATCATCTCAAAACTACACTATTTGCAGAAAAACATGACATATAACTGAGAGAAACATGGGGAACCAGGAATTGAGACAGTAAAGAGTGAAGCAGAAGACATCCTAACCAAAGGATTAACATCCTCCTTTGCCTGTTACCTCGAATCCATTCGCTCATTCTTCACTTACACATAAAGATGTGCCTATCCTGTTTAATATTTATGATTTTTTCTGTTTCTGTAAGCATACTGACTTCACCAAAGCCATTCTGTATAGTCCAACTAGCAGTAATGATCAAAGTAACATTAATCTAGCAAATATGCAATTGTCATTGATTTTAATGGGCAGCAGATCTATTGCAATTTATTTTCAAATGCTTTGGTGAGGAGTTCAGCAGAACAGCTCGAAGATCCCAGGACATTAAGATACGGCATATGTAATGAAGCATATCATGATTCCCTAGGTCTTTAGCGCTGTAAAAGAGACCTATAGTATAAATGATTGTAATGGCACAAGTTTATAGGAAATTTTTTGCCATTATAAAACATTTGAGTTACTCTGCTTACAGATGGATATTTGAACAATTGCAGTATGTTTTGAAGCATATTTACCAAAACTTGGCAAAAGGATTTAAAGGGGAAGAAGAGGAAATGTAAGTAGTTGTAAGAACAAAAGTCATTTAATATTCAGAGTGTAATTTTCTGGAATCAGGTCCAGAAAAAATAAGGGGATCGTTACTTTATCAGGGGTGCTACTGAAAGATTATTTAATGGCAGGCATCGTTATGTAAAGCAGTAAGTAGTCTGGGATGATGGTGGTGAGTGGGAGGGAATTGGTTGGGTGCACATTCTATTAGACGAATGAGGAAACTGACTGAATACCGACCTAGCTGAGACAAACTATTTTGAAAAGGTATTTGTTAAAACTTGCATATTATTACATCATGGTGCATAAATTTCCAAAATACTGTTTATTGTGAAATAACCTTTGATAAATAGTGGAAAACTCTTGAGGTAGACACATTTTCCAACAGATATACTTTAAAACATACTGATATTTTTGCAAAGAATGAACAATATTTAACCATCTTTCACACACAAGTTTATATGTCAGATATGTGATAAAATAATGGCATGTATATCTGGGCACAATGCTAAGTTTTTTGTTAAATTATTTCTTTCTATTTTATAAGATTTATACCAATTAACTCTCCCTGAGTTTTACTTTTGCTTCAACAAAACCTCAGTGTACTGCTCTGGCTGCCAGATCAATATGATCTCAAGGTCTTAAGAATTTTAACAGAGTAGCAGGATTAACTATCAGAACATTAGAGCATTAATGTTTTGATTTTTAACGTCCATGTGGAGTCAGTTTACTCTATTTCAGTTGGAGATACTGCGCTATGAACAAAACAGAGTTTATTATGACCTTGTATTTCTGTTGTTGGGTAAAAAACAGGTTATAGAAAATCAGCTGCTCACATTGAAAGAAAATAGGCAGCTTATAAATGGGCATGCTGATTCCCTATTACCCAAATTTCACTGGCAATAATGAAGCCCTCATCCAAAACCAGCTCTCCCTTCTAGTCAAGCACATCCATTGCTGATTGTTAAATCATGTTGTACTGAGGTTTCTCCTCAATAACTACTCCACAGTAAGGTGAAAGGGAACACAGCTCTTCATTATGTCTACTCGCTCCACACTGCAAGCGTGAATCACTCTACCCACTCTGTGTGGATCCCAACAATTTACCCTACACCTGTGCTCACATGACCCATTCCCATAAAGGGGCTATGCCCCAACATACATAACACTGATCACTTCTGAAATGATTCAGGGCTTTTTATTCTAATTCTCTACAACATCTACCAAGTCCCGGTGTCGTGTCAGGCCTTCAGAACTCCAAAGCAACAAGAGAAAAGACTTTCCTGAAAACTAAATCTGAATCC
This sequence comes from Sphyrna mokarran, assembly GCA_024679065.1. Taxonomy (NCBI): domain Eukaryota; kingdom Metazoa; phylum Chordata; class Chondrichthyes; order Carcharhiniformes; family Carcharhinidae; genus Sphyrna; species Sphyrna mokarran. The sequence goes on along the minus strand of JAGIQG010000001.1, from coordinate 119,289,338 downwards.
ATGCTATAAAATGTGGCAAAAAAGGGAAATGATTAAAGGGAGAGAGAATGCCAACTTTTACCAGTCTATCATTGCACACTTTGATGGAATGTAGACTAAGTTAGTGGGCAAACCTATGAAGAATGGAATTTACGGAGAAGAGATGAATTACGTGTGCTTAATGATATGCTGATGGGGGAAGACAACATAGCAGCAAATAAATGAACCTGAAAGTAAATGATTTGGAGATGCTGGCGTTGAACTGGGTAGGCACAGTAAGAAGTCTCACATCAGGTTAAAGTCCAATACATTTATTTGGTAGCATGAGCTTTCAGAGTGCTGTTCCTTCATGAGGTGAGTGCAGGATTTTGTTCACAAACAGGGCATATGTAGAGACAAACTCAATCACAAGATAATGGTTAGAATGTGAGTCTTAACAAGTAATCAAGTCTTAAAGGCACAGACAATGTCAGTGGAGAGAGAGTTAAGCACAGATTAAAGAGTTGTGAATTGTCTCAAACCAGGACAGTTAGTGAGACTTTACAAGCACAGGCAGGTTGTGTGGTTACAGATAGTGTGATATGAATTCAAGCTCCCATTTGAGGCCGTCCTCATGTGCACAGTTCTTGGATATCAGTTTCTGCTCAGTGATTCTGCGTATGCCCTGTTTGTGAACCAAATCCTGCATTCTCCGGCAGTATCCGAAAGCTTGTGCTACCAAATAAATCTGTTGGACTTTAAATCGTGAGACTTCTTACTGAAAGTAAATGAAAAGGATTCAGTAATGGATTTAATGTAAGTTAAAAAATAGTAATGTAAAAAAAAGGCAGTTAAGATGGACAAATCTTCAGAATCTGATGGTTTCCAAAAGAAATGAGGAGGAAATTGAAGATGCATTAATCAGAATTTTCCAAAGTTCTCTCTTCAGGAATTGTTGGAATTCTAGTTGATTTCAATAAGAATGTCACTGCTATGATAGTTAGGGCAGTGCCCATAGATGCTGTCTTTACTGATTTCCAGAAGGTATTTACTAAATAAGTTTACTGAAAATCAGAACACAAGGGATGAGATTTTCCAACTGTGGTTGTCCCAAAACCAGAAAATTCCTCCTGAGATCTATAGACCTTTGCATGTTCCCCCAACCACATCCTCTAACCACTGCATCTCCACCCCATCCTCCTTGCCCACTACAATTTCTGTGGCAGGCAGGTGAGATGGGAAAATTTCCCATCAACTTTGAGGTAATCTTTTACTATTCATAGAAACATAGAAGATAGAAGCAGGAGGAAGCCATTTAGCCTTTCAATCCTGGTTGATCATCCAACTCAATAGCCTAATCTTGCTTTCTCCCCATAACCTTTGACCCCATTCACCCCAAGTGCTATATCTATTCTTGAATACATTTAATGTTTTGGCATCAACTACATCAACTAGTGGTGGTAATGAATTCCTCAGGTTCACCACTCTTTCAGGAAGAAATGTCTCCTCATCTCCATCCTAAATGGTCTACCTTGAACCCTTAGAATGTGACCCTGATTCTGAACCCTCCTACTATAGGGAATACCCTGCCTGCATCTACCCTATCTCATCCTGTTAGAAATTTATAAGTCTCTAAGAGATCCACCTCATTCATTTTAGAAAGTGGAAATCACTGGTAAAGATTTAATTGCCCATTCCTATTTGTTCTTAAGAAGGTTATGATGAGTCTTTTTTTTGAGATTAAAATATTTTTATTGCATTTTTAACCGATCACAATAATATTTTCATTGTGTGTGAACAGCATTGCCCTTTCTCTTGAACAGCTGCAGGTCCAGAATTTTTTTTCCCAGTGCCAATGAAGGCAGTGGATGGGCTGCAGATTGAGTGTGTTGCTTTGTTCTGAATGGTGGGGGGGCTTCTTGAGTGTTATTGCAACTGCACTCATCCAGGTGAGTGGAAGGTATTCAATCCCACTCCTGACTTGTACGTAGGGGTCAGGAGGTAGAATCATAGAATTTTTACAGTACAGAACGAGACCATTCAACCCATTGACTCTGTACTGACCAGAATCCCACCCAGACCCATGAGGTATTCAGCACAGATTAGCCAGCCCCGACAGATTAGCAGTCTGGGTTGTAAAAGTTCCAGAATTTGTTGGAACATAGAATAGGGAGTAGGGATAAAAGCTTCTTTTTAAGGGCAGGATGTGATAAGTGATGATGTCCAGAAACTTACATTGGAGCTCAGCTTTTCACCATACATGTTAATGACTTAGATGAAGGAGTAGAAAATTGCATGTGCAAGTTTTCGGTTGACACTAAGGAGTTACAGGACATTGTGCAGATGGAAGAAAAGAGGTTTCAAAGTGGCAAAGACAGACTAAGTGAATGCACTAAGTGAAGTTTGATGTGGGGAAATGTGAAATCATTCACTTTAGACTTAAGAAAGACAAATCCAAATATTTTCTTAATGGGGAGTCACTGGGAGCAGTGTAGGAAGCAAGGGATTTAGTTGTCTCTGTAACAAAATTACAAAAAGCTAATGGGCAGGTACAAAATGGCAAATGGAATGTCAGCCTTTACATCAAGGAGATTAGAATTCCAGAGTGAGGAATACATGAACATATAAATTTGGAGCAGGAGTAGGCCACTCAGCCCCTTGAGTCTGCTCCACTATTCCGTAATATCATGGCTGATCTGATAGTAACTCTGTCCCCCATTGCTGTCTACCCCTGAGAACATTTCACCCCCTTGTTAATGAAGAATCTATATATTTCTGCCTTACAAATTTTCAAAGACTCTGATCCCACAGCCCTTTGAGGAAGCGAGCCACAGCAAAACCTACAGGACGAGGTATGCTGCCAACAGGACTAGAGAATAGTTTTTTTTTTAAAGTTTACTTATTAGTGTCACAAGTAGGCTTACATTGAACTGCAATTAAGTTACTCTGATAATCCCTTAGTCACCACACTGTAATGCTTGTTTGGGTACACTAAAAGAGAATTTAGCATGGCCAATGCACTTTACCAGCACGTCTTTCAGACTGTGGAGGGAAACAGGAGCACTCAGAGGGGATACACGCAGACATAGGGAGAACATGCTAACTCTGCACAGGCAATGACCCAAGCCAGGAATCAAACCTGGATCCCTAGCTCTCTGAGATAGCAGTACTAACCACTCTGCCACCATACTAGCCCAAATCCTGCTGGCATGAATATTGGGAGAATTCTCCCTAGTTCTAGGTTGTCTGACAAGAGGAAACATTTTCTCCACATCCACACCATCAATGCTCCTCAGGATCTTAAAGGTTTTCCATCAAGAAGTGATGCTTCAGTTGTACAGGGTGTTGGTCAGACTCCACCTGAAGTATAATTTTAGATATTGCAACACTCAGTGAAGACATTCTGAGAAACCAGCAACGGTTAAAGTTTCCAATTGTCTGAAATGGAAGATATGTTTTCTACTTATAGGATCACACTCTATCTAATTAAACCCAGTAAGGTCACATCAAGACTGAAATGTCAGAACTCTTTCTCTCTGAAAGCAGTAAATGGAAATGAAATTACTTTGAAAAGCCTCAGACCAACACAAATATTGAGACACAATTCCACACCAATAGCCTCAGCATATGCTTTGTTACATCTGGACAAAGCATTATTTCTGTCAGCTTTCCTGAGAGAGGCCTTTTGTATGACTGGTGAAGCAACAGAAAATTTGACATAACAAATGCACTTATCAGAAATCTAGCATATCAGATTAGCCCCAAAACAAATTCATTTTTCATACATTTCTGTTTGCAGTGGAGATGTGGGAATTGGGGGTTCATATAAAAGCCAACAGATAGTCTTCCCACCACTGAGCCACACAACCTGCCTGAGATTTTATGGCAAGGCCTATTGAGGCTCTTAAGTGTCCACTTAATGGTCTTAAGGGCCTTATCCTATCACTACCACCTACTAAAGGGGAGGAAAATATTCTATCTCCCTTGATAATTCCCTTAATTAGTTTAAATATCTCAGTCAGATCACCCTCCAACCATCTCATCTGCAGGAATTTTCACAGCTAATTCTGTTCGTCCCAGGTTTCATCCTGATAAATCAGAACTGGGCTCCTTCACTCCCTCATCTTGACATCTTTCATGAGCATGAACTCTGATCTTCCCTCCATCATTAAAAAAACAAGAGCAACTCCTAAGAACTAAGCCAGTAGGATGTGTGATATAAACATAATATGTGAAACAGTCTCTCTTAGAAATAAAACACTCATAATTTATATGGTCACATGTCCCTCAATGCTTTACTTCCTGTATCCCTCCACATTTTAGCTTGCTCCTCTTGTTTATTCAACTTAAGAGGCTATAGCATAATCCCAACACATGCATTTCATCACCTTTACATAATTCTGGAGAATTTATTGCAGGTCGCTATACTTTATGCACCTTATTCTTTTTTTTCCCATTCAGGACGGTCTCCAGTTCCCTGCATTAACCGGATGCTGAATGGTAATCTACCTAACCGAGAGCTGTAGGATCATGACTGTTCGTTATTTGCTACAATATTTTCCAGCAGGACTGCAGGCGTATATGACTGGATTAAGGTAGAAATTCTCTTCAGTAAATAATGAAAGCAGAACTGACTGCAGTTAGATACAGAGCTGCACATGTCTGGGTTCATGCTCTTCCCAAGAAGACTTCAGTGTTTTGCAGGTGAACAGCACCATCTTGTGGTGCAAGGATATCATTTAGTTAATTTATCTGACATCCCTGTTGTAATGTAATGTGCCGCATCATGTCAGGGCAACTAGTTTATGGAGAACGGTGAATAAATTCAATTGTGTTCTTATTCTTGCAGGATAGTTAATTATTTTCGATATTCTACAATTATGGGGCTGAAATTCGACCAGAAAATGATCCTGCTAGCTTTGTCTGGAACACTGACCCGAGTGACTTCCGTGGGAGCAATGGGTCAGTGGGAGGCTACTTATTCCCACCTGGTACCACGAGTGATGCACCTTGGTGACCAAGCAACATCATCAGACTACCTGTGTTTGTGACAAGATGTGTCAAGATTCAAAACCATCCACCACTTGCCCACTTCCACCCCATTAAATCCCATCAGGAACGGCAGACTGTGCTCTTGTAAATGGTAGTCATGATGTAGAGATGCATTTGCCTGACAAAGACACAGAGTGTCGAAAGCTCGCAAATTTACTATCAAATAAATCAGTTGGATTTAAAATTGGTGTTGCTAGATTCTTACTGAGCTCTTGTAAATGGAACAGCTTAAACATTTAAAGAAGATTTAACTGGCCTACTATTTGGCAATCAAGATCAAGACCCAAAGATGGACTTCCAGTGACAGTCCCATGTCTGCCATTTCTAACGGTGGTCACTTCTTTCCCCTAGACAAACCAGCGGCTTATCCTAGATCAAGGCCACGAGAATACCTTAGCTTAGCAGATCCTACATTGGGTGCACCTGCACCCACATATCATCTGATGTTTTTAGGAATAGGCAGAGGTTCTACCCCACCACCTACAGCCCCCCACCCCTCCCCCCACTCTCATACAAGTTCATTGCCCAGGCAAGGTCAGACCCTGCATATACGAATCCTGGCCCATTTTCTGCCTCCTGCTCTGGAGGTCGGTAACCATGCTAAATTGGCTATGCTAAATTCTGCCTCAGTATACCCGACCAGGCACTGGAGTGTGGCAACTAGGGGATTTTCAATTGAATTCATTGTGGTGTTAATATAGACCTACTTGTGACACCAGTAAATAAAAAAAACCCTACTTCATAACAATGATCACAACTTCACAAAGTGCTCCATTGGCTATAAAGCACTTTGAGACTGCGGTGATTATAAAAAGTATTATATAAATGCAAATCTTTCTTTCCTTTCGTTAAACATAAATAAAATGAGTAAAAAGGATCATCTGTATATCAAATTAATATATAAAATATTTGAATTACTTGTTCCAAATGGATTCGTCATCACAAAGACATGTCCAAGTCAAAGTTGTAATAAATCCATAAAAGGCGACTAGGTTTACTAAAATGAGGTAAAGACAAACTATTCATATTTCCTCTGTAGACATAAACTGGAACAATTATAAAATTGCCAGGAAAAGTTGACTAATATGGGTAGGTATATAAATGTCTTCTGATATAACGGCCTGATGATTTTAACTCTGATCGGACTTCTCCTGTATTTTTTTCTATTTCTCAATTAATTTTGGCAAAGGATTTTTTCTTTTTGGCAGTGCACTTGAAGCCAAAGCAAATCTTAACTGAAATTCTACGATGATTCAAACATGGGTCTTTCCTGCAAAGAGCTCACAAAACCTTTTAGGAGCTAAGCAAAGGTCAAGAGTTAAGGACTATGATGACACTCAGGGTCAAAAACAAGTTTTAAAAAAGAAAGAGGAAAAGAGAAAACATAATTATAAATCTGTAACTTTTTCAGTTTTCTTCTATCTTGGATATTATGACTCACACGCCAGTATGGATCCATCACTGTTGACAACCTGGAGACTACTTTTTTGAGTTTGAGCCAGCTTGTCACTTACTTGCAGAATGAATCAGTTTAATAAAAAAACAAATATAGGCCAGGATTCAATAGTCCCATAGCTCCTGGGAGGGATTCCAACAGCCCAAGAGTGGGCAGAAACCAAAGGAAAATGAAATCCACTTAATATACGTTTAATTAGCAGGCTAGAAGTCTGATTCACTGCCCTCCTGCAATATACCTAAATCCTCCCCCACTCCTTCCAATTAGAAGTCCACTGGATAGACTTTGGTGCAGACCCTGACAAATATAGAATTGGCGCCTTGTACTCCAAAAGTGGTGGAGGGTGAGGGGGGCATGGGAGGAGGAGGTAAGTGATGTGCTCACGTGCTCTTCTGCTGCTGCCAGGCTACAAAGGATGGTTAACCAAGGAACCTGAGAAAAGGTGGGCTCAGGCTAGAAGAAAGAACTGGACCCCAGGACTCTCACTCAAGATGGGAGTCTAATGGCCACAATTGTCCTTGTTGCTCTGGGAAAGACGTGGTTCAGTGTCCAGCTGATGAATTCAGATATTATTCTAGTAAAAATATTCAATATTATCTCTGAACTTTGAAATTTTGATGTCCTCTGGTCACTTTGACATTAATGTCCCTTGGATATGCACCTCCAAAATCATCAGAGTACTCCATCTCATAATTGGTACTAAAAACACTCTTTGAAGTGCTCTTGTAGAAATGAGTCAGGATTTTCCAGGAGATCTTCTTGCATTCCCTGACAACCCACAGCTGCTGTGAAGAGCTTTGATGGTCAGTTACACTGAGAAGTACCATTTTAACTTTGAAAGATTAGCAACTGCATCCTTTGAAATGGTTTAATTGACAAGTATGGATTACTTAGCACTAGCAAAGAGCTGTGTTTGTTTCTCTTTCCCTTTATAGTTGAGTATCTCAAGTGCTTTGATTTGATTTAGTTTGATTTATTATTGTCACATGTATTAGTATACAGTGAAAAATATTGTTTCTTGAATGCTATGCAGACAAAGCATACTGTTTATAGAGAAGGAAACGAGAGAGTGCAGAATGTAGTGTTACAGTCATAGCTAGGTTGTAGAAAAGATCAACTTAATGTGAGGTAGATCCATTCAAAAGTGTGATGGCAGCAAAAGAGGAAGTTAAACCGCATAAATGTCCAACCTAACTTCAATATTTATAAACATTCTGTCTTTGTCAGGCTAGATCTTTTACCTTCTTTTTTCAGGGTATCCTGCCAAGATGCCAGGGGGCGGTGCATGATTGGCACTAGAGATCCTGAGGAGAGGGCTGAGATTGTGGGGCCTATGGGAACCCCATCTGGGACATCTTTCTTGTTGGAGGGTAGTGTTTGATGCCTCTGACTGAAAGAGAATTATTGGGTCACCTCATGCCGACTGGTAGTTTGTGTATGTGTGCGTGAAGGGGTGGAGGTGTAGTGCTACCCGTTCTTTCAGAGGTGGGTGCAGGATGTCCTCTGTGCTGAGGATTTGAACTTAACTTAGCTAACGCCAACAGGAAACACTTCAGTTTTCCTGCTGGCAGGAGCAATTAGAGTTCAAGCTGGGGAACTGTGCCAAAATGTAGCCTACTTGTTGAGATGGAACTGTATAATTTATTATTTTCTTATTCACAAACAAGGCTTTAATGTTAAGTTAAGTAAGTAAGTTTTGGCTTTTATGTAACATGCACATTCACTAGTTTGTGGAAAAAAACAACCTGATGATTTATGGTTTATATTACTGAAGGTCCAAATTTATAAACTCAATCTTTTGGCTGAACATTTTTTTCTGAAAGTAAATATAAGGAAGTGATGCAATGCTCCCAACTATTTTCAGTCCATTTAAATTAATGATTGCCAAAGAATGGGGACTATTCCAATCCCTGTTCCCAATATACAAGTGGGTAGAAATCTGTCTTAGACAGAAGATGGGTAATAGCATAAAGGTTGACGGATGTACACCATGCCTGATATTGATTTCAATGCTAATAGCACATACAACAGGTATTCAATGCAAGGCCTTTTGTTATCTCCCAAGTTAAATTTCTACCCTGCATTTCCCTGCTTCAAAGCATGAATTTGCAGAATCAACTCCAATGATTCCCTAAGGCTTCAGTTATTAAAAATACTCAAGGCCCATCGCTTAATTTTCTCAAATTAACACTTTCCAGTGGTGTGAAGGAGCAGGTACCCTTCAGGTTTCCTTCTCTAGCCAATTGTATTGCTCCGTAAAGTTTAAAATTTATTTATCAGTGTCACAAGTAGGCATACATTAACAATGCAATGAAGTTATTGTGAAAATCCTGTAGTTGCCACATTCAGGCACCTGTTCGAGTACTGAGGGAGAATTTAGCATGGCCAATGCACCTAACCAGCTTGTCTTTTGGACTGTGGGAGGAAACCAGAGCATCTGGAGGAAACTCAAACAGACACAGGGAGAATGTGCAGGCTCCACACAGACAGCAGCCAGCCGAACCCACATTCCTGGCACAGTGAGGCAACAGTGCTAACAAGTGCACCATCATGCCACCCATTCTGCTGCTGTAGGTGACATTAAGTTAATCAACACCACAGACCTAAACATGAGATAATCCAGGTCTGTATTGACTTAGTCACACATCAAACATTTTCCCTCAGAACAATCCTGGAGAGCTTTCAAAATGAAATGAGCAAAAAGTTGGTACTGGTTTCTGTGATGTAGGGTAAACCTTTTTCACAAGAAGTATAGCAGGCCTAAAATTGAGTCCTGGAGCAATATAAGCTTACAGCCATAGCATCCAAACCTTCCTCAAGCACATCCTAAATCCTTCGTGAGGCACTTTAATCCATTATTAAAAAGCTACTGGCAACACATTTTAAAGTGAAGGACAAGTTTGAAATAAGAATAATTGAACTGTAATTTGAATCTTAATATTCCCTGGTGAATATTCAAAGTCAGAGAACACACTTTAAGCCAGTGAAATGGTTCACACCATAAAGGCATATTTACAAGGGATGTTAAATGTCAGAAAAACATTTTCAAAATTATCAGCTGCTCTTTAGCATTGCTTTTGAGACATCACTAACTATTCTCTGGGCAAGATTTTCTGCCAGCCAGCCTCCCTCTCCCCCTTTCCTCCCACCCATCTCAGTGGCAGAGGCAGCTGGCCATTGGCCACCAGCAGGATTTTCAGTACCCTCAATGTCTGCATCATTTTGCACCAATCCCGCCGCCACCAGAAAATCTGTTGTAGGCCGTCACCTTCAGCAGGACAAGAAGATCCCACCAGCGGGAAGGGCCAGAAATTCTTGCCCTGAATCTCTGTCTCTACTCTTTTTGCTAGGATGTGGTTTGCTCATCATTGAAATTCACCCATCAGTACAGTGACAATAGGCAGTGTCCATGTCCATTTCAAACCTCTGTAAATGACCCTCCTCAATATCTGAGGTCCCCTTCTCACCCTCCATGCCTCAGTATCCCTCCTCCATTTGATGTACATCATTGTAGTTAGGAACAACCAATGAATATCATCTCAGAAAGGGTAATATCTCTTGACAGGGATTATTTAACCGGCTGTTGTCATGCTACAAAACATATGCCTATCATTTGAGAGAGTAGAGGGAGCAGTTAGTGATCCATACAAAGTATGTAGGCATACAGATGAGTAGCAATAGCTGTCACTGTTGTAATTGGCAACTGTAGTGATGTATCCCAAATAGTTTTATTATTTTAGTATACCAGAAGTTCAATAATAAAAAGCATTCCAAATAGCAATATACAACAGCTAGTCCGATATGAGTTTCACCGATTAACTGCCATGTTTTATCGGATCAAATCCTGAATCAATGTTTCTAGTTCACACCTGAAGTATCTTCTCTATGTAATGGCTTCTCTTTATTCAATTGAAAACACAACTTTTCCTCCTTTATTTCATATTTATTACTGTACAGTGACACTGCACAGGAAAACTGAAATATCATGAGTTTCACACTTGCTACACTGTCACAGTGCCTTCAATGACTTATTGTTTATTCATTATTTATCATTTTAAGTTTCCATATATCTCAGTGAAAGTGTTCCAAGATTTCGAGAAATTAAGTACTGTAAAACAATTCTTTTTGTCAGGTATAAAGATGTATTGTGGTGCCTATAGATACTCTACCTGTGATAACAAATGACATAGACAAACAATAAATATTTGAAATTGTATCACTTTATATTTGCTCCAGTTTAGTATGGCTCATATCTGAATTATTATCATAGTTAACATGGTTATACATCTTCCAACAATATTCTGTCTGTTAAATAGATGTTGGAAGCGATTTTGAGCCTGCACTCCCCGTCTGCAGGAATGGTGACAGAGGCTAAAAATTCGGGGGACGTAGTTCGTACCGGTGAGTCTCCGAGTTTCAATCTTTCCAGCAAAGTGGCCTGAAAATCGAGACCGCAGAAAGCTCATTTTAACACATCAGTGTGTCATTGGCGCGCACTCTCTCCAGATATTGAGCCCACACTGAATTTTCACTGATTCACGCCAGTGCCATTTACAACACGTCTAAAGAAGCATGAACCTGGCACCTTCATCTCACAGGGGGGATTCGGAGGTGAGCACTCAGGCAAATAGCATGCTCCGCAGTGTGCACAGCTGAGGAAGCACTGGAGATAGCCTGGGGACACGAATAGGTTCAACTCATGGCCAGGTGTGGTCATTTACAGGTCTTACCTTCCCTTCATATCGGAGCATTCCTTGCCTTAAAGGGACTGTGCAGGCAGTGTTTTCCACATCTTCCTTCTTGTCCATGTCACAGCTGAAGGAGTGCCCTTTCTTACTGGAGGCTGGCAAGAGGATGGAAAGGACATAGCACAGCCATTCTCACATTCCACAAGGATGAGGCCATGGGTGAGTGCAGTGATGACACCAAGCTTGGTGGAAGTTCTGTAGATGAACAAAGTAACATTTATTGCCTAACACTCAAAAGAAAATGGTGACCTATCAATGCTGGTGCCGAGATTCACTCGTGCCCACTAAGTGCCAACAGTTTCTTAATCTTCCTGACCCTCACAGCATGTTTTGGTGTCTCCCAGGGTCCATAGGTAAAGTGGGGTGACTTGCTGACTTCCATGTCCTTTTGCCTGAGACATTATATAGGCGTGCTCTAGAAGATGAGGACCTTGAAGGGTCAGGTCTGCTTTCAAGTCGCATGGATGCTGATTTACTGCCTTCCTCGATGTCAGGAACTGGAGGTGTATGGCTCCTAGGTGGGAGGGCAGGAAGGGGCAGGGGGCAGGAGGATGCTGTCAAATGTGCTGGAGATGCCTGGGATCTCCTGGCTGGACGGACCCCAGCTGAATCTGCACGGGTGCTGGGTGCAGTTGACTGACGCATCTTCCACATGGGGTGGAATGGGAGAAGTCCCCCTCTGAACTGCTGGAATCCAAAGGGCATGAGGATGGTTCAGCCTGTTGCACTGATCCACTTGCAAGAGAAAGGAGATGGCACCAGTGCATTACAGGGAACATGGAGGGAGCATTGAGACTTGAAGAACGGCAGCATTTGTGTTGAGGATTCTCATGAACATGGTTTGATTATGGACAAGGTGGTAGCTTTGGCACATCATTTACAGGCAGTGGCATTCCTATGAGTGGGCCAGGTGAGACAGTCTTATTACAGTGTGTTTTGCAATATGATGAACCCCCATGATGGTGAGGATTTCAGCCATAAGAATGTGACTGAATCCAGTCACGTATGTTGATTCCCTCCCTTGTGGGCATAGGCAGTCCTGTTTGTGGACTCAATGTACAACATTCTTTAAGTGCAGGTTCACCAGGGACTGGCTGATGGAAATGTGATGGCAGGAGACCTTATGAGAATCTACTTTGCACAAGGGTGTGTTTGGCCATGATCCCTCCTGCATAAAGTCAATCCTATCTACATGTCTGTGCTTCCCTGCTGCTCTGCCATTGGCAACCTTCTCATCCCCATTTGAAACACTGAAACAAACAGGGACTTCCTCCTACTCTTCATCTCCTTCTCAGAGGTTGGAACTTTGCCAATAGCCTCATTATCATCAGTTTATAAGCCCCACCCCTGTGCAATGTTGTGCAGCATGCAGATACCAGTACTATTCTTGATAACCCTGGCAGGAGCATATTGTAGACCACCAACTGTGATCAGGGCATCCGATGTGGATTTCTTAAATACTACCATCCTATTCGATGGTGTTTCTGATGATTATATGGCTGTTGTTATTGTTGCTGTCTGCCTGAGTTCAAAAGCCCCTAAAGGGGATCATTTGCCAAGTTTCTAAGGAGTAGCATGTTCCCAGCATCAAACTACAGGTCTGCAAAGTGGCTGAAATATCTGAAGGAGCTGAGAAGTCCTTAGAACAAAGAAGTCACACAGCTACCAGGAAACTCAACACTCAGCTGAAGGAAAGCCATGTTGTGATCACAAACTACCTGGATACTGAATGAATGAAAGAACTTTTGGATGAAGGTGTCTATGTGTTGATTGGGCAATCAAACCTGACCTAAGGGAATACTACAAACTGAATTTAGAAGACTTTAGTTCTGTGTCTGAGATTCCAAGTCTATAGAGAAATTAACGTGATTCTCCATGCAAGCAAACGGGGCAGTAACTGCAGCTGTAATGCAGCTGCGTGGGGTATCCCAAACCAGTCTGAGAGTGACTCTGGATGGGATTTTACAGCCTCGCTCATCCGAAACTGTGAAATTCCACCCAAGATCAATGGACCTTCCCGTGGTCCAACCCTCACTCGCTTCAATTCCCGTGGTGAGCGGGATGGCAAAACTTCAGCTAAGATGTCAGAATTCAAGTCCCTTACATGCTGATGTGATTGAATGTTGAAGAATGAATGTAGAAAAGACATCTTGTGCATGAGGAACTGTGCAACATGTGCTCTTCTTCCAGCTAATAGTCCAGTTTCTGAAGTGGGTGCCGCGTGCAACGTTCCTGCCATTCTTACACCTCTGCTTACAACATAAAGCACATCCTGTCACACCTGGATGTAAATGCAACCAAAGTAGTGAGCACGGCAGAAAAGTAATGTTGCTTGTATGATACGTGTCTTCTCAAGATGCGACGTCTATGCCTAGGCTGACGTAGAAAACTGCACTGAAGATTGCACTGCCCTCTATACAACTCTCATACTTGAGAAGTACCTACTATCCGGGATCTGTTGGTGGAGTCTAATTGTTGACCCTACCTTAATATCAGTGCAAGATACAAGAAGCATCTCTGTGCTTGAACCTTTGACCTCTGGATTCTTATGTGATGCAACAGAGAAGAAAGAAACCCTGAAAAGCATCACAAATCAGCCAACAACCTCACTCTTGATGACATAATTTTATACATTATTACTGATATGAATGCCCTTCTTAATTTTACCTTTATTTTTAGCTCTCTTGTGTACAAACACACAAGGTGTAAACAAGTGTAAATAAATATATTCAGTAAGTATTCAAATGTAAATATGTAGTGTGAGAAGTCTAACTACGCTGAACCATTAGTGCTGTGGGTGAGGTATTGCCCAACTGCATTAACGCGCACTCCCAGCAAGTGTCCCATGTTAACCTGGAAAAGATGAAGACAGGCTTTTCTCTTCTTGGTCTATATCGTAATGAGGAACACAATGGCCTGTATCTATGTGCAGATACCCATTGGGGAACTCCTTCAGATTGCAGCCTTAGCAAGGCTGTGGTTACTGGCACTTGTCAAGCAGATAAAGGCTCTGACAGAGTGACTGGTGAAGTCAGAAGAAGATGAATGTACTGAGGGGCACTCAGTGCTTTCACCATTCTCACTGACCTGCACAGCATGTGTTGGCCTTCAGGTGTTTTGAGGAACTGGCTACTGGGGCGTAGCTGTCATCTAGTCCAGCAACTGCTGTGCTAATATTATGACTGTCCTGCTAAGGGTGCAGAGCTCCTCAAGTAAATACATGGATGTCAGCGCTTATAGTCTGAGTAGACTGATTCAGGCTACTGAGGTTGGTTTCCACCCTTTCCAAGCCAAGAAGTAATTCTTGCACCCACTCTGAGTGTTGCTATGAGTGGCCAATTTGATCAGCACTTCAGCAGTTGAGTCCATAGGACTGTGGTGCTTCTGATGGGGCTGGACTCCTCCAGACATAGTCCAAGAGCTCCAACTGCCTCAGAGAACTCTGCCAAATGACCATAATCTGCTGCTGATATCTAATTACTATGCCATAGAAGATGACCCATGAGGCTTCAGTCCCAGAAATCCATTAGCCTGTTGAAACACTTGAGCACCAGGAAAAAAATTGCTTGATTGACAGAACGTGTTCCCTTATCTATGCTGCCAATCAATTTCATAACGTTTATTTACACAGGACAAAGAGGTTTCAAGTGTTTTCAATTTCTGTATTGATACTTGAAAGGGTCTGAATGATTTACTTTCATTTGGGCTGAGGTAAAAAGAAGTTTTTATAACAAAGTGGAAAATTATTGATGCATAGCTGTTTCTTTAAAGCTCTTTTTAAACATCACTGTCAGTATAGTGTTTATTGCTTCAATGCAGTGGGGTTAGTGGCATGAAAGTGATATACCTTGGCATGAAAGGCTATAGGGGTTGTTTGGAGGGGTCACCATTGGCACGGGGCATGAGAGACCAGTGGGCTTTGGGTGCGGGGGAATGAGATAGACTGGATGCGTCATGGAAAGTGGGGATGAGGAGGGCCTGTTGTTATTATAACTGGGAAAAAGTCCCAAGCACCAAAGTAGGCACATCAAACATTCCAGTTCGACAGCCTGTATAGTTGCCTCTGAACTTTCTCCTGGGTTGGACGGTGATCAATCCAGATCCAGACACAATGAAAATCCCACACTTATGAGTTTATTTCTCCCGAGTCAGATAGGCAAAGCCCCAGGAATTTTCCCAACTTCTACTATTCACCTCAAGGATGAAAATCTAACTCATCAGGTTTACTAAAGACAACTAGCATCTCTTTTTTGTAACACAACAAATTGCATAAAATCAGTGTAAAGTCTTAAGCAGTTTTCTGTGACTGGTGTCATGATATCACTGACACACTGGGCAAGATTTTACAGCCTCACTCATCCCAAAATCGTAAAATCCCCACTCAAGGTCAATGGATCTTCCCATTGGCCTCCCATCGCCCATTCCAGAATTCCCATTGTGGCAAGGTAGTAGAATTCTGGCCACTGATCCTGATTTCAATGCAGAGTTGGGTATGTTGTACAAAAGCTCAAAAGAAAGCACTATATGTTCAGGAAAATCATGGATACGCAGGCATGGCCAATTGTAATGGCTGAATCTCGTTTACATAAATTTCTCTGGAATCCTGGTCAGCAGGTAGGAGCAGAAATTTGGTGACAGAAAACTGCCAAGAGCCCATGGGAATGGCTTATAGCCATAAGACCACATAAGATATAGAGCAGAATTAGGCTATTTGGTATATCAAGTCTGCTCCCCCTTTCAATCATGGCTGATATGTTTCTCAACCCCATTTTTCCATCTTTACCCTCTAATCTTTGATCCTCTTACTGATCAAGAAGCTATCTATCTCAGTCTTAAATATACTCAGTGAACACAGAAGTCAGTCTAGGCAAAAGGGCTTCTGGACATGATGTATGGAGTGATTGAGAGCCTAGACCAAGAGTGGCCCAGGATTTGCTTGTCGGTTCAGAGGAGCACTCCTGTGAATTCAACAGGCCCATAATTTCACAGATTAGGGAAATTAAAATTGGGGTTTCAGTTATTGAGATTGTAGCTGTTGAATTTAACACTGAGTAGCAGTTGGAAACAGCAGTAACAGGGGCTTCAGCTACATCCTGACACACTGTTTATGTCATTGGTCATCCAGCTAAAAGACCTAACAGCGTAAGTGTGACAAGGGCAGGATCCGAAGAAGTCAGTATTTTATCAATTGGCAACCAAAGTTCCCAGTCCAAAGGAACAAGGAGATGGCAGAGAGAAGGCTGCGACTGTTACTGTGCTGAGTAACATTAATCCAGTTGTTATGGAGGTGTATTGCAGCTCACAGTAACCACAATTGTTTCTTCCAGCCATTGACTCCTGTGTTTTTATATCTAAGAATATAGTGTTGGATCTTTTCCTTGAATTAGTGTAAGCTATGGGGAGATGGGGTATTTTCACAATCGTGTAGGAAATCTGAGGATATGGAACCAGTGATAATGAAGAAATGGTGACATATGCCCCAATCATAATGTTGTGTGATTTTTAAGGTGACATTGCCTTCTTAGTGGTAGTGAACACAGATGGGTGAGTACTACTCTGGGGATACTGAGGTCAATTCTAATTTTTCTTCCTTCAAATACTATTCCAGCAAACATCAATCATCCCTTTGAGCCCTTCCCATATTAAACCTAGTGTGGAGATGCTGGCGTTGAACCATAGTTCAACGTCGGCATAGTAAGACAACACTGGGCTAAAGTCCAACAGGTTTATTTGGAATCACGAGCTTTCAGAGTGCTGCTCCTGCATCGCTCACTTCATAAAGGAGCAGCGCTCTAAAACCTCGTGATTCCAAATAAACCTGTTGGAATTTAACCGGATGCTCTGAGACTTCTTACTATTTTAAATCTTGCAAATTTGTAAACATCTCAAATTTTGCTTCTTTGTTGCTTGGCCCTCTTTCTGTGCAGCAGTCACATTGCCCACAGCTAAAAATAAAAAATCAAAAAGACTTGCAGTTCCTGGCAGTGGATAGGCAAGCTAATACACATAGCAGGATTGGAAAATCCTGCTGGTTGCCAATGGTGAGGTGCCTCCACTGCTGGAAAACACCCCCTTAGTATTTACATTATGCTTAATCTCTACATTCACCTTTTCTTTCTGAGTCTATCACTTGATCTATTGGGCCCAGCATTCCCTACAAAATTGCACTAAAATAATGGTGTCATCCCAACAGGTTTCTGACACAGAAGATCAAGAAAATCTGAGCAGAACTTACATATGCCATAGAGTGAGTTTTTGATTGAATTTTATCTGACTTAATTTACTATTGTCACATGCATTGAGATGCATTGAAAAGTATTATTTCTTGTGCTACACAGACAAAGCATACCGCTTGTAGAGAAGGAAAGGAGGGGGTGCAGAATGGAGTGTTAAGTCATAGTTAGAATATAGAGAAAGATCAACTTAATGCAAGGTAGATCCATTCAAAAGTCTGATGGCAGCAGGGAAGAAGTTGTTCTTGAGTCGGTTGGTATGTGATCTCAGACTTCTGTATCTTTTTCCTGATTAAAGAAGGTGGAAGAAAGTATGTCCGGGTGCATGGCATCCTTAATTATGTTAGTTGCTTTTCCAAAGCAATGGAAAGTGCAGAAGTCAATGGATGGGAGGCTGGTTTGCATGATGGACTAGTTCTTTGTTGACATCCCTTTGTAGTTTCTCGTAGTCTTCAGCAGAGCGGGAGCCTACCAAGCTGTAATACAAACAGAAAGAATGCTTTCAATGGTGCATCTGTAAAAGTTGATGCAAGTTGTACCAGACATGCCAAATTTCCTTAGCCTCCTGAGAAAGTAGAGGCTTTCCGAATTATAGTGTCAGCGTGGAGACACCAGGACAGATTGTTGATGATCTGGACATCTTGAAACTTGAAGCTTTTGACCATTTCCACTTCATTTCTGTTGATATAGACAGAGGCGTATCTTCTACTACGTTTCCTGAAATCAATGACTATCTCCTTCGTTTTGCTGACATTGTGGAAGAGATTCATCAGGTTCACATCAATTCACCTGATTCTCTATTTCTTTCCTGTACTCCATCTCATCATTGTTTAAGATCCAACCCATTACAAATCAGCAAACTTGAAAATTGATTTGGAACCTTTAATGATATTTCTTTTAACCTTCTGCTGAAAACATCTGTAGTTAATTAATTTTGCTTCACTTTTGAGCAAAAGAGGTATTGAACCCCCAATCTGATCAGCTTTAATCTTACAATTGGTGGAACAAGTTCAAGGGTCGAATCGCCTACTCTTGCTCTGAAGTTCTATGTTCCTATGTTAGTTCTAAATGCAAATTTCATGGATTTCCATTAGTTATGCCTCAGCATAAATCTAAACTAAAAGGAATTAGGTGCAGTACAACATTTAGATCAAAACCTATTGACTGTGCCAATGATTTTTCTGGTGAATTTTAAAATGTTTTCTCTTACTGAGACCTCTGCTGTGTTTTCTATTTTTTTTTCAATGCCATTTTATGCCTTCAAAACCTGTTAAAAATGAAAAAGATGCTTCAAATATATTTTTTCTAAAAATGCTATTCTTAATATGCATTAATAATGGTTTAATGCTTTTGCTTTAATTTTTTATTCCAAAGAAGAACTTAACAAAGGAGGATGGTGTATCCAACTTTAAAAATAATTTCTAGGTCCTCTACTTGTACATACAATGGGCCTCAGGTCTATTTTACAACACTTTGAATGTTCTGCCAATATGACAAGACGGTCATTTGTACTTCAGAATGCATGCGAGAGTGCCACTTGCCTGATTTGACATACTTGAGCCTGTAAAATGGGCACACCATTATTAAATTTCTAATTCTAAGTGTTCTGCAGAACATATTTTTTAAAATACAATAAAGATATCTTTCTTTCATTTCTTCAAATTTTTAACAAGTGTTGGTGTTCATAAGAATAATACATTAGCATTGATGGGGATGGAGGACATCACACACTTCAAGGTCAGTGTAGAGTACACATACAGTGATGTTCCACTGCTGGACAATGTGTCAAACTCAAACTAGAAATGTGCTTGTGTTCCATTATGCATTTCCTGCACTTCTGCGACCTGCCTGAATTCATTTGATGACTTATTTTGAAAATATTGTTAGTTTTGCCTGGTTTGACTAAAACATTAACATACCAAGCTGTTCATTGATATCGTGGGAACCTTTGAGGTGCAGGATTTCTGAGAAATTGTGCTGGCTATATCATTTCTAGATTAACTATTACGTTGTTTTCCTATGTATTAACTATTATAGTCCCTCTATCTCAGTAAAACTATGCAGTAAAATGTTAGTGCCAATTGGCATTTGATTTTAGAACATTAGTCTTTAGCATAGTTAGTATTTCATTATGCAACAGTTTAATTATTTAATTCAATCCTATTAAAACATGAATTACTGAAGACTTCATACTGACTTCAGACTGGGGGATGATACATGGAAAGAGTCAGTGTTTTTCTTGATTTATATTTGTAACCTAGAGCTGGATGCACATGGTACAATTCCACAATTCGAAGATAATGCAAGATTTGGAAATATTGTGAGCTATGAGAAGGATAGTAATAAACTTCAAGAAGATATAGACAGGCTGATGATAAATGGGCAGGCACTTGGCAGGTGAAATTTAATGTAGAGAATTGTAAAGTGATAGATTCTGGTCAGAAGAACAAGGAGATGTGATATAAAATAAAGAGTACAATTCTAAAGGTAATGCAGGAGTAGAGGGACTTGATATGCATAAAACATTGAAGGTGGCAGGACAGCTTGAGAAAGCAATTAATAAATTATACTGAATCCTTAATTTTATACATAGGGACATAGAATACCAAAGTAAGTTATGAACCTTCATTAAACAGTGGGTCAGCTTCAATGGGAAGGGAACAGACCGTTGAGAGGAGGATTTTTAGACGTGCCCAAAATCATGAGAAGGCTAGAGAGTGTAAAGGGGGAGAAACTGTTTCCCTCAACAGAAGGTCAAGAACACTAAGGTGATTAACAAAAGAACTAGAGTCAACATGAAGAAAAGTCTCTCTATGCAACATGTGGTTTAGATCAAGAATGCACTGTCAGGATGTGTCGTGGAATCAGATTCAGTTTCAGCTTTCAAAAGGGAATTGGATAACTATCAGAAGAGAACAGATTTTATTGTGCTACAGGGAAAGATTTTGGAATGGGATTAGTTGAGTTGCTGTTGCAGAGTACTGACACAAAAACAATATTGAATGGCTTCTTTCTGTATTCTCACCATCATATGATTCTAGTGCAGCTGCATTTAAGAAAGTTGATAAACACATGAGGAAGAAAGAAGTTAAAGGTTTCACTGATAGTATGATCAAGAAGGCTGGGAGGAGGTTCGTGTGGAATATAGATAATGTAGGCCTGATTCTGTGGTGCAAATTACATGTAAAGCTATCAGCAAGCAATAAAAACAGTAGACTATATCACACATCCTCAGGCCATCACAGCCAAGGATTTTGTGTGAAACATTCTCTCCTGACTCTCCCCACAACTTCCAAACCACACTTACTCCACTTCATTCTCTCTCCCTTCACACTCTCTCATCGCCACACACACACTTTCTTGTCACTCCCACGATCTCTCCCCCAAATTCACTCACTCGCTTCTCCCAGATTATTTCTCTCTTCCCCATCCCCTAATACACTCTCCCTCTCTCTCTCTCCCTCTCTCTCTCTCCCTCTCTCTCTCCCTCTCTCTCTCTCTCTCCATCCTACCCCCCACCCCCCCACCCCAGCCCTACCCATCCCTTCACACTCTCTCTCTTACACAGTTTTGAGTCACTCATTTACTCAGACACCAGTGGGCTCTACTGCCTGGGGTCCACGCTCTGCTCCTGCTGTTAGGTCTGGGCCCTGCACAGCAGCTTTTGCTGCCTCCACTGGGGCCTACACCATCCCTCTGATAGACTGGCCTGGGTCCCACACCCTCACTCCAGCTGCATCTCCAGTTTCCCATACTGCTGCTTTAGTTGTCTGGCCTGAGCATCACACTCCTGCTCCCAGCTTCCTTCACCTGGACGCCACACTGCTGCTCCTGTTGCCTCACCAGGGCCCCACATTGCTGCTCCTGCTGCTTTGCCTGGGGCCTGCATTTCCTGTCTGACAGTCTAGCCTGGGCCTCCCATTGCTGTTCCTGCTGCCTCATCTGGGTCTCACACTGCTGCTCTTGCTTCCTCACCTGGAACCTACACTGATGTTCCTGCTGCCTCACCTTCAATACTAACCTTCCAATTGCAGGTTCATTTCTCTTTTATTTGCTGAACTCATCTAGCTAGTTCACCCTTGATCACATGTGATTTAACCTTTTGCACCAGCCTGCCATGAGGCACCTTTACTAAAGTCCATGTAGACAACATCCATGGTCCTTCCCACGTCAGTTATTTTTAATCACCTCCTCAAAAAACTCAATCAAATTAGTGAAACATGACCTCCCTTGTACAGAAGCATGCTATCTGTCATTAATAAAATCATTCAGTTCCATTCACTAAGAATCTTCTCCAACAATTGCACTATCACAGACATCAAGTTCACTGGCCTATAATTACTCAAGTTATGCTTTCTACCCGTCTTAAATAACAGATCAACATTAATTATTCTCCATTCCTCTGGGACCTCACCTGTGACCATTGAGGAAACAAAGGCTTCTGTTAGAGGCCCAGCAATTTCCTCTCTTGTCTCCCTCAGTAATCTAAGCCAGATGCCATCTGGTTCTGGGGATTTGTCTACCTTTGGCCGGAAATGACAATTACAAGAGGGCACAAGTTCGAGGTAATGAGGGAAAGGTAATGACATGCGGGGAAAATGTTTTACGCAGATGGTGGTGGGCCTGGAATGCATTACCAAGTGAGGTGGTTGAAGCAGACATGTTAGTGACATTTAAGACTTACTGGATGGACACATGAACAAGTGGGGAATAGAGGGATGCAGGTGGTTGATCTAGATAGAACAAAGTGATCAGTGCAGGCTTGGCGGGCCATACAGCCTGTTCCTGTGCTGTACTGTTCTATGCTCTTTGCTGTTGAGAGGTTCAGTCATAAGCCTATCTGTAGCAAATGCAGGAAGGAATCAGCTTGTGATTGGATCTGAGCAGCTTCAAAGCATTTTTCAAATATCAGTCAGTTGAATGTCCAGGTTTTGTGGGTGCACTGAGTTCGATTCCAAAAAGGAGGTCCCATGCATTCAGCAACACTACACCATGATTCCGCTAAACTAAGACCCCGGCAGGCCTCTCAAGTGAATGGAAAAGATCCCATGGCACAATTTCAATGAAAAGCAGAAAGGCTTTCCTCAATGTCCTGATCAATATCAGTTTTCTGCCAACAAGAATATCTAGTCATTATCTGTTTGCATTTTATGGGAGCTTGCTGTGCACAAATTGTTGTTTGTTTTCCTACATTACAATGATGACCGCACTTTAAAAATATTTAATTTGCTGAAAAATCTTTCAGGATGTTCTGATGAAGTGAATGATGAAACAAAGATGCGAACACTTTCTTTTGAACTAATGTCAATCAATTAAGTACATTGACAAATGGTTACTTTTGCATTAGGAAATGCTTTCAACTTAACAAAAAACATCTTCTGTCACTGCAAATAAGTTAGAAAACTTACAGAGGTGAGTTGATCTGCCAAGCAGGTTAAGTTGACAGTTAGAACTAACGAAAATTTGTCGTGGTTTTCTGTCACATAGATAATATCAATATCTAAATCAAACGGTTTTGAGGTCAAATTCAGAGTAATGCCACTCCACCCAAAATGAACAAGCTTCTATGTACATTAGATAACATGACTGTTTTGAAATGAGTCTTTGTCTTTTCTACTCCCTAACTCCCACAGGGTGGGGATCCAGGCTATCACCAGTCTGTGCAGAAATGTGGAGCAAAGGTCAATGTAAACCATGCAGAAGCTTATAATGCACATTTCTTCCAACCTCAGTTGGATGGAAAATTAAATTCAAATTTGTTTATGATTTCAATGTTTGTTTTCTAACTGGCTGGCAGGAGCAGCCCCTTTATATTATGAGATGATTTTAGAAACAGACAGATATGAACAAACAATGTCATTCTGTCTTCCATCATGATGTGGAGATGCCAGCATTAGACTGGGGTGGGCACAGTAAGAAGTCTCATAACACCAGATTGAAGTCCAACAGGTTTATTTGGAATCACAAGCTTTCAGAACTCTGCTCCTTCATTAGTTGAGTGAGAATAAGGTATTGTGCGGTAATCTGTTGGACTTTAGCCCAGTATTGTGACACTTCTTACTGTCATCCACCATGGCTTTGAAAAATGCTCAACAATTACAGGTGAGTTTTTTTTTTGAAAGAAAGCATATTCATATATTCCTCAATCATGGTTGCATTCCACTGATATTATTGTCCCCAGTTGGGTCATGCCATTCCACTTGTCCCTTATGGAAAACTTTATGCAGGAAAACACCTTTGATCACAAGTTCATCAGGCATGTAGCAAGATCCAGACTTCCCTACTGAGGGATGCACAGAAGCTTGGAGCAGCTGTTAATGGGGAATGATCACTAACACTGAGGGGCTGAAAATTGATATAGAATTCCTTGGGCTTTATGCACCAGAGAATGATTGACATGAGGGTAGTGCAGAAAGAAATGGAGCTGGAAGGGAACATAGATGGTTAATGATACAAGGAATTGATCAGAAGGGCCTTCCCCATGATCAAGACCAGGGAATCATAGGATCCCTAATTGTAGAAAGAGGCTATCTGGCCCATTGAGTCTGTACTGACTCTCTAAAAGAGCATCCCACCCAGCCTCTCCCCCTCTGTCCTACCCTTGTAACGCACGACATTTACCACAGAAAGTCCACCTGACCTACATATCTTTGGGCACTACAGGGCAGTTTAACATGGCCACTCCACCTAACCTGTGCATCAGGGAAGAAACCAGAGCACTCAGAGGAAACCCACACAGACATGGGGAGAACATGTAAACTCCACACAGAAAGTCACTTAAGGTCAGAATCGATCCCGAATCTCTGGTGCTAGGCTGACCACTTGATAGGTGATTTCAATGTCCACCATCAAGAATAACTTAATAGTAGCACTACCAATCAAGCTGGCCAATGCTGAAGGACATATCTGTCAGACTGAGCCTGTGAAGGTCTGGGAAGAACCAACAACAAATAAAAGCTCATTTAACCTTGTCCTCACCAATCTATCTGCCACAGATATGCCTATCCATGACAATATCGATAGGAATGACAGCATCCAGGCCTTGTGGAGATGAAGTTGTAGCCAGACGGCTGGTAAAAGTGGCCAATTCTGAGAAGTGAAGTGGCTGTGGCCAAATATGGGCATAACAAGCCACAGGCTCAACAGCAGAAGATAACTTAAGAGGTAATGAGATTTTGTCTGATGAGACAAATAATATGAAATAGTCTGATTTACTGGAGCAATGAGATTGTATCTGCTGAAATGATAAGATTTGATGGTTTGCGACATGCAGGAATATAGATACTGAGTCACATGCCTGTTTGACAATTAAGATATAAATGTACTAGTGAACAGAACACTGGCAGCGATAACTCAGTAACCACATCACAAGAAGAAGAAAGAAGAAACCTGAGCTATGGTTTTCCAAAACTTCTTGGATTCTGGAATGGTCTCATGAGGTTGGAAACAGAAAGGGAGGAGGGGGGAGAGGTGGGGGGTTAGAAAACAAGGAATTACAAGCCAGTTAGTCTGACATTAGTTGTCAAGAAAGCGTTGGGATCTACTATTAAGAAGTCTCAACAATGCAGTTGGAGAATGATCAGACAAAGTCAACATGGTTTTACAAAATGGAAATTGTATTTGATAATCTCATTAGCAATTTTAAGGATGTTTTGAATAGGGTAGATCAAGGGTAAACAGTAAATGTAGTATGCCTGGATTTCCAAGTGGCATTTGATAAGATGTCACACAAAAAGCTAATAAGCAGGATAAGGATCCATGGGCTTGGGGTTTATAGAATATAGAGTCTTGGTTAACAGAATGGAAGCAAAAAAAAGGTATAATTCTCAAGTTGGAAGCTGTGATTAGCTGAAATCTGCAATAATCAATGCTGGGACCTGAGCTATTTACAATCTATATTATAGTTTAGACAAAATAATAGAGAATAATGTATCTACATTTGCTGATGATACAAAGCTAGCTGGAAATGTAAGTTGTGAGGATGACATAGAGATGCTGCAAAGAAATATAGGCAAGTTAAGTAAGTACACAATAAGGTGACAGGGTCTAATTTAGAGAAATATGAGATTATCCTCTTGATTTGATTTCATTTGATTTATTATCATCACATGTGTTAACGTACAGTGAAAAGTCTTGTTTCTTGCTCCCTATACAGACAAAACATATTTGTAGATGTTCCTTCAAGTATGCTTCCAGATTCAAGGGTATGAGGGATATAGATAGGGTAGATAGGAAGAAACTTGTCTGCCTTAGTAGAGGGGTCAATAACCAAGGGTATAGATTTAACATGAGGAGCAGCAGATTTGAGGAGATTGGAGAGAAAATATTTTCAAGAAAATGGGATTTGAATAGATCATTGCTTGATGTATGGCACAGACACAATGGGCCAAATAGCCTTTTTCCGGAATTCAGCCTCTTGCCAGAAATGGGTGAGAAGCCAATTGTGCCGGATATCTGGTGTCGACAAGGAATCAAGAACTGAGATATTGGGTGAAAACCTGATTTCTTGACTCTTGCGCGATTTTACCAGCTTGCCCTGCCATCATTATGCAAGATGAACTGGTAAGATCACAACCTTGGTCTGAAATGAGGTATTTGCAATTTAGGGGATAAAAGTAAAGGTTTTGAATGGCATATTTGCTAACCAGTACATACTGGCTGCTCCCAATGTAGAATTTGGAAGATTTGCTAACAACGAAGGATCTGGAGCACACTTTACTATTTCAATAACCCAATCATATGTTTAAAGCTAATGAGTCTATTTTATGTTTTAAAAGTATGCTTTCCTTTTAAAATAAATCTTGTCTTTTAATTTGCAATTTGATAGTGCCTTCTGATTATGCCTTCATCAAATCAAAACATTTATTGGAGTTTATTGAATTGATTTGAAGTCAGATAATTGAATTTGTTTTATTTATAGGCATCACTGGCTGGCCAGTATTTATTGCTCTAGTTGCCCTTGAGAAGGTGGCAGTGAGCTGCCTTCTTGAATTGCTGCAGGTTGTGGGTTGATCGACAAAGCCATTGGAGGGAGCGGGGGCGAAATTCAAAGGTTTTGACCCAGCTACTGTAAAAGAACAGCAATATATTTCCAAGTCAGGATGGTGAACCATTTGGTATCACAATGTCATAAATTTAATTTTTATTTATGTAAATAAAAATGCAGGTGAAGCATAAATACATTGACAAATGGGATATTTATTCCTCTTTTTAAGGCCAATTGTCAATATCAGGATTCATGGATTATGTACACCATAATTAAAAAATAAGGAAAGGTTCTCTAATACTTTTTCCATAGGCAGTTTCATAAATGATTACAATAAACAATATTGATTGACAATGTATAATGCATGAACTGAAAAGCATAAAATTGTTGGAAGGAGCAGAAGACATTCAATTTGCTTTGTCAATTATTTTCCCACATGAGATCAACATAAACCATTGTAATTTCTTGTCTGTCTCACTGCCTGTTGCTTAGCAATAATCTGCAACTCACAGGCAGTTTGCAATTTTACCTATATCCTTTTAAAATGATTATATGTTTTTGTGTGTGTGTTCTTTATTGTAGCTATCGAGAGCAAGCAAAAGGACTGTATACAAAAAGACCTGGTACTACGTGAACCTGACACTTCTTATGTCTAAAGTCTACAAAAATCGGAGGACCTCCAAATATTCCCCTATCTCAAAACTTTCCTTCTTCCCTAGGATTTGGAAACATATCATCATCAATCAGGTCAAAATCCACCTCGAAATGTGGTAGGGACCTGTTTCATCATCTCCCCATCCCTCACTGCTACTCTGGAATTTTCTGTTGGAAGTGATGGCAGACACTGAATACACCAGTGAATGGCCTATCTTCACAAACAGTGCTGGGAGTCTATTTCTTAAAGTTGAACTGATCCAGATTCCCAGGGTCAGGAGGTATGGGAAAGTATGGTGCACTACTCAGTATGCCACCAACCTTAAGAGGCCTCCAATGATCAGAAGCTCGACAGTTTGCTCCAGTTTCCAATCATACCTTATATTCACCAAAATTAATAGAAGCAAAATAACATTTACACAGAAAATAATGACAGTAATGAGCGACGATTGCTCAGGACCTGATGGTTTCTGTTTGAAGCGTTTAAAAGAAGTTGGCAAGAACATTGCAGATACCCTAATAATAACCTTTCAAACCATTAAACATTCTCTTTAGATTGGTAGTTGTGCTTTTCATTCCACTATTTAAGAAAGATTAGAGAGGAAAACCAGGAATTATAAACCAGTCAACTGAGCACCTACTGTTGGGAAATAAAATTGAGAGTAAGATGACTGACACCTTGAACATTTTCAGTTGATCAGGGAGAATCAATATGAATTTGTTTTAAAGAGATGTCTAAAGTAGTGGATATGGGAATGTTGATGGATATTATTTATAGTGCCTGCCAAACTTTTGATTAAATCAGAGATTGATGGCTGAGGCTGACGTCATGAAATTCAACAATTTTCATTTGGAGAATTGTTAAGTGGCAAGAAATGAAAAGTAGGGATAATAGGCTGGCAATTTAATTGACTGGATATTACCAGTGTTTTCTCACAAGGATTTATGTTGGGGCCTCAATTATTCACCACATTTCTTAATGACTTAGATGATGGGATAAAAAGCCATGTAACCAAATTTGTCAAAGGCACAAAGATAGGAAGCATTGTAAGCACTGTTGATGGAAGCATAAAATTACAAGGAGGTATTAGTTGAATAAATGAAAGGGCAAAACTGTGGCAAATAATTTTCAAGCTAGGGTCATCCAATTCAGACTTTAAAAAAAGTAGTGTGGTGAAAAAGTGGAAATGGTGCAATTCCACTGAAGCTTTGGACTTTGGATACAGGGATCATTAAAATCTGATGAACAGTTACAGAAAACTATCAAAAAGATGGACAGAAAGCTGATATCTATAACTGGAGCACTACAATATAAAGGGGCAGAAATCGTATTTCAGCTATACAGAGTCCTGGTTAGATTAGAATGTGACAAGCAGTTCTGGGCACTACAGTTTAGGAGTATCAGGATAAATGACTCATTGTTAGTTTGGCAAATTGGAATTAGTGGAATTCCACTGGGGTCAGCACTGGGCCTCAACCATTTACAATCTATGTTAATGAATTGGATGAAGTGATCAAGAGTATCATAGACAAATTTACTGACAATATCAGATAGGTGGGAAAAAATATTGTAAGGAGAACACAAAAGGTAGAATTTAACGTCCTCCACTTAGGCAGGTTTGGAAGTAGTGGGGAGGCATTTAATCAGGTGTAGGGTCTTGTGGGGACATAGCAATCTTTCCAACTCTATCTGTATTAAATCTAGGAAAACTTGTAAATAGCCTTCCTGCCCTGCCACCAACTGAGACACTTAACTAAGCAATTCGTCCCACTTCAGAGGACTCACCACACAGGCAACCTGAAAAGCAAATCCTTCTCAGGTTTATAGCAGTCACTCAGTGCCTGATCAAGGCACTCAGCATTAGGATGGAAAGGCCTACTGAAACCCATTCCCCAAGCTCTTATTGCAAATCCTACAACCACCCTTTCCCTGCAACTGTGCCCCTCCCCCCACACTCATGGCAACTCCATGTCAGATCTTTTTGAGAGGTTCTGTCACTTTATTCCCAGAGATAGTTAATCCTTTGAAGGTCTCTGGACAGCCATTCGCTTGTTTGTTTTATGTTTTACTTTTAAAATAAATTTGTTACATACTTGAGCTTGTGAGTTTTGAATTGTCTAAGACATAATTGGCCATCTTTAATTATACCACAACATCAGCCACATTTTCTTTTAGGTTTTTGTGTCTCAAAAGAAATGTATATTCATTGTGAACAATATATTAATTTTTTGAATGTTAGTCATTGTCTGTCTCCCAACAAATCTTATCACGTGATTCCCAATCTACCAAAGCCAAGTTGCCCCTCATACCTTCATTGTTTCTTTTGTTTAGATTTAAGACCCTAGTTTTGGATTAAACTACATCACTTTCAAGCTTAATGTAAAATTATTACATATAATGGTCACTCTTCTCTAGAGACTCCTTTACTATGAGATTATTAATTAGCCCTTTCTCATCCCACAATACCAAATTTCGAATAACATATTGTCTAGTTCATTTCTCAACATATTGTCCTGGAAAACCATCTTGTATACATTCCAAAATCCATCTTCTACACCATGAGAGCTAATTAGGTTTACTGAATATATGATGGGGGGGAGCGAAATGTTCCCATTTTGCTCACCATGGAAATCGTACCGGGTGGGGGGTAGACCATGCAAAGATTTGCTGACTTCATGCAGAATTTTTCATTTTTGCGGTGAGTGCAGCTGGAAAAACCCACCCTAAATGTGGATTGAAGCTGCCTATGATTATTTTATCGTACTGGTTACACGCACCTCTAATTTCCGCATTGATGTTATGCCCTACTTTACTGTACTATACTTAATCCAAACATTATTGTTGGGTGACTTTTAAACAACTCCCAGTAACGTTTGCTGCCATATGCTGTTTCCTTAGCTCCACTCAAATTGATTCGACATCTTGTTCTTCTAATCTGAAAGATCCTGGGTTCGATTTTACCATCAACTTTTGCCCGTTTTCAGATGTGAAAACTTGATAAAGTCGGGCATGAGTCAAGTAGCTTGATCCATGACCACCTCTGTGTCCATTTTCTGTTTACCAAGGGCCTAAATTGACTTAATGGGCTGCACACCCAAACTTACCAGCACTTCTCTCTTTACCACCACATTCGCCCATTCAGATTTGGCGCGAAACAGACATGGACTTCAAAGGTCCAATTCGGGCGCTCTAGCTTCTGAGAAGATACGTTCCGAGCTTCCATTGGGTTTCTGACTCGGATCTAGGGGATGGGGGGGTTGGGGGGGAGGTCAGATGGCTGTCTTGTGGAAGGAAAGGATGACTTGTCAGATGGCTCTCTAGTGGGGGGGGGTGGTGATAAGTGTGTCAGAAGGCTGTCTAATGGGGGAGGGGGAGGGAAGTGGGTCTGATGGTTTTCTGGTGGTGGGCAGGGATAGGGAAGTGGGGTGTAAGGGTCCACTGCCACTCTGTGTGGTCGGTGAGGGACAAGGAGAGGTTTGCTGCCACACTGCATTCAATCGGTGGGGAGGGAAGGGGGATCTGCTGTCACTCTGCGTGTGATCATTTAGAGGGGGGCGGGGAGATCTGCTGCCTCTCTGCGTGCGATCGGTTCCACTCCCAGATTCAAGTCTGCCCAGCACTTAGAATCAAAATGGTAAAATTGGGCCCTCTGTCTCTCTCAGAAACTGATCTCATCCTTAATTATTGCCAGCACCCTAGTGCTTTTTCCTTTTTGCCCAGCCTTCCAAAATATCAAATATTCAATTCCCAGCCTTGTTCACCCTATAGCCATCCTCCATATTGGCAAACCCCATTTACTTTCATTTGTGCCATCAACGCATCTACCTTTTGTAAATGCCATGTGTTTTCAGATAGATTGCCTTTTATTTTGCCTTTTATTTTGCCTTTTTAACATTTATCCATATTTTCATCCTATTTGACGCTGGCCTTTGTTTCTGCCGCTTTCCAATTTCGCTCACTACTTTTCTTCCAGACATCACCAGCTTGATTTCTTTCCTATCTGAATTCCCTCACAGGTTGCAATCTTCCTGCTAAGCTCATTTAAACCCTCCCCAGTAGCACTAGCAAATCTTTCTGTCAGGATATTGGTCCCATTCGTGTTGGGGGGTACTCTGTCTGCCAATCTGATGGACTGGCTTCATTCCAAGTTGAGACTTGCTCCTGATGATGAGTGGAAGTCCCACTGCTGCCAATCAATGCACATCAGAATGTAAAATAGCAGGAGCCTTTTGGAGCTCACGGGGACAGGTTCAGGCCAGGGAGACACGGATACAAAGTAGTAAAAGGAAAGCATGGCCTTTATTAGAAAATTCTTTGACACAGAAAGAATGATCAACATGCGAGGGAAAAATCCAGAGAGTATACCAGATGCAAAATGGATATATTTAAGAAGCAATTTGATGCTATGAAGAGAGGTGTTAGGATCTTTCTGAATGGATGGCTTAAAGTCAGCTGAATGGCCTTTCACGTCTGTAATTATGGCTGGGATTTTCTGGCCCTGCCCACCACTTTCCCCACAGTGGGTCCCACAGTGGCAGGTCCAGAAAATCCCAGCCTACCCTGTGATTTTGTGAAATGAACACAGCACTCAAAGTGTGCCTTAACAAATGTATCATTAAGTCCTCTGCACATTACTTATATAAAGAAATTGCTATTTTAATTCTTGTCCCACTGGTGATGGATGGATATTTTTTATCGGTGAAGATAAATTTGATGAGAGATACATTCAACCTGTCACCTAAAGTTGCTCAGATGAGCCTGCCACAAATTGAAAAATTACAGACGCACTGTGTCTGTATTTTTCTACTTCTTGATTTCAATCAGCTCATAACATTTTGACACAGGGGCTGAAACTGCAGTTCTTAGACCTATTAAGAGTATAGAAAAGCAGAGGGACCTGGGGGTACAGGTGAACAAGTCTCTGAAGGTGGCAGAGCAAGTGGAGAAGGTTGTAAAGAAAGCATATAGTATGTTAGCCTTTATAGGAAGGGGTATAGAATCCAAGATCTGGT
Source organism: Sphyrna mokarran (assembly GCA_024679065.1). NCBI lineage: Eukaryota > Metazoa > Chordata > Chondrichthyes > Carcharhiniformes > Carcharhinidae > Sphyrna > Sphyrna mokarran. The sequence continues at coordinate 119,257,238 of JAGIQG010000001.1, read as the reverse complement.
CTTTAATGTTGCAGTTGTATAAAACGTTGATTAGACCTCATTTGGAATACTGCGTCCAGTTCTGGTTGCCCTACTACTGGAAAGACGTGGAGACTCTGAAGAGAGTGCAGAGGAGGTTTACCAGGATGCTGCCTGGTATGGAAGGTCTGAGTTACGAGGAGAGGTTAGGCAAATTGGGACTGTTTTTCTTAGAAAGACGTAGACTTAGAGGAGATCTAATAGAGATGTACAAGATTATGAGGGGTATAGATAGAGTAAACAGGGCTAAGCTCTTTCCTAGGATGGACTCAAATAGCACGACGGGTCACGGGCTTAGGGTGAGGGGGGCAAGGTATAATTTGGATACTAGAGGGAGTTTTTTCACACAGAGGGTGGTGGGGGTATGGAATGCGCTGCCAAGTAAAGTGGTGGAGGCAGGTACTCTGGAGTTATTTAAGAAATACATAGATGGGCACATGAACAGAATGGGAATGGAGGGATATAGAAAACTGATTTAAAATAGGGATCATGAGCCTTGGGAGTCCCTGTGAAGTGCGGGTAGAGGTGGGAACATCGGGGTGGCGGCGCGGGCTCGTTGGGCCAAAGGGCCTGTTTCCCATGCTGTTTTGTTCTTTGTTCTTTGTTCACCAACAGAGCACACTAGCAAAATTTAGATCTGTATGTAATAATTTACTATTGCCACAGTGTGGCAGTAGATGCAATTCCAAAACAACTGAAATAGTTTTTATTCCCTCTCAGTGCTCTGGCATGAAATACAAATTAAGAATTTTGATCTGTCGAAGGCTAGCAGTTTATAACTTGCAATGTTTAATGTTGCAAAATAATGAGATGGCATTCAAAGTCACTGCAAATTAAAGATATCTTCAAGGTCATTTAATGAACACAGAAATTAAGTAACAGACAAATGAGGGTGCAACATATTTAAGTAAACACTGAATAAATATGCAGTAACCAGCATTATTTTAAAATGTAACAGGTGTATTAGCAATTCAAATAACCTGACCTTCACCATATCATTGTAACTGTTAGTCTTGGCTCAGTATCCACGTCTTACTTCAATATCAGAAGCTATGGATTCAAATTCCATTTCAAAGAGTAGAATAAGCACAAATCATGCTGACACTCCTGGGCAGGCTTGAAGGAGTGTAGCACTATTGGTGAAGCCATCTTTTAGATCTTAAATTAAGGTCCTTTTCAGGTGAACGTTAAAGATTCTGTGGTAATATTTAGCAAAAAACAAGGGGATTTGTGCTGGTCAACATTACTTTTTCAATTTACATTACAATTTATCTCGTTGTACATGGGGACCCACTGTATGAAAATTGGTTTATTTGTATTGCAATCATGACTGCATTTTATAAGTAATTTATTAGATATAAAGCATTTTAGGCAATTACAAGTTACAAAAGTTACTACTTAAATGCTTATAATAAAACAGAAAATGATGGAAAATCTCAGCAGGTCTGGCAACATCTGTGGAAAGCAAACAGGGTTAATGTTTTGAGTCTGTGTGATTCTTGTTCAGAGCTAAAGAGAGGAAAAAATGTGACAAATTTTGGCTACGATCAAGTGTAACATCAACGTGCTGCACTTGGTTAAAGTCATTAGGTTACGTTTCAGCTTCATTTGAAGCAATTTTTAAAAGCGGCACCTCAGCCTTTTGGCTAAGATGCAAATGAGTTCAAACCTTGGATCATGAGGATCAAGCCCAAGACAGGAGGTGAGAGCTCTGTCTTGTCAGCTTGGATCGGGAACGTTTCAACTTGTTAGGACTCTGAATTGGAATTGATTTGATTGAATTGGGAAAAAAGGAGCAGGTGGAGTAAAATAGGTCAGGGATATGTGGGACGTCAGATGAGTTTTGATGAAGATTTCACGAGCACAAGATGAAGACAGTGTTAATAGTAATGTTAAAAACTGAAAGAGGTGCTAATAGTGACATAAAGGTAAGATAGCAGAATGAGTTAGTATCACAACAAGGGTCAACATTCTGTGAAAGCAAAAATTAAGAACAAATGAAGAGGAAAAGGGGATATAGGAACAAAGAAATTGGATTTTAAAAAGGGGTCAAGATGGATGCAAGAGTTCATAGTCGAAAATTGTTGAACTCAATGTTGACTGTAAAGTGCCTAATCAGAAGATAAGGTGCTATTCTGGCAGTCTGCACTGCATCTCACTGGAACATTGTAGCACACCAAGGACAGACATGTGGGCATGAAAGCAATATGGTGCATCGAAATGCTAAGTGGCAGAGAGGTCAGGCTTAAATTAACTCATTAATACATTCTGCTCTTAAGGTGTTGAAGCCCATGCTAGAGTTCCCCTTGATCTAGATGAGAAATGGGAAGAAGTCATGATGAGTGGCATAAGCTGCTGCAAGAAAGAGGAACAGGAAGGCCAGGTGCAGGACATCCTTTCTGTACCAGACCCTCCAGTTTGGTGCCTAAGAACCTGTGAATCCTCTCTTTCAGTCTCTGAGTCCCTTTGCAACACATACTTTGTGTCAGCCAGCATGCTCCAAACTTACAGTGAGTGTATGGCATCCATAAATACTGTTCCATGAAAATTATGTCTAATCACTGCTTGAGTGCTAATCCTGCAGCTGGCTGGTTCAGCACTTTCAGGAAAATTCATAGACTGATATTCTGCAATTAAGACCAAAAGCATGTGCAAATTCTAGGCATTCAAAGAGGCCTGTCCTATTATGGCACACATTAAGTGCTGGTTTCATCCTTCAGTCAAAATATCCACACAGAATTGTGAGTTTACTGTAGACAGAGAATTCACAGCTGGATTCTCATTGTTTACTTTTTGAATCTTTTTCCCAAATTTCTTTAGTTGTATTTGAAGTGTATAGCATCTGGCTCAAACACCAAGGAAGGAGGAGCATGAGAGAATTGGCAGAATTAGGTGGGAGAGTTGAGGAGTGTTAGAGGATTGCAAGAGGCCTGAGGAGTCAAAGTCTCATGTGAGCTATGCCCAATAGAGTAATGGCCCAAGAATGACAAAGAGTTTGTGGGAGTTTCTAGAAATGAACAGAGCATCATTGGTGGTGCAAGGAATGAAACTGTATTGTGGGAGACAAGAGGAGTGATAGAGAATTGCAGGAGGCCTGAGGAGTGACAGAACATCAAGGAAGGTGCTATAGAGGATTAACTATTGGTGGACACAGAGGTTTCTGCAACTGCAGACACAGATTCAGAATGCTGTCTTACTAAGATATTGCTGAACAGGTGCAGGGCATTCTGCAAGGGGAAAGGAAGGGAACTGCCAGATGTCATGGTCCTTGTTGGAACTACTGACATGAGTTGAAAGCTAGTTGACATCTTACAGGTTTGGATTCAGAAAAATGATTAAAGAACAGGACCTCATTTGATCATCTCTTGCCATGCACTGGTGAGTATAGAAATAGAAAGATAATTCTGTTTCTTAATAAGGGTGCTTCTAACCCAATGGAAATGGATCTATCCTAGGGAATAAGTAGGGCAAGTGAATATGTTTCAGTGGGAGATGTCAGGATAATGATGGTTACAATACGATAAATTTAACATAGTTACGAAAAGGAACAAGGAAAAGCTAATGGTGAAAATACTCAACCAGAAGAGAACTAATTTCAGTGTTTTGGGGAAGAGTCTAGAACAGATGATGTGTAACTAAAGATTGTCCAAAATAAGTAAGAGAACAATATCACGCATTCAAAGTGGAGATAGTATTAGTAAAAACTAAGCATATTTCCAAAAGGAGGGAAGGTGGGACATTCAAAAATAGTGCTCTCTAGCTAACAAAATAACTAGAGATTAAAATAAAACAGGAAAAAAGATTTATGACAAATATCAGGTACAGAACATAAAAGAAAATCAGAAATATTGCACAGTGTGGAAAAGGATTTTAGAAAGGATATAAGGCTTAGATATAGAAACACAGAAACTAGAAGCAGGAATAGGCCATTCAGCCTTTCGAGTGTGCCCCACCATTCATTACGATCATGGTTGAACATCAAATTCAATATTCTGAACCTGCCTTCTCCCATATCTCTTATCTCTTTAACTCCAAGAGCTATATCTAATTCCTTCTTGAAATATTGGACTAAACTACTTTATGGGTAATGAATTCTGTAGATTCACCAATCTGAGGAAAACGGTATTGGCTAATTTAAGAACCCAAAAAAGTATAGGAATTGCTAGAGACTGTGTAAGGCTGATTAGGAATAAAAAAGGAAACTGTCTTATTGTGACAGAAGGCATGACTGAGGTTTTTAGTGAATACTTTGAATCAGTCTCCATTAGAGCAGGAGTGAGTAGTGATATTTGATTTTAAAAAATGGATTGGAAAGAGTTGCTAACAATGTTGGTTTCATATAATTATGATAAACCAGCTCAGATGGGATAAATCCAAGGTGGTTGAGGGAGGTAAATGCAGAAGCTCTCTCTCAAATCTTTCCATCCTCCTAAGATACAGAAATGGTGAAATTAGAAATGTTCCACCTCCATTCAAAAATGGAGCAGCAGATAAACCTGAGCCGGGATTCGCCCCAAAAAAATTTAAGTGCTAAATTTGCATGAAAACTGGAGTAAATCCCATTGATTTTTTTCAGCAGGATTTTCAAATGTATCTCCCACACTCTGAGCACTGCAGAGTGCCCTAGCCTGAGGAGGTGGGGTCTCTTCCTTCTGAAGAGGCTGGTAGCATAGCACTGGGTCGACCACTGGCACTGTCAGTTTGGCAATGCCCAGAGGGCCTCCATAGCCTCCCTTCACTCCAAGGAAGCTTCACACCAGTTTCCCATTATTGGGTTGCTGTTGTAAATCCTGCTGGAATGAAACACTCTGGCTGGTGGGGAAAGGCTAGAGGCTTCAGGCCATCTGCTAATCAGATGGTAATGAAGATATAAATATTTCAAACAGCTCCGAGCTGATTTCTGGCACAGAGCTGACACCGCCAGATATCCAGAGCCCAGAGACATGCAGAGGCTGTGGCACCCAGCGGAAAGCCTGCTAAATGGCCTCCACCTATGTTTCCCTGCCTGCTGAGCTAGAGAATCGTTGCCTTGGTGACGACAAATCAATCATTAGTAAACTACTAATGACAATTGTCAATGACAAAATTAATTTTCACTTGAAGAAGTGTAGCTTAATAAGGGACAGTGAGCATAAATATGTTAAAACTAAAAAGTTTTTTATCTGACCTTACTGAATTATTTGATTACATAACAAAGTGGTTTGATGTTGGGAGTGCGGTACATTTTGTAGAAATGGATTTTCAAATTGCATTTAATAAAGTCTCCCATAATAGACTTATCTCAAAATCAGAAGCACATGATATTAAAGAGATAATGGTAACTTGGATAAATAATTGGTTAATGGATGCAAGGCAGGAAGGAGTTGTGAACAGATGTTTTGCTGCCTGAAACAAAGCATCTTATGCCCAAAGGTCCCTTTTGATGAGTATTTGGACAGTTGCTATCCTTGTTTTACATAAATAACAAGGGCTTGTGTGTAGGGCATACAGTTTTGAAGTTGGCAATGATACAATATTTGGCAACGTAGTGAGCAGGATAATAGCAGACTTCAGTAGAACATAGGCAGGCCAGTCAAAGGGGCAAATGCATGGCAGATACAATTTAATATGGGTGAGTGTGCAGTGATATGTTTTGGGAGAAACAAAATAGAGAAGCAATATAATCTAAAATGGCATTATTTTGAGGAAGTGCAGAATAGACAGATCTGCATCTTCTGGCAAGTGGGGCACCACCCAAATACTAAAAGAACTAAAGCAAAAGTGAAGACAATTACTTTCATTACAAAAAAAAAGAAAAAAGGCAATTACTTTCAGATGGAAGGTTGTTAACAGCAGGAATGCATTCGTTGATCTCAATTGGTATTAGCTAATTGGATAGTAAAATTCAATTCCAGAGGAATTTTCAAAAGGCTAGAACATTTAGAATTAGACTAATTTGTAGTGTTACATGGAGAATGCTGTAGTGTGGGACATTATCGGATAGATTTTTCGAAGAACCAGCACAGTGGGGGTGTGGGGGGTTGGGGGGGTGGGGGGGCTCTGTGAACACAATAAGAAATCTCACAATACCAGGTTAAAGTCCAACCAGTTTATTTGATAGTAAACTCACAAGTTTTCAGAAACACTGTTCTTTCATCAGATGTGTATAAAGTTCTCAACAGCAATGTGGGGGTCACGGACCTGGCCAGCAATAGGGAGGCCGGCAATGTGGACCACTGTGCATTCGCCGATCTCGGCGCTGACAGATCAGTGCATGCACAGTGGCCCGCTCAGTGCTATGCTGCCAACCTCTCCAGTGGGAATAGACCCCACTCACTGATTTTCAACATGTTTCACACTAATGCACTCTGTAGTGCACAGAGTGGGGAGATTCATTTTGCAACTCCCACTGAAAAAACCAGCATGATTTTCTCAAGTTTTTACATGAATTGAACACTTAGAATGTCTTTGGGAGAATTGCTCCCAGTAAGATTCTGTTTTTTCTGTTTATTTTGCATATGTAAAAAGTGTTTCAGGTGTACTATAAAATTAATGTATGTTACAGGATACTTTGATATACCAGCAGCTTATAAAGTTGTTGTCGATAATATCTGGTTGACACAGGCTCAAACAGCTTGTGTTCATATTTTCAATTTTAACTTAAGTGTAGGATGTTTGCAAGGAGCAAATTAACAAATAGGTTGTATAATTCAGTCACAGACATCTGCAAGAAATTAGTGGCTCAAAAAGGATGTTAATAAGAGGATCACTGATCTTGAGCAAGAACAAAGAATGTATTGAATCTGATTATAATCAGAGAAATGACATGGTGTAAGCCCATTATTTTGGAGTCTCAGAAAAATAGCGTGGGCTGGTAACTGTCTTGAAAAGTTAATGGTAATGGAGCATGAGGAAATAAATAAGAAGTGGAGTGCTGGAATTGGATTCTATTAAACCAGGGCTGACAAAATCCATCTGCACACTATACGTGCAGTGTAACAACAACATAAACAACATTTGATGTGCATTTGCAGTGAGAAAATACAGGTGAGAAGTTGTAAAATCTATCTCTAAAGACAAATATAAAGTTTAAAGTTTATTTATTAGTGTCACAAGTTGGCTTACATTGACAGTAAAATGAAGTTATTGTGAAAATAATTCCCCTTGTTGTCACTATAATTTTAATTTCATAGGTTTTACATGCCTTTCCACACTAGCCATAGCTAGTCTGTGGAAAATATTGCTGTTTTGCATATCAGCAAGTTTGCACCAGTGTTCTTCTTTATTTGTCCTCCTAATATCATCCCATAAAAAAAAACAAGGCATTGAAATGTGAAAACAAGCGATATTATTTTTGTCTTTCTATCTAGATTTCACAAGTGCTCAACTGTCGCATTGTGTATGAATGCACAACAAAAAAAAGTGAAACTGTCCTGGAGATTGGTAGTCATATTGGTAACCACTACATGCCATATTTTCTGTTTCTATCCTTAGTTTATTTATTAGTCCTCTCTTCTTCATGTCTTTGATATTTGTTCAGCCTTGGAGAGTTGGTCTACGTATAAATAATCCCCACTAGCCACAGGACCTGAGGACAATTGTGTCATACATAGTACATGATCCTCTGAATCTATACATGTTTTGATAACTGCCAATCCAATAACCACATTCTCGACAAAATGTATTCATTAAAATAATTGCTGAAATATTTCTGTCCAATTTAGATCAGGTAATTTGACATTCCTAAATGCTCACCCAACTAAGTTTCAGTTGATTCCTTTTGGTTTATGCATCAGCTTGGCTCAATTCATTGTCCTCTTTTGCTGGATTAGAAAATACGTTGGATATTACCTAAAACTTTGAGCAGCTAATTTAAGTTGCCATTTCAGTTCAATATTAACTAAGTTTTTCAAATGAAATGTTCCACTGAGACTAAATGTTAGCTGCAGAATTACATTGTCCTATTGTAGCTTTACAATCATTTTATGTTTTCCTACAAAAGAAGATTTTGACACTATCAATTTTAGAGTCATAGAGTTTACAGCATGGAAACATGCCCTTCGGTCCAACTTGTCCATGTCGCCCTTTTTTTAAACCCCTAAACTAAGCCTAATTGCTCGTGTTTGGCCCATATCCATCTATATCCTTCTTACTATTGTAACTGTCTAAACCTTTTTTAAAATGATATAATTGTACTCACTTCTACTACTGCTTCTGGCAGCTTGTTTCAGACACTCACCACCCTCTGTGTGGAAAAAGTTGTCCAACTGGACTCTTTTATATTTCTCCCCTCTCACCTTAAATATTTGCCCTCTAGTTTTAGACTCCTACCTTTGGGAAAAGATATTGGTTATCTAGCTGACTTATGCCTGTCGTTACTTTATAGACTTTTAAGAGATCATCCCTCAGCCTTCAGCTTCAGAGAAAAAAGTCTCAATCTATCCACCCTCAATAACTCAAACCATCAAGTCCCAGTAGCATTCTAGTAAATCTTTTCTGCACTCTTCCTAGTTTAATACTATCCTTTCTATAATACGGTAACCAGAACTGTACGCAGTATTCCAAGTGTAGCTTTACCAATGACTTGTACAACTTCAGCAAGACATCTGAATTCTTGTATTCAATGTTCTGACCAATGAAACCTATCTTTGAACTTAATCTGTTTCCTTAAGAATTTTTTGTGCAAGAAATTTGATGTCCAACATCAACTTATACCATAGTGTGATCTGGGTATAATTGTAGATACACTTTTAATTCTGAACTTGCATTATTTGCACTTGTGTATCTGATGGCAGACCAAATTAACATTAGGCATGGAAATGTTGAGCTAAATTATTAAATTGCTTTATTCCAAGGGTGGCATGGTAGCACAGTGGTTAACACTGCTGCTTCACTGCTCCAGGGACCTGAGTTCAATTTGCAGCTTGGGTCAGTGTCTGTGTGGAGTTTGCACATTCTCCTCATATCTGTATAGGTTTCCTCCAGGTGCTCCAGTTTCCTCCCACATTACAAAGATGTGCTGGTTAGGTTGATTGGCTATGCTAAAATTGCCCGTTAATGTCCTGAGATGCGTAGATTACAGGAATTAGTGAGTGGACATGGTGTAGAGCTTGGGGTAGGATTGTGGTTGGTGCAAACTCGATGAGCCAAATGGCTTCTTCTGCACTGTAGGGTTTCTATGATTCCATGGAAAATTGAACCATAAAAGGAACTGGTAAGGTCAAAATCTTTTATTCAATTGGTACAACATATTTATGCAAAGTGCTCTAAAAGGACAGAATTATTTTACATGGGGCCCTACAGCATGGACAGACCTTCTCTCCCTCCGGTCTCCTGATTTTTTAAACAACTTTTTATCAGCACTTCACTGGCTGTCTGGCATTTTGTCTTTTGTACTTCGCTTTTAAAAGCCTCTAATTTGGTATCAAAAAGCTTGCTCCTCTCACAAGATTAATAGCAATAAAAAGTACTTTTCAATAGAGTGGTGAGAGATGTCTTTTTGAACACCCAGTCCAATTATGGAATCACTAATTTCCCCATTTTTGGCAAAACAACTGTCAATCCTAATTACTTCTCATCTAGTTGCTTCTTTTTTTAAACTTCTGCGAGTACACTTTGCTTTTGAAAACCTAACATTAAAGGACTTTATTCTGCATCAAGTCATTTCTATCCTAAAACACTTTTTGAAAAAAACAAGATGGCACCGGAGTATGCTGACTTCTTGCAAGTTGTGCCCAACATAACCTCTAATTCTACACCCCAGATCTGATTGTAACACTACATTCTGCTCTTCTTTCCTTCTCTACATACGGTATGATTTGCCTGTATAGCATGCAAGAAACAATACTTTTCACTGTATAATAGTACGTGACAATAACAAATCAAATCAAATCAAATCTGGCTACCTCCCATGTTCCAACTTACACAACTCCACAGCCCACGCCCTCACTCATACCACGTTCTATTCATACGTCACTTGTACTTGCCAACTGCCTGATAAGCACCATCCCATTTTTAAACTTCTCATCTTTGTTTTCAAATTCTTCTTCAAAAAAGTGGTTAGCACTGCTGCCTCATAGCACCAGGGACCCTTATTCAATTCCAGCCTTGGCTCACTGTCTGTGTGGAGTTTGCATTTTTCCTATGTGTCTGCATAGGTTTCCCCTGGGTACTCCGATTTCCTCCCACAGTCCAAATATGTGCAAGTTAGGCCATGCTAAATTGACCTTAGTGTCAAGGGATTAGCAGGGTAAATATGTGGGGTTATGAGAATAGGGCCTGGGTGGGATTGTCAAGTCAGTTTTTGACCGTGTTGCAGCCATCACATAGTTCTGTTGATGAAAGGGTATTTCCCCACAGCAGTATCAATTTGTCCTCTTTTCAACAAGGCCTTCAAAACTTCCTTAAAAAGTTTTCTCTGCTCTCCTTGAGATGGGCTACCATCCTAAAGTTGCGAAAAGTGGATCTGCTTTTAGAAGGCAATTTCTTGGCATATGGATATGGTGCCTAGCTCTGATTCCTCATGATCATTGCTAAAATACTGGATGCAGATGTTAGTTTGACTCACATTGAAAGGATCACAAGCAAGAGGAGTCAATGGTTTAGTGGCATTATTGCTAGGCTATTAACCCAAAAACTCAAATAATGTTCTCCAGACCTGGATTCCAATCCCATGGCAATTCAATTTTTTTAAAAAATCTAGAATTGAGAATCTATTGATGACCATGAAACTATTGTCGATTATCGGAAAAATCCTTTAGGTAGCACAATAATTAGCACTGCTGCTTTACAGCGCCAGGGGCCCCAGTTCAATTCCTGGCTTGGGTCACTGATTGTATAGAGTTTGCACGTTCTCGCTGTGTCTGAGTAGGTTTCCTCTGAGTGCTCTAGTTTCCTCCTACATTCTGAAAGATGTACTAGTTAGATATATTGACTCAAACAGATGCTGGACTGTGGCAACTAGGGAAATTTCATTGCAGTGTTAATGTAAGCCTTACTTGTGACTAACAAATAGACTTTACTTTGCTTACTTGGTCTAGGCTGCATGTGACTCCAGAGTTACAACCATTTTGTTGACTCTCAGCTGCCCTCTGAAACAGCCCAGCAAGCCACTCAGTGATATCAGTCGCTACAAAATCTCAAGAAGGCAGCTCACTACCAACTTCTCAGGGGCAACTAGGAATGGGCAATAAATGCTGGACAGCTAGCGATGCCCATGTCCCTCAAATAAAAAAAGGGGGGTTTGATTCTACCTAAAAGGAGGACTTGGCTGAATGGCACAGTTGTTGGGGCGGTACAGTGATTAGCATTGATATCTCACAACACCAAATTCTTGGGTCTGATTCCCGGCTTGGGTGACTGACCGTGTGCAGTTTGCACATTCTCCCCATATCTGCCTGGGTTTCCTCCGGGTGCTTCCGTTTCCTCCCACATTCCAAAAGACCGACTGATTAGGTGCCATGGCCACGCTAAATTCTCCCTCAGTGTACCCGAACAGGCGCCAGACTGCGGCGACCAGGGGAGTTTCACACAGTAACTTCATTGCGATGTTGAACGTAAGCCTTGCTTGCGACACGAGTAAATAAACTTGATGTTAGAGACGGTGGAAGTTGCTCTCTTGCCCAGCCTGCCCGCGCCCTCCTTCCCTTCCTTCACCTGTCAATCACGGCGGTTGCGGCGGAACCGGCCTCCCCCCGGGGTGACATCACAGAGGGCACGCTCTGTGCATTCTAAAGGAGAGCGTGCAGGCGGCGCGCGGGGCTGCGAGCCGCACATTGATACCAGAGAGAGAGAGAGAGAGATACATTGAGTGACAGACTGATACATTCACTCACTTGGGACACAAGCCGGCTCTATGGAGCGGCGCTGCAGCCAGGCTAGCGAGAATGGCCACACTGGCACCAAGAGGAACGGCAGGAGCCCACAGGTAAACTCGACTCAGCCATACTGCCAGCGGGCTGCATGGATTGAACTTTATTGATTTCCCCCTGGGGGGTAGGTGAGAAGGGTGCTCGATAGTATCAAATGAGTTGACAGTGGCCATTACTGTATGACTTCCTTTTTTAAAAGAACTGGGAGACCAGGAAACCAGAGGAATGTGTTAAATTCAGTGATTGGTTTGGCTGATGGCCCGCCGTGTGGTTTATATTATGATTACGCTGAGGGTGTGTACTGTTAAAAAGCCGAAGCGCAGCCGGCTGCAAAACAGAATGTGAAAGGTAAACTCGGTGCCCAAATCTGTGAAGACTGTTTTAAATTGGGATAGTATCACCCTGGCAGAGCCAGGCGGGAGGAGGGAGCTCAAAATGCACTGTGCCCTGGGACTTGTAGTTCCGTTCCTTTCGAGATGATGAATGGAAATGATCTTTTAGCTCTCTGCGGGTAACTTAATAGAGTGCTATGCAGTGTTTTGAAGTGTGAGGTTACTGTACTGTCATTCCTTGAGATTGCATTTCTGGAAATGCTGGTGTCTGCGGGCTTATTTGCTTGCATTCAAACCCGTTGTGACAAGAGAGGTGGCAGTAAGGGTGTCAGGTGAATTAGAACACCCAAGTGCAATATGCATATAATGTAGCAATCCTGATAATTTAGTATTCAAACATTTGGTAACAGTGCTGCTTTTGGTGCAGTGGGTGTGGTGCGAGAGGCTCGGCCTTTTGGTTAAGATCAAGTATAGTATCGATATGCTGCACTTGGTTGAAGTCATTAGGTTACATTTTAGCTTCATTTGAAGCAATTTTTAAAGCGCATCTCGGCCTTTTGGTTAAGATGCAAATGAGATCAAGCCTTGGAGGAGAAGCTATACCTACTCCAGTCGGCTTGGATCATGTAGATCAAGCCCAAGACAGGAGGTGAGAGCCCTGTCTTGTCAGCTTGGAATGGGAATGTCCCAACTTGTTGGGACTCTGAATTGGATTTGATTTGATTGAATTGGAATAAAGTATATTAAAAAATCAGAAAGATCTTAACTAAGACAATGGGCAGTCCTTATTCCAAAAAACAATTCAATTCAGTCTCCAGACAAGGGACATGCCAGATCGAAGCTGACAAGAACAGATCTTGAGCTTGATCTTAGCCAAAAGACGAAGAAGTGATCACAATCGAGGTAAGTGGTGTGATTGCTATAACTGGCTTTCTTCTCGCTTCTCAGTCTTTTGGCTGAGAAGAAGTGTATATTGACATGCTGTGCTTGGTGAAGTTATTAGGGTTACGTTTTAGCTTCAGTTGAAGCAATTTTTAAAAGCGGCATCTGGGCCTTTTGGCTAAGATGCAAATGAGATCAAGTCTTTAAGGAGGAGTTTTGCCTACTCCAATCAGCTTGTTTCGTGTAGATCAAGCCCAAGATAGGAGGTGAGAGTCCTGTCTTGTCAGCTCGGATCAGGAATGTCTCAATTTGTTGAGACTCTGAATTGGATTTATTTGATTGAATTGGAATACAAACAAAAACAACTGGCTTTCTTTGATTGTCAGCTCAGAAAAAACAGCCAACACACTGATTTTGTTTGTGATTCTTTTTCAATGACTTCTGCTAACTTAACCACTGTAAGAAGTCTTACAACACCAAGTTAAAGTCCAACAGATTTATTTTTTAAATATATTTCATTCCAAGAACAAAACAGCACGGGAAACAGGTCCTTCGGCCCAACGAGCCCATGCTGCCACCCCGACGTTCCCACCTCTACCTGTGATCCCTGTCTATGTTTATAGATCTATGGATTAAAAACCAAATTTGAGACAATTTAAGGAGAATTTGTTTTGCCAATTAGCCTAAGAGCACATTTTTGGGATATGGGAGGAAACCGGAGCACCCGGAGAAAACCCACGCAAGCATGGGGAGAATGAGCAAACTCCCACAGACACAGGCCCAAATCCATGTATCTGCACAGCACAGCGATAGTCAAATGGTCCAGGTCAAGCGTACACTAATGAGGTGAAGGACTAGAATACTCTCAAAAAAAATCCAAGAGCAGCCCTCTCACAACCCATCGTGTATATGCCCCTTGTTAGACAACAAGGTGGACCAAAGCACCTGTAGGATAAAAACAAGTACATCAATATCATCATCTATTTACACACTTCCCAGGGACTCCTAAGGCTCATGATCCCTATTTTAAATCAGTTTTCTATACCCCTCCATTCCCATACTGTTCATGTGCCCATCTAAGTATTTTTTCAATAACTCCAGAGTGCCTGCCTCCACCACTTTACTTGGCAGCGCATTCCATACCCCCACCACCCTCCGTGTGAAAAAACTCCCTTTACACCTTTGGATGTAAGGTATAGCATCCAAACTATACCTTACCCCCCCTCACCTTAAGCCCGTAACCCTCATGCTATTCGAGTCCATCCTAGGAAAAAGCTTAACCCTGTTTACTCTATCCATATCCCCCATAATCTTGTACACCTCTGTTAGATCTCCTCTAAGTCTACGTCTTTCTAAGGAAAACAGCCCCAATTTGCCTAACCTTTCCTCGTAAGTCAGACCTTCCATACCAGGCAGCATCCTGGTAAACTTCCTCTGCACTCTCTCCAAGTTTATTCGGTAGCACTTCTGATAGTAAGGCGACCAGAACTGGACACAGTATTCCAAATGAGATCTAACTAATGTTTTATACAACTGCAACATTAAAGGCCAGCTCTTGTACTCTATACCCCTTCCTATAAAAGCTAGCATACTATACGCTTTCTTCACAACCTTCTCCACCTGCTCTGCCACCTTCAGAGATTTGTGCACCTGCACCCCCAGGTCCCTCTGTGTTTCTATACTTTTAATAGGTCTACCCTTTATCATATACCTCCCCTCTACATTCTTTCTCCCGAAATGTGAGGTGATGCATTTATCAGGATTGAATTCCATCTGCTATCTATCTGCCGAAGCTACCAGCCTATGTCCTACTGCATTGCAGATTCATAAAAATCTCAATTAATCCATTGTAAACGTCCCTGTCTATACATTGCAAACAGTGCAGAATAAAAACATTTTTTACAGTCCTGTACAAATTATAGCTACTACATTTCAAAACTTAAAACTATTTACATGCCTCAAAATTTACTGTGTGCCATTATTTCTCAGATTGGTACACAGTTACACAGGCTGAAGGTATTCTACAGTTCCCGGGCTCTCGGTCTGCCTCCATTAAAAGGCCTTGCAGTATGGCCTTTCCCCATTGTGCCTTTGTGGTGGCTGTCCCAAGCTTCAGCGCATCCTTCAGCACGTAGTCCTGGACCTTGGAACATGCCAGTCTGCAACACTCGGTCGAGGACAGTTCTTTCAACTGGAAGATCAGCAAGTTTCGGGCAGACCAAAGTGCGCCCTGCACTGATGACCTTCCAGCAGCAGTTGATATTTGTCTCAGTGTGCATCCCCGGAAGAGCATAGAGTTTAAAGTCCAATAGATTTATTTGGTAGTACAAGCCACTAACTTTTGGAGTGCTCAAAACCTCACCAACTGTCCTGGCTGGAGACAATACACATCTCTTTAATCTATGCTTAACCCTCTCTCTACTTGCATTGCATGTACCTTTAAGATCTAATTACCTGTAAAGACTCGCATTCCAATCATTATTTTGTAAATTGAGTTTATGTCTTTATATAACCTGTTTGTGAATTGAAATCCCACTCACCTGATGAAGGAGGAGTGCTCCAAAAGCTCGTGGCTTGTGCTACTGAATAAACTTGTTGTACTTTAACCTGGTGTTGAGAGACTTCTTACTGAGTTTGCCGCAGTCCAACCCAGCCCAGTCCAGCCGG
Source organism: Sphyrna mokarran (assembly GCA_024679065.1). Lineage (NCBI taxonomy): Eukaryota > Metazoa > Chordata > Chondrichthyes > Carcharhiniformes > Carcharhinidae > Sphyrna > Sphyrna mokarran. The sequence continues at coordinate 119,241,490 of JAGIQG010000001.1, read as the reverse complement.
CATCTCCATATTATGACTTATCCATGATGAGAGAGTGTAACTGGTTCCTTAGTTAATTAACACTGGCGAAGAGTCATCTAGACTCAATGTTGAACACAAGAACATAATAAATTGGAACAGGAATAGGCCATCTCGCCCTTCGAGCCTGCCCCGCCATTCAATAAGATCATGGCTGATCTGAAGTGGATCAGTTCCATTTTCCTGCCTGCTCCCCATAATCCTTAAATCCCTTCTCTATCAGAAATCTATCAACCCGTGACTTAAATATATTCAATGAGAGAGCCTCCACCACTTCAATGGGCAGAGAATTCCAGAGATTCACCACCTTTTGAGTGAAGAAATTCCTCTTCAACTCTGTTCTAAACTGCCCTCCCCTTTATTTTGAGGCTGTGCCCTTAGTTCTGTTTTCCTTTCTAAGTGGAAAGAATCTCTCTACCTCTACCTTATCTGGCCCCTTCGTTATCTTGTAAGTCTCTATAAGATTCCCCCTCAGCCTTCTAAACTCCAACAAGTACAGGCCCAGTCTATTTAATCTCTCCTTATAAGCTAACCCCCTCATCATCAATATTACCCTGGTGAACTTTCTGTGTACTCCCTCCAAGGCCAATATGTCCTTATGCAAATAAGGGGACCAAAACTGCACACAGTACTCCAGTTGCAGCTTCACCAGTGCCTTGTACAATTGCGGCTGTATTCACCCTCCACAGATGTTGTCAGACCTGCTGAGATTTCAAAATCCAGTCTGGTTTGAGTACAAATTTTAGATCGATAATACAATTTGATATTTGTGACTAAAGCTAGTTTAAATTTAATGTCCAATACAAGACAGAAACTGGCAGTCAATGAGTAACATCTTACCTGTCATAAGTCAGCGCGAATCCTGGAAATAGCCTTTAACTCGATAATCTGTAAAGGATTTTAAGCTTCCCTCAGAAGTCACAAAATGTGCTTCCTGTTGAGAATTTCCTATGTTTTTCCTCAGTTGCTCTTTCTTGCCATATTTCTGCCTGGGAAATGTTTGCTTTGGGAACAATTGAAACAACCATTCATCTGCAGGTGAATTTTAGAGGAATAGAGCCAATTTGAAAGAAGCATCACCATAAGGTGGGGGGGGAACAAATATTTTGAAAACTTTTTATAACTACTGATTTTTAAAGATCCTACATATGATCAAAACATATTAGCAGCATGTGACAGAATTCTATATGTTAACCTGGATCTTGTATAGAGACTTGCCCAAGGTTGCTGCCAGTTGAGTGCAATGTTGTCTGTAAGTATGATGGCATCGGGATGGGCTTGGCCAGTTAGGCTTTGCTGATTGACGTTGCCTTTTGTGTAGCACTGTGAACATGTTGTGAACAGACATAATCTTACCTCGTAATTGTTAGTCAACTTGCATCTGTAGCTTTAGACGTGAATGCAGCCTATCTTCAGATTTAAAATATACCATTGAGGTTGGGTCACCCCTGTCTTCATGTGGTTGTACAGACACTGATAGATGGGCACAGCGAACTTCACATGCATCTCTTCCTTGGTCCTTCATTTTTATCAGCAATTTGGATAAGATGATTATAAATCAAAACTATCATCATAAAGACAGGCAACTTAAGTGCAGGGAAGTAGGGAAGCAGGGAAGTAGCAGTGCTGTGAGAACACATGCTACCAAATAAATCTGTTGGATTTGAACCTGATGTTGAGACTTCTTACTAAGAGCAACTCAGCTAGTCACACTCCCCTGCATTTTCTATAATATCTTGCAAAATGTTTATCTTGGGATAATTATCCAATTCATTTTTGAAAGTGCAGAATTAATCTGCCTCTACCATACACTCAGGCAGTGCATTCCAAATTCTGACTACTTAGTAAAATAGCTTTTCCTCACATTGTGTTTGATTTATTTTGTCAGTGACAGTAAGTCAAATTTCTCTGGTTATGAATCCTTTGGCCAATGAAGACAATTCCTCCTCCGTCCCATCCTTACAGGTTTTAATGAAATTTTGAACATCTCTACCAAATCTTCTCTAAAATTCCTTCTTCAGGGGGAACAAACCCACTTCTCCAAACTATCCATGAACTGCAATTCGTCATATTTGGAACTTGTCTGAAGCCCTCGTGTTCTCCCTGAATTGGACATACTACTCCAGTTGAGGCTAAACCAAAATTTTAAACAGTTTTATCATAACTTCCTTGCTCTTATGCTCCTTTTCCAAAAACCCAAGATCCCTTGCGCTTTACTAACTGCCTTCTCAACCTTTTTTTGCTACGTTCAATGACTTGTATCTGTATGGTCTAGGTGTCTCTGTTTCTGCATCTACTTTAAAATTATACCAGGTATTGTCTCTCCTTGTTTTTCTGACCAGAATGAATTACTTCTCATTCCTGTTCTTTAAATTTAATCTGTCACGTGTCCACCCATTCCATTCAACCTCTCTAGGTTTAACTCTTGTCTTCATAATTGACAATACTTCAAGTTTTGGATGTTCCTCAAATTTCGAAATTGTGTGTGTACACCCAATTCTAGCAATTAGCTTATCATCAAGAAAAGCAGTGGGCTAAATAATGAAGCCGGGGGAATCCCACTGTTTGCTTCCCTCCAGCCTGGAAAACAACTATTCCTGTCGCTCTGCCAATTTCATATACGTGCTGCTGCTCTCTTATTCCATGAGTTCTAATTTTGCTTATGAGCCTTTATGGGAAGTTCACCACACAGTCCCGTCAATAATGACAATGAAACCCCAATCTTTTTGAAGTACCAGCTTCCTTTAATTGACCATTGGATGAATCATGCATGAAAAGGAAACTGGTAGTTTTAAGCATGTAGCTTTAGTTCCTGTTTCTAAAGCCCAGGAACTGAGACAAAAAAGTTCATCCCATCTTGACTTAATTATAAGATAAAATAGTGTGTTATGCTCAAGTTTTCACTCGTGGAGCCACAATTGCATCCTAAGCAATGCTACAGCTTAATCTCTCTGGATTTGTAAGAAGCTGATTGCTTCATTTGAAATATGAATAACCCCAAATTTTAAAAGTGTTTGCTGGAAGCATTGGAGTTTAGGGGCAGAGCACATACAAACACCTTATAAATAACTTCGTTTGAAATGATTTTAAGCTAGTCAAAGTTTTTATTAAATGCTTTTATTGTTACCCCATGTTTTAAATTGCAGCAAGTCATTTTCTGTATCACCTCTTGTGCTTGCTGACCTTTGTCGGCTCCTAATTAAGCAACCTAGAATTATTAAATTCTTATATTACAGGAGGAGGTCATTTGGCCCATCAAGTCTGCACCAACTCTCTGATAGAGCCAAGCCTACTTTCTGCTATATCCCTGTAACCACACACATTTACCCTGCTACTCCCCTTAACATTAGGGATCACTTAAAGGGCCATTTAACATGGCTAATCCACCTAACTCTCACATCTTTAAACTGTGTGAGGAAATACTGCAGGAAACTCATGCAGACATGGAGCAAATGTGCAAACACCACACTCAGTCATCTAAGGCTAGAATTGAACCCTGGTCCCTGGTGTTGTGAGGCAGCAGTGCTAACCACTGTGCTGTCATGCTGCCCGTCTTGATTTTTAAATTCCCATCCTTTTCAAATTGCTCCATTGTCAGGTTCTGCCATATTTCTTTTGCTTCCCCCCAACTTCCTGTGCATTCCTAGTCATAATTACTCCACCATTTGTGGCCATTCTGTAAACTGCCTAGACCCCAATCCCTGGAATTCTGTCCCTGCAATTCTGTTCCTTGTTTTCTTTTAAGGGCACTTCTTAAAGCTTACCTTGTTGACCAAATATTTGTTCATCTGAGCTAATATCTCCTTATATGGCTCAATGTCATACTGCTGTGAAGCACCTTGGAATGTGTCATTATGTTCAAGATGCTATGTAAATAATTTGTTCTTGTTATACCAGAAATTTGTCCCTGTCAGGCAGGGAGGAAATGGTCGAGTAAGAGAGCCTTGGTGTACGAAAAAAGTTGATTTGCTGGTTAAGAAGAAAAAAGGAGGCTTATGTCAGGATGAGGCTTGAAGGCTCAGTTAGTGCAATGGATAGCTATAGATTAGCCAGGAAGGAGCTAAAAAGTGAATTGAGGAGAGCTAAGAGGGGACACGAGAAGATGTTGGCTGATAGGATTAAGGAGAATCCTAAAGCTTTCTTTAGATATGTTAAGAATAGAAGATGGGGTAGGACAAGATTAGGGCCAGTCATAGACAGCAGTGGGAAGTTGTGCGTGGAGCCTGAAGAGATTGGAGAGGCAATGAATAAATATTTCTCTTTGGTATTCACGCAGGGTGATGTAAATGTAGTTATGGAGAACACTGAGGTACAGGGTAGCAAACTGGAAGGTATCGAAGTAGATAGGGAGGATGTGCTAGATATTCTCGAGGGTTTGACGTTGGATAAGTCCCCTGGGCCGGACGGGATTTACCCTAGGCTTCTCTGGGAGGCAAGAGAGGAGATTGCAGAGCCTCTGGCTCTGATTTTCAGGTCGTCGTTGGTTACGGGTGTGGTTCCGGAGGACTGGAGGATAGCGAATGTGGTCCCATTGTTTAAAAAGGGGAAGAGAGACCTTCCAGGGAATTATAGGCCAGTGAGTCTTACTTCTGTTGTGGGCAAGGTATTGGGGAGAATTATTAGGGATAGGATTTATAGTTATTTAGAGAGAAATGAATTGATTGGGGATAGTCAGCATGGTTTCGTGAAGGGTAGGTCATGCCTTACTAACCGCATTGAGTTTTTTGAGAAAGTGACCAGAGAGGTGGATGGGGGTAAGGCGGTTGATGTAGTATATATGGACTTTAGTAAGGCTTTTGATAAGGTGGCCCATGGAAGACTTCTACAGAAAATGCAGATGTGTGGAATAGCGGGTGATTTAGCTAATTGGATTAGAAATTGGCTGGCAGATAGAAGACAGAGGGTGGTGGTTGATGGGAGATATTCATCGTGGAGTTCGGTGACGAGTGGTGTGCCTCAGGGGTCTGTTTTGGGGCCCATGCTGTTTGTAATTTTTATAAATGATCTGGATGAGGGTATTGAGGGATGGATCAGTAAATTTGCAGATGATACTAAAGTCGGTGGTGTGGTAGATAGTGAAGATGGGTGTTTTAGTTTACAGAGTGACTTGGACAAGTTGCAGAGCTGGGCCGAGAGGTGGCAAATGGAGTTTAATGTGGAAAAGTGTGAGGTAATGCACTTTGGCAGGAACAAGAAATGTGTAGAGTATAGGGCTAATGGTAGGGCTCTTAATAGTGTTGAGGAACAGAAGGATCTTGGTGTATTGGTCAATAGATCCCTGAAAGTAGGCAGTCAAGTGGATAAAGTTGTTAAGAAGGCATATGGAGTCTTAGCTTTTATTGGTAGGGGGATTGAATTTAGGAGCCGCAGCATCATGTGGCAACTGTACAAAACTCTAGTGCGGCCGCACTTGGAGTATTGTGTGCAGTTCTGGTCCCCACATTATAAGAACGATGTGGAGGCATTGGAGAGGGTACAGAGGAGGTTTACCAGGATGTTGCCTGGTAGGGAGGGCAGGTCCTATGAAGAGAGGTTGAAGGATTTGAGGTTGTTTTCGTTAGAAAGGAGGCGGCTAAGAGGGGATCTTATTGAGGCATATAAGATGATTAGAGGTTTAGATAGGGTGGACAGTGATAGCCTTTTTCCTAGGATGGAGAAAGCTAGCACGAGGGGACACAGCTTTAAATTAAGGAGTATGAGTTATAGGACGGAGTTCAGAGGTAGGTTCTTTACTCAAAGAGTGAGTGGAATGGAGTGGAATGCCCTGCCTGCAGCTGTTGTAGATGCGCCAGGTTTGGTGGCGTTTAAGAGGTTAATTGATAAGTATATGGAAGAGAAGGGAATGGTTTATTTTGGAGGGGCATTGCTTTTTATTTTGGTCGGCACAACATCGAAGGCCGAAGGGCCTGTTCTGTGCTGTAATGTTCTATGTTCTATTCCTTTAATGTAAACCAATGGCAGCAGTGAAGAACTCCTTTCTTTCCAAAAAGTGAGCATTCATCAAGAAATGAGCCCATCTCTGAGAAAAATACAGCCTTAGAATTGAATTTCAACTTTCCTAACCACCATTACTTGAGTGGTCACGTGGGCGTGACTGCAGGTGCTATGCAGCTTGCAACTACATTCATGCTATTGTAGTAAATTTAAAAAAAACAAGTGTGTGTTAGTATAACATTTTGAAGAGACAAAAAACATCATTGGTACATTTCCAGGCTAAAATTATGACAGCACAGGAAGAGAAGACCCATGGGAAAGTTTTTAAACTGTATGTAATGAACCCCACTTAATGTTGGATTCTGGTATTGTTTCTCTTACATTTCATCAATTTTGTCTCCAAAATATTATGTTTCAACGGCTTCTCACTTGGAAGTTATTCTATGGCATGTTTTGAAAATGTTAAATGATACATTTTCTAATCTGAGCCTTCCTTTGACAGGGTGGATATCTTTAAAGTTGATTCTCTGCCAATGAAAATCGTTTTCTTTCCCCTTAAACTCCCGCCAGTGGACATTTACATGCTAAGTGAAAGGGGACAGAAAGCTGTAAATTGAAGTTCAATATATTTTGTTTCAGCAAGGGTCAAAGGATGATACAATACTGTTTTCCAATCTAACCTACTGTAAGATTAGAACTTAGCAAAATTAAAAATAGACTTGAGAGAAATAGAATCATAGGGTGTTAACAGAGTTACTTTTAGTAGCTCAGAGTGAATATAATAACTATAATAATGCTGTCCTGCTAAGTCAGGTACTTAGCTTTTTAATGAATGTCTTAAGTCATTATTCAAGAACCGACAAAAATTGTCTTCATTTCTTAGAAAGGTGTTAAAGAAATTAAGAAACAGAAATAAGATTTTGTGTCCTGTAATGACCAGCAAACCAGCCAAAGTGACATTATCAGTTGTTTTATAATTTAAGTTGCTGAACATGTATCTCTGAAGTTCTAACTTCTCAGAAGAAGCTGATATTGTGTTTCCTATATGAGCAGTTGGCATAAATAAAGACTACTATAGATGCACAGAAACTGCAGTTGAGCAAATTCTGGATGAAACTCTACATAGTAAGAAGTCTCACAGCACCAGGTTAAAGTCCAGCAGGTTTATTTGGTACTGAAGTGTGTTTAGCCTAGTTCAACACTGGCATCGCTACATCAAACTATACATCTCAGTTTTGAACACATTCTGTATCTTAACGTGTCAAATAAGGGATACCATGAGAGTATAACAATGTTTCAGTTTTGCATGTGGAATTCTCAAAATCTAGTCTGGAAAAATTAAAGTCACGTAGGAATTCCCTTGGGAGAGCCCTGACTTCTGACAGGATGTTGATTTTAATGTAATTTCTTTCTTTTCACTGCATTTCTGTAGTAGCATCAAATAGGATATTTGTGGTATCGTACAGTTCCAATATATTTTGCACGGTTAGTTTTAATATTTAGTAATGTGTTACAATCCTGGACCAGACTGCTAACTTGTATTACAATCTGATTAAAGGCTTGTAACTTTTTTTCCTCAGATAAAGTTTGAGGTCCAGGGCACTTGCTCAGCCATACTGAACTGAACATTACTGCCCCAAGGGTTATCTTTTTCCTCGCAGTACATAATCATTGACTTCCTTTGCTCTCCAGGAATTCTCCCAGGCCCTGAATACTTAAAGCTGGCCAACTGCAGCACATTGTGCTATTTGGGATCCTTCTCCCTGTTCCCTTTCTAGGGTCCTTTTCTAACACGGTGCTTCTGTCATTTGTAACAAGAAGATATGCACTGTTTTTGTTTTTCTATGCATGAGCATTGGGCCTGTCCTCAGTCCAAAGAACACCAAATGCCACGTTACATATGCTTAGAACCTCCTGGGGCACGCTGGGAAATGTACTTCCCTGATTCACCTGATGATGAGGTGAGTTTGGAACTCCCAATAAATGTTATGAAAAACCCCAAATTGGCTTATTAAACAGGAGGGGAAATGCACCCATCTAGTATTACATGCTTGTAAACGTAACACCAAATCTTGTGGGATTTTCCACCTTTGGGTGTGATGTAGATATGGCAGTGACCTGAGCAGATTGCTTTCATGACTCATGCTGCTTTATATTTACTGGAGCGATAAAGTAACCTTGGAGAGGTCAAGGGCAACAATAATACTCTGGTAGTAAAGTAGAATACATTGGATGCTGGAAACCTGAAATAAAAAACAGAAAATACTGGAAATACTCAACTGGTCAGACAGGATCTGTGGTGAGAGAGACTGGAATCAGCATTTCACGTCAGTGGCCTTTGATCAAAACTGGGAAAAAGTTGGAAATGTAATGGGTTTTAAGCAAGAAGTGAGTGGGATAAGAGCAATTATGATCGAATGAATGACAGGAAAGATTGAATGACAGGAGTGTTAGTCTTCCAAGGCCAAAGGGAAGGGTGATGGGGCAAGAAAAGAAACAAGATGTGCTGAGCAGATGTGCTGCTGATTGAAAGCAAAAATGAGAGAAAAATCAAAATGAGCAAAAAAAGTAAACAAGATGGAGCAGAGCTATGTTCTGAAATTGTTGAGCTCTTTGTTGCATCCTGAAAGTTGTAAAGTGCCAGATTGAAAGAAGTGATACTGTTCCTCAAATTTGTGCTGAGCTTCACCACAACAGTGAAGTAGGCCAAGGATAGAAATGTCAGTATGGGAGCAAAATGGAGAATTAAACTAACAGTGGAGGTTCAGTGTTGTAGAGTGAATGTTGTAGAGTGTTCTGCAGAAAGATCATCCAACCTGCATTCTGGTGTCCCTAATTTAGAGGAGACCACACTAAGAGTAATAAATAAAGTAAACGAGATTCAGTATGCTCCTGTGACTTGGATTGGATCGTCAAATCTTTCATGAAGATGCTTTTTAAAATCACCCTGAAAGCAGACTGAACAAATACTTTGGGAGATGAAGCTTGAAATGAATCTGCTTCTCGATTTCACGTAGAGTATCTAGGATACTTTACTGAGTTAAATGCAGTTCTTTCTAAGGTGGACATACAGAACAATTGTCATGATCAAATTCAAAGATTTGAATGCTGTAACTTAATTTTGCATAAATACCACAATAAAAAATATGCAGTACTTCCCACGAGTGAATTTTCTTTGTTTTAAAAAGATGACTGAATTGATGCTCCACAATTCTCTCATTTCTTGCTGTTTATAAAAGCCTTACAGGAATTTTTTTAGATTTCTGTCTTGACCATGGCTGAGGTTTCTCAACAAAGAAAATGGTCAATTAACAGTAAAAATAATGGCATGGCAAATTAAGAAATGATGGTCTTCAATATTTTAGAAAATCAATAATTCCTCCTTCTGAATGCTAACCTATTGTCAGCTTGGTAGTGTTATCTATTTTGTATGACTTAATCTAGCACACAATATATTGATGATGAGAATTACAGGAAGTTGCACATCTATCTGCTAATGTATGAATCCAACTATACATCTGTTTCCTGAAGTAGCTTCCTAAGCCCATATCCAGACCTGAGCACAAGACAAAGTTGGGAATCAGTGAGATCAAGCTTCCACCCCTCAAACCTTAACACTGATACCATCAGCAGTGGCAATAGTTTACTAAATTTGTCTGATCACAGAAAAACTTAAAATGAATATCATAGACAATGGTAGTTTACTTCCCATCAAAGTGAATTTTCCACACTGCCCTTTGCTAGCAACAGTTCACTTATTAGACAGTGTCACAGATTGACACTGGCCTTGAAGGATTTAACATCTCCATTTCAATGTTGCTGAGTACCTCATGCAATAATATATTTGGGTGCCTTCAAAAAAGCCTCCTCACTCTCCAATTACATCATCTAACTTTGTGTCATATACTTCTATTTCCTTTTTCTTTTATGTATGCACGTAAAGGGCACTGACAGCAACTAGTTATAATACTAAAGACTTGTGTTCCAGAACTTGCCATATCCTTAGTCAAGCTATTTCTGTACAATTATAATGCTGGCATCTACCTAATAATGTGGAACGTTTTCCAGGTCTTTCCTGATCGCAAAAGAAAAGGACAAATCCAATTACTCTGCACTAGTCTAGTGTTGTCAAGTAGCACTTAGCAACAGCCTGCTCACCAGTGCTTGGTTGGACTACTCAATTCCCCGTTCATTGAAGACTTTGATCAAACATGTGTATGGGCTGAATTCCAGAGGTGAGATGAAAGTGACTGCCCTTGACATTAAGACAACACTTGACTTGAGTGTGCCATCAAGGAGCCATAGAAAAATTGATATCAGTGGGAATTTGATGAGGAAGAGTTGTTGGATGTCAATCTCCTGGCCTTTGACAGTTCCTCAGGGTTCCTTGGTCCAGTCATCTTCAGCTGCCTTAGCAATGACCTTGCCTCCAACATAGGGCCAGAAATTGGGCCATTTGATGATAACTACACAGCCAGTACCATTCTCATACTAAAACCATCTAAGCCCGCATGTAAAAAAGAACTGGTCAACATTGAGGTTTGGGCTGAAAAGTGGCAAGTAACATTTGTGCCAGACAATGATCATCTCCAGCAAGAAAGAATGAACTGCCTCTCCTTGACATTCAATGGTATTACCATCACTAAATCACCTATTATCAACGTCTTGGAAGTTAACATTGATCAAAACTGAACTGGACCAGCTGTATAAATACTGAGAGTGTAAGTCCAGATGAAAGGTTGGGAATTCTGTGGCAAGTAACCCATCCTCTGACTCTCCAAAGCCCATCCACTATCTACAAGATGCAAGTCAGGAATGGCATGGAATATGCTCCACTTGCATGGAAGAGGGCATCTCCCAGTAGAACTCAAAATGCTCACCACCATCGAGGACAGAGCAGCACGCTAGTTTGGGACCTATCCACCACCTTGAACATTCCTTCCACCACATATAATGGTAACAAAGTGTAGCATATCTAAGGTGATTTGCACAACTTGCCAAGTCTCCTTTTAGTGACAGTTTATCAACCTGTGATCATTACCACAAAGAAGAATAATGACATCAGATATATGGGAACCCCTCAAAGTGCATACGCAAGTTATACACTAGTCTGACTTAGAAAAATGTCCTTTGTTGTCACTAGGTCGAAATCCTGGAACTCCCTTCCTAACAGCAGGGTATGTGTGCCAGCTCTGTTCAGAGTCTATCACACTGTCCTTGCCATCTCCATTTTCTGAAAATCTGTTCTCATTAAAACTGATCTCATATTAGTGAATATTCATCTGCAGTGAATTTGACTATTTCAGGTTGTTATTTTCTTTGAATTCTACTTGTGTGATTTTTGCAGGTTTCTTTGTTGATACCGTTTGAGTAATTGTACTTTGGTAACTACTGGCAGCATTGTCTGCTCCTGGGAAATCAACATAATCGAGATGAACTAATTTTTTTAGTCCTCACCCACCACCCCCGATCATCATTAATACAGCACTAATATATTACAGAAATCTCAATGAAATATGATCAGGATAGGATGTTCTAAAATATATGGATGGACTGAGGTGACCATATGTTCCTTGATGAGGTATTGTTTCCCTGAACAATTCATATCCTTTGGGTCTCTAATTCACAAAACTTGCATCCAAACTTTTTAATTTTGGATAATGACTAATTTGTAAATGAAATACAACACTGTACGTAGTATAAGCTACCTTGGATACAAGTGTCTGCTAAATAAATGAATACATTAGAGGGGAATATCCTGACTATTGGCTGTAACAAATGATTATACTATTTTCAGTTGCCATGACTATGATGTTGAATGAATGGTGACAATTGACAATTAATGTAAAATGAAGATAGTAGCCTGGGGGATGAATTCATAGTGTGTTTGGGAAAATATATTTTGGAACCTACCAGGGACCAGACGTTTTTGACCTATTAATGTATATTGGACAAGATTAGTGAAGGATCCTTGAGGCAAGAGTGATCATCCCATGATAGAATTTAACATTTAGTTTGAGAGTGAAAAATGTCGGTCCATGTTAGAGTGTTACCCATCTAACTGTGAGTTTATGAACACAATTGGCTAAAGCGGTCTGGAAATGTAGGCTAAAAGTTGGACAATGACGTGGCAAACATTTAAGGACTTCCTTCATAATGCTCAATGATATATTTTGTTGAGGAAGAAAGACCCTATAAGAGCATGCACTATCCATTGGCTTACTAAGGAAGTTATGGATGGTATCAAATTGGAAGAAGAGGCATACAATGCTGTGAAGATTAATAGTTAGCCCAAAGATTGGAAAGACTTTAGGAAGTAGCAAAATATGACTTTTTCAAAAAAGAAAAAATGGGAGTATGAGGGAAAATTAGCAAGAGATATAAAAACTTATACAATTATGTTTTTTTTAAATAGCTAAAGTAAACATCAGTACCTTTTATAAAATCCGAGAATTGATAATGAGAAATGAAGTGGCAGAAGTTTTGAGCAAGTATTTTGTAAATGTCTTTACAGTAAAAGACATTGTTGTGATAGCAATTGGAAAAGCTATAGACCTAACGGAGGAAGGAACTTGGAACACAGTGTCAAAACAGAGTCAGCAAATGTTTTGCAGTTTTCTTAAAATGACAGGCTGAGTTACTATATTTTCAATGAAAATTCTACAGTTGTATATGGGGATGCAACTTTCAACACATATTTGTAGGGGTGGGTGGGAAGGTGCACAGAACAAATTGTTTTCCTTCATTTTTTTTAATGTGGTGGGAGGTTTGTATGTGGTCAGTACAGATCATAAATGGAGGCTTTAATGCAAAGTTTCTGCACCCTACAGTATGCAAAGTATAAAATTTTCTCTTGCTGGAAAATGTTCTAGTTATTCTGGATCACGGTTACAAATTTTAGCGTTCTGTCCAGCAAGTAGTCTCCAAAAAGGCTGAAAGAAAATGAGCAACCATGCCTGTATCTGTCTGGCAGCTGCTAGATCATAACACATTTTTGCGTGTAGCTGCATTAAGCTGCACACCCTCAATATGTATCAAGCTTTGCAATGAAAGACTGAAAGGGTGTGCATGAAAGATCTAGCTGGTTTAGCCCTTCTTGCCTCAGCTGAGCTGTGCTAACAGCTTACCTGCTCTGACAAAGTCATCCTGACTCAACGTTGGCTCTATTCTCTCTCCACTGATGCTGTCACACCTGCTGAGATTTTCTATTTTTCTTTCAGATTCCAGATCTGACGTATTATGCTTTTATTTGAGCTATGTTATCATGACTGTTTGAAAGTAGTGAGGCATTCTGTCAAATGACTTGATGGTGCAGGGAATCATCCAATAGGATCCACTATTTTCTTTTCCTGTAGGGCCTCAAGAACATTACCTCTGATGGATTTGTGGTTAACATGTTTCCCTGCACAAATTTTTCCCCAAGGGTCAGAGGTATTGCACAGTCCAACTAAACGGAGCATTCCATTGCAACATGGCAAACCCATCCTTCATAACCCTGGGGAATGATAGAACATAAGCACATGGTGACAATTGACATTTGCTTAAAGATTTATACAGAGCTTGATGCAGCTATAAAGATGGCTTTCAGTATGAGCATAGTGTGCCATTGGGTATGTTTCTCCATCCACATCTAGAAGTGTGTACATTGAGCCCCTGTGGACATGCTCCATTTCAATCTCTAGTTAAAGTGAAAAATAGTTTGGGTGACTGCCATGACCTAATGGTGGGATATGGGGAAGACCTATACTATGCATGGGGACACCAAGAGCACCTCACCCCTAATGACAAGGTTCTTATCTGCATTACTCATACATAGCCATTTTCTGTTTCACCTTGGTTTTGTGCTCGTTCTGATTTGTGCCACATTCTTGCACCTCCAAACCACATCACCAGCACCAATCAGGTAATCTGATCTAACAGTGAAGGTTGGGGGGAAAAAAGATCAAAAAGTCTGAAAGAATTGGAATGTTTTTTTTTAATCAAAGTTTATCCTGAGCAACTCCATAAAGTCTTATGAATTATGGGGCCATTCCCATGAGCACACAATAAGACAAGTGCCAACTGTTGCTGAAGGATCCTCAACTTGGTGAAACGTACTCTTTAATCTGTCTAAACTTTTATTGAAAGCGCTATCCTACAATGATTGTTGCAGACTGGCTCATTCTAGGTCCAGACAATGTGCTGAGGGATGCATAAAATGTGGGGAAGTCATTGCAAAGGCTCATTGGGGAAAGACCACTTCCTTGGACCTTCATGCTGTTGTACACTGAGGGGCTGGAAACCATGTAATGTCCCCCTAGCTGTAAGCACCAGAAATGTTTGACATTAAATATAACATATGATAAATGCAGTAACACCTCGACATGCCACATAAAATTAACAGAGATTGATCTGAATTACATTTTGACAATTCAACTTTGACAGTGTCCAAAGTTGAATTATTATTCATGTGAAACACCCAAACTGTAGATGTGTCTACACCACAAATTGCATGGGTTGAAGAAGGCAGCTCACCACCACCACCTTGAGGGCATGTAGGAATGGACAAGAAATGCTGACATAGCCACGTTCCATAAATGAATTTTTCTTTTTACAGATTTGGATGAATAATCAATAGACTTTGTTTTTAATGTGCAAATATAGCACATTTTTAGCATGCACTGTAGAGGAAATAATGGTCTATGTTCTCTTACACTGGCTACAAATCTTGTTAAGTTGTTTAAAAAGAAGTAAATCTAACTTTGAACTTTTATAGGTAAGGTGACTGAGTTAATACTAATGAAGCTGTCTTTAGAATAAATAAAATACCTCAAGTTGATTTGAAGTACATACCTGAAATGATTAATTTTCAGTTTGAACTCTGCTGTGATGTCAGATTGATCCAATAAAATGAATTGGATGAGAACTGAGATTATTTCAGTTTTGTTTCCATTCATGCCAATGAAAATAAGAAACAAGATTGCAGAAGAGTGAGATTTCTACATTGTGATCTGGCCTTAGCGGCCTTTAGATGATGGCATGTATGCTTGTGTGAACGGCATATATTTCTTATGCATATACATAACATTTATGTATAATATAATTCAGATTATTATTTGTTTCTGTGATGGTCATGAACAGTATGCTGCAACTTGTGAGTTCTTGCACTGCTTCTGGCTGCATTGAATCCTAAACACAAGGAAATATTGAATTTGTACTGTCAGCGTTGCAGATTTCTTTAAAAGCTATTAATTCATACATTTGCACAAAAATGAATCCTATGTTAATGTTACAAAGCCACGAGACTAACTTGACAACTATCTACTGTGAAATAGGCTTGTATCTAAAAACATATAAAAATAAATATATACTTTGCTTTTTGGATTTTTCTCCCAGCTATTCTCCTCTTTTTTCCATTTACTTGTTTTAATTTTTAACCTTTTTAAAAAAAATAATGTAACCTAACTATTCTGTACCCAGTTTTTTATTGCCAAAAATACCTATTTGTTCTCCTTTGCTTCGTGGACACCATTGTTCATGTTGATGGAGGAATGGCATGAAAGTCTGAGAAAGGAATTGATAACTGGCTCAAAACACAAGTCAGGAATGCATGTCACAGAATTGATTATCAATTTTGAAATGATTCTTTTTCTTACTCTCACACAAGAGAGCTACCTCAAGCTATGATATCTCATCAGAGGCACTGACCATCCAGTCTTTAAATCAGATTTGTATACAAGTTTACTCATGAAAAGCTCCATCAAAATGTATATTTTCTGCAGAAGTAACTTTTCAGCCATCTGAAAGAAACTGGCTGGGATAGCGATTATACAGAATTGGCAATGGAAAGTAAGTTGCATTTCGCCTTGTAGCCATCATCGTCAAACAGAAGTATATCTTTCCAAATATCATGATACAACAAAATATATTTCAGAATCTGCCAAGCAGGATATCAACAATAAAATTCTGTGCTGTAATTATAAAGTATTTCCTAGTGAAAATAGGCACTGTCAATTTTTATGCCTTTAAAATCTTGGATCCTGTGATAGATTGAACAGATATTTCAACATATAGTCAACATGAGAATGTAATAGCATCTGGAAATGAGATATACATGTCGGAATGCAATAGGATTAAATTAAGATAATACTCATGCGCTGCTTTTGACAACACCTTTTAGTCATATTCTCTTACCTATCCTTCTATACTTTGCATAAGTTTGGTAAATTGGCCATTTGCCCATGCTAAATTCTCCCTCAGTGTACCCAAACAGGTGCCAGAGCATTGGGAACTAGGGATTTTCACAGTAACTTCATTATAGTGTTAATGTAAACCTACTTGTGAATAATAAATAAATAAACTTCAGTTATACATCTTACATGTACCGCCCTCCAGTTCCATTATTGTTGAATTCAGCATTCCCAATTTTAATTGCTCTATCATTGGTAGCATGCCTTCAGCTGTCAAAATCCTAAACTCTGAAATTTCCTCCCTAAATTCATCTGTGTCTTTATTTTTTTACTCCTTTTATGTTGATCCTTAAAATCCAGCTCTTTGATCTGGTCAGTATGTCCTTCCATGTGGCTCAGTATTAAATTTTGTTTTCTACCCATTTGTTAAACACCTTGGGAAGTTTTATGGTTTTGAAAGTGCTATCCAAGTTGCTACTCACATGTAGTAATAGTACTGTTCCTTAATAACTAGATGTTGTAGGAAGGCATGACTTCATCATGGTTTTTTTTATGACTGAGTGTGCACATTGTGGGGATTGGTGAACTGAGCTGGGAGAGGGTAGGGGAGAAGAATGAACGATAGACAGTGTCAGCATATTGAGCTGTGCAGGTAAGAGTTCCATTCCCTATGCTCCATGGAGTTGTGCCCCACTTCATCAAGCATTAGCTCAGGGCCTGGGCCCACATTTGCATTGCAGTTTAGCTTGCTGAAGGAAATGGTTTTTCTCCAAATGAGGCAGTGTAACTTCAATCATAATACCATAACCTTGTAGCAAGTTTTCTGCAGAGGATGCAGTACCGGTAAGGTTTTTTTACTCATAGTCAGCCTTTTGTGCTCATTAGCAGTTTCCATTCATATCATAAGATATATTGTTAATGCTTTTCTGATTCCGAGAATAGTCAACTTTGGAATACCTAAATGTTAACAATTCTGTGGGGTTTTTCGATTTTAACTGTTGCAGTTGATGTCAATCTTCCACTTCACTGAAGACATTTTTATTAGTTCAAAGTGCATAAAAGATAATTATGGGTCATTAGAGGACTGAAATGTGATCAATTTCATTTTTATTTTCTTGAAGGCTCCAGGAGCGTAGTCCCACAAAATATAGAAAAGAGGATTTAAATAAATAAACTTTTAACTGTTTGTAAAAGGTTACTCTTAATTCCTACTCAAAATAGAACTTGCAAAAGTGTACTCAACTTTTGATGCAGAAAGGCTTCCCACAGACTTTAGCAAAATAGACATTAAATAAAGGTTACAAAGGATGGCCAAAGGTTTGATTTAAAGAGATGGGCATTGAGGAATGTTTTAAGGAAGTGGAATGGTTTAGGAAAAGATTCGCAAAATATGTAACCTAGGTATGACTGCTATTAGTGGACAAAGATACTGGAAAACTGACAGTCACTATAAGTTAGCAATGATCACAGGGTGGAGGAACAGGAGTTTATCGAAAATGGAATAAAATAGTGGGATAGGAAGAAAAAAAATCCAGTTTTTAGCTGATCATTATATTGTAATATTGAGTCTAAGTTAGGAGTAGAGCAGTCCATGTTCTCATGTTTAAATTACTTCATAGCTTTGCTGCTGCCCAGCTTGAAAACTTTTACAAATCCACAAGCGCTCTGTACTTCTCTTTATAATCAGTAGTATTTAATCTGTTTGCTAAAATGTACTTGATCATTAATCTATTAATAGTCTTGAATTTAAAAGAGAGACAGAAAAAATGCAAGGCACCATAAGAGAAACATTCCTGCTCCTCTAGACCTACAAATTTCAAAGGCAAAAACATTTTAAAAACTTACCTTTGGCAGTCAGTGCCTTTCATTGTCTGCAATCTGGATGTAAATAGCGATGTGAAACTCCCAATGTCTTTCTTAAATTGAGATTATAGCATGGAACCGGTAAAGTGACTATAGGTTACAACCTTTGAATGTTGAATAGTTCTCACTGATCTATAGCTGGAGTCTCATCAATGTCATGAATCACTATGCTTTTAGTGATTGGTTGTAGCCAGTATTTAGAATTTTTAAATTTTATTCTATTCTTTTGACACAACATGCTATATTGGAGTGAAGGTGTTAAATTCCAGGTTTCCTCTCCCAATGAGCCTTTCACTTTTATTTTTTAAATATATTTATGAGATTAATATGAAACAGGCAACATAAATAAGTATTGTATTAGTACTGGTTTAAAGGATGGAGAAGGAAGATGATAATGAAATGGTGTAGAATTACATCAAAACTCATATGCTATCCAATGTCTAAGAATGTCTATTTGAAATCAGATAATAGAAAATGTGAATTACAGGACTATACTCTTAGCATGAACCTTTCTTGGTCGCCCAGATGCTGAACAGTCTGCCATTCATTTCCAGTTTTTTATGTTTTTGATAGATTTGCAGTGTTCTTTACTACTTCACTGTGATAACTGTTCCCTTGAACTTGATTTATTAATTAACCCAATTGTGGTGTCAAATTTTAATTCCATTTCTCCTTCTGTATTGCTCTCTTCTCAGAATCAGCATCCTAAAGAATGCTAGGTTTCCACTCATATATTCTGCACCTAATGTAAGAAAAAACAAAATTCTACATTTTCCTTCAATATCTGTTGCTGGAATTAAAAAATTAAAATTGGATGTTTCCCAACGATATCTGTTAGAATATCATGGCCGATGGCATTACTTCATAAAATGTGTGGGTAAACAACAAGAACATTTAAAATTTAAATAGGATTCCCAGTGTATGTGGCAAAATGGCAAGTACTATTTTTCTTTTTTCTTTAACAGATACCAGTTGAAGAGGAAGAAAGTACCATTGATGACTGCAAAAAAATGGGGACACTCTTTGGGGAACTCAACAAATGCCTGCTGAGTTTAGGCTTTACGCGGATGCATTTTGGGACCCGTGTTGTTGAGCCGGTCATAATAGTGTTTTTTTGGGTCATGTTGGGCTTCCTTGGTTTGCAAGCTTTAACTTTAGTAGGTGCTCTCTGCCTTGTTATTATTTTCATTCAAGAATAAAAGATTTCAAAAGAATGTACATGCAATTCAGTTTTGTACCTTGTATATGTTATGTAATTATGTTCAAAATTTGTATTGTGTATGCTATATTTATAAATATATACAATAATGTAAAATGCCATATGCACCTAAATTTTAAAGTATTACAATTTACCATATTTTTAAGCTTTTTTAACCTCCTTTGCAAAAAATGTACTGTACATATACAATATTTACAAGGCTTTGGCTGAAATATAGTATTTTTATTGAACATGTTTCATCTTTGGGGCACAAGAGATGTCTCAAATCTTTTGTTCAGAAAAGCTCAGGGCATGGAGTAGAAGAAATATTTGCCTTGTTATTTAGAGGTAAAAGTCTTGTTATTTATTGTCAAATTATTTTTACTCAACTATTTGCATAACTATCAGATTTATCTTTGCATCATACTCTATAGCAATGAAGTATCTGTTGAAATGTGTTTTTTTTTCTCAAGTAAATTTTGATTTCATCAATACTATTGAATCTGCTTTACAATACTTGGATATTTAAAATAAAACATTTTGTAAATTTGTAATGCCCCACTGTCTACAGTACGCCGTAATTTATTTTTCCTTCACATGTCATTACCAACATTGAAAGGAGGGGTGAAATCTGTAGGGAGGCAAGATAGCATGTTAGGAAGCAATTTGTAATAAATGAGGCTATTTAATGAATTGGAAAATTTTAACAAAGAAAGTTTCAGGCAGGCAAAGCTGTTTGGTCCATCTCATCTATCTATAACTGAGAAGCAAGCTAAAAAGCTGCAGAGTGACTTGGACAGTCTGGTTGAGTGGGCAAGTACTTGGCAAATGTAATATACGTGAGTAAATGTGAGGTTATCTACTCTGGCAAAAACAGAAAGGAAGATTATTATCTGAATAGTGCAATTCGGGAAAACAGGAAGTGCAAAATGACCTGGATATCATGATGGAACAGTCACTGAACATTCGTATGCAGATACAGCAGGCAGTGAGGAAAACTAATGGCATGCTGGCCTTCATAGCATGAGGATTTGGGTATAGGAGTAAAAATATTTTGTTGCAGTTGTACAGGACTTTGGTGAGGCCACACCTTGACTATTGTGTGCAGTTTCAGTCTCCTAATCTGAGGAAGGACATTCTTGCTATTGAGGGAGACCAGCAAAGATTCACCAGACTGATTCCTGGAATGGCAGAATTGATATATTAAGAGACACTGGATCAGCTAGGCTTGTGCTTGCTGGAATTTAGAAGAATGAGAGCGAATCTCATAGAAACATACAAAATTCTTATGGGACAGGACAGGCTAATCGTGGGAAGAACGTTCCCAATGTTGGGCAAGTCTGGAATTAGGAGTCAAAGTTTAAGAATAAGGGATAAGCCATTCAGGACTGAGATGAGGAAAAACTTCTTCACTCAGAGAATTGTGAACCTGTGGAATTCTCTACCATAAAAAGCTGTTGGGCCACTCCATTAAATATGTTCAAGAGGGAGCTGGATGTGGCTGTTGTGGCTAAAGGGATCAAGATGTATGGATAGAAAGTAGGAGTGGGATATTGAAAGTGCATGATCAGCCATGATCATATTGAATGGTGATACAGGCTCAAATGACCTACTCCAGCACCTATTTCCTATGTATGGTATTCCCTTCATACTTTTTTTTTTAATCCATTTACTGACAAGAGCGCCTCTACTTCCTCCTTGAAACCCATTAAGGCATATTCTTTCACAACCCATGCCAGTAATCTGTTCTACATTCCTGACACCCTTTTATTAAAAAAGATCCTCTTAGACTTATTTTTCTTTTGTGCTTGATAAATAAGTTCCCTCCCAGGTTAATGCAAATTTTGTTCCTAAAATGTGAATATAAAGTTGCATTAAAATATTGAATTTATTTTTCCCCTTCCAGACAAACATGTGAGTTAACTCACAGTACTTCCATTCTCTGACTTAGTTCCTCCTCTTCCTGCCCTTTGTCAGCAATTTCTAGTTGACACAGACCCACAGAAGAATTTCTTCTTTTTGTTTTTATTCCAATTCAATCAAATCAAGTCCAATTCAGAGTCTCAACAAGTTGAGACATTCCCGATCCAAGCTGACAAGACAGGCCTCTCCCCTCCTGTCTTGGGCTTGATCTACATGATTCAAACTTATTGGAGTAGGCATAGCTCCCCCTCCAAGAGTTGATCTTAGTTGCATCTTAGCCAAAAGGCCAAGATGCCACTTTTAAAAAATTGCTTCAAAAGACTTCAACCAAGCACAGCATGTCGATATTACACTTGATCTTAGCCAAAAGGTCAAGAATTTCTTAAGCTTCATCTTTTCTAAAAAAAAAATTAAAAATCTGTTTTTGACTAAACCCACTGTGGTTACTCTGCATCCTACCAGATTTCACTGATTGTTTTATGACTGATCAGCCCTCCTCTTTTCAGGTTTGTGAATGAGCTCATACCTGCTGGCTGGGACCGTTGTATCCTCAGCTGTGAAGAATCTCTGCTCCTCTAATTGCATCAGTAGATTGGAAAGTAAGCAATTCTTGAATTCTGCCAACAATACCAACTTGTACAACATATCATAGGTGCATGGGATTTTTGAGCACCTCACCCATTGATTGAACACAATTTGTTTCAATCGTTTCAGCAAGTTCACTGGGCCATTCTGGAATTTCTGGCAATATGACTCTGGGACTAACTCATAGGCATTTAATGTGGCAGCTTTGGTTTGCTCTTAATTTATGCACTCATCTGGAATTAGCATGGGAGTAACCCTCCTTTAGCACTGCCAGACAGCCACTCTTGAATTTTTAATATCCAATGGCCATTTCAGCTGCTCTGCTAATTTCTTAAAAATGGTAAAATCATGACTCTTGGAATTTGTGAATGAATTTAATGTACTTCAGGATCTCAGAAAATGTTTCTGGGTTAGTGTTACAGTTAGGAAGGGAGGGTTAAATTAATTAACCCAGATTTTCTTCCTCTCACTAATCCATCTCCGATCAAAGAAGTGCTTTTGATTTTCCCTTTTTATGTGTGGTAGTGTATTTTCTTTAACCCTTCAGTTTTTGTGTGATTCAATTCTCAATTAATTTGTACACACTCAAAACATGAAGAGGGTCGCAACATTGCCTCCTTTACATTCATACAATAGAGACTGAAAAGAAGTACAGTGTAAAGATCAAGGATAAATTGAGAATTATCGTTTCATGTGAGTCCAGAATCAAAGAATGTATTTTTTCGCCAAGTGAGTTAGCTAAAGACGGATGC
Organism: Sphyrna mokarran; assembly: GCA_024679065.1. Classification (NCBI taxonomy): domain Eukaryota; kingdom Metazoa; phylum Chordata; class Chondrichthyes; order Carcharhiniformes; family Carcharhinidae; genus Sphyrna; species Sphyrna mokarran. Next base: position 119,219,048 of record JAGIQG010000001.1, on the reverse strand, counting down.
TGAAAATTCCACATTTCCAGTAGAGATGACTTGCATGTTGGGGCAGGCACAGGGAGATGATTTAATCATGTAAGTCACTAGTAAAGAATTTTCAGTAGAAGTATAGATGGTGGGGAAGTGCCGGCAATTTATATCTGGACAGAGTCCTGGTTCTGTAACTACTTGGTTGATGGAAAATGCAGCTCTACAAGATAGGATAACTGGTTCTCCCAATTAGGGAAGAGGGTCTGACTCCCACTCCTCCACTTTGGATTGGAAAAAGGATGCCAGTTCCTTAATGTAGATCTTTAAGATGGTTAATATTTTAACCATAATGATTTTGGGACCCTTTTTCCATTCAGACAGACAGTCTCGCTGGCTGGGTCTGGCCTTAGGAATGTACAATTCCTTTGGAATTTAGTGTCTGCAAACACATGGGCTGGAGTTTTACCAACCTGCCCACCATGGGAGTCAGAGTGGGTAAGGAGCAGAGCCTAGGAACATCTATTGACCTCAGGTAGAATTTTGCAGTTTTGGGATGAGTGAGGCTATAAAATCCCACCCATGTTGTATAGTGTCTGCAGGGATAATGTAACTGTAGCTTTAGTGACAGTTAGGAAGTTTTTGTCTCGCTTAAAGATTTTATAAATTAGCCATACTGATATAAAACATAGGATGAGGTCTTATTTCCAGAACGGTTAGGGAGAGAGGTAACTAAAAGAATTGGAAGATAATTTACAATTAGCATTGCCTGCACAGATAAAAAGGATATGTGGCAGTAGAAATAGTAGGTCATTATGAGCTGGTCCACAGATCAAAACCTTTTTTTAAACACTCTTTTAGGTCAGACGAAGATAGAAAATGGGAAGGTGAGAAGAGGGTAGAAGGTCAAAGAAGAGAAGGAACAATGGGAAGAGATGTGAAAAGCTCAGATATTTTCATTGCAATAAAATTGTCCACAAAGTATGTGTGCTGGGGATTAATTGACAAACCTGATGGTTCAGTTGGAAGTCAGAAATGAGCTGGGAAATCAGAGACTTTAGAACAAAATAAACCAGTAGAATTTATTCAAAGAGAAAAAAACAGCAGCAGCGCTAATTGAAGGTGAAAATATGTCAAATCAAATTTGTGTAGCAGGCGGAAGACATAATCCCAAAAACAAAATTCTAAATTCCCAACATGTCGAAAAATCCCGCTGGTTTTTCTCAGTGTGATTTCCAGAGTGAATTTTCGACACTTTGTGCATCAAAAGGTGCCCTAGTGCGATTGACTCTGGGGATCTGGCGGTGAGGCCTATTCCCATCTGAGCAGCTCACAGCATAGCACTGAGCAGGCCACTGCGCACTCATCGATCTGTCAGCATTGGGATATTTGCATGTGCACCGGCCCAACATTGCCAGCCTCCCAATTGCTGGCCAGCTTTGCAACCCCAATGAAGACTTCCAACACCTTGCTCGCCACTCCTCCCCCCCCATCCTATGATTATTGGCCTCCTTGACCAACAGCAGCAGGGCAGCATCCGATCTCCTCAATGCCAGCCCCAACAATCCCAACTCACCTCCTCCCCACCACCCGACCCCAGTGACCATCCCCCAGCAGCCCTGCCCTTCCCCACCCTCCGCAACCTGGATGGCCAGTAGTCACGATTGCCCTCTTCCCTCCCTCTGCCAGCAATTCCAATGCAGATTGGCAGTAGGCCCATCTCCACTGATGGGCCCACCCCCAATAGCCCCCTCCGCCCTTAGCACTACCCCTTAGCAGGCTGGCACCACCAGGCTTGATGTAGAGATGCCAGCGTTGGACTGGGGTAAACTCAGTAAAGTTTTACAACACCAATTTTAAATCCAACCAATTTATTTGATAGTAAATTTGCGAGTTTTCGACTCTATGCCTTCGTCAGGCAAATGCAGTGTTCTGGTCTGCAATAGCACTCATATCAACACAGACAGTCACAGATTGCTGATTAGAATGCAAATCCTTACATCTAACCTGCTATTCAAGTGTTAAAGTGGCTAACAATGTGTGTGAAGGGAATCCTGAGCATTGGTTAGAGAATTGTGTATTTTCTCCAGACAGCACAGTAAGTGAGGTTTTTTGCTAACCCAGGCAAGTTACGGGGGTTACAGATAATGTGTCATGAAGCCAAGATCCCTATTAAGACCGTCCTCATGTGTGCGGAACTTGGCTATCAGTCTCTGCTCAGCAACTCTGCGCTGTCGTGTGCCACGAAGGCCCCCTTGAAGAACATTTACCCGCAGGTCGGAGGCCGAATGCCCATGACTGCTGAAGTGTTCGCCCACAGGAAGGGAACTGTTTTGCCTGGTGATTGTTGAGCGATGCTCATTCATCCGCTGTCGTAGTGTCTGCATGGTCTCCCCAATGTACCATGCTTCGGGACATCCTTTCTTGCAACGTATTAGGTAGACAACGTTGGCCGAGTTGCAAGAGTATGTACCGTGTACCTGGTGAATGGTATCCTCACGTTTGATGATGTCGTCCATGTCTATGATCTGGCATGTCTTGCAGAGGTTGCTGTGGCAGGGTTGTGTGGTATTGTGGTCACTGTTCTCCTGAAGGTTGGGTAGTTTGCTGCGAACAATGATCTGTTTGAGGTTGTGCGGTTGTCTGAAAGCAAGAAGTGGGGGGGTGGGGATGGCCCTAGCGAGATGTTCATCGTCATCAATGATATGTTGAAGACTCCAGAGAAGATGTCGTAGCTTCTCCGCTACGGGGAAGTACTGGACAACAAAGGGTACTCTGTCCACCGTGTCCCGTGTTCGTCTTCTGAGGAGGTCAGTGCGGTTTATCGCTGTGGCACGTCGGAACTGTCGATCGATGAGTCGAGCGCCATATCCTGTTCTCACGAGGACATCCTTCAGCGTCTGGAGGTGTCTGTCACGATCCTCCTCATCTGAGCAAATTCAGCACACATGGAGCAGTTGAACCAGGGACACTCCTTGTCACAATGGATGTCTCGGCACTCTACACCAATATCCCCCATGACGATGGTATTGCTGCAACTGCCTCAGTACTCAATGCCAACAACTGTCAGTTTCCGGATGCAATTTTACAACTCATCTGCTTCATCTTGGACCACAATGTCTTCACCTTCAACAATCAGCTTTTCATCCAGACACATGGAACAGCCATGGGGACCAAATTTGCACCTCAGTATGCCAACATCTTCAAGCACAGGTTCGAACAAGACTTCTTCACCACACGAGATCTTCAACCAAGGTTATATACTAGATACATTGATGACATCTTTTTCCTTTGGACTCATGGTGAACAATCATTGAAACAACTGTATGATGATATCAACAAGTTCCATCCCACCATCAGACTCACCATGGACTATTCTCCAGAATCAGTTGCATTCTTGGACACACGCATCTCCATCAAGGACGGTCACCTCAGCACCTCACTGTACCGAAAACCGACACACAACCTCACAATGCTCCACTTCTCCAGCTTCCACCCTAGACACGTTAAAGAAGCCACTCCCTATGGACAAGCCCTCCGTATACACAGAATTTGCTCAGATGAGGAGGATCGTGACAGACACCTCCAGACGCTGAAGGATGCCCTCATGAGAACAGAATATGGCGCTCGACTCATCGATCGACAGTTCCGACGTGCCACAGCGATAAACCGCATTGACCTCCTCAGAAGACGAACACGGGACACGGTGGACAGAGTACCCTTTGTTGTCCAGTACTTCCCCGGAGCGGAGAAGCTACGACATCTTCTCCGGAGTCTTCAACATATCATTGATGACGATGAACATCTCGCTAGGGCCATCCCCACCCCCCCACTTCTTGCTTTCAGACAACCGCACAACCTCAAACAGATCATTGTTCGCAGCAAACTACCCAACCTTCAGGAGAACAGTGACTACAATACCACACAACCCTGCCACAGCAACCTCTGCAAGACATGCCAGATCATAGACATGGACGACATCATCAAACATGAGGATACCATTCACCAGGTACACGGTACATACTCTTGCAACTCGGCCAACGTTGTCTACTTAATACGTTGCAAGAAAGGATGTCCCGAAGCATGGTACATTGGGGAGAACATGCAGACACTACGACAGCGGATGAATGAGCATCGCTCAACAATCACCAGGCAAAACAGTTCCCTTCCTGTGGGCGAACACTTCAGCAGTCATGGGCATTCGGCCTCCGACCTGCGGGTAAATGTTCTTCAAGGGGGCCTTCGTGACACACGACAGCGCAGAGTCGCTGAGCAGAGACTGATAGCCAAGTTCCGCACACATGAGGACGGTCTTAACAGGGATCTTGGCTTCATGTCACACTATCTGTAACCCCCTTAACTTGCCTGGGTTAGCAAAAAACCTCACTTACTGTGCTGTCTGGAGAAAATATACAATTCTCTAACCAATGCTCAGGATTCCCTTCACACACATTGTTAGCCACTTTAACACTTGAATAGCAGGTTAGATGTAAGGATTTGCATTCTAATCAGCAATCTGTGACCGTCTGTGTTGATATGAGTGCTATTGCAGACCAGAACACTGCATTTGCCTGACGAAGGCATAGAGTCGAAAGCTCGCAAATTTACTATCAAATAAATTGGTTGGATTTAAAATTGGTGTTGTAAAACTTTATTGAGTTTACCACCAGGCTAGCATTGCCCAAAGGGCATCACTTTGTTCCTAACTTTCTGGGCGTCCTCAATGACCTCTCTTCCCTCTAGCGGGGTCGGGCCACTTGCCTCCTGTTAGTGGGGAGCAGGAGTAAACTGTGCTGGAGTGAATCACTCCTGGCAGAGGTGGAGTGGGGGAGGGGATGGATAGACACTAGTACAGCCCAGGCCTGCTAATCAGATAGAAATTGCAATTTCCATTTTGTAATCAGCTCCATCCACTTTGGAAATGTTGAAAATCTGGTCCCAGAGGCATGCAGAGGCAATGGTGTCCAGTGAAACCCCACAAAATGGGGTTTCCTAACTTAGGAGACGTCAGGGGTTTCTTGATGTCCCCTAGCCTGCTGTGAGAATCACCCCATTTGTCTGTGAAGAAAAAGTTTTTTCACAAGAACATCACAAAGTTGCCTCCTGTTCACTCATACAGTAAAAGAGGGGCTGGAAAAAATAACCTTTGAAATCCGAGAAGTATTCTCTTGATATTCAAATATTCAAATTTGTCTTTCTTGATAACTTCACACTTCCCCACATTGATCTCCATCTGCTGCAATTTTGCCCACTTAGTTCATTTCTCTGTGTTCTATTAGTCTCTGAAGGAGGGGGAGGTATTATCTGTGCTTAAAATAGCAGCTTTCAAAATAATTGTTCCTGTTGCCAGCCAAATATATTGCATTCATTTCACAACTTGCCCCGTTAGGATCTGAACTCATGACCTCAAAGTTGGAAGTTCAATGCCAAAACCACTAGGCTACTCCACCCAAATATTTTGTAGTTTGTGGTTTCTTATAAAACAAATAACATCTGATTCATAAATGAAAGATACTCACAGAATCTAAGAAACTCTCGATTTTTTTTTAATGCAGTTACTTTGCCAGTTGTCAGTCAATTGCTGTGAAATTGCCCCATCTAGGCAACTGTATACTACTTTACTGTACAATCAAGTCAGGCCCATCTATGGATTTACAGTGCAACCTTACATGTCACTATCAAATGGAAATCACTTTGCAGCAGTGTCAGTTTAAGGTTAGCTTCTATTTTCTACTGGCTTTCCCTTCTCAGGATTCTTTCCCTCCCATTCTTCTTTTAATATTATTGATTAAAAAATATACGATTCCTCCATTTCTACTTAACAAAAAAACAATGATTTGTTCAGTTACTATCTATTTTTCCGAGAATCAGTCTGCTCCACCGGTTTAGGTTCCTGTTTTTCCCTAAAAGCATGTTAAAGGGAGACCCAGCTTATGATTGCGTTCTTTAGTACAGAAGGCTGAAAACAAGCAGTTATTGTTTGGAAAATTTGCCCTAATTAAATTGTGCGCGCGTCTTAAACTCATCTGTATGTATACAGATAGACCTGCCAGTTTGTGTATCCCCACTTTTAACAGGATTTCAGTGATCTAATGATGAATTTCTGCTCTGAAACATACATTTTCCATCTGCATGAAGTGTTCATGAGGGTCACGTGAGCTCACTTTACTTGACAGGTTTTCACCACAAAGTTGTGGGACGCCTGTCCTCAGTAACCAAAATAATTTGTAGTCTCCAATGCCACAAATTTAAAATTCTTTGCCTTAAGTTTAAATCCTTTCATGGCCTTATAAGTTCCCATCTCTATATTCCTCCCGCCCATCCAATAACCCCTCTGAATTGCCCTTTTCTCTGAAGCTTTTGTGAATTTCCCCACGCTGTACCCTGCATTTTCTTCAGGCTGCTGTATACAGACTTAGAGACAATATATGTTCTATGCTCCAAAATTCACTCCCTAAGCACCTGCATCTTGTCAATTCCCTCTCTTCCTTTTTGGCTTTTCATAAAAAAAACACCTTTTTGAAAAGCTTTTAGTCATGCCACTAATAACATTTATTTGATTCAGCATTTTTTTGTTTGATTGCATTTCAGTGCATTGCTCAGGGATTTCTTTTTGACATTACAGTAGATGTAAAGTTTTGTTGTTTGAGGCCTACTAGATACAAAGTTGACATTGCAGTGCAGTGTGAGAAAAGTATTGCGTTGTCAGAGTTACTGCCCTTCACTTTCAATCTGCACATTTCCCATAATATTCAGGTAGACTTTGAAAGTCCAATGGCTCAAATCAAAGCATAGGGAACATTCCTCTTGCAACAACCAGTTCCTTAATGTCTACTGTTCAGAAAATAACAGCACTGTTTGATGTAATCTGCTGTTTGAGGGACTACTGGGGCAGTATAGAACATAGAACATTACAGCACAGAACAGGCCCTTCGGCCTTCGATGTTGCGCCGACCAATATAAAAAGCAATGCCCCTCCAAACTAAACCATTCCCTTCTCTTCCATATACTTATCAACTAACCTCTTAAACGCCACCAAACTTGGCGCATCTACAACTGCTGCAGGCAGGGCATTCCACTCCCGAACCACCCTTTGGGTAAAGAACCTACCTCTGATATCGGTCCTATAACTATCACCCCTTAATTTAAAGCTGTGTCCCCTCGTGCTAGCTTTTTCCATCCTAGGAAAAAGGCTATCACTATCCACCCTATCTATACCTCTAATCATCTTATATGTTTCGATTAGGTCCCCTCTTAGCCGCCTCCTTTCTAACGAATACAACCTCAAATCCCTCAGCCTCTCTTCATAAGACCTGCCCTCCATACCAGGCAACATCCTGGTAAACCTCCTCTGTACCCTCTCCAATGCCTCCACATCTTTCTTATAATGTGGGGACCAGAACTGCACACAATACTCCAAGTGCGGCCGCACTAGAGTTTTGTACAGTTGCAACATGACGTTGCGGCTCCGAAATTCAATCCCTCTACCAATAAAAGCCAAGACTCCATATGCCTTCCTAACAACCTTCTCGACCTGACTGCCTACTTTCAGGGATCTATGCACATACACACCAAGATCCCTCTGTTCATCTAGACTACTAAGAATCCTACCATTTGCCCTATACTCTACACATTTATTATTTCTGCCATAGTGCATTACCTCACACTTTTCCACATTAAACTCCATTTGCCACCTCTCGGCCCAGCTCTGCAACTTGTCCAAGTCCCTCTGCAAACTATAACACCCCTCTTCACTATCTACCACTCCACCGACTTTAGTGTCATCTGCAAATTTACTAATCCATCCTTCAATACCCTCATCCAGATCATTTATAAAAATTACAAACAGCAGGGGCCCCAAAACAGACCCCTGAGGTACACCACTTGTCACCGAACTCCACGATGAATATCTCCCATCAACCACCACCCTCTGTCTTCTATCTGCTAGCCAATTCCTAACCCAATTAGCTAAATCACCCTCTATCCCATACATCTGCATTTTCTGCAGAAGTCTTCCATGGGCCACCTTATCAAACGCCTTACTAAAGTCCATATATACCACATCAACCGCCTTACCCCCATCCACCTCCTTAGTCACTTTTTCAAAAAACTCAATGAGGTTAGTAAGGCACGACCTACCCTTCACAAAACCATGCTGACTATTTCCAATCAATTCATTACTCTCTAAATAAGTATAAATCCTATCCCTAATTATTCTCTCCAATACTTTGCCCACCACAGAAGTAAGACTCACTGGCCTATAATTCCCTGGAAGGTCTCTCTTCCCCTTCTTGAACAACGGGACCACATTCGCTATCCTCCAGTCCTCCGGAACCACACCCGTAACCAACGACGACCTGAAGATCAGAGCCAGAGGCTCTGCAATCTCCTCTCTTGCCTCCCAGAGAATCCTAGGGTAAATCCCGTCCGGCCCAGGGGACTTATCCAACTTCAAACCCTCGAGAATATCTAGCACATCCTCCCTATCTACTTCAATACTTTCCAGTTTGCAACCCTGTACCTCAGTGTTCTCCACAACTACATTTACATCACCCTGCGTGAATACCGAAGAGAAATATTTATTCAGTGCCTCTCCAATCTCCTCAGGCTCCACGCACAACTTCCCACTGCTGTCTATGACTGGCCCTAATCCTGCCCTAACCAATCTTCTATTCTTAACATATCTAAAGAATAGATATGTTCAGCTGTGAGCTGTATGTGAGCTGTTGTCTGCACAGTTGAATGTATTAACTCTGACCTCAAAGCTTCATTTTTAAGACAGTTTCTAACCGAAAGAGAAACTAAGACTTCAGGTTTCTTGGAATTGGGCTGTAATCTCAGGTTGCTAGGGAAACAAAATCGAGTTGAATATAGACAAAGGACAGAGCTATGAATTGATCTCCACAGTGCAGTGCAGTTCAATGCAAGCAGGCTGTGAAGAATGTGGAGCAGTGTAAAGAAGTAAATCTGAATACTGGTTCCCAGCCCAGATGGATAACAGAAGTGAAGGTAGTGCCACTACTTCAGTTATTTTAAAAAAAGAGACTAATAGATAAAAGCTGCCACTTTTGGTGAAGACCACAACCATGATTCCCCAAAACAAAATTCTCAACATGTGAGAAAATGGGAGTAAATTCTGCCAGTTTTTTCGGTGTAATGTCCAGAACGATTTTCCAACACTGCATTAGTGTCCATGCATGATTCATTCTGAAGATCTGTGGGTGAGGTCTATTCTGGCCTGAGAGGCCTGCAGCATAATGCGCAGTGGGCTACTACAAATGCGCCAATCTGGCAGAGCGGAGATTGATACATGCACAGTGTCCCCTCACTCCACCCCCATATTGCCGGCCTCCGGATTGCTGACCAGCCTCAGCCCTGCAACCCTCCCCCCTGCTGATGTTCTCCCCATCTGGATTGCCCAGCCTTGATTGCCCTCTTTCCTCCCTCTCCCAACGCCACAAGTGTAGAGTGCATCAGATTCCTCCCCCAACCCCGATTCCGACCCCAATATGCCTGGTCCACTAACAGGCCCGTCCCTCTGATCTGACCCCCTGGACTGTGCCCAATGCCAGTGAACAATGCCAAAGTGTCCCTCGGGCAGTACCAGGATGCCAGGTGCGCACTGCCCAAGGGGCAGCCCACACCATAGCCCCATCTCCCTGGCGGCCTCAATGGCCTCTCTTCCCTGCAACAATGTTGGGCCATCTGTTCCCCATGCAAAATTTCCGATTTCTGGCATGGAGTTGATTACACAAAAGAAAAACTTGATCGCTGAGACGGGTGGAAGCTATGACACCTGCAGGGAAACCCACGAAACGGCTCCCGCTGATATCTCCTAGCCACTGTGCTACTCAAGCAGCACAGCGGACTTAGAGAATCACCCCACCCCTACCCCCACTCCCCAGCCCCCCATTTCTATGGGATTTGTGTTGGTGAGAAGCAGCTATCAGAGGAGATTTGGTAGCTAAATTCTGCATGCAGGAAAGAACTGGAATTTTACTTGAGGAAGACATGAGTGCTGAAGGACATTGTGGCTGAAAGTGGTATATATGTGACTAGTGTATTTGTGAGATTTGTCTTTGTTATATTCACTATTTAAAGTGAAACTCAGTTTATATTGACCACAATTTAGCTATTGATTTTGTTTAATTCTTAAAGTTATAAAAATTTTAGTCCATCAGGATTTTCATTGGGTTATTCAATAAATGTGGTTCTTTTAGTTTGTTGGTCTCCGTAGAGCTTGTGACAATAATAATAGTGACTGCACTTTAAAGAATGTAGCTAACGCAAAGTTCTCTCATTTTCTCTTGTATGCACCCTCACTTTCATATTCAAAACCCTTGTTTCTCTGGCCAGTGTCTTGCTCAGTGAAATGAAGATTTAGGAGTTGGATTTTAATTGTAAATGTGTGGTGCTGTTCCACTTAATATCCAGTTGGAATTGGGTGGGATGGCTGCCTAACTCCTGTGGTATGTTATTTCTTTGCATTTTTCAAATGGCATCCAACTAAAGCTGGAGTCACAAATGAACAAGTCTTTGTTGAGGCTATCTCATGTGACATTTCCTGATTCCATGTAACAATGCTGTTCTTATTCAACACTTCCATCACCAAAAATGCCTGCAATCTAATAGCGAATAAACAATTTGTATTTATATCACAGCTTTCATGATCTCAGGATGTCCCAAAGCACTTTATAGCCAATGATGTACCAATGAAGTGTAGTCATGATTGTAATACAGAAAGCATGCACAGCAAGATCCCACAAAGAGTGATGTAAAAATGACCAGGAAATTCAATGTTGATAATATTATAATTCAGGTCAGAAATTCCAAAGTATTTTATGAAGTCTGCCTTCATCATAAGTTTTGCATTTTGAATTTGGCTAGGATGTGCAAGAGATATTTCACTTCAAGTATGATTCAAATGACCCAATAGGAACTTTTCTCAAACAAAGTTTATTTAAAAATCCAGTTAACATGTACAGAAAGAAAATGAGTAATAACTTTTATCAATTGCAAACAAAAATAAAACAACCATGATATATGACTCTTAAGATATGTATCTAAATTGTTACAATGAAATAACACATCTTTTTCCCCATAGGTTTAGCACAGAAAGCACAAATGATCACATGATGCTGAAGCATAGTCCTTAAGGTGGAGAATTGAAACTCTGACTTCCCAGCCTTGTAACTTCTAGCAACCCTCTGGATATACCCAGAACAACTTGAAGTCAGAATAGCTTCCCTAAAACACTCTAGGTAAGCCAACCACCAACAGCAGGTCTTACACTCCAGGAAGGCCAGGAACTTGCTTCCAGCTAATAGCAGAATTTCCAAAACCTGGAAGAGAGCGAGAAACACTTCTTTTCAGCTTAATGCCCACCCCTTTCTAAACTAAAGCTGCTAACAATTAAAGTAAAAGTACAATCTTAAATTCAATAGAAAAAAACTATGCAAAACACATGACCTGCCAACAGTCTTCCTTCTAACAATGAGGGTCATAAGACAACTCCCAGAAAGAACCTGAGCCCATAGCAAAAATACACAAACTCCCATTTACACCACTGAAGTAGCAATAGGAGATTCTTCCAGACAGCCCGGCAACAATGAAGAAAACTGAGGTTGTGAAAGCTGAGAACATTATTTTTTTTAAATTCTTAAAGGTACATCACAATAAATGTTGGCTCAGACAGCGAGAAGAACTCCCATGCATTTCATTGAAATAGTCCAATGGGATCACTGATTTGTAACAGAGAGAAAAATCAGGCCTCCATTTAATAGTTATTCTGGAAAATAACACCTCTAACAGTATAATGTTTCTTCCATACTGTCACCCTGGACTATGGGCTCAAATTACTGGAGTGCACCATACCACAGATATCCATTTGTAAGTCCACCTTTAAACTCTTGAAAAATCCCTTCAGAAAATGGACCTCGCCCTCGACACTGGGTATAAAATTGAACTGCTGGCATGGTTGCCACCTTTAATGTTCATTACACTGTGTTAGCATGTTTAAACCCCTGAACCTCTTTGCAACACAGCCCATGTCATTTTCTTGATCCCTTGCATCCAGTTGTAAGGCACGTATAAGTAAGCCATCCATTCTAGCCGAAGAATTGAAATTGACTACTAATACAGGTATTGCATGTTATTGTTGAAAAGCAGGTCAACTTATATATTAAGCATATGAAAAAGATGATTTTTGGGGCCATTTTAAAAGAATCACCTGATATGCTGAGTCGACTCGTATGTTTCAGTAAATAAATCTTTGCCACATCTCTGCTCCAAATAATCAACTCCCTTCTCTTGAGACCGTGCCCTCAGTTTCTAGACTCCCCAATCAGTTGAAACAGTCTCTCAGTGTCTACTCTATCAAAATTGTGGCGATGTCGACATTGGACTGGGTTAAACACAATAAGAAGTCTCACAACATCAGGTTAAAAAGAACTCCCACTTATTTGACGAAGAGGCAGCGCTTGGAAAGCTAGTGGCTTTTGCTACCAAATAAATCTGTTGGACTTTAACCCAGTATTTTGAGACTTCTTACTGTGTCTATTAACCCCATTCAGAATGGTTTCACTGAGATCATCTCTCATTCTTCTAAACTGTAAAAAGTATAGGCCCAATTTAGTCAGCCTTTCACTACATGATTATCCTCTGATTTCAAGAACTAATCTAGTGAATCATTGCTGTACTATATCTTTCCTTACACATGGTACCTAAACTGCACACACTACTCTGGTGTGATCCCAACAAAAATCCTCTACAATTTTATATTTGTACTCCAATCCTTTTTAAGGCCAACATGATAGCTCCCTTCCAAATTATTTGTTCTACATGCATGCTAAAAATCCTTCTAGAAGAACACCAAAGTCTCTCTCTGAACATTCGCATTTATAAGTTTTATATCTTTTGAAAATATTCTGCTTTCATATTCTTACTACAAAAATGAATAACCTCACAACTCACCACATTATACTCCATCTGTGGCCTTATATTGTCTATATTTCTTTGAGCCTCTTTCATGGATTGCATTTCTGCTGACATAGTTTTTTTCACCAGCAGCAAACTTAGATGCATTACTCTAGGTCCTTTTTAGTCAAGGCATGAATATAGATAGTGAAATTGCTGAGGCCTCAGTACTGATCTTTGTGGCTTTCCACCAGCTGCAGCCTGCCAACTTGAAAATGCCCTGTTTATCCCCTCTGTCCACATCCTGTCCAATAACCAATCCTCCATCTATGCTAATATATTACTTCCAACTTCATAAACTCTTCTCTTCCATAATCATCTTTCCTGTGAAACTTTACAAAGTACCTTTTAAAAATCCAAATATATTAAATTAATCTGCTCCACATCTTCTATCTTACTTGTTACAGCCACAAAAAACTAATAAGTTTGTCAAACATAATTTCCATTTCATAAAACCCCATTTTGACTCTGATTGTACCATAATTTCCAAGTACAATGATAAGATTCCGTTAATAATAGTTTCCTGAATTTTCTCAACCATTGATGTCAGACTATCTGACCTGTAGGGACAGTTTCAAACCTAGCTTTGCCGTCCACGGGAATGCCAGTGGAGGCTCAAGATCCAGGGAAACATGGAAATAGTGAATCTCGCCGGAAAGATTGCGATTTCAGATTTACGTCGCCCCAATCAGGTTCACTCTCATTATTGGCACGAACCTGATTTACATTAATTTACATGTTTGCATATTATTAAATACCCCATCGCCAGAGATTGAGCCCCTGCCATATTTTCAAACCGCACTGGCAAAGGTGTACCATAGGTTCACCCAGATAGGAAGCTATCATGGGGATCCTCCTGGAGGCATAAAGGTGAGAATAGGCCCCAGGCAAAGAGGGACATGGTCACTCAGTGCCTTGGCAATGCCTCGGCACTGCTCTTGGGCACAGGTTGGCACCATGCCCATACCAAACTGACAATGCCACTCTGGCAGTCCACCTTGACAGTACCAAATTGTGCCAAGAGACAGTGCCAATGGTGGACCCCAGTGAGAGCCTCATGGGAAAGGGGGGATTCATTTCTTTGTGGTAGTGATCAAGAGTGGAAATGGGAGCTGGGGATGCTGATGACAGTTATGTGGGTGGGGTATCTCACTGCAGCTAGGCTTTGCTGGCATGTTGAAGCTACGCTCCCCCACAGTGTGTTAAGTTTTAGAGAAAACTAGCCTGTTTCTCAGAGAAACAAAGTGTTTTTCTTGCTGGAACCAACACTTTTCTGGTAAGAATTCATCCGTAGTTTTTCACTCTCACTTCTCCTGAGTATCTATTCAAATTTGCTACTTTCCAGCCTGCTGAGAATTTAGGGAGATTTGGAAAATTATAGTCAATGCATCCATTGACCCTAACACTAATCCATTGATTAAGTGGTAAGAATGCCATCACCTGATGGGTGAACCTATTGTAAACCTTTGTCAGAGTGGCGTAGTGGCACAAAGGGTAGCACTGCTGCCTCGCAGCGCCAGAGACCAAGGTTCAATTCCAGCCTCATGTGACTGTGCGTGTGGAGTTTGCACCCCATGTCTGCATGAGTTTCCTCTCAGTGCTCTAGTTTCCTCCCACACTCCAAAGATGTTTTGAGTTAGGTAGATTGGCCATGCTAAATTGTCCCTTAGAGTCAGGGGGATTAGTAGCGTGAATACGTGGGGATATGGGGATAGGGCCTGGGTGTGATTGTTGTCAGTGCAGGCTTGATGGGTTGAATGGTCTCCTTCTGCGCTGTAGGAATTCGATGATTCTATGAGTCACAGTTGACATGATTACACTTGTATCAAGGAATTGGGGTCTATTCCTCATGATGGCTCTGTTGATTAAGGATAGTATCAGGGCGGTAGTAAGAGAGGATATAGGCCCAAACACCAAAATGTGGAATCGATGTGGGTGAAGATAAAGAATAGTAAGGGGAGGAAGACACTGGTGGGTGTGGTCTATAGGCCCCCAAGTAACAACTTTGAGGTGGGACGAGCTATAAACAAACAAATAAGAGATGCGTGCAAAAACGGAACAGTGTAAGTAATGGGAGATTTTAATCTGCACATTGACTGGGCGACACAAGTTGGACACAGTGGGCTGGAGGAAGAGTTCTTGGAATGCTGTTGGGATGGGTTCCTCGAACAGTACATTACAAGACCGACAAGACAGCGAGCTATCTTGGATCTGGTAGTACGTAATGAGGCAGGTAGAATTAGGGATAGTCATGTGAGGGATCCTTTAGGGATGAGTGAATATAGTGTGGTAGAATTTATGATGCAGATGGAGGATGAGGTAGTAGCGTCCCGGACCTGTGTATTATGTTTGAACAGAGGGAACTATGATCAGATGAGAGAGGAATTGGCGACTGTGGATTGGAGGAGTACATTGGTTGATAGGACGGCTGAGGAACAGTGAAGGATTTTTAAAGAGATCTTTTTCAGTACTCAGCAGAAATATATTCCAATGATGAAGGAGGACTATAGGAGAAGGGAAAATCAACCGTAGTTCTCAAGGGAAATTAAGGAGAATATTAAATCAAAAGCTGAGACATTCAGAGCAGCTAAAAATAGTGGGCAATCAGAGGATTGGGAAAGTTTTAAACAAAAGCAAAGAATAACTAAGAAGGTGATTAAAAAAGGAAAGATAGAATATGAGACCAGACTAGCTCGAAATATCAAAAATGACAGTAAAAGTTTTTATAAATATATAAATAGGGGGATGGCCAGAGTTAATATTGGACCCTTGGAGGATGAGAGGGGGATTTAGTGATGGACGATAAGGATATTATGGAGACGTTGAATAAGTTTTTTGTGTCGGTCTTTATGGAGGAGGACATATATAGCTTGCCCGAAATTAAAGATAGAAGGGTGGTAAGAGATGAGGTCCTTGATGAGATTACAGTCACTAGAGAAGTGGTGCTTGATAGGCTAATGGGCCTGAGGGTAGATAAGTCTCCAGGACCGGATGGAATGCATGCCAGGGTTCTCAAGGAAATGGCAGAGGTGATAGCGGATGCCCTAGCAATTATCTTTCAGAATTCGCTGAACTCCGGGAAAGTGCCGGAAGATTGGAAAATGGCTAATGTTACGCCTATGTTTAAAAAAGAGAGCAGACAGAAGGCAGGGAATTATAAGCCGGTTAGTTTAATGTCTGTAGTTGGAAAAATGCTTGAATCTGTCATCAAAGCAGAAATAATGAAGCACCTGGATACGAGCTGTTTGATCAGACAGACGCAGCATGGATTCGTTAAGGAGAAGTCGTGTTTGACGGAGTTATTGGAGGAAGTGACTAGTGCGGTAAATAGAGGGGAACCGGTGGATGTGGTGTTTTTGAATTTCTAAAAGACATTTGATAAGGTGCCTCACAAAAGATTGCTGCAGAAGGTTAGGGTGCAGGGAGTTGGGAATAGGGTATTAGACTGGATAGAGGATTGGTTGTCTAATAGGAAGCAGAAAGTAGGTATAAATCGGTGCTATCTGATTGACAGCTGATGACTAGTGGAGTGCTCCAGGGATCAGTGCTGGGGCCTCAACTACTTACCATTTACATAGACGATCTGGAGGAAGGGGCTGAGTGCAGAGTGACGAAATTTGCTGATGACATGAAGACGAATGGAAAAACAAATTGCGTGGAGCGTATGGAAAGTCTGCAGAGGGATCTGGATAGGTTGTGAGTGGGCGAGGACCTGGCAAATGGAGTATAATGTTAGCAAGTGTGAGGTTATCCACTTTGGTAAGAAAAATTACTATTTAAATAGTGAAAAGCTGCAGCATGCGACAGTGCAGAGGGACCTGGGAGTCCTTGTGCATGAATTGCAAAAATACAGTCTTCAGGTGCAGCAAGTGATCAAGAAGGCAAATGCAATGTTGGCATTTATAGCTAGGGGGATAGAATATAAAAGTAGGGAGGTACTTTTGCAGCTGTATAGGGTACTGATGAGGCCGCAGCTGGAGTACTATGTGCAGTTTTGGTCACCACATTTGAGGAAGGATATATTGGCCTTGGAGGGGGTGCAGAGAAGGTTTACTAGGCTGATACCGGAGATGAGGGCATTTGATTATGAGGAGAGACTGAATGGGCTAGGTTTGTACTCGGAGTTTAGACGGCTAAGAGGTGACCTTATAGAGACATATAAGATAATGAAGGGGATGGATAAGGTAAAAGTTGAGACACTCTTCCTGCTTAGCAGGACTAGAGGGCACAGCCTCAAAATTAGTGGGGGGGGGGGGTACGGTTTAGATCAGAGTTGATTTCTTCACACAAAGGGTGGTGAATCTTTGGAATTCTCTGCCTGTTGAAGTGGTGGGGGCTTCCTTGCTGAATATATTTAAGTCAAGAGTGGATAGGTTTTTGATTGACAAGGGAATTAAGGGTTACGGGGAGAAAGCGGGAAAATGGTACTGAACCACTACAGATCAGCCACAATCTTACTGAATGGCGGGGCAGGCTCGAGGGGCTGGATGGCCTACTCCTGCTCCTATTTTTTGTGTTCTTATGTTCTTAAAAGTCAGAATAAATTGGAAATGCTATAATCTAACTTGTAGCTTAAAAATTCGCTTTAGCCTTTCACCAGAAAGGCAAGTTAGTTAAAATGTTTACTTTAATATGGAGCTAGGAGGAATAGATGTGCTCCTCCCAAGTCCACATTCAAACCACATAGACTGCTTGGCCACTGTTCATTCCCTCTTCAATCACAACCTCTAACTTTCCTGCTTCCCTGTAAGGACTTGATTGAGAGCCACTACCAGTGACACAGCAGCCAAATGTTTCTGGTCTCTGGCATTGCTTAGGGATGCCCATTAGTTGTTGGCAGCTCACTGCTTTGAGAATAATGAGGTTCAATCTTCAATCTCAAGTATACCTCCAGCCTTGGAGTGGGGATTTTAGCCATGATTTCTTTTCCTTTGCTTGTGCTTCCAAACATCCGAGTCTCCCCATTTAACTTGGAGTCTTACAGCTCCTTGATTTAATTTCATTTGAACTATTTTGATCCCATTCACTGTCACACACAGCTTCCAGCAGATTATACTTGTAACTGGAATTATATTTTTCATGCACATGAAAAGAAGAACATTCTTTTTTGGTATTGAGTGAAATTTCAAATATTTCTGAATGCAAGATAAATTTACAAACACCAAGGACTCCTTTGATGTTCAGATGAATTACACTATCATCTCCTGTAATTAATTAGAACAAAAGGTCACTAGTGCAGTGCCCCAGGGATCAGTTCTAGGACCCTGTTTGTCATTTTCATAATTGACCTGGATGAGGAAGGGATGGGTTAGTAAGTTTGCCGATGACACGGAGGTTGGTGGTGTTGTGGATAGTCTAGAGGAATGTCAGAAGTTGCAGTGTGACATAGATAGGATGCAAGACTGGGCAGAGAAGCAGATGTGTAGTAATCCATTTTGGCAGATCCAATGGGATGAAGGAGTACAATATCAAGGATAGGAGTCTTAGCAGTGTTGAGGAGCAGAAGACCTTGGGTCAAGGTCCACAGGACTCTTAAATCGGCCTCGCAGGTGGAGGATGTGGTCAAGAAGGCGTAAGGTGTACTGGCCTTCATTAATTGAGGGATTGAGTTTAGGAGTCGGGAGGTATTGCTGCAACTTCATAAGACCTTGTCAGACCCTAATTGAAGTACTGTGCACAGTTCTGGTCGCCTCACTACAGGAAGGAAGTGGAAGCTATTGAAAAGATGCAGAGGAAATTTACAAGGATGTTGTCTGGATTGAGGGGCATGCCTTATGAAGATAGGTTGAGGGAGCTATGTCTCTTCTCCCTAGAGAGACGAAGGTTGAGAGGCAACCTGATAGAGGTTTATAAAATGTTGAGAGGTATAGATAGGATGGATTCTCGGAGGTTATTTACCAGGGCTGAAGTGGTCGCTACAAGAGGACACAGATTTAAAGTGCTGGGGAGCAGGTATAGAGGAGATGTAAGGGGTAGGTTTTTCACTCAGAGGGTGGTGAGTGAGTGGAGTCAGCTGCCATCGGTGGTAGTAGGGGCAAACTCGCTGGGGTCTTTTAAAAGACTTCTGGATGAGTACATGGGATTAAGTGGGATTGGGAGGTATAGATAGTTCTACGGCCTGTTAGGTATGGACATGATCGGTGCAACTTGTGGGCCGAAGGGCCTGTTGGTGCTGTAGTGTTTATGTATTTACTGTGTCCACATTAAGTGCTCTCACACCATATTTGTTGTCTTTGATGGAACCCATATTATTAAGAAGTGAGAGACTAATGCTGCTTCTTGTAGAATCCTGGTTTGCGTCTGCCTACATGAGGCAAGTGACCAGCGACAAAAGAGAAGAAGGTGAATGGCCACATCCTAGTCAGCAGTCACAATTCTACTCTACTATTTTACTCCAATCTCCTATCTATGGACTATATGAGAAAGAAGCCAGTTCAGGAAGATGGTTCCTCAGAAGCAATGGCCCCAGCTGAAGATATCTTTGCAAAACTCACAATCATACCAGTGAACAGTGGCAGCCATGTGTACCATCTACAAGATGAACAGCTGGAACTTATCAATTTCCTTAGGCAACACATTCCAAACAATGACTGCTATCACCTAGAAAGACAAGCTCAGCAGATACCTGGGAACACCATCTCCAAGTAACTCATCATCCTGATTGCTCTTCCTTCACTGGATCAAATTCCTGGAACTCCCTCCCAGCACTGTGGGTATACCTACACCTAAACTCTGCAGTGAAGTCAAGAAGACAACTTCCCACCAACTTCTCAAGGGCAATTGATAATAGACAATAAATGCTGGCCTAGCCAACAATGCCCACATCCCATAGATTTTTTTAAAAAAAAATCAGAAACTGAAAACAAATACAATGATCCTCAAGGTGATCACAGATTGGGTAATTCACATCTCAGAACAAGATTTCAGGGGAGTATTGCAGTACTGACCATCACAGTCTCCAGGATCAGAATTTTCTGCTGAAACGTTTCGCAATTTTACTATCCAAAAATGCAGTGAAGAAAACCCAATTTGCAAAGACTCAGAGGATGTTACATCTTCAATGGGGAGAAGATATTTCCCCACCTGGCCAGCCTACCCACTTCACTGACACACACACACCTGCACACTGTACAGTATCCCAAAACACGGGTCACAACATTGTCATCCATACTCCTAAAGGAAGGTGATGGTGTATGTATAATGTCACTGAACTTGTAATCCAAGGGACATAGGTTTAAATCCTACCATGGCAGCTATTGGAATGTTTAATAAAAATCTGAAATTGAAAGCTAGTCACTGTGATGGTGACCAATTGTTGGAACAACTCATCTGATTCACAGATGTCCTTGAAGGGAAGGAAATCTGACATAATTGGCTGGTCTAGCCTACACATTACTCCAGACCCATCGCAATGTGATTGACTCAATTGCCCTCTGAAATGCCCAAGTAAACCATTTATTACAAAGACAAAATAGGGATGAACAATCATGTAAAGTTTATTATTTATTAGTTACAAGCAGAATTACATTAACACTGCAATGAAATTACTGTGAAAATCCCCCAGTCGCCACATTCCAGCACCTAGGGGAGAATTTAGTTTGGTCAATGCATCTAACCAGCAAGTCTTTCAGGCTGTGGGAGGAAACCCACGCATACATGGGGAAAGCGTGAAAACTCCACAAACACAATGACCCGAGGCCAGAGTTGAATCTGGGTCCCTGGTGCTAACCACTGTGTCACCATGCTGCCCCAATCCCATGGAGGAATAAATCTAAAAATCTTCCTAACTGTTGCCACACATCATTGGTTTTGTGTCTGAGTGTTCCCCTTTGTGAAAAATGTAAGTGAAGTGCTGATGGATTAGTTACTGATGGTAATTTTTTATGATTGAGATGATTATTTATTCTTCTATCAGGCCAAGATTAATGTTACTTGTTTACCAACACTAGATAACATAGTGCAGCGTTCTTTATTTGCTGCAAATACTTGTGCTCTCCCAGTAACAGACATCAATGCAACAGCATCACGATAATTAATGAATTTGTTACCCAGAAGTGCAGTGGATGTTGGAACAGTGAATAAATTTAGGTAGGAATTAGATTTTTAATTGGTAATAGGTTGAAGGATTATGGGGAGAAGACAGGAAAATGGGGATAAGGAATATATCCGCCATGATCAAATGGCAGTGCCATCTCAATGGACTAAATGGCCTAATTCTGCTCCTGTAGCTTATGAACTTATGAACTAACCTTGATGAGCAATTTTCCCAAGGCCAAATATGTCTGCCTGGGATCTAAAGGTCAGAGGTGTATTGTCCAGCTCTTATTGTCACATACAATGTGTCTTTAGTGATGTTATAGATGTGGAAGCATATCTCACTATGGCGAGTTGTGTGTGAATTAATGCAATTAAAATCTGGATGTGAGTTCATTACAGGGTACACCTTTGATCCTTGAATGAATGCAGACCTTTGAACATAGAACATAGAACATTACAGCACAGAACAGGCCCTTCGGCCTTCGATGTTGTGCCGACCAAAATAAAAAGCAATGCCCCTCCAAACTAAACCATTCCCTTCTCTTCCATATACTTATCAACTAACCTCTTAAACGCCACCAAACTTGGCGCATCTACAACAGCTGCAGGCAGGGCATTCCACTCCCTAATCACTCTTTGAGTAAAGAACCTACCTCTGATATCCGTCCTATAACTCATACCCCTTAATTTAAAGCTGTGTCCCCTCGTGCTAGCTTTCTCCATCCTAGGAAAAAGGCTATCACTGTCCACCCTATCTAAACCTCTAATCATCTTATATGTTTCAATAAGATCCCCTCTTAGCCGCCTCCTTTCTAACGAAAACAACCTCAAATCCCTCAACCTCTCTTCATAGGACCTGCCCTCCATACCAGGCAACATCCTGGTAAACCTCCTCTGTACCCTCTCCAATGCCTCCACATCTTTCTTATAATGTGGGGACCAGAACTGCACACAATACTCCAAGTGCGGCCGCACTAGAGTTTTGTACAGTTGCAACATGATGCTGCGGCTCCTAAATTCAATCCCCCTACCAATAAAAGCTAAGACTCCATATGCCTTCTTAACAACTTTATCCACTTGACTGCCTACTTTCAGGGATCTATTGACACATACACCAAGATTCTTCTGTTCCTCAACACTATTAAGAGCCCTACCATTAGCCCTATACTCTACACATTTATTGTTCCTGCCAAAGTGCATTACCTCACACTTTTCCACATTAAACTCCATTTGCCACCTCTCGGCCCAGCTCTGCAACTTGTCCAAGTCACTCTGTAAACTATAACACCCCTCTTCACTATCTACCACTCCACCGACTTTAGTGTCATCTGCAAATTTACTGATCCATCCTTCAATACCCTCATCCAGATCATTTATAAAAATTACAAACAGCAATTGAATTACTGATTCAGCATTGAATCCCTGAGGCTTAGAGATGGATGAATGCAAGATGCATTTACAATATGAAAAATATATACAATGATTGAACATCAATGCCACCATTGTGCATTAATTACCTCTTCATTTTCCCAAGACTATCAATGCGTCTAGATGCAGTTCCTACATGTGCAGCAGAGGTGTGTTGTTTGAAATGACTTTGGTAGATATTCTACAGTGGTTTGAGGTTACAAGGGCATCAGCCTGCCTGGGTCTTTTCCTCAGAGACCCGTGTACTCTCCTCGGCCTGACCTGCCAGATTTGATAGGGTCACTGGCAGAGGGGAGTTGGATTGTCCTGGATGGATGCCCTCAGGGGCCTGACTGGTGCTTACCCACATATTTAATGGCTCATGATCCCTCCCTAACTCATTGACAGGAAAGAGTATCTGGATGGAGGTTGAGTCTGCAATTCCATATGCTTTAACTTTATATAGTCAGTTATGTGAGACCTTGTTGAAAGTCTTCTAAAAGTCTAAATAAACTACATCCACTAGTTCTCCCCAGTCAACTCTTCTAGTTATATCCTCAAAACATTCCAATAAATTCATTAAGCATGATTTCTCTTCTGTAAATCCATGCTGACTTTGTCTGATCTTATTACTGCCTTCCAAATGCTGAATTATGAAATCCTTGATAATGAACTCTAGCAACTTCCTTAGTAGGATGTTAAGCTCACTGGTTTATCCCTGTTTTCTCTCTATCTCCCTTTTTGAGTAGCAAACTTACATTGGAATAGTTCCTACCAATTGGAGAGTAGCCAGAGTCCAAAGAATTTTGGAGAATAACCACCAATAGTTCTATTATTTCCAGGGCCACTTCCTAAACTACTCTGGGATGAAGATGATCAGTTCCAGATTTATCAATCTTCAATCTCATCAGTTTCCCCAAAACCATGTCTCCACAAATGCTGATTTCCTTCAGCAACTCATTAAAAATGTTTCTCTCAGCACTTCTGGCACATTATTCATGTCTTCCTTTTCATGTGAAGATACACAGAGAAAAAGGAATGCATAGAAAATTATACTGATGACTTGGAAGAATCACTGTTCGACCACCCCTATTGTGCAAGATAATATGCTTTACAAAGAGTAGCATAAAAAAAGTATACTGGCAAGCCTGTTAGATCTTTAGTAAAGAAATAATTTTCATACCATCCTTGGAACTTTGTGAACATATTTCCTTTCAGAAAAGTCCTGTTGAGCTGGTCTAACTGGTCTTGACAGTTTAATAATCAGTTGACATTTTATAATTGAACGTTCCTGCTCATTGCTGACATTCTGCCTTGCCCTGAGATCACATTGTTCTCAGGTTTACATAAATGTTCTAAAGAGAACAAAAAAAATCAGTATTTACTTGTAACAATGTGTAGGAATATTCAATTATAAAGCATCAGCTGATTATTAACCTGTCTGCATCCAGCCATCAGTTTGCTATTTATATATTTATAAAATTAAAACTGCAGGTAGTATTATTATTTTTAACAACATGGTGTGTTCTACCTCGGGATTGCCATTTGTGAGCTTGCTCAACAAGCACAAAGTATCAGACTAGGGTCTTTCTCTATAGATACATATTATATAACCCTACAGCCCTGCCTCACTTGTTCTGCAACACAATCTACGTCCTACTATTCTGGGTCAGAGTGTGACAATTGGCACTAAGGACAGGATCGTGAGCCCGCCCACGTTCACCGTCCACGCAAATCCAGACAGTTTGGAAAAGTACGACTCCCACCTGCAAGATCACGTGGCTTGATTTTGAGCCATCTTTGCGGGCAGAGAGATGCAGAACAGACTCAGGAAAGGTACAAACCTAATTTGAATGCATTGGCATATCATTAGCAAGCACTAACTCCAGATATTGAGCTGGCATCAAATTTTCAGCTAGCGCCTGCGTGACGTCACATCTGTACCATTTACAACAGCTCGTCATAAGCATGAACCTAAACCTACTGTCTTCATCTCCGAGGAGGATTGCAAAGGTGAGTACTCAGATAGCCATTAGTTCTTGGACAGTTCAATACCCAAGGGGGACCAGGGAGAATACTGGAGACATTTTTTTTAATTTATTCATGGGATTGGACGCTGTTGGTTGGACTGGTATTTATTGTCCATCCCTAATTGCCCTTGAACTGGGTAACTTGTTTGGACATTGCAGAGTTAACAGTCACCCACACTGCTGTGGGTCTGGAGCCACATGTAGGACAGACCAGGTAAGCATGACAAATTTCCTTCCCTAAAGAATAATAATGAACCAGATAGGTTTTTGCAACAATCGGCAAGATTCATCATTAGACTTTCAATCCCAAGTTTTTTTTATTGAAAAGAGATGTGTGATTTGGTGGGTGTGTGGGTCGCTCAGAGGCCTTACCTTCCCTGCATTTTGGGTCACCCGTTGTTCTGAGGAGATGGGCTGACTGTAAAGCAAGTATGGCTTCCTGGTTCCTCCATGCTGGGTTAGTATTCAAAGATTAACTGTGTGGGTGCCATTCCTTATTGGAACTGCAAACTGAGTGGGAGATGGCCACAACAGAGGGGCAGTACTGGGTGTGATAACAAGGTCCTGTTGTTCTACATTGGGAGAGGTCAGGTTGCAAGGGCGGTGTAGGAGTATCAGTGATGGGGAGCTGCATGAGGCATCAAGACTCTCTCATTTGGGGAAATGCAGCAAAACCTACAACCCTCACTCTATCAATGGTGAGGCCAGCAGGCATTACTGGACAATGAGTTCAAATCCACTTCTCTTGACCTCTGACTCTCAGATGTAACAGTGAGAGGCTGCTTAATGGCACAGCATTGAAGAGCCTGAAAAATGAAGCTGCTATCTAAGGAACTGCTTCAAAAGTTAATCGCAGACTTCTCAAGAATCAGCTGTGTCTCATCTAGATTATGTTGTTGATAGATTGACCAACAGATGAATCTTGGAAGAGTCCAGCATGCCAATTTAATATACAGAGTTAGATCTAGTTATACAGTCTGGGGACAGTGTTAACCCAAGCCCCAAGACTGTAGATGTTGGGATGTGGCTGCAGTGTCAGAGGAGTTGCTGTGAGAGAACAGAAATTCACATGAGTAAATTCTCAACTCCTCAGTGTTAACTGTGCTGTTTTTACTCTTTGAGTGATTCATCAGAATCATGAAGCCTGTTGAGTTGGCCTTGAGGGGAATTAATACTAATAATTATGGAGGAAAATTATAGCACATTAACAACTGTCCAATGAAATCATTAACAGGAACAAATCACAAAAGCTTACACAACATTTAACTGCAGGATAATAAGCAGTTTGTTTCAGATACCAGACCTTCAGATAATGATATTATGCTGAGAGAAAGCCTTTAAATCATGCATTGGATAAGGGAGTGATCCATGTTCTGATATCCAGACACAGTTGGAATGCCTAAAGATTGGGGAAAACAATATTTAAATTGAAGCAAGCAAAGCCTTATGTCAATTGGATATTATAATTAATCAAGTGTAAGGTGATTGTGACTGGTTTTAAGAACTGTACATTTATATGATGTAACCTTAGCTATGATTGGATAGAGATAACTCATATTGCTATATGCTAATCCCTTGTAATCAATGCTTATTTGCATACTAAATCCATAATTACTTCTAAACAACCTCACTTTCCACAAATATACTTCATATTGGTATTATAATAATACCAAATTGCCTATGTATTTTTAAATCTTTCACTCTGAATGGTCTGAATGATTTCATTTAGAGACCAATACCTATAGTAAATTATCTTAAACCACTCTGACTTTGTCTAATTACTTGAGGGGTATGATAGTTTTAAATGAGAAAACTATTGTAACAGCCCCAGTGGGTGGCACAATGGCATAGTAGTTAGCACTGCTGCCTCACAGCGTCAGAGACCCAGGTTTGAGTCTCGGCTTGGATCACAGTGTGGAATATGCACATTCTCCCCATATCTGCGTGAGTTTCCACCAAGTGCTCTGGTTTCCTCTCAGTCCAAAAGACATGCTGGTTAGGTTCACCGGCCATGCTAAATTCTCCCTAAGTGTACCTGAACAGGCACTGGAGTGTGGTGACTAGGGGATTTTCACAGTAACTTCATTGCAGTGTTAATGTAAGCCGACTTGTGACAATAATAAATAAATAAATAATAGCCTGTTGAATAGTAATGAATTAGATATGTTACTTGGAAGAATACCATCATTATTTTAATGTTTCCGTACTTCTTAGGCTCTAGTTACTTTTGGCAAAAACCAGCAAAAAGTGATTCAATCATCCCCTTCTTTGATTCAAAATAATTTTTATTTGATTACCTGTGAAGCACAAAGGATGCTTTTCTATTAAACAAATTACATTTGTATAGTAGTTTTAACATAATAAATGTCCCAGGGTCCTTCATAGGAGCAAAATAAAACAAAATAAATACGCTATATATTGTTATCATCATAATTCCGGAATACAGCACATTGGCAATGACAACCTTCCTTTTCCTCATTCCAAGTGTTGCTATATGAGTTTGGACAGTTTGTATTCATGGGCCAAGCAAACATCACAGTACTGTCCTCAACCTGTACCCACTCATATATTCTTGCTTCTGGTAGCAATTGATGGAAAGGTAACCCTGCCAATTCTCCTCCTTAGGACAATCTGGTGCCAATTGTATGCTATTAGATATAGGCTGGGACTGGTTAATTCAGCATAGACCTGATGCCAATTGTGTACCATCACATGACAAAGACTGATTCATCCAGCACAGATCAGGAATTAAGTTTTATACTTTTTGAGCTACCCTTTAGTGATCTGAGTTATATCTTCCACAATCACCCATGGTGATCACAGATTTGGAAAGGTTTACATTAAATGCATCAAAAATAATTCATTTTTTCAGCTGGCTGGCACAGACACAATGTGTTGTAAAGCTGCCTTCTGTGCCATAAATTTCTGTAATTCTGCTCTTCCCCATAGGGTTTTCCACTAAAGTGCCAAGATCCCAGTTTTAATCAAGTAAAAATTACTGAACTGTCAAGAACTTGCCCTTTTATCTATCACTATTAAAGCCCTTGTAAAAATTACACCCAAAGAATGAGGTGCTTACTTGCATACTAAGTCTATAATCAATTCTCAGCAGCCTACTGTTCACAAACATACTTTATGCTTGTGGAATACCAAATATTTCCATTGTGACAAATAAACTTATATTTTTCAAATAACTATATTTTTTATTGTTTGTATTATTTCAGTTTCTAGCTTAACGCCATCTATATGTTTAATTTGACACAGATAAAATGTTGATTGAAAGTGAAAGATTTAGTTGCATTTACCTCCTGCTTTGCAGTCTGTGAGAATACTCCAATGTGATTTGCTGCTTACCTGGCTTGATCACATCACTGTTGCTGGATGCCAGCAAATCCCCCTGATTTGATGCCAGATCCAAATTCAACTTAAAGGGGATGTCCAGACCACAGAGAATCAAAATCATTGTGGGACGCTTTCTTTGAGACCAGGAACAAATGCCAACCCATATCCTGTTTGCTTGATCTCCACTTTCATCTCTTTCCTTCTGCACAATGTTTGGTCATTGTTGTAAATCTATATTCTTTGGCTGCTAGCACAGCCGACTTGTTTCAGTACAATGATGTAATTCAGTATTAATTAATATTCTTGATAGACTCTTATGAACTTGTTTGTGTGGGTTGAAAACTACAATCACTGCCTGGACGAAAAGTTCCCTATTACAACAATGCATTAGTCTGATAGCCTTCCAACCAATGCATTCAAAAGGGAATTAGATTGTTAGCTGAAAAGAAAGAAGGGATGGGGTTACAGAGGAAGGAGGGGGGATGGCGTGAAGTGAATTGTTCATTAGCAGAGCCAATGCAGCCACAAATGGTCTCCTCTATCCTGACAATTCTTAATTCAATACTCATTGTCCAAGCTCAATATATAAGAGAATGGCTAATGACTCAAAAGAACATTACTTTTGCTGTGATTTTTAGATGTAACCACTCTCATATCCATATAAACAGCATTCTCAGCTTAAGAAACAGACTGTCAGTGATCTAAGATAATGATTCAAGATTAAAGAGATTCTTTACATAGAAATAACTCAGATTTTGAGGATTGGTAGAATAATGTGATCCCAATGAAAACACTTGCCACTCCAAGTGAAAGCAGGCAGCTTTATTTACGGAGTCACAGTTTGAACGGATAGGTTGTAACCTTACGTAGTACTATGTTTCCACTTCCTTGATTTAAAGAATGTGCATGATTTTACTTTTCTGCATTAAGGCATGAGGAAACGACTGAGGGTGTCAATTTTCTTTTGTGATCTGATGCCGTGTTTCTCCAACTGTGCCTATGGGGAGGGTGTAAACTCTCCTTTAATTGAAGAGATAAATCATGTGAACGACATGTACAGGGAGTCAGGCATCAACGTCACAAATATGGGCTTGTGCATCATGAGTTTAGTATTAACTCAACAGGCCAGGATGTCAGGTGCCAGCTGCATAGATGAAAGTATCTGAGTGGCTGAATGCAATCTTCTAGGTCTGGCATAACATGGAGCAACTGAGGTTACAGCTCCGCAGCACCAGAACTTTTAAGGTACATGTAGCCATCTCTGTTTTTATGCATTTTCTTTTAAGCTTTCATTGGATATGAGTATTGCTGACAATGCCAGCATTTGTTGTCCATTTCTAATTATCCTTGAAGACAGTAGAGTCAAACACATTGCTGCAAGTTGAAGTCACATATAGGCCAGATCAGTAAGGACTTAAAGGACATTAATGGACTGTATGGACTTTTACGGCAATCAATGATTCCAGATTTTGAAAATTAATTTATATTTCTCCATACAAGTTACAAATCTAATGTAAATAATTACAATCCTAGAAGTATAAAGATATTCTACCCTACCATTCCCAAACCTATGTTTTAGCACGTCCATTACTTTCTCTTTATGAATGTTCTTGTTACTTATAACGTTTAGTGTGCATCTCTTAGCTAAGTAATCGGAGGGCACTTTATACCAATTCATCACTTATCACCATATTTGGTTGGGTGCTTGTGATCGCATCAAACTTAATGAAGCCCCGATAGAGTGTTTGTGACTGGTTTAATGCATCGTAAGCTGGTATGGGAGAACTCACCTGTTGTTCTGCAGAAGGAACTGGTGACATTAAAGATTACTTCAGTGCTCACATTTTCTGCTATAGTAAGAATGACCCTTGGCCTGGTGATGTTTGCAGTTCTGGCAGCGACATTGAATGTTGCTCTTCTACGACTTAAGAATTGAATTGAAATCTCCTGGGGATTTCCTAGTTGTGTCAAATATGCTGATAGAGTACCTGTGAGAGAACATGAATTTCATTGATGCTCATTTCTTAGCAGGCTTAGACGTGCTGGTTTCCCCGCTTTACTTGCTCTATCCGAGAATTAAGTGTAATCGGATTGCCTTCAGAAATTATAATATATGCCAAATGATCCTATTTGGCAGGAAAGGAAGAAAAAAAATTAAAGGAAGGGAGGAGGAAAGGAAGAGAAGCAAGGCAACAAAGATTGAAATGAAAACTGAGAAAAAGTGTGAAAAGACATACAGAAAGTCAAGCACATTCAATGACCGAAAACAGAAAATGCTCAGCAGGTCTGACAGCAGCTATGGAGAATGGAACCAGGTTTTGAGTCAGGATGACCCTTCATCAGACCTGCTGAGATTCTCCAGCATTTTCTTTTGTTTCAGATTCCAGTATTCATAATAATTTGCCTTTGCCCTCAATAAACTGCCTATTATTTACCCTATCCAAATACCTTTTCTTCACTCAAAACCAGACCTATCTCCTTCCTCTTCCTAACTATTATTGATATGCTGGTAAAACACACAGAAATTGCTAACAATTAGCATAATAGTTGACATGTGTGCTGTCTTCAGGCAGCAGTTAGTACACAATTTAAAAAAAAACCTTGCAACATCCTTTGAGTCCAATGTGAACAAGTTGCAACATCTGGTGGTGAATGTGAAACTGCGCACCTCCTACATCAACACCATCAATTAGGAGGAAACATTTTAAATGTCAAATGCTAAGTAACAGTTTCGTGCCCATTTTACAGGGATTTCGAAGCAATGGAGAGCAGCATTCTTTGGCACTGTTGAGCCCTTGGATGGAAAATTGTTTGGAAAATGCAATGGAAGCAGGCTCTTCCCACATTAGATACAATCTATGGAGTAGTCTCAAGAAGATCTCAGATCCTCCAGTGGTGGTGACCAGCATTTGGGACATGGCAGGGCATGTGTTGTATAAGGCTGGTAGCTTTTAAAGAGGTAACATGTCTTCCTCATTCAGCCAGGCTCCCCAAAGAATCAAAAAAGTACTTAAGGGAGAGTAGGTGCTGGCAGCTTTGACATTATCAAACATGGTTCATATGTTGCAAAGATATTGCATGATATTTTCTGGATACTCAAAGCCTTGACAACCCCCAGAGTTACACCACTATCCTTAGCCTGCCGCTATAGATGCTCATGCTACTCAGGGGGAACTAAGAAAGAGCTTTAAACTAAGCAGGACAGGCAAATTTTACAAATTCACCAAGGCAGGACACAGGTGTAAGGTTTATTCTACATTATAAGCGCTAGGGAATGAGTACAAGATCTTTTTATTTCTTTGTAGAGATGTAAAATGTTCTTTGGGGAGAACTACGTAAAGGTAATAATGTGGTAATTAGAATGAAGGGTGAATAAGAACTTAGGTTGAACATACTCTACGAGCAACAACATATGAGAGAAAAGCAAAATTAGTAACAAGATATGTCTCAAACTGAAAATAATTCTCGGTTACTCAGTTCCTTACCAATCTCCTACCATGTGACATTACCCCTATCTGCTTCCTCTTTATCTTCCCCTGTGTCTACTTTTCATCTTGTTGCATAATAACTCCTCTGTGGATTGCAAAATTTAATATTTAAACCCAGCCCCAATTGTGACATGAGATCACAGCACCAATTGTATGATTTTATCAATTATGGTCCATGCCTCTGGCGGGAATGGAATTAGGCCTTATGATGTTTCCTTCCCCCTTTTCTGGTCCATGTGACCAAAACTGAGCCTAATCTATTACAACTACCCCTTGGTGAGAGATTCTGGGTTGTAATTCTCTTAGCCTCTTGCTTGCTCATTGGCGTGTGCAGACACTTGACCCACCCATAGTGTTAGGAAGGAGGATGTTTATCTCCTCTCTGAGTGACAGGTAGATAGTCAATATCATTTCCCAAAGGGTAGGGGAGTCTAAAACTAAAAGGCATAAGTTTGAAGTGAAAGGGGAGAGATGCAAAAGGATCCAGAGGGACAATTTTTTCCTCAGAGGGTGACGAGTGTCTGGAAGGAGCTGCCAGAGATAGTAGTAGAGGTGGACAACACTTTTATTTTTTATAAAGCATTTAGATAGTTACATGGGTAAGATGGTTATAGTGGGATATGAGCTAAATGCAAGCAACTGACATTAGCTTCGGGGTTTTAGAAAAAATCGTTGCACGAACAAGTTGGGCCGAAGGACCTGTTTCTGTGTTGTAAACCTCTGCGATTCCATAATATAGTCTACAGGTGATGATTTATGGGGTTCAGCTTACTTGCAATAACTCCCCAATCATAAATTACATTAGGTTCTACAAACTTGATCATCAGGCAAGATGAATCACTTTAAATGGCAAATTCAGAAAGTTTGTTAACCAATGAAAAGTAACAAATCAGAAATATAAGAAGCAAAAAGTGTCAATTAAAGTAAGAGGAGTAATTTTTTTTTAGAGATTAGAGCAACACAGCACGGGAAACAGGCCCTTCGACCCAAAGAGCCCGCGCCTCCGTCATAACTATATAGTAACAATTTCATTATCCTATTCTAATTTTAGGTTATTCCTAATATGGAAGAGTCTCAATGTAGGGACAATTTGTTTCCCAATCAGCCTAAGAGCGAATTTTTTGGGATGTGGGAGGAAACCGGAGCGCCCGGAGAAAACCCACGCAACCACGGGGAGAACGCGCAAACTCCCGCAGACACCGGCCCAATTCCAAGTGTCTGCACAGCTACAGCGATAGTCACTGAGCTGTCATGGTGTCCTTCTTTATGG
The DNA here is from genome assembly GCA_024679065.1 of Sphyrna mokarran. Lineage (NCBI taxonomy): Eukaryota > Metazoa > Chordata > Chondrichthyes > Carcharhiniformes > Carcharhinidae > Sphyrna > Sphyrna mokarran. The sequence goes on along the minus strand of JAGIQG010000001.1, from coordinate 119,186,538 downwards.
TGTTAATTTAACCATAACAATTGAACAGATTTTTCATTGTGCTCCTCAGCTGATCAATCCAAGACACAAAGTGATAGCTCCATAAGCATGGATACAAACATGTTAACAAAGATGACTTCTAAAGACCTTTATTTTATACCTTAAAGATGTTGTAAGCCCACCTTAGCCAATTGCTGGAAATAGCTAACTGGTCTATAATTTGTAAATAATGAAATAAAAGCTAGCCCATTGGTTTTAGCTAATGATTCACACAGCCTTGCCCTTTAGACAATGGCTCTCTTAAGCTTTATCTCATATATTGAGTTAGTCGAGATGTCAGACAATAATTGGATAACATAATTGTCCATCAATTTTTAGCTGAGACAGCTTGAATAAAGCCCTCTTCATTTATCCAATCATGATTAACAAAGGTCTCAAAGTTGATGTTAACTTCCCAGCATGCCTGGGAAGGCAGCATTTTAGAATTGTTGTGATTTAATAGTAGTCTTAAAATCATGTGTTAAACATTTACAATTATAAAAAAAAACTTTTCTGTTGTGGGTTATATTACCAGCCTTACCTACACATATTAATTGTTTATTTGTTAATTGTCTTAATTGAAACAATCTTCAACTGATCTGGCTGGTTTCCAATAATGCAGTAATTGTTTTAGTTCAAATGATTTTTTGTCTCAGTGTTAGCACATTATGTTTATGATGTTAAATAACATTTTAGTTCATAATACAAAATGATTCACACTAAAATTATTGATTTTAAAACTACTAACAACAATACTTGAGTGCAGCCTGATCAAATCACCAGATCTCTTTAGCATGATTGCCTATCCATATATAGCATCCTGTTTTCTTTGCTCATTCCTGTTCCACAATTATTGTCCATATTCTTTGTTGGATGTACTACCAATTCAATTTTTTCCATTTTTCTGCTAATTATTTTTATGGATATAATTATTTAAATAACTCATCCAGATGACAATATTAAAGGATTACCTATTAAGAAGCCAGAATTCACTAATTCATTTCATTTCATTTTTTAGTCATCATTTTGTTCAATGTGGAAGTCAGATGATCAGGTCCAATTCAGGTTATCGGCTTCATTTTCAAAGGCCAGCAATTTTGAAAGGGACTTGGCACTAATTGTATCCATATTGCCATGAAGACCAAAAGTCTTGGGGTCAACTTATTCTGTCACCACCCAGTATTCATATGTTCCAAATTCATATCAGTGCAGAAAAAGGTGTGTGAATCCCTATATCTAAGGGCTTTGCAGAAGAACAGCAGCACAGTAATGCTGATATCCATCTCTTGTGTGTGTATTCTGAATTTTTGGTGGACAAGCAGGTGAGAATAGGCAGCTGCTGACTGAAGAAGGTAAAAGCATGCGAAGTATATGATAATTACTTCAGCATCATTCTCTAAACTTCACATGAGGTACATGTAATTTCTAATTATCATCTTATCAATGAGGTTCAGGGCTATTGGGGGTGCTGAAGGAAATTTAATGGAAGAGGGGAAGAACATAGTTTGAAGCTATTTCTTATTCTGAACTTTATTTTCTGCTTTTTTTTCTTAGAAAATTTTGTCAGTTGAGGAGGGACTTATTAATCTCCTTTGTGTCTGAAATACAGCAACTGACAAGATAGCTTGTTTGTGACTCAGGAAGAGAAATAATGTCGAAATTAGTTCACTCAATTGTCATTCACAAAGTGCAACTCTACGGTCAAAAGGGAGGATCATAATGAAGTCTATGCTCACACTCAGGTTTAACAGCATGTCATTACATTCAAAAGGAATGAATTCTCCTTTTTTGCATACTTTTCAAGGAAATGGCCATAAGAGACCCAAGAACAGGTTATAAACCCTGCACCTCATATAAAGACCATTAAAATATCATGGAGTGATGCCATCTAGAACATTACAGCACAGGCAGGTTACCCACAGCTGGTAAACTAGAAACGTACTTAAATGATTATTGTTGTGATAATCCATTTCACCTGTATTAATAAAACTGCAAAAATGAACAGAAATTGCTAAACTCGTTTTTTAGTAGAATGTCCTCCCTGCTGTTCCCCCCCCAAAATAACATTGTTCGTTCCTACAGACACTCTCCTCCTCCATGTTTCAAACAACTCACTGTCCTTCTGCAACTGCAGACAATCCCCAAAAACACTAACTATACCGCGCCCCCTTTAAATTTCCTCTTGCTCTTTGTTTTGCATGTTCACATTATTTAAATCTCCTGTCAATTAACATGATTGTAAAATTCTGCAAACGAGTGTAAACAGAAAAGGACATCTCTGCACCGGGTCCCTCTACTGGGGAACTGTGAGAAAGGCGATACCCACAGCGCGCGCCGATTGTTGGTGCCACTAGAGGGAGTAGTGGGTCCGAGTGGGAGAGAGAGGCTGTAGCGCCCTCTGCGGTCCGGAGGAAGAAGAGCAGCAGCGTTCCCTATAGCCCGGAGGGGAAAGAGCAACAACGTCCTCTATGGCCCAGAGAAGGAAGAGTAGCAGCGCCCTCTGCGGCCCGGAGGAGGCAGAGTAGAAGCGCCCTCTCGGCCCGGAGGAGAAAAGCAACAGCGTCCTCTGCGGCCCGGAGGAGGAAGCACTGCAGCGTCCTCTGCGGCCCGGAGGAGGAAGCACTGCAGCGTCCTCTGCGGCCCGGAGGGGGAAGCACTGCAGCGTCCTCTGCGGCCCGGAGGAGGAAGCACTGCAGCGTCCTCTGCGGCCCGGAGGAGGAAGCACTGCAGCGTCCTCTGTGGCCCGGAGGAGGAAGCGCAGCAGCGTCGAGGCGGTGTCGGACGTGAGCCGCTGCCGGAAGAGCCTGCGCGAGCTGGTGATGGGCAGGCGTGCGCCGGGTTCCTGGGCTTCTTTGCAGCAGCATTAACCGCGCTCCTCTGTTGCAGCTGCTCCTGTCTCTCTACCTGGCTTCTTCTGCTGAGTTTATTTAAAATTCCCTGTAGCCTGCACAGCCGGCTGGATGGATGGGCTTGTCCTATGGATGTGGGCTTGTACTACTTTCTAGCCCGTGTCTTGCAGCTGACCGAAGGGCATGTGCCATGGGGAATTGCTGGACCCGGTGCTTTCGGTTGTTTAGGAAAGAGGCCAACAGGATCCAGCGAGGTGGAGGGTGAGTCGTTAAATCATTGTTCAGCATGCAGCTAATTCAGCTCCTGTGTTTTACTCTAGGGGGTTCTCGCATGAAGACGCATCCAGCTTAGGTGGCAACAGTCGTTAAATTGTTCTGTGCATCTCTCGCATCTAGGCATTGAAAAGTGTGCGATTGGTTAAAATTACTTATTTTTTTAAAGCAATGCAGTTGTGATACTTTATCACTGAGGTCCTTGTTTTTGTGGTGCTGAATCTTTGCCATGCCATGCAGGGAGGGGTGCAGCTTTCTCCTCGACCTCTCCCATCAATTTAATCAAGTTAAATCACGCTCTACTTCAGTACAGTATGAGGTCACTTTTCACAACAAACGTCTTTCTTCCCCCTCAAAATCAACTCTCCTTTTGGAAATTTACAGGAACTGAAGTAAAGGCAGATCATCTGTAAGTTTAGAATTTAGACAGATAACTTTAAAAACTAAAAAAGGAATGCCCTTCCTGTGTTCATCAATGGATATAGAATCATAGAATGAATTAATTATTAAAACGTGGAGAATTTTTTTAAAAAAAATTGTTCGAAGCGGTTCTTAGATACGTTTTGAGAGGTTGCTGCATGATTTATATCATACGTTTGAGAGAATGCAGTGACGTTGCAGTTGCAAATACAGTTAGGAGTAAATTAAAAAATGTTTCATTGTGTCAGTTGTCAAGTTTCAATACAGTCCACCTTAGGAGAAGGGTGTGGGAACTAGTAATGTTTACAAAATAGCAGTGGGGAGAGGCTTTAATTACATTCGGAGGTTAGAATATTGTTTTGATTCTACAACTGAGTCCTGTTTGTTTCCCCCCCCCCACCTTCAATAGAAAGTTGAGTTGATAGAATCATAGAAACCTTATAGTGCATGAGGCCATTCAGCCCATCGAGTCTGCACTTACAGCAATCGTACCCAGTCTGAATTCCTGTATAACCCCCATATTTACTCTGCTTATCTCCTTGACATTAAAGGACAATTTATCATGCCAGTCCACCTAACCTGCACATCTTTGGAGTGTGGGAAGAAATCAGAGCACCTAGAGGAAATCCACGCAGACGCAGAGAGAACATGCAGACTCCAAACAGAAAGTGACCCAAATGAGGAATCAAACACAAGTCCCTGGTGCTATAAGGCAATAATGCTAACCACTGTGCCACCATGCTGCCCCAAAGATCATTGTAAATCACTATAAATGAATCATTGTAAAGATCAATAAAAATGATCAAACCTCTAGCCCTTTTCAACTCACTGAATATTCGGACCATGTACTTTTTTACTATGTACAATTATGATTTGTATTGTGGATCTGGACAATGGCATGACAGTGAAATTATTGCTTCTAGTATTGCCAGAAGATTTCCCAATCATTTCATTTTTAAAAATCGTCGATCCATTAAATGATTGCACTTTTGCTTCAATTGGATAATTTTATGTTTAGCAGTTCAATGATGCAGTTAACAGAGAAAGGAACAAATCTGATCCATTATCTCTCTGCCCCTCTCTTTCTTTTAATGCCATTATCAAACTTGCCTAGATTCTGTATCACAGATTAGATACAGAGTAAAACCACCTCTATACTACCATAACTTCTGAAGGATACTCTGCCTCATTTTGGAAATGGAAATGTCAGAATTACAATCTTTTAAAAAGCTATCTATTTTAGCTGTGAATGTTCTGTGAACTTGTGACTGAGAGATTATACAGTGGAGGAGGAACATTTAAGCATATTAATGTTAGATTTGAACTGGAGCTTTGAGGTAAATGTTGAATTAATTGTATGTTCAATGTGATAGGATAAGAAGTAAGAGCTGACTTATTTGGGCCTTTGAGCTCCCTTCTCCTTCCCGTAATATCCTGTATTCCTCAATTCCTCTATCACCTAAAAATCCATTGAACTCAATATCTTGAGTATAATGGGATAAAGTTCAAAGATTTTGAATGAAAATTTTCTTCTCATCTCAGTTCTCAATGGGTAACCCTTTATCTTTGATTTATTATTGTCACATGTATAGCATAGAGTGAGAAGTATTGTTTCTTGTGCGCCATACAGACAAAGCACATTGTATGTAGAGAAGCATAGAAGTGCAGAATGTAGTGTTACAGTCATAGCTAGTGTGTAGAGAAAGATCAACTTAATGCGAAGTAAGTCCATTCAAAAATCTGATACCAACAGGGAAGAAGCTGTTCTGGAATCGGCTGGTATGTGTCCTCTGATTTTTGCCTCTTTTTCCCAATGGGAGAAGATGGAAAAGAGTGTCTGAGATGCGTGAAGTCCTTGATTATGCTGGCTGTTTTTCTGAGGCAGTGGGAAGTGCACACAATGTGCACGAATGGGAGGCTGGTTTGTGCGATGGACTGGGTTTTGTTCATGATCCTTTGTAATTTATTGTGGTCTTGGCTAGAGTAGGAGCCATACCAAGCTATGTTACAACCAGAAAGAATGTTTTCAGTGGTACACTGTAAAAGTTGGTGAAAGTCATAGCTGACGTTGGTGGGTTTTCTTAACTATGGTGTTGGCATAAAAGGACCAGGACAGGATTGTTGGTGATCTGGAAACCTAAAATCTTGAAGCTCTCAAACGTTTCTATTTCTGCTTATTTTAAGACTGTGTGTTTTAGATTTCCCTGCCATGGGATACATTTTCCAAGCATCCACTCTGTCAAATTCCTTAATTTTCTATTTCAATGAGATCACCCCTCACTCCTCTTAAACCCCAGAACTAAAAACTGGGAACAGGATTAGGCCATCTGGCTCCTTGAGCCTGGTCCGCCATTCAGTAAAATCATGGCTGATCTTTTTGTGGACTCAACTCCACTTACCAACCTGCTCACCATAACCCTTAATTCCTTTACTGTCCAAAAATGCATTTATCTTTGCCTTAAAAACATTCAATGAGGTAGCCTCAACTGCTTCACTGGATTACGAAAGCCACAGATTCACAACCCTTTGGATGAAGAAATTCCTGCTTAACTCAGTCCTAAATCTGTTCCCCTTTATTTTGAGGCGATACCCCCTAGTTCTAATTTCATCTGCCAGTGGAACCAACTTCCCTGTTTCTAACTTATCTATTCCCTTCATAATCTTATACATTTCTATAAGATCTATAAGCCATGTCTACATAGTTTCTTCTCAAAGGCCAGTCCTTTCACACCAGAAACCAGTCTAGTCTTTTTTTTTGTTGCATTCTCAGGCAAGTACATCCTTCCTTGTATAAGGAAAACATAACTGTACACAGTTACTCTGGGTGTGACCTCACCAGTGTCCTTTATAATTGTAGCAATACAAAACTTCTTTAATTTTTGTATTCAATCTCTTCTGTTTAAAAAAATGAATACTATTTGCCTTCCCGATTGCTTGCTCTACCTACGTGTTATGCAGGGACACCCAAATCCCTCTAAATGCAAATGTTTCCTTGTCTCTCAACATTCAAAAATATTTTACTATTTTTTTTTATTTAAAATTTATAGGAGCTCCAGAGACTGGATACGAAGTTGTTTTGAGAATGTGGGAATCAGAGTACTTGTAATGTTGTTTCTGTCTCAGAAGACCAGTGCTTGGTGCTAATGGGATCCAGTTGATGGATTCAAACTAAAACACACACAGCCTTCCTTAGCTGTGAGAATTTATTGACTTTGTTCAGCTCAACACTCCTCACCCATACTCAATGTCTGAGATATTCCCTATTTATGTGTTTAAATATCCATCACTTAGATTGACAATTGGACCCTGCTTTCTGATCTACACCAGTTGAACTATTGATGCCATTAAAGGTAGTAAAAGCTAACGATGCAATAAAATATTCCATTCAAGAAGATAAATTAGATTTAACACTAACAAATTTAAGGTTTATTACATTGCATTAACTCATATACTTCTGTAAATCAATGTATGGTACTTAATTGAGGATGGAGAGAGTTTGGGTCAGTGACTCTGAGAAACATAGTACTTCCTGATGTGTAACCTAGTTCTATGGTTTTGCACTTCACACTTCAGTTGTCCATTCATACTGGTAACCTATCAACCTAATAGCTTGTCCTCTTGAACTTGGAGTGTAATCTTTCATTCTGTTAAAGCCCTCAATTAAATCTCTTAGAAGACCACAATTTTCTGAAGTGCAAAGTTCTTGGTTGTTTCATCAAACTGGTAAGAAAACTTTAACTTAGATATTAATCAAATGACCCTTCTCTGTACATTTTATGGATCCTTATCATCATCCAGCACATGCAGGTTCCAAAACTGGGCACAGTATTTTAGGTGTGTCCTGCCCAAGCCCTTGCCCAGACCAGCTAGGCCAGTGATTGGTTGTAATCATTTGGTAGTGCGTTATAACCAATATTCCCTTTAGTTTTTTTGCTGTGCATAATCTGCTTGTTGCACCATGTGGATTATGTTCCACATTACTACATGGTGTGTTCTGGATTGCTGCACAGTTTAGAAGGAGTATTGATTCTAACTCCTTGTGTATTTTTACTATTTTCTTGCAACACTGGTTATGGACTTTAACTTATTGCATTGTGGTTTGTAGATTCTTCTCCCATACAGAAACTGTAACCAGTGAATACGTACTTGGAATTGTCTATACCCAAGTGCATGGCACTAAACTTTTTTATATTAAAAGGCATCTGGCAGATAAAGGTGCATTATAGATTGCAATCATGGCTCAGTTGTTTGAGACCTTGCCTATGAGTCAGAAGTTGTGGGTTCAAGTCCCCATACCAAATCTGAAATGCAAAAATCTAGGCTGACACTCCAGTGCGGTACTGAGGAGTGCCCCACTACCTGAGGTCCCACTTTCAGATGAGACCGAGACCCCCTCAGTAGGGTGTAAAAAAAAAAAAAATCCATTGGTCCTATTTCAGATAATAATGGGCTATCACTGGTGTTTTGGCCAAAGTTTCTCTTTAAATCACCATCATGATAAAAGATTATCTGATCATTATCACATCATTGTTTGTGGGAACTTGCTTTGTGCAGATTGACTGTCATCTCGTAAGTAACGAAGTGACTACATTTCAAAAATTCTGAGTTGGCTGTGAAGCATTTTGGAGTGTCCTGTGATCATGAAAGATGTTATATTAGTGCAATTTTGCCCCTCTTTCTAATTTTTTTCTTCATCCAATATCTGTATTCCCCACATATCTTCATCATTCAGGAACATGTGGCCACTTCTGCCAATGCCATATTCCAGACGGTTGCAGTAAAAGTATTCTAATGCTATAGAAAAATATAGAATTCAAAATAGAAGAAAAAGCAAAATGCTGCAGGTGTGGGAAGTCTGAAATAAAAGCAGGAAATGGTGGAATACTCAGCAGGTTTGGCAGTTTCTATGAAGGAGGAACAGAAGAGTTAACATTTTGGTCTATGACCTTCCATCAGGTGAAAAAAAGCCAGTTTGCATTTACATGGTGGCTTGTCTTGTTCTTAGGCTATCCAAAAATTTTTTGCAGCTAATGAATTGCCTTCAAAATATACTTAATTGTTATTTATGCGAACATGGAAACCATTTTGCAACCATTCTAAAGAGGCATGTCGGCCTTGGTTTGCTGTCTCCATCAGAAAGATGGCACCTCCAACAATGCAGCATTCCCTCTATGTTGCTCTAAGGTGTCAGCCTAGATTACGTTCTCAGATCTCTAGAGTGAAACTTGAATCTGCAAATTCTGCCTCAGAGGTGAGACTGCTATCACTGATTCAAAGCTGACACCTTAATACTTGAAAAAGGTGAAGCTAGTGGAATTAGTCAACATTACAGGTATTTCAGCACAAGTGTCTTCTCACAGGCACATATTCCAGTTTACAAGATTTTATTTGAGGTGCTGTTCACAAAATGGAGTTAAAATATTGATATTTTAGTATTATCTAGTGATATTTGAAATTTTTCTTTTTTCTTGTAAAGACTGATTCACGATTTGTATTGTAAGACAAGAGGTCACTGTTGCGTATCAGTTGAAGAGAATAGTAGGATACCTGCTACTTCATATTTCAACAATAACTTGTGTCTATATAGGACCTTGAATGTAATGTGAGGGCCCAGGGTACTTCACAATATTTAAGAGCTGAATGATATTAGAAGCTGTCAGGTCAAATAACCAAAACCTTAGTCAAAAAGATATGTTTTAATGGGTGTCTTCAAGAAGGACATTGAGATTGACAGTGAGAAATCCAGAGGTTGGGGTCAAGATACTTGGGCTGAGATTTCGGATGGCTCAAGCTGCTGAGGGCATGCATGCCAAAGATGAACTGATGAAAATCAAGGATGGCAAGAAAACAGAATTGGAGGGTGAAGGAATCTCTGATGATGCAGGGCAGGAGCAGTTAATGGGGAGAGGTTGGATGCTTTAGGGTATTGCATTCAAGCTCTTGCTGGATTGGGAGCCAATGTTGGTCAGAGTTTGGTTGATAAGAGTTATGGTGCTAATGGACACAAACATTTTCATGGAGCACAAACTAACATTCTTGTGGATGCCTGACTTGTAAGAACTGCTGGTCAGATTGATGACATCAATTCCACTTGCACACTTTTACCACAATGAAGAGTGGCGAGCTCAACTCCTTTGTTTTTCTAGCCATCTGTCCCAAACCACCTTTGTGAAGTGACTAACAGCAAACTCCCTTCAGCATTAAATCAGTATTATTTATTCATACGTTCAAATTGGGGATGGCTGTCATAATAAATATGCACGCAAGAAGGAGATAAGAAAAATAATTTTGCAACTAGGAATAATTTAAATAGAAAAAATGAAGATACAGATACTGATTCAAGTGAATGTTAGATTCCAGAATGTCAATAGTATATTGAGAGTTCCTGCACATTGGAGTTAAAGTTTGGGAAGGTTCAGTTAGCCGAAAGCAGGTGTCGACAAATTCCTTCAAAGTTGGTGATGACTCGGCAAGATGAGGTTAGAATTCTGAGATTTGGTTCACTCTGTATCCTCTCAATGGTAGGAATATTTCAGAGACTCAAGCTTTAGACTGAGGCAGTCTTTGTTGTCAGTTTAGTGTCTTGTTCTGGTATTGACAAGCTGGATGTTAACAGCAGAATGCCCTGGAAGCCCAGGAATCATAGAATACAATCCCTACAGTGCAGAAGGAGGCCGTTCAGGTCATCAAGCCTGCACTGATTCTCTGATAGTGTCTCACGCAGGCTCACCATCCTGCCCTATCCCTGTAACCCTATGCATTTACCATGGTTATTCTCCCTAACGTACACACCTTGGCAAGTTAAAAGTCAATTTTGCATAGCCAATTCATCTAACCTGCACATCTTTGGACTATTGGAGGAAACCCGTGCAGACTCCATGCAGACAATCATCAAAGGCCAGAATTGAATCTGGGTCCCTGGCACTGTGAAGAAGTAGTGCTAACTATCATGCCACCCAGAAGAATGGACCCTTAAAATTTTCCAAAGCTCAGTGAAGCTTGGTTCATATGGTGTTGCCTGTTGATGAATCTGTTTCAAGTTTTAAAAATATCAGTTTCTGTGTCTCTGATAAAAATCCATTGTTTACCTTCAGAGGTAGTGTGTAACTATAAATGCATCCACGTGTTTAAGTTTCAGTCGCTCTTTGTTGTATGTAAGGCTTGGGAGATAAACTATATGCTGCTCTCTTGTTTCATTGATTGTAATGGGTCCACACAGTAAGTATGAGATTCCACAGTGATAAAGATAGACTATTTTTAAATAATCAGAAAGTAAGGTTTAATTTTGGTGGCTCAGTGGTTAACATTGCTGCCTCTCAGCATCAGGAACCAGGGTTCGATTCAGTGACAGCTTGGGTCACTATCTCTGCAAAGTCTGCATGTTCTCCCCATGTCTGCATGGGTTTCCTCCCACAGTCCAAAAGATATGATGCGTTGGCCATGTTAAATTCCTCATCAGTGTACCCGAATAGTTGCCAAAATATAGTGACTAGGGAATTTTAACAGTAACTTCAATGCAGTGTTAATATAAGCCTGCTTGTGACACTAATAAACTTAAATTCCTTTAAATGTAATTTAAACAGTTTAATCATAGAATCCTACAGTGCAGGAGGAGACCATTCGTCCATTGAGTCTGTACCAACCACAATCCCACCCAGCCCTATCTCGTAGCCATAGGCATTTACTCTAGTTTCGCTGACACTAAGGGGCAATTTAGCATGGCCAATCCACCTAATCCACACACCTTTGGACTATTGGAGGAAACCAGACCATCCAGAGGAAACCCATGCAGATACAGGTAGAATGTGCAAATTCCATACAGACAGTGACCTAAGCCAGAAATCTAACCGGTTCCCTGGGGTTGTGAGGCAGCAGTGCTAACCACTGTACCACCATGCCATCAGTGCCATTTTTATGTCTGAAGACCATAACAACATCAAAATAAGCTGTTCAACTTTTAGTCTAAGTAAACTGCTGGAATTTGAGTACAAAATTCTGAAAGTGGTGGATCGCAAGCTTAAATTAACGTGGAGAATAAGGACAAAGGATGTGCTCACTAATTTAATGCTGTTTAGTCCACATGCAGCTCCATTGCTTGGAGAAGGAAAGGTTGGATTTGGTTGAAGGTTGAAAATGAAGATAGCGTGAAACTTTTGGGAAGAACCGTCAGTAAGTGTGTATAATCTGTGTTTAAAAAGAAACTAGTATCCTGGATTTGTGTATCAAGATTGTGCAGAAGCATCTGGTGAGGAAGAAAGGGAAAATCATGCAACATAAGCTCACGATAAAATCAAACAGTGTACCGAGTGCATCTTAGTGAATGATATCTAACCCAAGATCTAATTAAGCAAAGATTTACTGTCTTCTTTAGTAAAACTTTTGAGCTGTTGACAAGGCAATCAAAATGAGATTGTAGAACGTGGGAAGAAAGACTGTTCGTTACTCAGACTTTGCATTCTCATCCTGAGCTCTGTATCTTTCACTATTATATGAAGTGCAATTTGTAATTTAAAATATGATGCATATAGTTCAAAGCAATAACTTGCAAAGGAAAAAAGTATGAAACCACAAAAGCATTAACAGTGAAATATAATATATAAAAAGTCAAAGCACACAAATAAAATAAATTACTCTGGATTTGCATGATGTATTATAGGATGCTCATTATTGGATGATGAGATCTGTGAATGTCTCTTGTGAGACCAGTTCCAGAGATTATTTCAGACTAATGATTGTTGTTGCTTGATCAGGAATATAAAATCAATTGGATAAGCAAAATAGCTGATCAAGGGGAGTCATTGAGTCGGTGAGAAGACAGCTGTCCAGGCTGATTGAATGATAATCGCTATGAGCTGGGCAGATCAGCTTGTGCCAATGCAGAGAAACCGATCACAGAACACCACGTTTTCAGCACAGCAAGGTGAAATACTTGGCGTTCAAGCATGGTTCTACAATGTAGTTGCAGAGACAAATTGGGGCTGTGTGACACAAAACTTCTGTGGGATGAGTAGGAGATAAGTGAAGTCAGTTTGGAGTCTGCCTGGTGAAGGTGAACATGGGTTTAACAAAAGCCTTGCACCATACAGGATGTGCTGTGATATTACAGTGACATTTCGTCCATGAAGAGTAATATTGCGCACATTAATAATTTATAAGGACTTAAACGGAGGCATAATTTGCCTGGAATCTCCTTCAGTTTAATATAAAATAAAAGTGGTAACTTCATTCATGTCACTTGAGGTATTATTTAAGGGATGATCAAATAAATTAAGTCATTGCCATCATACTTGCTGTGAGGGATGATGGGCTGGAAGAGGAAGCACAGCTTACACTAAATCATCACAATCAGCTGATGTGCCTGCAGAGTCAGTTACCAATCCTTGTACAACAGGGAATCCTGCTACTTCAAATTCAAGCACAGCAGAAGTGTGCAGAACAGCAGCAGGTCCCTTGCAGTGTGCCAGTTGACACATTTCTCTCTCTCTGGGACGATCTGTGTAGTACCAGTCAGAGTTATGATAGAAGGAGCCAAGGAGAAAGACCATGAAGCATGGAGAAACTGGGCAAACAACAAAGTGTTAACTTGAATAATTATTCAATTTGTGGAGCATGTTATAGATCAATCAACAACACCCTCCGCAGCGCAATATTTCAGAATTCATGATGAGATGCCTCTATATGTCTTGCCTCATGAGAGCAGGTCACCTTGTTAATACTTCAGCTTGGACCAGAGTAATCTGTAGCTTGCAGCAGTTAAAGAAAATAGGGCAGTTGTTGGGGAAAACAGTGGTGAGTGCTAGGAACAGCTTAAACTATGCCAGGTTAGCATTGAGGTACTGTAATAAAAGATGATTTGCTCCTGTAACACATTTGAATGAAGCCCGCACCCCTACCATTACACTGCAAAACTTTCACTTGCTGATTACAATCACCATCATAGCTTGATTAAAGGAAGATTGCAACCCAGTTGCACCCAAACTGTCTCATGTTATCTTATATATTAGGTTATGAAACTGTCTTAACTTATCTCCAAATAGAATAAAGTTGGAATATTGTTGGTCATTTCATGACACAATTTTACCAGTTTAGTCCTGTAAAGTAATGCTGTTGTAGCAACATAACACAAGGGGTCAATATAGTGGAATGTCAGTAGCCCCGGTGAATCCATCCAAAGGATCACAGAGATATAGTTTAGAAGGAAAGGCAAAGACAAACACAATAAGAGGAAGTAAAGCAAATAATAATGACAGCACAGAAACAAATCAAATCATCTGTTGGATATTCAGTCCTTTGCAATGTCTGAGGGCAAGCTAAAACACAATGTTAATGCAGATTTGTTCTTTCTATGCGCTTGTAGCATTTTCTACCCAAAGGATCTGCTAGTATGATTGTTATTTTTTATTTCAATAGTACATGTATTTCATCATACAGAGTTGACTTGTTTAAATTTACAGCAATTAAATTGGAAGTACATATGGATGAAATATAATAGTTTATCCCACCTGTGAAAAGGCCACCTGAACTTGAGTGGGTTATGCAATGCTTGAAAAAATATATAATTTTGCAATGGATGACAGTGTACATGTAACATATGTGGACTTGAGTAGCAGAAGAAAACATTTTTGAAAGTCTGGAAATTGCAATTGTAAAAAGTACATTTTGTACCCCTAACATAACACATCCAATCAACTCCATCTCTCAAGACATGATGGAGTAATGCCTTAAAAATTGTAAAAAGTATTACATTAAACTAGCTATTTGTACCCGAGTAATTACTGTTTTCACAAGTCTCGAAGCTAATATTTGCATGAACCTGTGTAATGGTACAGTTAGTAAATAGTGTGTTCATCACATGTTGCTGTGTAGAAATGGATTCTTCCTGGACTAGAATTTGCTAAAGTGGGGCCTCCAGTTAATTACGTTTTTTTCTGTTCTCTTCCGTTCTTTTTTGCATTGTGGGTATAAGCAAATAGGTGGGACCAATGCAAAAGGGGAAGTCCAGGACTTTGGTAAATGAGACCAATCGTGTGTCTAATCAATAAGATTTAAGGATTGAAAAATAAATCATGCAATTGGAACGAGCGTGAATCACAAGTGAGTGAGTTCAATGTCAAATCAGGCACAAGATGAAAATTAAAGAGGGGAAAAAAATATCAGATTGAGAGAGAGAATCAAAGCCGGAAGGCAGAGTACAATTCTGTAATTTTTAAAGCACAATATAATGCGATTACCAATGTACTACTTAAGGGATGACATACCACAATTTGAATTGTTTAGCCAAACAGGTTGATCACAGCAGTTACCACATCATTAAAAGATTGTTTGTATTATTAATTACTTTGCAGTAAGTTTAACGTGGAAAGTGTAGCAGTTTCATGAAACTCATGGGGAACATAAGGGGCTAGATGCCATTGTCACGAAGCATCTAGCAAATTGTGGCAATTTGCAATTCTTGGCATGTCGTCCTTGTGACAGGTTACTGACTGATTTTTATCATACGTCATTACTTTCTGTGCAAATTCCAGCCTACTTCCATGTAATTAGCCATAAATGTGTGGTGGTGTATCTAAATAAAGCACATTATAGCAGTATTCAATGCCCCTCACACTCCCCTGCATGTTGACAGCTATGTCAACCATCTCTCCTGCACTTTGATGTGTTCTGATTGTTTTAGTAATTAGGACAGCTAAAGCGCTTGCGGGGGAGGGGGGGTGCGCGGAGAGAATGTGTAAGCCACTCACCTACCAACTAGGATATAAACTGTTTGTAGTTTGACAAACTCCACACGTGTGTAGTTAAGAAATGTAGGCAAGTCCATTTAAAAACATTCCTGAGTGGTAACCAGCACTTGATGATCAGGTATGTCTAACAGTTGAAAAGCAGAAGGTGAGTCTTCACCTTTTATTTTCTTGCTGTGTATTTTAATGGTTAAGAAATTGAGAATTAATGTTCATAGCACACTGAAGGAATCAAGATTTGCTGATGACCCAGTTTGTTATATCCTGCAGCTCAGGTTGCTGGCTGCTTGTTGTCACGGCTAGGTTTTCAGTTAGAAAATTTTATTTGTTACATTTGTTCTTTTTTAATTCTACTAGCCCAGCTTTGTACTTGCCTGTACAGAAGTTAAAACTAACTGCTGTAAAGGATATTCAGTTGTAAAATAGCATTGGAAACAGGCATTGTGCTGAACTATTGAATTAATATTGAATATTTCACTGAGTTCCACAGAGCAATTAGTGAGCTTCTGATAAATTTCTAATAGGTCTTGGCTGTTCAGTATTCAATGCATGTAAAGTCAAAATGTACTAGGTAGTTTAACTGTAGTGTTTAAACCATCTCTAAAGTGGTCATACGATTTTGAAAAGTCCAAGATAATTATCATTATGATACCCTTTTTGGTTTAATTGAACCAGAAAACTGCTGGATCGAAATTAATTATTTGAATAACTGTAATATTGCAAATTCTACTGTCACTTTGTTGGAAATGAAAAATAGATCACCTCCAATGTTGCACTTCAACAATGACAATATAGTACACTAGTAGTAAGGAAAAGCAAAGTTCTGGCACAGTAGGTATTGATTTGTGTGTTATGAAAGTTATTTTGAACAGCGCTTGGGGTTAGTGTTCTGATGCAAGGTCATCGAACTGAGTCTTCATTCTGGTTTTCTTTCTGGAAGTTGTCAGTCCTCGACTCAGCTCTGATTTTGTCAAATAAACTTAGAAAATTAATTTTTATAGATTCATCGTTCAATCTTGTTTTAAAATATAATTGCTGAAAATAGATGTATGTCACTACATTGGAACAGCACAGTGATTAGCACTGCTGCCTTACAGCAGTAGCAGACCCCAGGTTCAATTCTGACCTTGGGTGACTGTGAAGCATTAGCGTAACCAGGTTGAAAGGTTAGGAGGAACGAGCACATGAAAAAGATGCCACAAAATAAAAAAATAACTGCCCTCTTATCGCTATTTCACCAATCCCCACCTGCTCTGTCCAGGTCATGCCCCATGCTGACGTCATCACGTTGCATGCAAAACAACTGTTCTTTTCTCAGTAATTTTTTCCTTTTTAAAAAAAAAACATTTATTTCTGAAAAGGCGTCACTTTTGAATCCTGATGTCCATCCACAGACCGGGCCATCCCACTGACTGAGCAGGGCTGAGGAACCGTGTCCAGATTGACAGAGCTTGAGGACACACTGTGTTGTGATTGGTGAACTCAATTGTCAGTCAGCACTACCTGAAGTCCTGTGTACTGGATTGGCAGAACGCAGGGGGTGATGGTGGTAGTGGTGGATGTTGGTTGGTTGGTGGTGGTGATGTGACGTATCATTGTAGGATTGGTTTATCGAGCTGTCAGTCAGGGATTTGGGTGTGGGAGGGAGTTAGTGAGTATAAAAGGCATCACTTCTGAAAAATGTGCTTGGGAGTGCGGTTGCCCTCTCTTTACTCTCCCCGCCCCCGCCCCAGCTGTACCACTGATGTGGAGTCTGCACAGTCTCCCCATGCTTGAGTGGATTTCCTCTGGGTGCTCTGGTTTCCTTCTATAGTCAGTAAAGCCTGGCAACAGCAATTTTAAATCCAACCGATTTATTTGATAGTAAATCTGCGAGCTTTCGGCCTTTGTGAATTCATTCAAACTCTATGATTTGGATTCTATTCCATTCCAAACTTCGTAAACTCATATACTCAGGTGTTCACTGACCTATGTTGACAACACATCTTTAATAAATATTCTCATTTTGGTTTTTCAAATCCTTCATGCAATTGTCCCTGCCAAACTTTGTAACCGCCACCTGTTCTACAACCCTGTATGATTTTTACATTCCTCAAATTCTGGTCTCTGATTTTTGCCCCATCATTAACCTCTGTTCAGTGAAGAATCGTTCTTTCAGTTATTTAGATCCTAAGTTTCGGCATTCCCTCCCAAAACTTCTTCCTGTCTGTTTCTCTTTGTTTACGATCCTCCTTAAAAGCTATTCCTTTAACCCAGCCTTTGATCATCTGCCCTAATATCTCATACATGACTTGGTGTCAAATACTGTTAATTAATCCTGTAAAGCACCTTGGGTCGTTTTATTATGTTAAAGATACTATATAATGCAAATTGGTGTTATGTCTGAGTGTTAGGTTTCAACATGTTAGGTTGTGCATGCTGATTGTTGCTTGCCTTTCATGTGGGGTTTCTGTACGGTGTACCATAACGTTGTAGTTGTGGTAATAGACAGGTAATCCAGAGGCCTGAACTGATGATCTAGCATCATGTATCAGGTCACACTATGACAATTGGAGAACTTAAATTCAGTTAATCAAATACAATTTGCTATGTTTTTTTAAAAAAAAACTACGAACAGTGATAGTGACATTAAGACTTACAAATTGTCCTTAAAATTTGTCTAACCCACTTGTAACCTTTAGGGAAGGAAACTTGCCATCCTTGCCCCGTTTGGGCCATATGTGATGGCAGACACAGAACCACGTGATTGACTCTTAACTGCTCTCTGAAATGGCCTAATAAGCCGGTACTTTTTGTTCAAGAAGGTGGCTCACCACCACCACCTGCAGAAAGTTAGGAATGGTCAATAAATGTTGGCCTTGCTAGTAATGCCCTCACTCCATGAATGGAGTCTGGAAGTTCTTGTGTGAGATTCCTCTTCCAAATGCTTTTGAGAAGTGGCAGCTGACTGATCATTCAGATATTTTCAATGACGTGAAGTTGCTGTAGTTGCATCATAGATATAGAATAAACTCATTAAAAAATTGTGGCATTGTTCATTTTTGTGTAAGTACCCTTTTAAAGATGTAGTCTTAATTACTGCTACATGACTTCTCTGGACTGAAAAGTAACTTTTATACTCTGAGATAATGGAAAAATAAATTATTTCACTATCTCTTTTATCTTGATTTCCTCTCTCTCATTTCTGTTTTACTTTTATTATTCTCTCACTCTCTTTTGCTTTTGATACTTGACTGATGTTAAATTCAGTACTCTAAATTACACTCTGTCTAGTTTAGACTTTGCGCTGCTCGTTAAGAACTCTTCAATCTGATTGAGGCAATGCACCATTTCTGAATGAACCTATCTTGCAATAACTTGATCTTTCTCTACACCCTACCTATGACTGTAATACTATATTCTTCACATTCTCTTTTCCTCCTTTATGAACAGTATGTTTTGTTTGTATGGCAAGCAAGAAATAATACCTTTCACTGTATAATACATGTTACAATCATTAGTCGAAACAAAATTCTTGTCCCATTCAAACAAGTTCCCAAATGTCTGGTAAAGATTGTTGTTTTTTTTCAACTTTTCTGTGTCAAAACCCATATCCTAAGGGCACGTTCTAATGTAAGGAATGGTGTTCGCACTAATGGTAAAAATAAACTTATGATGCTCAACATTACGCATTGCGTGATTTTTGACATGTAACATTATTAACGTTTATGGATTGAAATTCATAAATTTTAGTTATCCTGGAAGAGTTGAATCAGTTTGACACAATTAAATGATCTTTTGCAGCGTATGCCATTTTTTTGAAAAAAAATTTCCCATTTATCTCAAATTCTAGGTATCGCTCTATGGTGAAGAAGGCAAACATTTAATGGAATGAAAAAGAAATCTATTTTACATTAATTGCTTTTTGTTTTTATTTCTAAATTTTTATTTTTATTTCTAAAACCTTTCAAAAGTGTCCTGAACTAAACACTTACCTCATTCAATATATAAGTATCCACAACTTGTCAAGCACACCATCAGCCTTGCATTGAGCACCATTGTGACAGATCCATTTTGTGTTTGTGAGATAATTATTGAACTAGTAACATTGTCATGCCACCAGCACATTATGATTAATGGTTAAAGATGTATTGTTATCACTTGTCACTTCCATTTACTGCTGAAGTGGCAGTGCAATCTAACTATTATTAGGATAAATACTAAAAGATGCATCATTTCTTCTGACTCATTTTAAAACCACCACCTTCCTGCAGGTAATTAAGAATAGGCAACCATGCTGGCCTTGCCAGTGATGCCCATATTCCATTCCATGAAATGATAGAACTTGTCTCGGGATTAATACAAATGTATGTGTGCATGAGTTCTGGGAACCCTGGGTTCAAACCATCACAGCAGATGATGGAATTTGAATTGAATTAAAAAAAAATCTAGAATTAAGAAACTACGGGTGATCATGAAACCGTTGTCGATTGTCAAAAAACTCATCTGGTTAACTTGTGTCCTTTTAGGGAAGGAAGTCTGCTGCCCTTATTTGGTCTGGCCTACATGTGATAGGGGCAATTAGGGATGTGCAATAAATACCAGTCAATCAGTGACGCCTATGTCTTGCGAATAAATAAAACATGTATGTATTTATACTTAATGTGTTAATAAAAATTATGTAATTTTGAGCACAGTTTTTCCCTAGAAATTCTATCACAGTTTCATATGTTTACCTCCTTTGTGCAAAGTCTAAACGTTACCTGCTTAGTCAGTTATTGGAGAAGCAGCAGCGGGTGTCGGCTAGTATTCACTTAATCTTATCCAGTGAGATTCATTTTTTTTTGAAAAGAAGCTTAAATGGCATTTAAGATTTTAGTTGCCAGATTGTGATTCAATGGGAGCAAATCATCTGCATGATCTTATCCACGTACTGATTTTGCATGTACTTAGAAATAAAGGCAATAGGTTATTAAACAATGGAGGGCAGATACAAATGAAGTTCTTGCTCTATGTGTGGTACAGCAGTTAGTACTGCTGCCTCAGTGCAGGGACCTGGGTTCAATTCTGACCTTGGGTCACTGCCAATGTGGAGTTTGCACATTCTTCCTATATCTGTGTGGGTTTCCTCCAAATGTTCCGGTTTCTCCCACAGTACAAAGATATGTAGATTAGGTTGATTGGCCAGGATAAATTGATGACGACTTCCCATCCCATGCACGCATCTCCAGCAAGGGTAACTGGACAGCAATCCTATGGTGTGTGAGTGCTGGTTAATTTATGTCCTCAGACCCAAGGACACTAACATCACGTACAGTGCAACCCAAAGACTTTATTGATCTGTGAGACTCAGTTCCCCTAGTCATGTGATTGGCAGGTGCTTCAGAAGCAGTTACGTAATTGTTTAGTTTAAGTAACAAATAATTGACAGTATAACAGATTTGCTTGATAAGACCGTTAGAAAGAAGTATCTGTAGAAAGGAACTAAAAATATAAATACTTGTTTAGCTGAAAATTGGATTCCTCGTTTTAGCTGTTCCAAATTGCAAATTTCAAAAGTTGTCGACAGTTTTTTGTTCCCTGGAGATTTGCTGATGTTTTCTCTATTTCTACCGTTATTCTAAAACTGCATTTCATAATGCAGCATATCACGTGTAATATTAAACGAGTGTTCAGAAATCTTTCAGCATTTTGTTCAGTTCAGTTCACTTCCTGTCACTAGAGAAATAGAGCTGTCCTGTGGTTGTGGAAGGTCATTCAGCCAATCTCCGTTCATCAACCCAGCAATCTTACAGTGCAACTAATAGTTTCTTAAATGATCCCAGAGTTTTTTTTCCTCTCCAACTCTGAAATAATGCCCCTTTTTACATAATGAGCAATCTCCTGATACTGGTCCTAAAATTACCTATAGCTAGTTGTAACCTGTGTCTCTTCCTCCTAATACTGCTCATACAGTATTTAATGTAAGGTAATATCCGTAGGCTAAATATATTTTTCTGACTAATAGTTACAATGTATCCCTCTCTTTATCTCTCCATGATTCGTCTAATGACTCCCTCCTCACCCTCTCTCTGTCCCTCTTCTCTCCCCCTCTGCTTCCCCACCCTGCATGCATATGGCAACCACCACCATCTCTGAGCTTGAATGATTGGCTCTGTTGAAATGCTAGTAAGGTTCACATAAATTAAATCATTTCAACATGGCACCCAGTTTTCTCACTGGGGTGCATTGACAGATTGTTTAAAACTGATGTATGTGAGAATCTTTCTTGTGCTAAGTTTTATTTGCCCTTCTCAGATTTAACTTACGTTAGGATTTAACTTGAGTTGAACAAAATTTGGCTGCTTCACCAATTTTTAATATAAATGACTTGAAATCTATTCTACTTAATCAGATGACTTTAAAAGATCATTCTCTTGGATGTTTCACTGAAAAACACAAGTCTATTCAGTACTTCCTCATAACCCTAGTTTCAAGATTTCTAGTTAAGTCACATGGCTTCTCTGCGCTGCCTGCAGCATTCAGATGTCTGAAGTCTTTTTTAAAAGATGCAATATTCACTCATAACACACTTAGAATTGTTTTATTAATGAATTAAGTGGTTCATTTAAAAATCAGTCCTTCTGCTAGTTTTCTAGAATAGAGAAATCTACATTCCTGTGTTCACTTGAAAGAGTGATATTCAATGTTATTTACAAAAAAGATAAAACCACTTTATTTACAAGAACTGTTCCCTACCATATATTACTGAAAGAGGAACATTATTTTTCAATTTCAAACATGAGAGAAGATACCACTTTTTAATCATTACTATTGGCCATGTGCTGGTGACGTAACTCTAGTGTGCAGACTTCCTCTTGTGTTTTACATAATTACCACTTACCATGTGACAGGTGAGCTAATTTTGTTAAAGCATAGGCACATAATGTTTGAAATAATTGTTTGTCACACAGTCCATGTGGAGTAGGTTTACCCAGAGTTTTATTAGGGAAGGAGCTCCGGGATTTTGATCCAGTGAGTCGTGAAGGAACAGCCATGTATTTCCAAATCAGAATGGTGAGTGCCTTTGAAGGGAGCTTCCAGTTGATGATGATCCAATTTGTTTGATGCTTTGTAATGGTTGAGAGTCTGGAACATGTTCTTGAAGGAACCTTGAGTTCTGGCAGTACATCATGTAGATGGTGCACACTGCTGCTACTTTGCATCAGCAGTGGGAGGCAGTAAATGTTTGTGAAAGGGTGCCAGTCAAGATGATTGCTTTGTCCTGAATGGTGTCAAGCTTCTTGAGTGTTGTTGGAGCTGCATTCATCCAGGCAAAAGGAGAATATTCCATCACACTCCTGACTTGTGCCTTGCAGATCCTCAGGAGGTGAGGGACTCACGATAGGATTCCTAATCTCTGGCCCTTCATTGTAGCCACAGTATTTTTTTGGCTAGTCCAGTTGTTTTCTGGTAATAACCCGAGGGTGTTGATATTAGGGGATTCAGCAATGCTAATGCCATTGAACATCAAGGCAATAGTTAATCTTTTGTTGTTGCAAGTGTCATTGCCTGGCATTGCTGTGATACAAATTTCACTTACTAGTTGTCAGTCCATGCCTGTATACTGTCCAGGTCTTTTTGCATTTGTACATGGATTGCTTCAGTTTATGAGGAGTTGCAAATAATGCAGAACAATTATGCAATCAGCAGTGAGCATTCCCACTTCTGACCTTAAGGTAGAAGGAAAAGTGATTGAAGAAGCAGCTGAAGATGGTTAGACCTAGGGCACAGAGAAAAACTACTGCAGTGATGTCCTGAAGCTGAGATGACTGACGTCCAAACATAACCAACTTCATTTGCGCATTTCCAAGCATCAGAGTTTTTCCTCCAATCCTCATTGACTCTAGTTTTACAAGGGTTCCTTGATGCCACGCTCAAATTAAATGTGGCCTTGATGTCAAGGGCTGACGTTGTCACTCTCACCTTACCTCTGGAATTCAGCTGTTTTGTCCATGTTTGAATTAAGGCTGTGATAATGTCAGGAGCTGAGCAGCCTGGCAGAACCCAAACTGAGCATCAGTGAGTTGGTTATTGCTGAGCAAGTGATAGCACTGTTGATGACTGCTTCCACTATCTTACTCCTGATTTGAAAGTAGACTTATGGGGTTGTAATTGGCCAGGTTGCATGGGCCTTCTTTTGTGTATATGACATATCTAGGCAATGTTCCCTATTATTGGGTAGATGCAGGTGTATAGCTGTCTTGGAACAGTTTGGCTGGTGGCTCAGCAAGTTCTGGAGCACAAGTCTTTAGTACTATTGCCAGGATATTTATAGAATCATAAAATCCCTACAGTACAGAAGGAGGCCATTTGGCCATTGAGTCTGCATTGACTACCATTCCACCCAGGCCCTATTTCTGTAACCCCACATATTTACTCTGCTAATCCCCCAACGCTAAGGGCCAATTTGCCAATCAGTCCACTTAACCTGCCCTTTGGACTGTCGGAGGCAATTGGAGCATCCAGAGGAAGCCCATGTGGACACGGGGAGAATGTACAAACTCCACACAGTCGCCTGAGGCTGGACCCGTTGTCAGAACCCACAATCTCACATCATTGACTAAGCTGGACATTGCTGGCCCTTACTGACTGAAGTCCTTGATGTCTGATTTGAGAATTTATCTGATAAGCAGCCAGAACTAGGTCATGTTATGTGGAAAGTGAAAAAATAGGAATAGGTGATCTTTTAAAAAGCAGCTTGACTTTGGAGTGAATTTCAAAGAAGTAGATAAAATCTTGCCATTTAATGGCCATTGGACCTTGGTATGGAGCAACAAATTGATATGCCCACCTCATATCTCATTACATTGAGCAGAAAAAATCCTAGTATTGAAACTTAGTCTTTTACAAAGTTTATTATCTTCAGCATTATCTATGAACTCTTTCAAATTGGCATGTACGCTTTCAGCAGCAAGTGCTTCCATTTGTATATTGCCATGCATCCATATCAAAAAGGGAGCAACTGCTCCAATGTGTCAAAGATCTACTGTTTCTGCCAGCCATTAACTTTGATCCATTGGTGCAGATGTTAATACGTTTGTAGCCAGAATATGTCATGTTCTGAAGCTGTTAAAAGATCTCTCAGCTGTCGCTCTGTTGAACAGCATCTGGCAAGATGAAATGTCCACCTATCTACACCATTGTAAATATATCTTGCATACACAAGAACAAAGAACCACACACACGGGAAACAGGCCCTTTGGCCCAACGAGCCCGCGCCACCATTTTAACATCATGAGTACCCTCCTCTACCTATGACCTTTGTCTACACCTATTGGGGAAGATTGAGGGAAGCATCAGTACATTGCAGGTGAAACCTGAAATGCTGTTTTGTAAAAATCTGATCTTAGGATGTGGACGTTGCTGGCAAGACTGTACTTATTACCTGTCGCTACTTGAACTGAGAAATAGTATCTTGAACCTTAGCAATGGTGCTCTTGCAGTGCTGTTAGCTAGACAATTACATTCTTTTTCTGCCTGGGACCTTCTCTTAATTTAGAGTTCATGGGGAAAGCCATAATGCCCAATATGCAAGTATAGTTAGAGTGGATAGCTGAGCTTTTGAGATCTTGCAGTTTAGCATTCGCAGGCTTATGTCCAACTTCCTGTTGTCATGCTTTAATGCTAATATTTAACAGCAAAACTGCCTGACAATCTGAATTGCCATTTATTTAAACAAATTGCCGATTAAACAAGTTGCATATCGTGGTTATTTGGTGCAGCAGTAGAGTGAGTTTGAAGTCCCAGCATCATGCCATCCTGTATGTGTACATATGAACTTCTACTCCTCACATCACAATTATGGGTAGTTTCTAAAGTTACTAGATGATTTGGATGATCTTTGCATACGCATGAGTTATTTTGTATAAATAAAGTGCTGGTGTAATGCAGGCAATAATTACTTCATTATCCTATCAGAAATTGAAATCATAGAATTGTAGGGAAGTACACAGGAGTCTCCTTCAATGATGGCAGAGCCCAACATATAGGTGCAAAAGGCAAGGCTGAAACATTCAAAGCCACATTCTGCCAGAAGTGCTGAATGGATGATCAATATTTGCTGCTTCCTTCGATCTCCAGCATCATAGAGTCCAACTTGATTTATTCCATATGATATCAAAAAATAGGTGTGCACAATCAATACAACACAAAGGCTTTGGGCCTAGCAACATCCCAGATATAGTGATGAACTCTTGTGCTCCTGATCAAATCATATTTCTATCCAAGCTTTTCCTGTATAGCACAACACCTGACAAAGTAGAAATTTACTCAAAATTGTAGAACAAATCCAATCTGGACAATTAATGCCGCCATATATCTTCTCCCAATGATCAGTGAAGTGAAAGGTATAGTTAACAGTGCATTGAAGTGGCTCTCACTCATCAATAACCTGCTCACTAATGCTTGATTTGGGTTCTTGGTTGCATACCTCATTACAGCCT
The DNA here is from genome assembly GCA_024679065.1 of Sphyrna mokarran. NCBI lineage: Eukaryota > Metazoa > Chordata > Chondrichthyes > Carcharhiniformes > Carcharhinidae > Sphyrna > Sphyrna mokarran. The sequence continues at coordinate 119,160,777 of JAGIQG010000001.1, read as the reverse complement.
TGATTTAAACATAGACAAAAATGCTCAATTTCAGGTGAGATGCAAATGTTTGCACTTGTTAACTCTTATCACATTTGACCCAGTGTGGCATCAAGAGACCTTAGCAAAATTGAATTAGCTTGCACAAACAAAACAATGTTTAGTTTTGATTGTTGGAAGCTGCTCATTTTACCTCTCCAACCCCCACCCCCAAATAAGTCATGATTGGAGTTCCTCAGGGCAGTGTGCAAGACCCAATAATCTTCAGCTACTCCATTATTAAATCAGAAGTTGGGGTTTTTTTTACTGATTGTTACAGTGTTCCATCTATTCATAACTTCTATCATACTGAAGCAACCCTGTTTGTTTGCAGCAAGACTTGGGCAGTATCCATACTTGAGTTGGTGTATGGCATGAATATTGCTTGTTATTTAAGTGCCAATAATCATGTGCCATTGATATTCAATGCCATTCTTCTTTGCTCAGATAAGAGGGCAGTGGTGACCATGAAGTTCCATTGAACTGATCCATGGTTCTGCTTAACAACTGTAGAGTAGTAGCAGTTGTTTTCCATTGGCATTCCCACTGCTAACTCCTCACTATCAACATCCTGGAGCTATCAGTTACTTAATAGGAAAAGTCACATAAATACAACGATGTCAAGAACAGGTCAGAGACTAGGTGTTATGTAGTGAGTGACTCACTTCACCCCTCCTTCCTTCATCTACAAGGCTCAAGTCAAAAGTGTGATGGAATACTCTCCACTTATTTGGAAGAGTGCACATCCAATACCTTGATCCATCCAGGACATAATAACTAACTTGTCTGGCATTCATCCACCACAATAAAATTTAGCTCCCTCCATCACTGATGCATTTTGATTATACCAGCTGCACTGCAGCATTTAACAAAGTTCTTCAAAAGCACCTCCTAAATGCAGGACCTTTACCACAGAAATGTTGCTAATGCATGCAAAGACCACTACCTGGAAGTCCCCTTCCAAATCATACATCATCCTGAGTTGGAAATATAATTTTGTTTCTTCGTTGTCACTGGATTAAAATCCTGGAGCTCTGTAATAGCATTATGGATGTAACAACCCACACACAATCTGGCTGTTCAAGTAAGCGGCTCAGCACTCTCTCTTGAGGACAATTTAGGATGGGCATTAAATGCTGACTTTCCAGCATCACCCACATCTGAAGAATGAATGAAGAACAGCACAGAAAGGAAGCCATTTGGTTCATTGGGTCTGCACCAGCTCTTTTGAAGAGCTATCCAGATTGCTGCAATTTTTCCTCATTTCAAGTATTTATACAATTTACTGTTGAAGGCTACTATTAAGCAATGCATTTCAAATCCTAACACATGTTCCTGCTGGTTATTTGCCAATCACCTTGAATCCATACTGTCTTATGATCCATCCTTCAGCTGTTGGAAACAGCTCAACTATTTCCTCTATCTAAATCCTTCATGATTTTGAACACATCATATCCTCTTTCAGATATCTGTAAAGCTGTGCACCTGGTTGCAGTCCTCATCCTTGGAACCATTCTAATATATTTCTGCACTATCCCCAAACCCTCATCTTTCCAAAAGTGTGGTGCTCAGAATTGGATACGGTACTCTGGCTGGACCTAACTCGTGTTATATGGGTTTAGCAGAACTTCCTGACTTTTGTACTGCATACTCCTGTTGTTTTCTTAACTGCTTTGTTAGCCTGTTTTTCTACCTTCAAAGATTTGGGTACGTGACCATCCCACACTCCCTTTTTGCACTTCATTAAAATTAGTACCATTTGCAAAATTTTACAATTTAGCTTGCACTGTCTCTCCTCAGTTTTCCGACGAAAACCCATCACTTTTTATTTTTCTGTGCTGAGTTTCATCTGCCATGTGTCTGACTGTTCCATCCTCCTGATCATCTGCGACACTTCCAAATTTTGTCATCTACAAATTTCAAAGTTGTGCCCCATATCAAGTCCAAATTATTTAATGAATGTCAGAAATCACCGGTGACCCTAGTATTGAATCATGGGGAACTCCGCTGTATACCTCCCTCCAGGCTGTAAAATTGCCATTCACCCCAAACATCAGATTCCTGTTAGTCGTAGAGGTTTACAGCCCATCTTGTCCATGCCGCCCCTTTGTTGTTAACAATTAAGCTCGTTCCAATTGCCCGTGTTTGGCCCACATCCATCTATACCCATCTTATCCACACAACTGTCAATGGTTTTTAAAAGGCAAAATTGTACCTACCTCTACTACTACCTCTTCGCAGCTTGTTCTAGATACTTGCCACTCTGTGAAATAATTGACTCTCTGGACCCTTTTGTATCTTTTCCCTCTCGCCTTAAACCAGAGGGCATAGGTTTTAGACTCGCCTAACTTTGTGAAAAGATATTGACTATCTAGCTGAGTTATGCCTCTCATTATTTTGTAGACCTCTACAAGATCATCCCTCAGCCTCCTATACTCCAGAGAAAAAAGTCCCAATCCATCCGGCCTCTCCTTATAACTCAAACTATCAAGTCCTGGTAGCATCCTAGTAAGGTTCTCCTGCACTCTTTCTAGTTTAATAATATCCTTTCTATAATAGTGACAGTATTCCAAATATAGCCTTACCAATGTCTTATACAACTTCAACAAGATGCCCCAACTCCTGTATTCAGTGCTCTGACCAATGAAACCAAGTACGCCAAATGTCATCTTCCCCACTCTGTCCACCTGTGACTCCTCTTTCAAGGAGCTATGAACGTCTACACTAGATCTTTTTGTTCTATAATATTCCCTCACGCTCTACCACTAACTAAGTCCTGTCCTGGTTCAGTCTACCAAAATACATCACCTTGCATTTACCTAAATTAAGCTCCATCTGCCATTTGTCAGCCCACTGGCTCAATTGACCAAGATCCTGCTGTAATCCTCGACAACCACCTTCACTGCCTACTATGTCACGAATTTTGTTGTCATTTGCAAACTTACTAACCATGCCTACTAAATTCTCTTCCAAATCATTTATTATTATTATTGTAATTTATATTAAGGTTTCTTGGCTATTTTTTTATTCATACCACTATTGCCATTTTATTCCACTGGTTTCAATATGGCAAGCAAGTCTGTTATGTGTACTTGACAAATATCTTTTGAAAGTCCCTTTACACAGCATTAACTACACTGCCTCATTCACCTTCTTAGTTTATCAGGAAATTACAATCCAGTTGTGAAATACGATTTGCCAGGTGATATTTTCATGTAACTTTGTATATTGTACAAAATGTCACCAGGTATTGCCAGCTAAATTAAAAGGCATTACTGAATTTGTTGTCATGGTTCTGAAGTTGGTGTTTGTCAGATTTGGCTTCAGGCTCCTAAACCATTCATACAAACTGGGAAATGAAAATACAGTTGGAAAGAATTATAGTACGTTATAAAGTAAACTAATTTCTAAAAATTAGGTAGATGTAGACATCATTTTACTTTGTGTCACTGCCAGCTTCTGGAAGCTTATAAATACATTGTTTGCATGGAGGGTTGATTTGATACAGTGTCACTGGGGGAATATAACCACTTAATGTTGCTAAATCCTTTTCAGTAGAGCTGTTTTAGTTTTTAATGCCAATCAGTGTTGCCTTTGAAAATAAGGGAAATTAGTATCTTTCATATAGGTGTAAAAATGTACCATAGGCAAATGTTGCTAAGTGCATCCCACTTCCCACTTTGGACAGTCTGCAAGCCTGTTACACTCAAATTAAATATTTTGGTAGACATTCTAGGCACTTGCAACAACCTGATGTGAGTTTACGTTATTTCATACCACACGCTGACAGTTTGTATTAATTCTGTTCAGTGTGCTATCCAGAACTTGGATGAGTTAGGTTCATTCATGACTGAGATAAGAACTGGGGCTAAATGCCAATAATTAAGATCTATTGCAACCATGAACAGCTTATCATCAGTGTTTGTAAATTACCAGTTACTGCAGGTCACACTGCACTTTTATTGAAACTATCAATGACTAAGTTCAAGGCATGATATCCACTATTCATGAGTGAATAACTATTTCTTTAAAGCTGCACATAAATATTCAAAGGTAAAGTATTTCTTAACTGCTTATTCTTTGTCCACCAGAACTCTTAATTTGGAGCATTTCATTTTGTATGGCATTACTGAATGAAATTGTTTGAAAGACAGAGATCAAAAGTATTGTTTGCAATTGTGTGCCTGGCTATAACTATTATTCCCTACTCCTAATATAACATTATGATGCCTGATTAAAAACTCTGAAGAGTCATACAGGCTCCCAGTGTTAATTGTTTCTCTCTCCACAGATATTTCCAAACCTGCTGAGATTTTGTGTTTCCATATCAGCATGTCAGAGACATTTTTATGGCACTGAGTATTCTCCTGTAGTTCTGACAATATAATTGATGCAGGTGTTGCACAGCAACATACCCTGTATAATACAAATGAGCAAGCAAAGAATTTAATTTCTGTTTCGAAGCTATGTAATGGCTATATATGACATGTCTGGAATTGATGTTGTTGAAGCAACTACTATCCTGCTGCAGGCAAAAAGTTTATAGTGGTTCATCATTACCTTAATGAAACGAAAGGATTAAATGAGAACTTATTAAATGAGATCTTCATTTTATGAAATGAAGAAATATGAAATCCTGTCTGTGCAAGTATAGACAGTCTTAAAAGTGAGGGCAGAGTTTTTGAATCTATCACTGCCAACCATTGAATTTAATTTTGTACTTTGCAGTCAAAAGTGGCACACGTGATTAGTACGAAAATGCATGTGTCACATATAGATTTCTTGTGAAGTTTAATTCAGGTCCATGTCAAATTAAAGTTAAAAAAATCATGGGATGAGGTGGAGGGCACATCTTTTTCTGTCCATCCATTTCAAAAAATGAAGATTAAATTTTGGACAAGCAATTTCTCATTTAATTTGCCATTTAATTTTGTAAGTGTTTGAAATAATGAAATTTTCAAAGCAAAATCTGGTCCCTCAATGATATTATGTAGAGATGACGGCGTTGGACTGGGTTAAACACAATAAGAAGTCTGACAACACCAGTTTTAAATCCAACCGATTTATTTGATAATAAACTCGTAAGCTTTTGGCTCTATGGCCTTCGTCAGATGAATGAGGTTTCTGGTCTCCCAGAACAGAACACCTCATTCGCCTGACCAAGGCCATAGAGCCGAAAGCTTATGAGTTTAGTATCAAATAAATCAGTTGGATTTAAAACTGGTGTTGTCAGACTTCTTGCTGTGTTTCCCTCAATGACAGTCAGCCTAAAGAATAAATATTAATGCTAAAATGTTAATAACAAATGTTAAAACAAATCCCATTTGACTTGCAGTTTGTGCAACACTTTTAATGCAATCCATTGCCAGTTGCACATCAAGAAAACAGGCAATAATGCCCAACGTCATGTGCTTACGTCTTGTAAAATTCAAGTACGTGGATGAGATAAAAACATATCCTCAAGAAGATAAAAACACATCCTCAAGGACACAGGGAAGAGGGAGTGCCCCTTTCTTCTATCGCTCTGCAAGCACGGCACTTTCAAACTACCCAGTTATTTACAGCAGAACCACTGGCTGTTTCTGAATGTCTTTATCTGTGTCTCCTTGTTAAGAAGCGGTTTCTCTTCAAGATGATTCTTACATAATATTTAAAGCATTTTCCTCTCCTAAGGATAAATGGAAGACTTGAACTTTTTTTTATGTACGTCACTGTGGTTGTGTTGTCCAGTTGGTTAATAATATGTACATCACTTGTGCGTACTGTCATGATGCTTTTATGGTGTTACCTCAAAGTCACTTAGGAATTATTTGTTTGCATGTGAGTGTGTATATTTTACCCCTAAAAGTGAATAATTCAATTTTAAATAATCCAGCAGTAAAGCCTTTTTATTTAAAAGGTTTGTTTGGCTCACAAGTTATCAAAAAAAAGGAAGATCACTAAAACATACTGTGCCTTTAAGGAATGTATTTGTGTTATGTTTCTTGTGAGAGATGTGTTTAAAATTTACTCTGATTTACGGTGCCGAGCAGTCAGCATGCTGAGAATGCAGAAGCATAATTGATTCTAGATATTGGAGGGTTTGTTTTAATCTGTGCTAATGCAGTTTTTGGATTGACCCCTGGGGTTTCAGAGTAGGGATTAATTAGGTTGATTGACAGGAGAGAGTCATGTGAGGGAGCAGAGCTAAGCTTACAAAGAAAAAGCAGGCAGTTTTCTACTTTGATCTGCAAGGAGCAGGCGCTCTTTTTTCTCTCTCCAGAGACTGTAGTTTGGGACTTGACAGAAAATAGGTACCTGTCATCAGAGGCATTGTGGAGGCTTGAGGGACAAGCAGCTCACATATCAGTATGCAAGCCTGTTGTTTGCTAATTGAATTTGAAGAGGAATATTGCTTAAATTGGAACTAATAGAGATGTGTGAGCAATTAGGAATTCTATCTTGTCATGTTTAAGTGTTTCAATTGGAAAAAGTTCTGCTAATTGTTATAGTTAAATTATATTGTTAAATAAAGCTTGTTTTGTTAAAGCTTCCCAGTGTGCCAATAGAATCTCACATGGAGTGAAACAGGCTATCCTCTCACTAATGTTGACCTAGTCCCTAACAATACTCACACAAAGATTAGCTACAGATGAAGATAATTATAATAAAAGATTCATTTTGGTTTCATTGTTTAGTGTAAAACTGGGATTTTGAAGTTGGGATCTTGCCTTGCCTGAAGTGAAGGTTTTGAGTTTGTAGGATTGTTTCTGCAGCTGTTTTCCATGGTTGCATGGGCAGAGGTTACTGTCACAGATATCCTTAGTAGGTGGAACAGGACACAGGGGAGGAAGAGAGAATGTTCCTTTCTTCTGTGATTCTGCAAGCATGGCACTTTCAAACTGCCCAGTTATTTACAGCAAATCCACTGGCTGTTTCTGAATGCCTTTATCTGTATCTCCTTTTTGAGAAGCTGTTTCTCACACATTTCAAGTGGGTCCTCTTTCTTCATGCACTTACACTATCTTGTCTATACTTTTGGTAGGCCAGCGAAGATGGCCAGTGCCTCAAAATTGTCAAACAGATCTGCCAATGTTAAATGGCAGAGTAGGCTTGAAGGGCCAATGGCCTACTTCAGCTCGTATTTTGTATGTTTGTCTGAATCTTGCTCTTGCATAAGGAAACTTGTTAGTCCATGACTTTTGCTGTTTTAGCTATTGCCTTTTAGCTGTGTAATTACATTTCAAATTTTCCAGACATTAATATGGCCCAATTATCCTAGATTTGATGGGATAGAAACAAGCTGTTCACAGATCCAGGGAAAGACATAGTCTGTTTAAGGAGTAATTAAATTTCAAAAGTCTTTTCGTGCCTGAGTATATCAGTGTTTGCAATTAACTCGGAGCCTTTGAGAGCTTGACAATGTTACAGTGTGAAATCGAGTGATTCTTGACATCATTTTAAGGCCTATTATGTCCATTTTTAAGAGTACAGTTTTGTTTACTTGAATCAATAACTTCATGACAATACAGAAAGAAAACTTCAATTCATTTCATTTCTTTCTGCCTCTACTATCTCTTCAGCATTCCACTTTTCTCCAAAATCTGACATCATTGGATCTTAATCCCAAATCATGGTTTGTGTGACAGTGTATCTTTAAGAAAGGTTCTTTAAAATCATGATCCCTAGAGCTGTGTGTTTTTTATTATGGCACTGGCTTGTCTGGAGATGTCCTTTTATTGCTATTTAAATGGGGGTTGGTTTATTTTTATGGTTCTGCATTGTTAGGAGAAAAACTGTTGGGCAGGTCAGGTGATAGAGTTCTTTCATTTTCAGTTCCGAGCTGCGAGTTTGGGTTTGTTTTTTGAGAAGGGACAGCAGGCTGAAGAAAAGTGCTACTCTCTCTGCCTGGTTTTGGAAATTCTGCGGGTTAGCTGAAAGTCTTCCTGGAGTAGAAAATCTGGTTGGTGGTTTGATCAGAGTTTACCTGGGGTTCTAGAAAGTTATACTAACTTCAAACTGTTCTAAATCTCAGGAGACCCACAGCATTCATCCAAAAGATTCAAGTATCATGTGAGCATTAGTCTTTGCTGTGTTGAACCTATTTAAATGGTTTTGTCAATGGCAAGGGATTCATTTGATTAGAACACATTAGATATATTTGTTAAGGATTTTATGTTATCATGGTGTTTTGTTTCTTGTTTGTTATTTGATAAACACCCTTGCTAATTTTCTTACTATACATGTTGGGCGGCACAGCAGAAAGCACTGCTGCCTTAGTGTTAGGGACTGAGGTTCAATTCCTGGCTTGGGTCACTGTCTGTGTGGAGCTTGCACATTCTCCCTGTGTCTGCGTGGATTTCCTCTGGATGCTCCAGTTTCCTCCCACAGTCCAAAGATATTCATATTAGGTGGATTGGCCATGCTAAACTTTCCCTTAGTGTCAGGAGGACTAGCTAAAGAAAATACATAAGGTTATGAGGATAGGACCTGGGTAGGATTATGGTCACTGCAGACTCAATGCTCTTCTGCACTGTAGGGATTCTATATTAACTATATCCTTCAATAACCTTTATTTGATAAAAGCTTCCCTTTGGATCTTTTGAATCATACCTGAAGTGAAACGTATCATGCTTATTCTAGTCAAATTCAAGGTGCAAAACTTATGATCCAGGCAGGCTCCATAAAATGTTTTGGAGTTTCTAAACTGAACTATAGCACTTGTGATGTGTTTTGTTTGTGTCCCGTTATCAATATTATTCACTGCAGTTGACAAACTGTAAACCCACCAAGTTAGTTTATCATGAGCTGCATCAGAAATGAATTTTTCCATCAAATTGCTTTTATTTTCTTTCAATGCACATATTTTTTCCCTTTCAAGAACTGTAATGGCATGGCCTATATTATACACCAAGGAAAGCAGCCACTAATTTGTCAATCATAGAAGAAACAAATTGATGGTGAATGTGAAGCCAACGTTTACCATAACCGCATATTTCTCTGATTTTGCTGCAGTGAGATTGCCTTTCTTTAAGGTGGTGTTCAGTATAAAGGTAATTTATTACAAAGATAATTTTGTGTACTGGCTCAAGTACCAATTTTTCTGTGTACATGATGAAAGGTCGGATAGTGTTTGGTCAGTTATCTATATCTATTGTTTCCAGTTTCGTTTTGGTAACCACTAAAGTATCACGTATGAACTTGTCGTACTTGGTTGGATAGCTGACGAGCAACGTCAAAAGCACGGGTTCAGTTCCAGTATCAGCTGTAACTATTCATGAAGGCCCACAATTTAACCTGAGATGTGGTGATCCTCAGGTTAAATTACCACTGATCAATGTCTATGGTCATCTCGGACAATGGTGGCTTTACCTTATTAACTTGTGCTCTTAATAGTTGCAAATGGTGGTTTCAACAATTTTGTAAACACGTGATCCTGAGCTCAGCCCATTTGGCAATGCTCTAAATTGCCATAATGTTCCTTTCCATCTGAAATTTACATCTTTTCTGCATTGTCATGCAATTGTACAGTATGGTATACATGTTTGAAGTTTGATACTATACAGCAGCCCTTTGTGTATGTCTATAAAGTATCCATTTTAAAATGGTATTCTCTGTTCATTCAAATTTCATAGATCTAGATCATGCGATATCCACAATCTTTTTTCCAACTGAGCAAAAATGTTGGAGACAAGACTAGAGCAGATTTAATTTGTTCAACTTGTATGTAGAGTCATAGAGGTTTACACCATGAAAACAGGCCCTTCGGCCCAACTTGTCCATGCTGCCTTTTTTTTTAAAGCCCCTAATCCCAATTGCCTGCATTTGGTCCATATCCCTCTACACTCATCATACCCATGTAACTATCTAAATGCTTTTTAAAAGACAAGATTGTATTCACCTCAAATACTACTTCTGGCAGCTTGTTCCAGACACTCTCTACTCTCTGCACACTTTTTATCTCTCCCCTCTCACCTTAAACCTCTGCCCTCTAGTTTTAGACTCTCCTATGTTTGGGAAAAGATATTCGTCTGTTCCCCTCATTATTTTATAGACGTCTATAAGATCACCCCTCAGCCATCTACGTTGCAGAGAAAAGAGCTCCAGTCTATCCAGCCTCTCCTTATAACTCAATCCATTAAGTCCCAGTAGTATCCTAGTAAATCTTTTCTGCACTCTTTCTAGTTTAATAATAATCTTTCTATAATAGGGTGACCAGAATTGCGCACAGTATTCCAAGTGTGGTCTTTCCAATGTCTTGTATAATTTCAACAAGATATTCCAACTCCTGTATTCAGTGTTCTAACTGATGAAACCACGCATGCTAAGTGCCTTCTTCACCACTCTGTCCATCTGTGACTCCACTTTCAAGGAGCTATGAATATATACCCTTCGATCTCTTTTCTGTAATTCACCCCAGTGCCCTGCTATTGACTGAGTAAGTCCTGCCCTGGTTCAATCTACCAAAATGCATCTCCTTGCATTTGTCTAAATTAAACGCCTTCTGCCATTCGTCAGCCCACTGGCCCAATTGATCAAGATCCGATTGCAATGGAGATAACTTTCTTCACTGTCCATTATGCCACCAATCTTAGCGTCATCTGCAAACTTACTAACCATGCCTGCTATATTCTCATCCAAATCATTAATGTAAATGATTTGGATGAGAATATAGCAGGCATGATTAGTAAAATGACAAATGACAGTGTACTTAGTACTGATCCCTGAGGCACACCACTGGTCACAGGCCTCCAGTTTGAAAAACAATTTCTACAACCACCTTCTTCTTTATGCGGCCGCACTTGGAGTATTGTGTACAGTTCTGGTCCCCACATTATAAGAAAGATGTGGAGGCATTGGAGAGGGTACAGAGGAGGTTTACCAGGATGTTGCCTGGTATGGAGGGCAGGTCTTATGAAGAGAGGCTGAGGAATTTGAGGTTGTTTTTGTTAGAAAAAAGGCAGCTAAGAGGTGACCTTATTGAAACATATAAAATGATTAAAGGTTTAGATAGGGTGAACAGTGATAGCCTTTTTCCTAGGATGGAGAAAACTAGCATGAGGGGACATACCTTTAAATTAAGGGGTGGTAGTTATAAGACGGATGTCAGAGGTAGGTTCTTTACTCAGAGGGTGGTAAGGGTATGGAATGCCCTGCCTGCTGCAGTTGTAGATGTGCCAAGTTTGGGGGCGTTTAAGAGGTTAGTAGGTAAGTTTATGGATGAAAAGGGAATGGTTTAGGTTAGAGGGTCATTGCTTTTTCTTAATTGATCAGCGCAACATGTTCTATGTTTTTATATTTAAGGTATAAAAACCTGCTTGGCTGTGTTACTAATTTCACATTCCAATTTATATCCAAAAACAGAAAATGCTGGAAAATCTCAGCAGCTCTTCCAGCATCTGTGGGGAGAGAAGAGACCCAACATTTCGAGTCGAGATGATCCTTCGTCAGAGTTCAAGCAGTTTCAACATTTTCAGTTTTTGTTTCAGATTCCAGCATTCACAATATTTTGCTTTAAACGTTCAAAGGGGCTTCATCTGATATCAGTTTTCCAAGAGTCCTTATGGCTGCTCAATGACTGCTCAGTCCACCACTGATATGCTCAGTTCAGACATGAAAATAAGGCTGTACAGTTTCACTTACTTGAGATTCATAAGCTTATTCTGGCACAGTTGGCATCTGCCTGACAGCTGATGGTTGGCAGGCTGTTTCCCACACTTGTGCCTGGGGGGTCTTTGTCTTTGTCCATGCCTATCCCACAGATGCTGTGTGTGATTGAAATGCTTACCTGACCTCCTATAAAAGGCCTGCTTGGGCTGCCTGCCATTTGACTGTGATCTGGTGTGTGGCGTGCACTGAGCTGAGTGCAGCTTTACATCATACCTGCCCTCTTTTGAACCTTATCCATTTATTATGTCATCTGTTGATTTTAAGGAAACTATGATCCGCTTCACAAGGGCCTTTGGCATCTCTTGGCGTTCCATTTTCAAACAATGGACCAATTAATTCAGGTTTGCTCAAATCAGAGGTTTCACTTACAGCTCTGTCAAATTGTAATTAACTGCTTTGAGGTACTTATATGTTTCCAACATGTATTTCTTCTCTAAGGGGTTAGGAGAAAATTCATATTCCCACGTGCAAAAATCAATCACTTGTTGTTCATGCTGTATTACAAATTTGTCACCAACAGCTGATTAATTTCCCTTGGATGACCAACTTTCAGCAACAGAGATCTAAATCTAGACCTATCAGTATCAGATAGTTAATCAGAATCTGGATCTGGAATCACTGCTTCAGTGACCACAGAATTCAAGGGTCTACTATGATTATGTGCATAACCAATGCCCCTGTATTCCTGTTCAGCATAGGCATCAAAGGAGATTGAGCCAGAGATTCTTAATCAGCCAAGTCTTCTTACAGGCTTACTTGAGTGTAGCAAGTTTTTCTGGCCAATTAGTATCGGTAACACCATTGGCACTGTTATTTGCACACAACTCCAACCATAGTCTTCAACTGCTTTGCTTTCTGCTCTCTTGACTCTAGAGCATCATTTCCAAACATTCCATGTAAGAGCCAATTGTGCCTTTCTGTGTCTCAGACTTTTTGGGCCAGGCAGCTTTGACGTTAGTTTTTCCACCAGACATTGTGGAGCCAGCTGCTGTGGTCTTATCCTTTGGGGACTTGCATTTATGCTGCCCATTGAGTTTATTGCCTGCCCATAGTGGTTGGCCTTGCTGTGATTAAGTTGCTAAAGTGTCACTAGAACCTTTTGGCTCTGCTTTTTGAGTTTCTTTTGTCACCAACACCTGATTGTTTTCCATGAGTGACCCCTCTTTCCCCAAAAACAAATTTCAAACTTTAGTATTTTTGTAAAATATTTCCTTTACTATCTGGGTAAAATCCATCATAGCATAATGCTTAGCATAATAAGGTCATGCAACTTGGCAGATGAAGTGGCTGTGCATGTGTAAGTGGGATCTTAATTTTGAACACCATTATGAGTTAGTATGTTCTATGCCACTGAAACAAGTGATACGTTGCAAATAGCTGCAGCTTATCTCAGTAAACCGTAAGGTGAAAGAGGCGACATGAAAAGCATGCTCTGATCAGGAGCCAAGGAAAGTCTGATACAAATGTACATAGGAACATAGAAATTAGGAGCAGAAGTCGACAATTCAGCCCTCTTGGCTGATGTCCTCCTGATTTCAAACCCACCCCCCTTCTTGTTCTATTCCTTTAATCTGTTTTCTATCAGAAATATATGCATCCCCTCCTTGGAACTTTAATGATTCACATTGCACTGTGGGGCAACGAGTTTCACAAATTCACCACCCTCTGCGAGTGGTAGCTCCTCCTCATCTCAGTCTTAATTCTACTTTTCAACCTACGCCTGTGACCTCTTGTTCTAGATTGCCCCACAAGGGGAAACATTTGATCTCCATTTACTTTGAATCCCTTTTAGCATTTTTATACTTTGATCAGATCCCCTTTCATTGTTATAAACTGCAGCATGTATAAGCCCAAATTGTTTAACTTCCCTAATATGTTTATAAGATATAGGTGTAGAATTAGGCCATTCAGCCCATTGAATGTGCTCCATTATTCAGTCGTAGCTGATATGCTCCTCATCCCATTATTCTGCCTTCTCCCCATAACCCTTTAACTGACTATCAATTTGATAGACTATCTCCTCAATTTGCTCACTGTGCCAGCATTCATCACACTTTGGAATAGCGAATCCTACAGATTCATATCTCTTTGCGGGAAGTAGTTTCACCTCAACTGAGTTTTAAATTTGCTACCTCTTGTCCAAAAATGCCCTACCAGAAGAATCAGCTGCTCCATGTCTATCTTGTCCATATCTTTACCATCTTGTAAACTATCAATTTGATCTCCCCACATCAACCCTTTTATGCCTGGGATCAATCTGGTGAACCTCCTCTGAACTCCCTCCAATGCCACCACATCTTTCCTCAAATAAGGAGACCAAAACTGAACACTTCTTCTGATGTGGCCTCACCAACACTCTGTACAATTTCAGTAACACTTCTATGCTTATGTATCTGACACTACAGTACCTTTAAGAAATGTATTTTAATCATGTTTCTTCTTTTAAGAGGGCACTTTGTGCTTGTTGCTAACCTCTCTGAATAGATGCCCTTTTATTGCTACTTAAATGATTTAATGGGTTTTAGTTTATTTTCAATCTCTGGCCTTACTTGGAGTTTACAACCTTTTTGAAGTTGGTGGGAGAAGAATGACTGACAAGTCAGGTGGAACTCCTGAGAGTTTTTACTTTGTTTTGGTTACTGGTTAGTTGGAAGATATTTGGACTCCAGGCTGATGCATTGTTTTGTCTCTCTGGTATTAGAAATTCTGCTGGCTGGTTGGAAGCAGTCTTTCTTATTTTTCTGAAGTGAAAAATTTGCTGTTGGTGGTTTGCTAGCTCGAGGAAAACAGTGGCACTATCTCTACCTTGAGATGTTGGGAATTCCAGAATGGAGCAACTAGAGTTTCAATTTTCCAATCAAAGAACTAATTCACAACAGCTGTCATAAAGCTGAAAAATAAAGGTTTATTTATTAGTCACAAGTTGGCTTACAGTAACACTGCACTGAATTTACTGTGAAAATCATGTGAGCATCCTTATTTTCTGACTGAACTTGGAACAGGTGAGTGTTTGTAAGAAGGTTTATTTGTTTGTTTGGGACAGTATATTGAGCTGTTTAGGTTTATATAATACCATGATTGTTTTTTGTTGTTGTTTGTAATTGTTAAAAGTCCTTACTCATTTTGTTTCTTTTTGTTAACTGTATTCTTGAGCAAACTTAAATAAAAACTCCCTGGGGTAACTTGAATCATACCTGAAGTGAGACATCTTGTGCTTACCCATGCCAAACTTAAAGCACAAAATGTATGGAAGCTGGCTTCATAAAAGCCTTGGAGTTTCTGATCTGGATTATAACGTGTGCTCCAGTCCTTGCAATAATTGCTAACATTCTGTTTGCCTTTTTGATCACATGCTGTGCCTGCATACTAACCCACAATGTTTTGATGAGATGATTAGATGCTTTGAAGATTTTGAGTATTGTATCACTTTTGATCCAGAGAAGAAACCAGTGATTCATCTCCCACGTAAGTAATGATAGAATTAAAAGGCAGACTTGAAAAAGAACTCTAAGCCATTGAAGAAAATAAAGAAAACCAGAGTTTCGGCACCTAAGATTGGGTAAATTCCATTGTGGTAAGAGGAAAGCAAAATGGACAGCTAAGAATTTGTCTGGATTTCAAAGATCTTAATCAAACAATAAAGAGGGACAGCTAGCCTATTCCAACACGAAGAGATCATGCCAACAGTTGCATTCCAAAAGCTTCCAGCCAGCTTGTCGCTAGAGGTGGCAACTGTAACATGAAGCTTGAGAAGGAATCTTTGCTGTTGACGATATTCAATACACACTTTTATTGGCACAAACTTCTGCATCCATATTTTTGCCTAAGTCAGGATTTTTATGTTGTCTATTATCTCATTGGCTAGGCCAGCATTTATTGCCCATCCCTAATTGCCATTGAAGATGGTGGTAAGCTGGGATCTTGAACCACTGCAGTTCCTGTGGCATTTGGTACCCTCACAGTATCGCTAGGGATGGAGTACTTGGATTTTGACTCAGTGACAGTGAAGGATCTATTTCCAAGTCAGGCTGGTGAGTAATTTGGAGGACAACTTTCAGGTGGTGGTGTTCCCTTGTACGTGTTGCCCTTATCCTTCTGGATGGTAGTGGTCATGTGTTTGAAAGGTTCTGCATGAGGAGTCTTCATGAGTTTCTGCACTGCATTCTGTAGATGGTACACACTATTACCACTGTAGTTTGGTAGTAAAAGGAAGAATGGATACCCCTTCTACAAACAATCAAGTGAACTGTTTTGTTCTGGATAGTGCTGAGCTTCTTGAATGCTATTGGAACTGCACTTAGCCAGACAAGTTGAATATATTCCATCACTCTCCTGATTCATGGCTTGTAGATGGACAGACTTTGGGGAATGAAGTGGTGAGTTACTTGCCACAGGATTGTAGCCACAGTATTTATCTGGCTAGTCCAATTTAATATCTGGTCAATGGTAACACCGAGAATGTTGATAGTAGGGAATTCAGGCAGTGTTTATGCTACTGAATGTCAAGGGACAATGGTTGGTTGGTTTCTCTACTGTTGGAGATGGTCATTGTCTGACATTTATATGGCATAAAAATGTCATTTCTTACTTTTTACCCGAGCCTAGATATTGTCCATGTCATACTGCATTTTGACTTGAACTGCTTCAGTATCTGAGGAGTCGGGAATTGTGCTGAACGTTGTGCAATCATCAGCAAATATCCCCACTTCTGACCTTATCTTGGAACGAAGATCACTGATAAAGCAGCTGCGAACTCATGGGCCTGAGACACTATCCTGAGGAATTCTTGCAATGATACTCTGGGACTGAAATGATTGACTTTAAACCAAATGTGATGGACTGTTTCCTTAATGTGAAGATGGGAATTCATCTCCAAAGGAACTGTGTGATGCTCATTTCAATCTATATTGTCATGGACAAATGCATCTGTGATAGGCAGATTGATGAGGATGAAGTCAAGTGTGCTTTTATCTTTTGATGGCTAGCTCACTGCCTGCCACAGATACAGTCTAGCAGATTTGTCCTTTAGGACTCTGCCAGCTTGGTGGTGGTGCTACCATGCCACTCTTGGTGATGGACATTGAAGTCCCCCCTCAGTGCTTGTGCTTCCTCAAAGTGGGGTTCAACATGAAGTATTACTGATTCATCAGTTGAGTGGATGGGGAGGGGGGGGTGCATTGTAATCAGCAGGCAGTTGCCCCTGTTTGAGACTTTGCCCCTTGTGCCATGAGACTTCTTGGATTCAATGTTTTGAGTATTTCCAGGGCAACTCCCTCCCAACTGTACACCACTATGCATCTGCCACTTCTGCTGGGTCTGTCCTGCTGGCAGGACAGAGCATACACGAGAGAGGTGATGGTGGTGTCTGAGACGTTATCTAGGAGCTATGATTCTGTGATTGACTGTTGGGCTATTGCTTGCCTAAGCTGTGCAGCAGCTCTGCCAGTTTTGGCACAAGCCCCCAGATCTTAGTAAGAAGGACTTTGCAGGGTGGATACAGCTGTGCTTGCCATTGATCGAGGCACCAGAAATTACAATGGTAGGTGCTCCACCCAGTTTAGTTCTTTTTTACAAAGGATAGCAAAGGAATGATGTTGATGTGCAGTGAGTACCACAAGTATAGCAGTCCTTAACAAAGAGGATGATGGCTACTGAAATGACAGCCAGATCATTGCATACTGTCACAGCTGATTTATTCACACAATCAAGAATGATATCTCATTGTTGCAGACTACTACTGCCAAGTTTTCTTTTAACCTGAAAAGTGAAAGATTTGAGAGATACAAGAATCATCCCAACTGTACCTGTTCTGCTTTCTGTGCAAAGGATCCCTGAAAGTATAAAATGTGACAATAGAACCCCATTTGCCTCCCAGTAGTTTTTTTAAAAATTGCTAAACATGGTCATCATCTCATCACTAGAGGACAGGGATGTAGACATGTTCAGACAGTTGGGAGAACCTTCACAGAATGTTGAGAGATGAAAGGAAGTAGTACAACTACGCTCTGGTGCACTGCAAGAAAGCAAAATCTTTGTCTGTAGTTGTTGGCAAGATAAATCTCCTCCCATATGTAGTTTTAAAAAAACTTGATTTAAATACATTAAATGAGCAAAAGTACAGTGTGAACTAATTTTGGAGAGTCTGTTAGATTGCAAACCTTGAGCCTTGCGCCAACCCCTAATATCAAGAACGATGGGGATGAACGTGCCATACTTTTGATAACCTTTCCAGGTTCCAAGTAATAAATTTTGAAATTGCCTTTCAACTCTTTTATAGATGAACAATTTGAGATTTTTGAATTTCTAAAGTATTGTAAAATAAAATTACAGGAATAATGAAACATGGTACATTCATGAGTTTACAGGTATTTTTCTTTGAGCTACTTTGCAGAGCAAGTCATAAGCTATAGGGAAGAATTCTGCAGTTTCAGTCTGTCCAAATTTTAACATTAGGAGAAACTAATCAGTTGTCTGATCAGCACCATGCTTACTGTTACCAGTAATGGTTGCCACTTGGTCTGGCGCAAGGCTAAAAAGTCCAAGTAATGTTTTCTCCTCTGTGTGATCATGCTCTGTGAAGAATTGGAGTCCGCCTGTTTTGTCTATGCTGTAAATGCAAATATAACACACTTTGCTCATCAACTTGAGTGTTGCTAAGTAGTAATGGCCCATAACATTCAGGTTCTCCACCATCACATTTGAGGGGTTAGCCCAATGATATGATGTGGGACCCCTCTAAAAGTTCTCAGGTAAGGGTTTACCCAGCAGTTGCCCAAACATGCTAACTTATTTTGGACAGTTGCGCTGAGCTGGGAACCATCTGATAGAAGCAATTGAAATAGCTAACTTCGGATGATTCTATAAGTTTTGTTCTGATAATTGCTCTAAAAGAGTGAGGCAAGAAAGTATTCCAGTGTAACTTTTTTAAACACCCAGACCAAGCTTTGCAGGGGATACCCTGCTCACAAATGAACCCTTCTCACCTTTCAGATGGAATCCGAACCTCCCCTTTTCTGCTCAAACACCCCCTCCTGTAAGCCACCTATCATTGAAATTTACCTGCTATCATCCCCTGTAAACATGCCCTTTATGGCACTGCTGCCATTAAAAGCAGGAGGTCTTGCCTCTTTGTGCCCCAGTTACTTCACGTCAGTGCTGCTGCAGACACGCTGCATTGCTTCTATCTCACCCAGCTGCTTGTGCAAAGTTGGGCAAGTCTGGAGCTTTGGAATCCCAGCATGACTAAGTTGTGTTGAGAGTGATAATCCAATGGAAATTGATACTGTGGTAGTAACGGGACACTGTTTGGTGCCAAATGAAAAGCAATTGTAGTTATTGCAAAGCATGCTTCTCTTCCTAGCTTATTGTGTAGTTATCACCGTGACTCGGTGATAGCAATCTCTTTTTTTGAATCAGATGATTATGGGTTCAGGCCCCACTCCAAAAATTTTAGCACATAATCTCAGATAAGTCTTTAGTGTGGAAGGCTGCATTAACAAAAGTGTAATCTTTAAGATAGGGCATCATAGTGATGTTCTGAGTGCACCCTCATGTAGCTATTACTCCTGGCGAACATTTACTCCTCAACCAGTGATACCAAAAACACATTACCAAAAACACAATAACACAATGAAATTAAAATCATTTAATTTCTCTCTCTGTGAACTTGGGGGAATATTGACTGCACTTCAAAAGGACTTCATTGGCTGTGATGTTTTGGAGCATCAAAGACAATGTGAAAGGTACTATCTGAATTCATGGCAGATGAGCAGAAAGTTCAGAATCACACAGCTTCCAATTTGGAAGCCTGTGTACATGGAAAACACAACTTGATGCCAGTCCTTACTTTGTACAACTTAACGTTACTATGAGAACACTATAACATGCAAGGGAGAATTGAAATTTCAACCACAAACTTTTTGAATGTAATGAAATTCTTCCCTTCTGTATGATGTGAAACATTCAATTTCAGAACTTCAATTTGCCAAAAGACTGCAGGACTACAAGTCCACTGGGAGAACATGATGCCAATTAGTAAATTTTTAAAAATAGAAACTCTTACTGCTAGGTTTTATGCTGCATGCAAGTTTCCCTTCAAAATTCATTTTCTCCCTTCTAAAGAGCTTTTTTGTTTCTTGCTGCTAAAAACTTCTCAGTCCTCTGGTCTACCACTATCCCTTGCCACTTTGTATATCCTGCTTTTCAGTTTAATATTATCCTTTTTTTAACTATAAATTTTGCCTCTATCTTACGGAATTCCTCTTTCTGACTGGGAGAAACTCATGCTGAACATTTTGGGCCAACAGCTTGAATACCTGCCACTGCTCATTTACTGACTCATCCACCCCAATGTGCTCATGCCTGTGTCCACTCTCAACATGTTCACACCCATGTATACCACCAACATCCTCGCACGCATGTCCACTCCAAACATACACCCGTGTTCATCTCCAAAGTGCTCACACCCGCGACCACCCCCAATGTACTCAAACCCACATCGACCCTTAAAAGCATTGAGAGGCAAAGGGATCTGGATGTATAGGTACACAGGTCACTGAAAATGGCAATGCAGTTGGAGAAGGTAGTCAATAAGGCATACGGCATGCTTGCCTTCATCGGCTGGGTTATTGAGTTTAAAAATTGGTAAATCATGTTGAAGTTTATAGAACGTTAATTAGGCCACACTTGGGATATAGTGTTCAATTCTGGTTGCCACATTACCAGAAGGATGTGGAAGCGTTGGAGAGGGTGCAGAAAAGATTTACCAGGATGTTGCCTCGTATGAAGGGCATTAGCAATGAGGAGAGGTTGGAGAAACTTGGTTTGTTCTCATTGGATGATGGAGGTTAAGGGGGAAACCTGATAGAAGTCTACAAGTTTGAGAGGCACGGATAGCGTAGATAGTCAGAAGTCTTTTCCCAGGGTGGAAGAGTTAATTACTAGTGTGAGGTGTGAGGAGCACAGATTTAAAGGAGATTTTCGAGAGTTGTTTTATGCAGAATAGTGGGTGCCTGGAACTCATTGCTGGCAAAGATAGTGAAAATGGAAATGGTAGTGACTTTTAAGGGCATCTTGACAAGTACACGAATAAGATGAGATTAGAGAGATATGGTTCCCGGAAAAGTAGGGGATTTTACTTAAGTCAGGCAGCATGGTCGGTGCAGGCTTGGGGGCCAAAGGGTCTGTTTCTGTGCTGGAATTTTTTTTGTTCTTTGTCTCGTATCTTAGCTTGTTTACCCAGTTCACCTTAGGCTACTCCTCCTTGATATCATTATAATTGCCCTTATTTAAGTTGAAAACACTGATAATGGACTAATGGTATTTACCCACAAAATGTATCTGGAATTTATTAGTTTATTTATTTATTAGTTACAAGTAGGCTTACATTAACACAGCAATAAAGTTACTGTGAACATCGTCTCATCACAATGCTCCAGCATCTATTCGGGTACATTGAGGGAGAATTTAAGATGGCCAATACATCTAACCAGCACGTCTTTCAGGAATTCTAATTTATGGTGGTCATTACCTCCTAGGAATCCTCAACCACAAGATCCTCTATTAATCTTTCTTCATTACACAAAATCAAATCTGGAATAGCCGTTCCCAGGTAGGTTCCACAATGTCCTGCTCTAAAAATCAATTCCTGATGTACTGCACAAATTCTTCAGTGCTATTCTTTCGGTTTGGTTCATCCAAGCAATATACAGATTAAAATTGCTGTGATAATTACAGTTCTCCTCACATACAATATCATATCCTTGATATTTTCCTATTTATGCTCTGATTTCTTCTCAGGTCACAATTTTGGGGTCTACTGACTACTCCCACCCTTGTCACTCTTTGCCTGCCATTTATGATTTCAACTCAAACTGATTCTACAGCACTATCGACTGCCTTTATAGTCTGACTCAGCACTCCTCTGAAACTTTCCTTGATGCACTCCTTTCCTCTTTGGCCTCTTCTTTAGAAACATTGTCTACCCTGGAATGTTGAGCACCCAGTCCTGGTCACCTTGCAGCCATGTTTCTGTAATAGCTGATGCATCATACTTGTATACTGCAATCTTTGCTATCAAGTTCTCTATCTTGTTGCAAATGCTTTTTGCATTCGGATAAAGAATATTTAGCTTTAATTTTTTTTACAGTTATTTACTATGTTTTATGATTTGGTGTGTTTTGCATATTTTTCTTTATATTTCATACCACAACAGTCAAATTTCCCCTCACTTTCAGTGCCACTGCTCCCTCAAGTATCCCTGATTTTTTTTTTAAACCTTCTGTTCTTGGAACCCTTCCTCTTTTATGAGCCCTTGGTGTAAGATAATGTTCATATGATATATCCTTACCTAGTAGTTTTCATTCAAACTGATCACTAACCTGCACTGCTTTCTTTAACTTTCTAGTTTTCCAAGTAATTGACCCCACACCAGTCTTTAGTATAAATGCTCTACTTTCCCAGATATACGGTCCACAAGATCATTTGTCCCAGCATGGTTCAAATGTAGGTCATCCCAATGGTACAGCCAGTAATGATGTCAATGTCCTGTGAACTGATGCCCACTTCTCCCACACCAGTCTTTGTGAGCTATGTGATTGTGATAACTCTTACAGGTCATTTTGATTTGTCTCCACAAGCTAACTCAGTAACTTAACCCAACTTCTAATTACTCCTCTGTCAAATATTGAATTTAGAATCACCTGAATTTCTTTCTTCTGAGTTGTAATAAACAACACATGCTTCTTCTGCTTTCTTTCCCTATCAAAACACTGAGCATATTAACATGATACACTCTATTTCTATCTAGTGTTCTTATGAAATAATTCATCTCTCTTACTTTTGACTTGATAAGGCCCATTAAACTTTGCTTTTATTGATTAGTCTATGCTGGTACTAATAATACTAATACTTCCTTCCCACTAACACAACTACAAATTTTTGATCTCTGATCCACTTCTTTCTTTTCAGCACACGCTGTGTCATTTTTAAATGTTGTCTGCCAACTCACCAGCTGTACTTTAATCTCTCCCTAAAGTTGACACATAGTCCAACAATCTGGTGTCTTGATGTTAACTCACCAATTCTCAATCAATTTACGTGGTCCCTTTACGTCATGACCAAAAATTAATTCAAACGGACTGAATTTAGTTGGTTAATTAAGTGCATCCCTGATTGCAAAAAGTGCAAATGGAATTCCTTTACCCCAGTCCTCCAGATAATCTTTACTATCGGCTATCAGTATGGTCTTTAAAGTTTGATGCCACTGCACTAAAACTGCTTATGATTCTGGACTATGCTCAGTTGATTTAAATTGCTTTACTGCTCAGCTATCCATAACTTCTCTAAACAACTTTTGATGTAAAATTTGATTCTTGATTGGATTGGATTTCTGTAAGCAGGCCATACCTGGTTTAAAAAAAAATCCTCCATAATTATCTTAGCTGTAACATTTCATCATAGAACGGCCTCTGGAAATCTAGTTGGCACATCCATCATGATAATCAAATACTGATTCCCACTTTTTGCTTTAGGGAAAGATCCTACACAAACAATTAGGACCCAATAAAAGGTTCCTCAGATGCTAGAATAGGTACTAAGGGTGCTGGTTTGATTACTGGTTGAGATTTTCCCATTACCTGGTTTGTGTCATGTATGGCAAAATTCAACCACATCCTTATTTAGCCCAAGTCAGTTAAAGTGTTTTTGTATTTTGGCTTAAGTTTTCCTTACTCCTAAATGATATCCTATTGGGACCTCATGAGCTTCTCACAAACCTTCCCCTCTGTAACCCACTGGTAATATAACTTGATGAACTGCTCATTTTTCATCTGCCTGAATATGTAATGATCTCATTAAGACATTATTTCTTGTGCAATAACACTCCAGTGTAAACTGAGATTCTCCTTCTGTCTATGCTTTCTGATGCAACTGCTTTTTCTTTGCATTTTTCTTCATAATTCTGCCAACTTTCCTGAACTAAAGATATCCACATGATTTTTTTAATCAACCACCCAGTCAAAGATTGTTTCTGATAACTGAACCTCAGTCTCCTCATCTTTACTGCTTGATTTCTCCTCCTCCTCCTCCTCCTATCTCAACCAGTGGCTTCGTGATTTTGTTACCACACAATCAGGAAACATCCCAGAATATCCATCCTGCAACAGCTTAGTTAGCTTTTCAACCACATTAGTCATCACTCCCACCTGTAATCCAGCTATATTGTTACCCAGGATAAACTATACCCCGAAATAGGTCATTTCTCTAATACTCTTACCACCACTTCACTTTTCACCACTATCCGATCTTACCTTAAATAAAGGAACATCTATCTCTTCACTATTAATTCCTCACATTACCACCTTTTCTGGCAATACTCCTTCCAAACTATGTACCTGTCACCTCTCACCATTAAAGATTCACTTTCTCCTTTATTCCTTAAGATCTTAACTTCTTTGCCTACTCCATCTTGTACACGAGTGAACCTTATTCGCCCAAATAAAATCTTCCATCTTATCAACCAACTTCTGAACAGGCTACACGTTCTTTGCACCTTTTCAGATTTAACCATGAAGTCCTTTTCCAATTTAATAAATCCCGGTGGCTTATCCTGTTCTAACACATCTGTTTTCCCAGTAGCCAATCAATAGTGAAAGCATTTGATGTTTCTTATCTTTCTTTCCTTTTTAACCTGATAAAATATATCAAAAGCACTGTATCATCACAACATTTTCAACAGCATCCTAAACCTGTGACCTCTACTGCTTGAAGGATAAGAACAGATGGATGGGAATGCCATGACCTCCCAGTCATGTAGTATTCTGACCTGGAAAAAGACTACTGTTCTTTCATCATCACTGGGTCAAAATCCCGGACAGGATTATTAGTGTAACTCCACCACGTGACTGCAAGTGGTTCAAAAAGTGGTTTGTCACTCACCTGCTTGAGTATAGCCAAGGATGGACAGTAAATACTGACTTGCCAGGATTACCCAATCACACAAATGATTTTCAACCAGTACTCAGAAAAGACTAACTTTAGTCCAGTGATGCTGAGAAAACAACAATTGCTTAGAAAGTTACAGGGTGGCTTATTTCCCTTTTCAGAAAAAGAAAGGTTTTCTGTCTTAACAGTGTAGATCCTGGGAAGAAATCTCCCTTCATACCATAGCATTAAGTAAAAGCAAAATGCTTTACTCAAGTCAGGCGGCATCTCTAGAGAGAAACATAACAATTCTTAATCTTTTCCTCTACAGCTGCTACCTGACCTGCTGCATATTTCCAGCAATTTTTAGTGTTTTAATGCAAATGTGGCCTTTTGTGTCAAAATCAACTCTCACTTCGAGCCTCATGATCAGATAGATGGAGTGATTGTTTCAGTAGAACAGTGCCTTTGGTATAGCATGGGGGAAAATCTACTGCATTAAATGATACTGTTAATAATAAGGTTGGAGTTCTGGAATAGGCTGAAAGCTTATGTTCTCCCAAGTTTCCTTCCACTGTGCATAGATGCTATTCAAACCATAGATTCTTGTAACTAACCAGACAGACAGTATACTCCTAATTTGAGGTGGGAAAAAGTACACTAATGTTATAAAGTTGGTGTGTTTTTATTTGAAGTGCTTTTTAAATTTCAATCAAAAAACAACTTGGACCAGTGGGTAAACTGTTTCTTTATTTTGAAGATCTGGTGTTTAAAGCTATACCTCCTGGATACCATTTTAATTGTTGTTATAAAGCTATGTTTTATATTAAAAATGTTTGCTAGCTGAAAATGACTGAGTTTTAATAAAGAAAAGTAATTAAAGTGAGTGTTGGTACTCTAGAGAGTGAGAATGGGGAGTTAAGAGCAGATAATAAAAAAATTAGCAGTCGAAATGAACAAATATATTTTGCTTCTGCCTTCATTATAGAGGATACAAAGAAATATTCCAGTAATAACTGTAAAATCAGGAGGTGGAAAGGAGAGGGGGACTTAGAATCACAAGGAAAACTGATGGAGCTGGAGGCTGATAGTCTTCAGACTCTGATGGACTTCTTCCTAGGGTGAAAGATGGCTGATGAGATAGTAGATGTTGATGTGTTGGTGTTAATTTTCCAAGTGTGTTTAAAAAAACAGCTTTTCTCCAAATTACAAACCAGAAGGAGAAGTTGCACCAAGAGGCAAGTTTCCTGAGTAGACGGGTCTTCCTCTCCCTATCTGTCTTGCTGTGTGTGCACGCACAGCACATTTGGGCTCAAACTGCACACAGTTTTAAGTATTCGCTTAGTAGCTGTTGACAGCAGAACAGACATAAATCATCAGTCAACACATTTAGATTATTTTGATTACAAATCCTCAAGGACATCAGACTCAACACTATATCTTTAAACTTTTCTTTTTACTTGGCTCTCAATGGACTGCTTAATCGATTCTCGTGTGTGTGCCTCTTTTTCTTTTAACCCCACTTTTTTCCCCTTCCCTGTACTGTTCTATATTTTTCTCTCCCCCCTTCCCCCTCTCTCCCCCTGCTCTCCCCCACCCCGCTCTTCCTCTCTGTCTTTGCCCCCACCCGCTCTTCCTCTCTGTCTGTCTTGCCCCCCACCCCGCTCTTCCTCTCTGTCTGTTTGCCCACCCCGCTCTTCCTCTCTGTCTGTCTTGCCCCACCCGCTCTTCCTCTCTGTTGTCTTGCCCCCACCCGCTCTTCCCTCTGTCTGTCGCCCCCCACCCGCTCTTCCTCTCTGTCTGTCTTGCCCCCCACCCGCTCTTCCCCTCTGTCTGTCTTGCCCCCACCCGCCTTCCCCTTGTCGTCTTGCCCCCCACCCGCCTCTTCCTCTCTGTCTGTCTTGCCCCCCACCCCGCTCTTCCTCTCTGTCTGTCTTGCCCCACCCCGCTCTTCCTCTCTGTCTGTCTTGCCCCCACCCCGCTCTTCTCTCTGTCTGTCTTGCCCCCCACCCCGCTCTTCCTCTCTGTCTGTCTTGCCCCCACCCCGCTCTTCCTCTCTGTCTGTCTTGCCCCCCACCCCGCTCTTCCTCTCTGTCTGTCTCCCGGCCCCCCCATACATGTTTACATGCTGTGCCTCAACTAGATATAGGTATAGAGCTCTCCTTCTCTATACCTACATCTAGTTGAGGCATAGCATGTAAACATGAAACATTTATCAAGTTGACTAAGATATCCTTTTCAAAAAACGTGTCAAAGAAAAGAGCAATTCTAGCCCTCCATCAGCTGATTGTAACAGTCATTCTTAATTTAGTAAGGGTTAAATTGGCATTGGATGCTCTCTAGTGCCTACTTACCAGACGTGATCCTGGTTCAGAACTTGGCAGGCCATTTGTCTATATCTAGTTAAAATGTAATTAATAGATGGTTATGTCTTAGCACATCCTGAAAACATAAAACATGCCTTATAAATTAATGTTTGTTCTTTTTCAGTTTGGAGATTGTCGCACCTGAGCTTATTAATGTTCTCATATTCTACTACACAATGATTAGCACTGCTGCCTCTCAGCATCAAAGACTTGGGTCAGTTCCATCCTTGGGTGACTGTCTTTGTGGAGTTTGCACGTTCTCCCCACGTCTGCATGCGTTTCCTCTGGATGCTCCAGTTTTCTCCCACAGTCCTAAAATGTGCGGGTTAGGTGGATTGGCCATGGTAAACGTGGTGTTATGGGCAAAGGGCCTGGGTAAGATATTCTGTTAGAAAGGAGATGCAGACTCAATGGGCCAAATGGCCTCCTTCTGCAGTGTAGGGATTTTATGTATATTCCAACAAGAGACACTGGATGGCAATCAGGAGCAGCTGCACTGCCTGACTTTTCTTTTGCTGTGACCTGAAGTGACCTCTTTAAATATTAAAACCCTTGTGGCCAACTTGCCTCGTTGTAGCAAACTTCTCATAATACCCTGCTCAGGAAACGTAGCTAAGTGTGTTTTGTGCTGACAGCAGCTAAGTAAGTAGATTGAAGAATATGTGACCATACGCATTGAAAAGAATCATAAACACTTTTTGACATGAACATGTTCCAATTCACGGGAAAACTGCTGATCTCGTAGAGGTGGTTTTCCTTAAATTATTTTTTGTTTTGTACCTTCACACGTTTTCCTCTTGGGTGAATAGTAGAGAAGTATTGGAAAGATTAGCAAAGCTGATTATTAACCTATCAGAATTCCATTGTGAATGCTTTTTCCATGGCCAGTGAGTCCTGGAATGGGTCTTGAACCTGGAGTTTTTGGCTCAGAGACAGAGGCACTACCTACTAAGCCATTGAGACGTCCTCAGATTAGCATCGGTAAAAGTATGTTTGGAGCTGCAGCCATCTATTTGGCTGTCTCTGTTTAAATTGCTCTGAGGTTGACAAGTTATGGTGAAACCTGTATAACAGACACTCCCAAAAACCTGGCCAAGCAAAAGGAAACGCGCAGTCTCAGTAAGCGTGTAATAGCTGCAAGATGTGGATTCTCTCAAGTTATGAATTATGAATTGCTTTCAGCGTGCCAAGCCGATTTAAAGCTTGAATCACAGGACAAGATCCAACATCGCACTTCAAATATTCAGAGTAACAACTATATCCAAATCCTAAAACCATGATGTTATTGGACTCTCCATTTTGGTTCCTGCTGCTTTCAGGTTTTGGATCCATCTGCAGAAGATGTCTTAGCTAATTTCTGTTGCAACTTTCTTGACATAGGCACCTAAATGCATGTGGACCTAGAAAATGTGCATACGCTGAACTGTGCGGTATGATTGCCTGTGATCTCTAGTTATGGTTAGAAACAGATTCCATTGCAGAATTACAGGTCTGTTGTATTATTTGCGTACTTTAATTCTTGGTGTCATTATTCTGTTTAGCAGCTGATCATAAACTCAGCTAGTTCTTCAGTTTTGTTGGGAAAATGCTTACCTGGAAATATTTCAGAAAAAGGCTGGTATTTGAGTTTCACTGGGCCAAGAAATTAAGCCATCAATCAGAAAGAATGTGATAAATTGGCAGAAGCTTTCTCCTGGTTGGATGCAAGTTTCCAGAATTCTGCTGTGTAAACTCTAGCTGTTTGATGTATATGAATCCCACTACGCCATTGCCTAAACTACCATGTTACAGATATATGGCCTGTCCACGATGAATTTCACAATGAGAGAGTTCTAGTGCACTTGGTCAAAATCCATTCATTTCTCTGGTTCACCCTTCCAACAAAAAAAACTCTCCCATGTTCCCACTCATTCCCTCTATCAAAAAGATCAAGGTCTCCAGTGGGTTTCTGGAATCATTCTGTCACTGTCAATCCATCTTTGTCCAAATCATCTCAGATGTGAGCATCAATGTTAATCCCAAAGTTATCAGTCACTGGAAGCAGCATCTTGCTAGCATATTTCCCTACACCTTGTTCAGCGTGAATTTCACTATTCCCAGTGAACAAGATAAAGGTGGCAAAATGTGAAATAGACATACATCACAGGATGGGGGTATTTATCAAGCATCATTGCCACATTATGAAGTCCAGGTGATTTTGTAACTTGGACCTAATCATTTTTGTTGTCAGTGAGGAGCGCAACAAGAAGCCCAAGATGACCAATGCAATCTTTACCCTCTGAAGGAAGGGCTTCAGTTAAATGCACTTGCCAAAAGTGCTACATAATTTTGTTCACGAATAGCACCTCTTACTCATCACTTTTCTTTCCAATGTCAAGCTAGCGTTCTTCTCAGCCAGCACCACTTCCATTCTTCAACCAAGACATATTAAACAGATTATCCCTAAAGAAGTGGAAATGGGTTTAGTGCATCTAGTAATTCTGATAATCTATTTAGCATATGCACTGTGTCTTATTTCTGGTGCTAATTCCAATTGAGTATATGAATCCGATGTTGAGCTTTCTTTAATAATCTTGCTGTACCTTTTGAGACACTTTTCTTTCTCGCCCTTCAAATTCTATCCGCTGCATTTTACATTTGTGTCTGATGAATACAATTTTTTGAAACTTGCCGTGCTGCGTATTCAGTTTGTCAATTTATTTTATATTAAATAATATTTCTAATTTTTGTCTGTAAATGATATTATGTGGATAATTTAGTCCCAAAATTAGCACTTTGCCATATGTTCAGAAAGAACAGAGACCTTACTGCGTTGGTATTTTGGCATGCTACATTGGGCATTAGTGAGTACAAGAATCAC
Source organism: Sphyrna mokarran (assembly GCA_024679065.1). Classification (NCBI taxonomy): domain Eukaryota; kingdom Metazoa; phylum Chordata; class Chondrichthyes; order Carcharhiniformes; family Carcharhinidae; genus Sphyrna; species Sphyrna mokarran. The sequence continues at coordinate 119,130,963 of JAGIQG010000001.1, read as the reverse complement.
ATCAATGATTTCCTTATATTCCAGCTTTTCATGTTAACAATTGTTTAAAAAGAGAGTTAGAGAAGACCAACTGCTTTCTGATAGAAAAGGAAAAACAGCAGAGGTCCCTTGCATGTGGCCCAACTTTCAGCTATCTTGGTCAATCCTCTAACGTTCCCTTCCTAAATCGTCCTGCACCTCCACCACCTTCTCCTACAAAAACTTTTTCAAACTTTTTGTCACTCTTGCTAATATTTCCTTTTTCATGTGATGCAAGGTATGACTAAGATACTAAGCAAGGATCCAAGCAGTAAACTGCAATGACATTCCTGTGGGTTCTAATAACTACTGGATGTTTCCTTGATTATGAAGCAAAATTGGATTTGTGCAATGGACTATGGTTTTAAAGTTTATTTATTAGTGCCACAAGTCGGCTTACATTAACACTGTAGTGAAGTTACTGTGAAAATCTCCTAGTTGCCGCACTCCAGTGCCTGTTCGGGTACACTGAGGGAGAATTTAGTATGGCCAATAAATCTAACCAGCATATCTTTTGGACTGTGGGAGGATACTGGGAGACCGTCTGGAGGAAATCCATGCAAACATGGGGAAAACATGCAGACTCCACACAGACAGTGACCCAAGCTGGGAAACGAACCCAGGCCTTGGAGCTGTGAGGCAGCAGTGCTACCATGAAATAAAAATGGGTTATCAGCTCAATAAACTGATCAACTTTCAAATAAGGGCGAGCCGTTGATTTCGTCTATATGGATTTCAGTAAGGCCTTTGACAAAGTCCCTCATGGGAGATTAGTTGAGAAGGTCAAGGCTCATGGGATATAAGGACAGGTAGCTAGATGGATAAGTAACTGGCTTAGTAATAGGAGACAGAGAGTAGTAGTGGAAGGGTGTTTTTCTAGCTGGAGGTCAGTCACAAGTGGTGTGCCACAGGGCTTGGTACTGGGACCTCTTCTATTTGTAATATATATAAATGACTTGGAAGAGGGAGAAAGTGGAGTGATCAGCAAGTTTGCAGATGATACAAAGATGACTGGACTTGCAGATAGTGAGGAGCATTGTCAGGTGATGCAGCAGGACAAAGATAGGCTGGTAGCTTGGGCAGATAGATGGCAGATGGAATTCAATCCTGATAAATGTGAGGTGATGCATTTTGGGAGAAAGAATGTAGAGGGGAGGTATATGATAAAGGGTAGACCTATTAAGAGTATAGAAACGCAGAGGGACCTGGGGGTGCAGGTGAACAAGTCTCTGAAGGTGGCAGAGCAAGTGGAGAAGGTTGTGAAGAAAGCATATAGTATGCTAGCCTTTATAGGAAGGGGTATAGAGTACAAGAACTGGCCTTTAATGTTGCAGTTGTATAAAACGTTGGGTAGACCTCATTTGGAATACTGCGTCCAATTCTGGTCGCCTTACTACCGGAAGGACATGGAGACTCTGGAGAGAGTGCAGAGGAGGTTTACCAGGATACTGCCTGGTATGGAAGGTCTGAGTTACGAGGAGAGGTTAGGCAAATTGGGACTGTTTTCCTAAGAAAGACATAGACTTAGAGGAGATCTAATAGAGGTGTACAAGATTATGAGGGGTATAGATAGAGTAAACAGGGTTAAGCTTTTTCCTAGGATGGACTCGAATAGCACAAGGGGTTACGGGCTTAGGGTGAGGGAGGGTAAGGTATAATTTGGATGCTTTTCACACAGAGGGTGGTGGGGGTATGGAATGCGCTGCCAAGTAAAGTGGTGGAGGCAGGTACTCTGGAGTTACTTAAGAAATACTTCGATGAGCACACTAACAGAATGGGAATGGAGGAGTATAGAAAACTGATTTAAAATAGGGATATGAGCCTTGGGAGTGCCTGGGAAGTGTGTAAAAAGATGATGATATTGATATATTTGTTTTATCCTACAGGTGCTTTGGTCCACCTTGTTGTCTAACAAGGGGCATACACACGTGGGTTGTGAAAGGGCTGCTCTTGGATTTTTTTCAAGAGTATCCTAGTGCTTCACGTCATTAGTGTACACTTGACCTACACCATTTGATGGACAACACGACAGCTCAGTGACTATCACTGTGCTGTGCAGATACATGGATTTGGGCCTGTGTCTGTGGAAGTTTGCGCATTCTCCCCGTGCTTGCGTGGGTTTTCTCTGGGTGCTCCGGTTTCCTCCCACATCCCAAAGATGTGCTCTTAGGCTAATTGGCAAAACAAATTCTCCCTAAATTGTCTCAAATTTGGTTTTTAATCTATAGATCAATAAACATAGACAGGGATCACGGGTAGAGGTGGGAACATTGGGGTGGCGGTGCAGCTCGTTGGGCCAAAGGGCCTGTTTCCTGTGGTGTTTTGTTCTTTGTTCCATGGCTCAGCACATTTATTTTCTGATTACACCTTTGTGGAGCACCTTTTTGACATTATAAGTTGCTATGAAATTGCAAGCTGTTGTTGAGAACATGACTAGATGTATAAGCTGAAATGTTGATGATAATGGGTGTGTAAACTGTAATAGTGATGGTAGTCATGTTGGAAGGAATTTGCAATGAAGAAAAATTTAAGATGCAACCAAAAAGCATGTTGATGTCTGAAATGTGATTTGTTTGCTTTTCCTTTTGATGCTTTGGGAAATAAGTCTAATGGTGTCATTTATCAAGTTAAACTGTGTTCATCTAAACTAATTTATCCAAGAAAATTGTTGGAGAAAACACAGGAATTAATCAGCCACAAAAAAAAAACCAAAATATAGAATGTGTATTTTGCTGCATTTCAATATTAATAAAACTAGACTAATATTATTCATGTAGTGTTATATTTTAACAATCTCAATACTTATTGTTGTATGACTGCCTTTTTAGTTCTCCGAAGTGTAAGTAAGAAGCAAAACTTAACAAAATCTCTTTTTGTTTTCTCTAGATCAAAGTATTTTAGAACAAGTTCTATTGGAGAGCACTTCACAATAGAGGTATGTGATATACTGCTTCTTACACACTGTTTGTCTTATTGGCTAATACTGTGGAGTGGCAAAAGTGGCTGAATGAGTAAAATATTATTAAAAGTGATGAGCAGTAGGTTTTGCATTTGAATATGTCAATAGAAGACTGAATTCTTTAATCTAATGTTGCTACCAGAGAGATATAACTAGCATTTCTGTATGCCAGATTGTTTAAAAAGTGTCCTGTTCCAGGTGGGATACTTGTCTGTATCTTCCAGTGTACTTTGTTGCAACTTTAAGTATTATTCTGCATCTTGGAGAATAATCTCAAAATTAGACCTGTTCTTGAGAATCTAGCTGCTGACTGCAGGTCTCTAAAGCATGGTGGCATAATTTTGCAATTTTTAAAAAGACATTTTCTTCCATCCCACAAAAACAATAGAACAAAATTTCAACAGCTGTCTGTGAACGATCAGTAGAGTTTTGTGTGTTGTGTACAATGTTGCTTCAGACTACATTGAATCTGTTTTTTACACAATAATAAATTGCAATTTATCATCAATTTTTCAACTTATCAATTTAAAAACTTTGAGCTAGCCAAGAGATTACTTGTGGCCTCTGGAGGGTAACCAAATAGTTGATTAAAAAGGTGGGGGGAGTGGAATGAGAGAATAAACTAGTCAGGAATATGAACGTAGATAATGAGAGCTTTCACAAGCATATGGAAAGGAAGAAAGCTTTGTAAACATTAATGCCTTAGAGGCAGAGATAGGAGAAATTATCATGGGGGATAAAGAAATGTCAGAGACATTCAACAAATTATTTGTGTCTAGTCTTCGCAGTAGAAAATACAAATCACATAGCAGAAATAAGAGACTAATAAAAATGAGGACCTTAAAATAATTCATTTCAATAGAGAAAGAATATTAAAGATTTAAAGGACTAAAGCTTTCACATTCTCAGGAGCTAAGGTTTTTATTGTAGAGTTCTAAAAGTTAGCTGCAGTGATATTGGATGTGTTGATTATGACTTTCTATACCCCAGAGTCTAGAATAGTCCCTACAGATTAGAAATGAATCAATGTAACACAGCGTTTCAGAAAAGAGAGCAAGAAAACAAAACTACAGGTCAGTCATCAAGAAAATGCTAGAATTTATTGTTAGGTAACACCTAATAAAGTACTTAACCATGCCATATTCAGACACGGCCAACATAGTTTTTCAAAAGGGTAATCATGTTGATCATATTAAACTTGAGACTTTTGAGGAAGTAACAAGTGGGATAGATAAACACATAATAAAAAGTGGCGCACACAGTAAGTGGAGGCTTACATATTGCACCTTATATGGCATGAATGAGCAATATCAACAAAATATTTTGTTACTAGTCAGCACAGGTCTTGATGAAAACTGCTGGTAATCAAAGGATGCTTCGTGAAACCTTCCATTAAAAAAAATCGCAGAACAGCACAATTACTTTAGGCTGCTCTGCTATTTAATAGAAGATTAGTCATGATTATATCTCAACTCCTTTAGTGTCCACTTCTTATATTCCTCAATTCCCAGAAAGAACAAAAATTGATCTGAGCTTTAAAGATACTCAACGTTAGAGCATCCATAACACTCTGGGATAGAGAAGTTCAAATGTCCACAACCCTGAACAAATAAATTACTCATCTCACTCCTAAATGATTGACGCCCTAACCTGAGGTAGTCCACATTTGGATTTCTAGAGGGCATTTGATAAGGTACCAATGGTGTGTTTCAGGGATCAGTGCTGGGTCCAATATTATTTCTCATTTATATTAATGATTTGGATGAAAATATAGTTAGTAAGTTTTCAGATGACACCAAGATTGGTGGCATAATGGACAGCGAAGTAAGTTATCTCCAATTGCAACAGGATCTTGATCAATTGGGCCAGTGGGCTGACGAATGGCAGATGGAGTTTAATTTAGACAAATGCAAGGTGATGCATTTTGGTAGATTGTACCAAGGCAAGACTTACTCAGTTAATGGTAGGGCACTGGGGAGAATTACAAAACAAAGAGATCTAAGGGTACATCTTCATAGCTCCTTGAAAATGTAGTCACAGGTGGACAGAGCGCTGAAGAAGATATTCAGCGTGCTTAGTTTCATCAGTCAGAACATTGAATAGATGACTTGAGGAAGAGTTCAGGAGATCATGTCACACTTGTACAGGATTTTGAGAACAGACCCAGATACTCTGCGCAGCTTTGGTCTTGAGGATATAATTCCACTGAGGTAGCACAGCTAGGATGGTTCATGGGTCAGAGGGTTATCCATGGGGTGAGAGCATTGTCCTATGATAGGTTCAACAAGTTGGACTTCTGTAGTCTCGAGCTCAGAAGAATGAGAGGTGATCTCGTTGAAACATAAAAGGTTCTGAAGAGACTTGACTGGCCAGACAGATTTTCCTCTCTTAGTTGTGGAATCTGGAACATCTAGCACTACCTCAGGTTAGGGCGTCAATCATTTAGGAGTGAGATGAGTAATTTATTTGTTCAGGGTTGTGGACATTTGAACTTCTCTATCCCAGAGTGTTATGGATGCTCTAACGTTGAGTATCTTTAAAGCTCAGATCAATTTTTGTTCTTTCTGGGAATTGAGGAATATAAGAAGTGGACAGGAAAGGAGTTGAGATATAATCATGACCAATCTTCTATTAAATAGCAGAGCAGCCTAAAGTAATTGTGCTGTTCTGCAATTTTTTTTTAATGGAAGGTTTCACGAAGCATCGTTTGATTACCAGCAGCTTTCATCAAGACCTGTGCTGACTAGTAACAAAATATTTTGTTGATTTTGCTCATTCATGCCGTATAAGGTGCAATATGTAAGCCTTCACTTACTGTGTGCCACTTTTTAATCAGATTGGGGGGTGGAGGGGTAACTACAGAAAGAGGGATAAGAGTGGAGAACCTGATCTGTATTTTCATTGCCAACATCTATGTATGAATTTTTACATGTTGGTGCACAAGGTTCATTATCAAACTCATTAGCAAGTAGCCACATTTCAGATTGTTGCTATTTTATCATTTGAAGGACATTAAGATTTTGTGCACACTGTGTACTGCAAGAGTCATATAGCTAACCTCATAAATCAATTTTTTGGAATAAATATTTCCTTGTATCCTCGTACTTGAACCCATTAAGGAGTGTCCTAGCATGCTAAGCTGAAAGTCAAATTGATATAATTTATACATTATAGAATTGTTGCTAGTTTCAGGAGTACAATAGATCCTAAACATCTGATGCTTAAAGTGAAAGAAATGTTCTTGTTAAAATAAACTCCTCCTCTTCTACATAAGAAAATAACTGTGTACAATATTTGGAACCAAGTAGTTTTGTGCTAGGACTGAAGATAGAAGTGATGTGTGCCATCATTTGGCACTGTCTGTCCAGGAAACTCACTCTTCAGCCATTGGCTTGCTGTCTGATTCAGTGCAGAGTACCAAAAAATCCTAGTGACTGGTTTATTCCAGTATGTACCATTAATGATTCTGTCTGGTTGCTCAATCACTGACTGTGCCTTGGAGTATTGGAAGCCTGCTTGCTTCAGGTTTTGCATTATCCAATCTGCCACAGACGATTGACTTTGTTTTCAGCCCCCATTCTCAAGTGTATCATTTTGGAATCACTTCAGCCTATAGAAAGGCTGCTCATCTCTCTCATCCTCTCTTTCCCTACCCCCTACAAACATCAGTAACTAGCCAGTCATTAGGCAACTGATAGTGACGAGGACACCAAATCTTATGAGGCCTCTTATGAATGGAATAAGAGTAGCACAGTTCCCTGTAGAGTGCGTTTACATTACCACTCCCTTTCTGACTTCAGCATATGAGCATATCATTCCCCATCCAAATCGTTCCACCAGTTGATAGTGCATAGCAACAGCTGCTAACTTGTCTGCAATCCACACAGTCATGGTAATCTTAACAGATGATGAGCAGAATCTAAATTAATTTGGAGTTATATTACAATAACTTCTCTTGAGAGATGCTGTTAATGGATCTCTGGATTCAGATAGCTGGTGAACTGATAGATATCTGTTTATCTGAGAGTGTAAACATGACGAAACCTGACATATTTACAATATTACAGCACATTGTGGTTTAAGCAGTCTACCTGTTGTCTCCTTATACTTTTATTACTATAAACATAATTTGAAATCTCTAATTTCTCTAAAAAGAATTGCAATGATCAACTTTTTTGAGCCATTCAGTGAAACTGGAAGTCTTTGACTTGGCCATCATTCTTAGCGTATGGTTCTCTTGTGTACAAAATTTCAATCTGTCCTTCTTCCACAGAGCCCCATATATCAGATTGTTTAGCAAAAGCATCACATCATGATGTATGACAGTAAGTTAAAATTAATCACCACTCTGCTTCTTATTTACAGTTTGAGAACTTGGTGGAGAGTGATGAGGTACGTCTACATCAGTTCCCCTGGGGAATCTGTCAAGTGCACTTAGTGACTATTAGCGTTTAACTGTATCATAGCTGTGTTCCCAGTAGACGCATGAGATCACCATTAAACATATCTAATTAAGGCTCAGACAAAAAGTCTCAACCTGAAAAATTTTGTTCATTACAAAATTTTACATGTTGCCTTTCAAATGTTAATTTTTATTTTTTTACTCATTCCAGGATATATTTTTCAGAAAAAGTGGGAGAAACATTTTAGAGTTTATCTTTGCCTAAATATACTAAACAATCTTAAAATTTACCTCAATATAAATGCTAATTGCTATCCTCCATTGATCCACTAGTAATTGCATGTAAATGTATAAGATTTATGACACCAGTAAAGCTGGCCATCCTATTTTAGTGTCATGGTAACAAAACATCATGAATGCTGAACAGTAAAAATAATTCCCAAAGTATTTTAAGTTGGTATTTGGATGGTATTGTTTAAAATAGCATGAGCAAACAAGATTTAAGTTTTCATCATGTAGCATGATCATCCTTTTAAGAATCTTCACAAATCAAATATAATGAAGATAAATTTTATATCTAACAGGTATTGGAATTAATTTTGGCATTTTGATTTGCAATCCTTTTGATGATGCGTAATAACTTTGTTACCTATTAACAATATTTATAAATGAAATCCATATTTAGTTTTAGGCTTATGATTTGCTGCTTCCGAAATGGATTTTATAATGCTCATATAAGTCTTTTATTGCAGTTGTTTATAAACAGGAGAAACAAACAGTCTTCTGTGCAAATGTTTAAGCTGTATGACTTCAGATGGGCAAAAAAAAAGTTTGCTGAAACATTTTAAAGTAGTTTTTTTAATGTGTGCATGTCTTATGATTTTTGTTTTTTTTTTACAGGCCGAAAGTCCAGGATTCAGTCAGAGGTAAGAAGCTTGAAGAGCAATATAATTGAAGGAGTGTATTTGTAACTGAACCCTGACTTGTGTGTCCATAGGAATTAGCTAAATGATTCAGTTTGATCTATAAATTTAGAAAACAAAATCTATCTCTTTTAGCCAGTGCATAAAAATCAAACAAACATGATTTCTGTCTGAAGTCCTTACACCCACACTGTGGTGAAATTTGCTCTCAGTCATATGATCTCAAATTCATGAGACGTTGAGAAACATCTTTTTCGAAAGATAACCTATTTAATTGCATGTAAAGGATGATTTTCGTTTACTTGTCTCAAGTTCAGAAATGCTGAGGCTGCTTGTCATCCCTCTGTCGCAAACGATAGCTGGTCAGGTATTTAAAAGAATAAAGTCACACACAGCCTTTGCATTCAAAAGAGTAATACAATCATGAAAATGTGATCAGAGAAGGTTGCTGAACCTTACAAATGGATTCAGGAGACAACTAGCATGTTTATGAAAGAAGAGAAGATAATAAGGGATATATGGAAAGATAACCAGATGAGCTTACTGCTTAAAAAGCAATATTTATTTAAATAAGCTAAAATGGCAGACAGAAGATTATTACAAAAGCATGCTATATTTTATTAATGGTCAACAATTATATCTGGACCATTCAATCTTGATAGCAAATTGAAAGATCTGGACATGTGGATTACGGTGAAGTCCTGCTCTTCACTGGGATCCTGTTCCCGTGAAACCTCACAAATTGTCAAATCACAAACGACGAAAATGCTTTTCGATGGGAGTAAATTAGACAGATTCCAGCTGTGGGAGGACAGCATTGGTTTGTGCAGTTATTGTACAGCAAGCCGAGATACCTGTATATGACAGAAGGGGGAGCCTCTGAGCAACAAGACGTGTCTTGGAAATTTTAAAATGAGGCCATCCTCACTTAAGAAGAAAATGAATCGTGTCAAAGCAGACAAAATCATTGAGCATTTCAAAGTTGAACAGAGCCATTATTGCAGCTCTAGAGGGAGAGATTCAGGCATTTCCCAGTTAATCTTTCCTGTGGGCTGAACTTCAGCTGCAAACATTCCAGGCACAGCTTCTCATTCCTGTCAAAAAGGTGCTTTTGAAATAAAGGATTACGTGTCCATGAGCTGGACTAACGGAAGAACCTGTTACTAGTGAGTTTGATGCCATCTCTCATTAAAACATGTCAACGTTTCTCTCCTTCATGATTGCTGTCTCCTCTGGGAAAGAAGAGAGAGGGGAAACAAAAGTGGACCAGTAAACAGCTGTTCAGGCAATGCCAGGATATCTAATACTCAAAAAGGAAGCTGTGAAAGGCGGCACTTTACTGTAATCATGAGTTCAACAAATTTAGCACAGTTTGAGTCAGTTCTAATCCTGACAATGAAAATATGTCATCAACTTTTGGTTCTGTTTTTCATATTAAACTTTCCTAAGTTAAAAATAAACTGAGAATTTGAAGTAGAGGAAAATGTTTTATTAAATGGAGGGATGGGGTAATGGTTTATAAAAGATAAACATTTCTTAAAATCCTGGAGGATAGTATGTATTTTGATTGCAAAATTTGGTTTTGCAGCGATCATTTCTTTCAGCCATTATGCTGCCATTTTAATTTTGAAATGATCTCTGTGGTACTGATGGCACACTTCTGGTGAGGACCACTGGTACAATGCTGATTAGATGCCATCTGTGCTATTTTGGATTTCAACACTCCAGCTAGCACCCTATCTTAACTTTATACAGCTGAACGTGTGTTTAGCAGCACGAATGATGTCCCAGCAGTGCCATTTAAAGGGATCATCAACTAATAGCTTTAGCAAAGGTTTGTTGGTTTGTGCTGTAATTTAAAACTTCTGAGGTCTACAGGGAGTGGAGTGGCAAGGTGGTGATGGTGTTAATCCTGACCTCAGTAGTTCTGGACATAATGCAAGTAGGGAGTGAGCAGATATGCAACAGAATAAGCTCCTGTTGTGGCACTATTATTGTTCAGCTTGTTTTTATTCTTTTCAAGTAGCCAAAATGAATACTGTTTAAAATAAGCCTACTTATATATAAGTTAGAATGCATAGGATGCAAATATTAAAAAAACCACTCACAATATATGCACACCTACTTAATTATAATATCCAATTAGTGTAAAGATTTTAATATGCTAGTTGATCGAATCTATCACTGGCCACAAGTTGTGCTTAACATCCCAGCTTATGTCTATGTTTGTAGATATCAATTATCTCCCCCATGTCCAAGCTTGAGTTAATGAAGTGCCTCAGATAAGAAGGTTTTGCTAAATCAACCTTATACTCTGGCTGCCTCTCTATTATCTGTATTCTAGTTAGTTGCTTGGAAAGATATTTTATGGACTGTCAGGGTTGATATCTACGAGATTCCTGCCCAAGAACAAACAGTCCACTATTTTGTGCCCTTGTATACTATCTTGGAGTTAAACTGTGCATGATTTTATTGTTCAACTGCATCTTTTAATCCTTTCAATGAATATGATTATTAGCATGGCTACTAGCCCCCTTCACTTCTGAAAGAGGGGTAGGAGAGCTCTCAGCAGATAGCCTTGTCTGCCTAGAGTGTTAAGGGAGCTATCCTTCCACATCAGCCTCAACGAGGAGCAGTGTATAAGATGTCTCTGCTTCACTGAAGATGTGCTCGCCGAAATTTGCTACAGCTTCACAACGGGACAGGAACTGTATTGGCCCCCCTTGTGCAGATTTTATGTGGCCATGAGTTCTCATGTTTTTGTCTCCTTCCTGTGTGGAATCAGCCATATTTGCAATATTTCACAGTCCATCATGGGAAAGCAATCAGAGTGAATATGTAACTTTGGGAGAAACAGGTGCTGTAGTTAGTACCCTTCTTGGACTACAGCAGAGAAGGGAAAGTAAGCAGATATGCAACAAGGTTGGATAAACTTCTGAAAGTGAGGTTGCGTGGGAGGGGAAAATTGGGAGGTTGAGGCTGGCTGGATGGGGGGTTTCTGGGAGACCAGTGATCGGGAGTATGGAGGGCCCTGTAAGGTCAGCGATCAGGGATTTCAGGGCTGTCCAGCGATCTGGAGGCCAGCAGTGCGGGGCCACTGCACAAGCACTGATCTCCACACTGAGAGATGCATTGAGTGTTGGATATTTGCTCTGGAAATCATGATGAAAAAAAAAACAGTGGGAGTTATTTCCTTTTTCTTGGGTAAATGGTTGCTTTGAGGGAATGTATTTGTTTGTCTTTTATTTCAAACATTGATTTCCATAAATCCTATAATGCCTTTGCATTGTGTAAAATGTAGCTGAAGCACTCTACACTGCCTGAGCTTGTCAATACTATATCTTTTTGTAGCAGTATGACAATTTTGATAAAGTTACAACTTGAAATGGCTCAATGAACCAGCAAGTCTTGTGTTCCTTTTTGTATCTTCACATTTAATTTAGAGCGGACAATTTGGAAGTAATGGAGATGATCTTAGCACCTCACCTCACCGGTCAACTGGAGACTTGAGGGGAATTGGCCATGGAGGCAAGCTGTTGCTAGGGAAAAGGGTGACTGCAACACCAGTTGCACAGGACAGAGATCTACATGTGCACAATGGTGCCATCTGCTGGCTTTTGCTGAGTTTAGGCCCCACCCCCCACTCCTGCTGGTGGGAAACAGACATTTTCTCGCTTTTTAACTCACCCAAAAAAAGCATAGTTCTCTCCTGTTTGTTTGACACCAATCTGTTTTCAAAAGTGCTCTGTTACAACTTCATTTTAAAATTCAGCTGACTCACCAGAATTCTAGCCTTTTTTTATTTAAAATAGATTTATTTTATTATTTTGTGGGTCCTAGTTTTTATAATCAGAAACTTGCATATTAATTAGATAATCTGAAAACTATCATGTTAGTTTTTTTGTTTCACAATGTGGTCTCAATAACAACCCCAGAAACAAATATTGAACAGTTTTGTTAAAATTTTAATGCAGTTGAAACCAAAAAAGTTGCTTTTATGCTTCCATGTTAGAGATGTGGGCATCCCAGCAATGCCCACATTTAAACTGCATTTCTAGTTGAACTTGAAGATGATGGTTGGCCATCTTTGTAAGCAACTGTAGTTCATGTGATGAATTTTATTTTAAATTACTATCCGTGATGTATCAGAACTATATTCTGTGTTGATCTTTAATATCAAGCTTTTGATGCAAGTGTGGTTACTGGTCACTGCCGTTCCAATTTTAACAGACCAATTAATGAAGATGAAGTCCAAATTCTTCGCAATAGACAATATGATGTTATTGCTCAGAAGCAAGTGACGGTGGACAAACAGCTCCAGACTGAGGTATGATTCAGATAATTTAGTTTGGCTTATGTTGTTCAAGTGTTCAAAAAATTAAAAAGTAGAGATAGAGATAACTACTGTTGTTTGGTGGATAAGGCTTCTTTCATGTTTTGGATGATAACTGATTCTTATGTTGAAATACTAGTGGTTGACTTCTGCCAAAAGGTGCTTGATTCTCCACATAACTCCAACAGCTTCAGACCTTTTGCTGAAGTGTCTAAAATGCATGAGTCATGTTTTGGAAATCCCCCTAACAAAAGTTGTAACTGTCTGAGAGCAACTGCACTTTCGCATATGCCACTTGGATATTTTCCACCCTTGCTTTATAAAGGGGGATGTGTGATATCAGCTTTGTGCTTTCCAACTGTGGTGAACCTGAGACTGGGGTTATGGGTTGGAACCTTTGCCATACCATTATGTGGTACAGCATTCTGAGTCTAACATTTCTATCAGCTTCCTATGGCTGTTAACAGTTCTAAACATTGAACAATTGAAATTCAATTTTCAGCTGAAATAGAATACGCTGAAGTTAAACTATGTTACTGGGTTATAGTGTGCAATGTTAGTTCACCTCTCCTACATGTTGTTGAGCAAAAGAAAAACTGTCACTTTTTGTCTTGATGGGTAAATAATGTTTGTATCTTGCAACTAGAAATCATAAAATAATTACAGCACAGAAGGAGACTATTTGGCCACTCATGTTTCTGCCAGCTCTCTAATGAGCAACTCAGCTGCTGCCACTCCCCTGTCTTTTCCTGGTATCCAGAATTTTTTTTTCTTTTCAGATAATTGTCCAAGTCTGATCATAAAGCCATGATTGAATATGCTTACACCTTGGACATTGCATTCTTGATCCTGTGCACTTTGCTGTGTTTTTTTTAAAAAATGTTGCCTTTGGGTCATCTGCTCTTCACTTTAAATGATTGAAGCTCTGGTTCTCAACTCAATGGACCAATATATTCCCAGTTGGTTCAAGTAAAATTTCCTCCTTTAGCCTAAAGGTAATACACAGCCTACACCGCAAGTGAAAATGACACAATAAAAAGTTAGTGTAATATGAAACCACTAACTTCTGCATTCTGAAAATATATCATTTATTTTGTTTCATAATTTTCGATTCTTATTATTGCATAAACAGTTGAAAGTCATTGGCACTTCAGTCAAAGTGTACCAAAGCTTTTTATTAAAACCCTCCTTTGAAAAAGTTTGCACTTCTAAAAATTAATTTAACACTCCTAAGTTTCCATTGTAATACCCTTGTGTGTAAGCCTTTAAATGTAATTGATATTTACTCAAAGAAGGATTCTTTTATGAAATGAAAGAACTACATCAGAAGTTGTGAGGAATAAAATAGATTATCTTTGTGCAACATATTAGGACACAGATATAGTTTCAAATCAAAGCCCACATTGAACAAATGAACTAATACTGGGGGAACTTTAAACTAGAAAGGTTGGGGGAGGGAATAGTGATGAGGAGACTGAGAGCAAGGAGATTAGCTCCCCGGTAGGGAAGGACTGTAGACAGTATGAGAGGGAGTTTAGACGAGTGGTGGAGAAGGGAAATGTCCAGACTGAGGGGCTGAGGTGTGTCTATTTTAATGCCAGGAGTGTAGTAAATAAGGTAGATAAGCTTAGGGCGTGGATTGCTGCTTGGGAATGTGATGTGGTGGCCATTACAGAGACTTGGATGTCTCGGGGACAGGACTGGGTACTTCAAGTGCCCGGATTCAAATGCTTCAGGAAGGACAGGGTTGGGGGCAAAAAAAAGGTGGTGGAGTGGCACTGTTGATCAGGGACAATGTCATGGCTGTAGAGAAGGTGGATGCCGTGGAGGGACTGTCTACAGAGTCTCTGTGGGTGGAAGTTAGGAACACCAAAGTGTCAATAACTTTGCTGGGTGTATTCTATAGGCCGCCCAATAGTGACAGGAAATTTGAGGTGCAGATAGGGAAACAGATCCTAGAGAGATGTAGAAATAAAAGTTGTCGTGATGGGAGACTTCAATTTCCCAAACATCGACTGGAATATCCCAAGGGTAAGGGGTTTGGATGGGGAGGAGTTTGTTAGGTGTGTTCAGGAGGGTTTCCTGACACAGTACGTGGATAAGTCTACGAGAGGAGAGGCTGTACTTGACCTGGTGCTAGCTAATGAACCAGGACAGGTGTCAGATCTCTCAGTAGGAGAGCATCTTGGGGACAGAGATCATAATTCTATCTCCTTCACGATAGCATTGGAAAGAGAGAGGATCAGGCAGGCTAGGAAGGTGTTTGTCTCGAATAAGGAGAAAGATGAAGACATCAGGCAGATAATTGGACGAATAAACTGGAAGGAGGCGTTCCTGGGGAAAAGTACAGAAGGAAGGTGGCGAATATTCAAGGAATGTCTGTCTGGAGCTCTGCACGACAACGTTCCGATGAGACAAGGAGGTTTTGGTAGGCCGCAGGAACCGTGGTGTACGAAGGTTGTGGTGAACCTAGTCAGGAAGAAAAGAAAGGTGTATAAAAAGTTCAGAGAGCTAGGAGATGTTAGGGATCTTGAGGAGTATAAGGCTTGTAGAAAAGAGCTTAAAAAGGAAATTAGGAGAGCCAGAAGGGGTCTTGAGAAGGCCTTGGTGGGTAAGATTAAGGAGAATCCCAAGGCCTTCTCCAAAATGCGAAAAGTAAAAGGATGAGAAGAGAAAGGATAGGACCTATAAAAGGTGAAGGGGGAAAATTCTGTGTGGAACCAGAAGAAATGGCAGAGGTTCTTAATGAGTACTTTGCCTCGGTATTCACGGTGGAAAGTGATCTGGGAGGTTGCACTACAGGTTTGCGGCAGACTGAAAAGATTGAGTATATGAGTGTTAAGAAAGAGGATGTGTTAGAACTGTTAAATTCTATCAAGATAGACAAGTCGCCGGGACCGGATGGGATGTACCCCAGGTTATTGTGAAAGGTGAGGGAAGTGATTGCAGAGCCCCTGGTGATGATCTTTGCATCGTCGATGGAGACGGGAGAGATTCCAGAGGATTGGAGGACTGCGGATGTGGTTCCTATTTTCAAGAAAGGGAACAGGGATAGTCCGGGAAATTACCGACCGGTGAGTCTGACGTCAGTGGTTGGTAAGCTGATGGAGAGGCTTCTGAGGGACAAGATTTATGAGCATTTGGAGAAGTTTAGAATGATCAGAAGTAGTCAGCATGGTTTTGTCAAGGGCAGGTCGTGTCTTACGAGCCTAGTTGAGTTCTTCAAAAATGTGACTGAACATATTGACAAAGGAAGAGCGGTGGACGTGGTGTACGTGACTTCAGCAAGGCATTTGATAAAGTTCCCCATGCAAGACTTCTTGAGAAGGTGAGAGGGCATGGGATCCAAGGGGCTTTGGCCTTGTGGATCCAGAACTGGCTTGCCTGCAGAAGGCAGAGAGTGGTTGTGGATGGGTCTTTTTCTGCATGGAGATCGGTCATCAGTGGAGTGCCCCAGGGATCTGTTCTGGGACCCTTGCTGTTTGTCATTTTCATAAATGACCTGGATGAAGAAGTGGAGAGATAGGTTAGTAAGTTCGCCGACGATATGAAGGTCGGTGGTTGTGGATGGTCTGGAGGGATGTCAGAAGTTGCAGTGGGACATAGATAGGATGCAAGACTGGGCAGAGAAGTGGCAGATGGACTTCAACGCAGATACGTGTGTAGTGGTCCATTTTGGCAGGACCAATGGGATGAAGGAGTACAATATCAAGGGTAAGAGTCTTAGCTGTGTTGAAGAGCAGAAGGATCTTGGGGTCCGGATGCACAGGACTCTTAAATCGGCCTCGCAGGTGGAGGATGTGGTCAAGAAGGCATATGGTGTACTTGTCTTCATTAATCGTGGGATTGAGTTTAGGAGTCGGGAGGTAATGCTGCAACTTTATAAGACCCTTGTCAGACCCCACTTGGAATACTGTGCGCAGTTCTGGTCGCCTCACTATAGGAAGGATGTGGAAGCTTTTGAAAGGGTGCAGAGGAGATTTACAAGGATGTTGCCTGGATTGGGAGGCATGCCTTATGAAGATAGGTTGAGGGAGCTAGGACTCTTCTCCCTGGAGAGACGAAGGTTGAGAAGCGACCTGATAGAGGTTTATAAAATGTTGAGAGGAATAGATAGGGTGGATTCTCAGAGGTTATTTCCCTGGGCTGAAATGGTCGCTACGAGAGAACACAGATTTAAGGTGCAGGGAAGCAAGTACAGAAGAGATGTTAGGAGTAAGTTTTTCACTCAGAGGGTGGCGAGTGAATGGAATCGGCTGCCGTCGGTGGTGGTAGAGGCGAACTCGCTGGGGTCTTTTAAAAGACTTCTGGATGAGTATGTGGGATCTAATGGGATTGGGGGTTATAGATAGGTCTATGGCTTGGTAGGTATAGATGTGATCGGCGCAACTTATGGGCCGAAGGGCCTGTTTGTGCTGTAGTGTTCTATGTTAATGCTTCCCATTTAAATCCAAAGCTGAGGTTTATGCTGTTTTGGGGCTTGTCTGAAGCAAAGTGTTTGGAAGATCATTCTCTCCAAAAGAACTAAGATGATTGAAGCAATGAACTTGACACCATCCAATTTACCTCCTGTCTCAGGCTTGTAGCTGTTGAATAATAGAAATTCCTGTCAGCTTTGGCACGTACTTTTTATTTCGCAGCATGAATATTTGATAAGGGCAAGAAGAAGAATATCTTTATGGAACAGATTTTACGTGTCTTAAGTACTAGACACTGAGCAGGGCTGGCATAAACTTAACAAGAAGTTGACCTGTAGTTCACCTCAACGCTCACATTCTCTTTCCCAAGCCTCTGTAGCAGCAGCCCCCACCTGCCCCCTGCCCTCTGCCTCCCGCCACCTTCCCTCTCCCCACCACCACCACAAAAATTGCTTCAACCCAACTAGCTGCTGATTTGACACGAACACAGCATGTGCAAAGAGGAAATGAGAATAATATCTACAGTTTTTTTTGAATAAGACTGATACGTTTAAGATGTTGCTACAAGCTTTTTTTCTTTCATTGCTGGCTTTACTTGTTTTCCTATGTATGAGGTTATAAAAATATTATCTAGTATTTCCTTAGACTTAAAAGGGAATTGGAGATTGTGTGTTAGTTGGGAAAGTCAAAACGTGTAAATTAAGACTGCAAACATTAAATGGTGACATTTTTTAATTGTTTTAAGAATTAATAATTTTGCAGTTGTGGTTGCTTCTAAAAGAAATTGGTAGTTCAGAGTCAGAGATCTATAATGCTGCATCCTGTGAATCAACCTAGCATCAAGAAAAGGATTTGTATCTAGTTATATACTTCATCTGACTTGATCCATTTAACAAAATACATGCACTTGATATCATCTTGTTCTTTTTCACTCTTATTCTCCCCAATAATCCTTCTCAAATTGCATTTGCTTTGTCTATTCAGAAGAGGATATCGCTAGCATTCTGCTAGCAATATTGTGACTACTGCATCTAATTTTTCCTTCCCATTTTAGTGAGATAAGATGACCAACAGCATAGCAACTGCTTTATAGTGTAGACAATGTATTGTTTGGATCAGTTGGATTCATAATAGGCTAATTGACCATAAGTACTGATTTAATTATGATGGTCGGACTGCCAATTTTGGTGGCCGCTCAGCATTTGTATCAGGGAGGTGAGCTCAGGGGAAGGTGGTGAGTACCCAACCTTTTTTAATTTGAGTTTTGTTTCCTTTGGTAAAGAAACTATGATGATCCAACAAATTGAAAATTATGAAGATGGTTAACACTGGAGCTGATACAAATTATGCACACTGATTTAAACATTAAAAGCTATAATTTGATCTAAGCAGTAAAAACTAAAAATAAGTTAGGTGTTTAGAATTTTTTCACACATGGGGGAATATCTGCAAGGAATAATGTGAAACAAAGACGACCTTTTTTTCTGGAAGAACATAATTAGGGGATATTAGGATGTGAAGATGCATTGAGATCAACCGTAAAAGAATTGGGTCCAATTCTTTCCCTGTTCCTAAAATATATTCCTAACTATGCTGTAATCTCCTTTATGCTTGAACTTAAATGCTGAGTTTTTATATTGATAATATTCCATTCATAAGTCTCAATAGAAAAAAGCAAAACTGAAAATCACCGTTCTCGCCCTGTTTTAGCTTTGATTTGTTCCAACCTATGATTTTGTTTCTTTTGCTTTCATTTTAATTACGTTACATATTATTTTGTGTTAAATTAATTTGTAGGAATGCTAACCTGCTGCTCAAAATGCTTGTAACATAATTTTTGCTTTCCTAGAGAGGTTTATCATTTGTTAACCCTTTTTATTTCGTTCACATGCAGTTAGCTGCACAAGAGGAGCAATTAAAGATAGAAGAAGAAGCATTTTATGCTGCACAACGTGAAGCAGCCAGGGCAGCAAAGCAGAAAAAGTTATTGGAGGTGAGGGCATGAAGCCCCTATTTGGTTCTGATCTGCAAAGGTCTTTACTCATCCTGTTAACAAACTTTACTATAAGTGACCGCACACATTACATTAAGCTTGTTCTTTTTCCAACAACGAAACATCTTGCCTAGTTTAGAATCCATTCAAGAAGTATTGGCTGTGCTTAGTTATTACTTAGAAATCCACAGCTAAAAATGTTTTCACTTCAGGACAAGTTGTCACTGGCAGTCACTGAAATTATCAGATGAGCTAATCAAATAGGACATCAAGTTTCATTCTGTGTTTCGCTGCATGAAGTATAAAGTAATTATAATCTGAGGTTGTCGATCTGAGTGCCATCAAATGCTGAACCCTGAGGAATTAGTCTTGTACTTCATATTAGCCTCATTATAACAGTAACTGATGCAAGTCAATGCTTCAAAATAGGAATTTATTTGGATGACAATGATCAGCTAAACTACCATTTAAGTTTTGCCCAACGTTAACATTAAAATTTCAGGGACGTGCCAACATCGGTGATCAGGGCACTGTTCAGAAGCCTAATGTACATTATGCAGAGCTCTGTTTTCCATAACTGTAGAGCAGATATAAAAACTGTTGGTATAATTGCGCTACCAGCTCATGCCACTCTAAATGTAAGCTACTGTTTATTAAAGTTTCAAGTTTAAGTAGCAAGTTTGTTCAGAGAATGTCTGCCATCCTGGCTACACATTCTTATTTGATAATCTTGGCATCACCTGTAATTCATAGTGATGTATCTTTCTACAGTGGAATGATCATAACAAGTGACAATTGTCATCGATGAAGGAGTAGCTGTCTGGGTACCATCATTTGGAATTTAATTTATTGACTTTAATATTCAGTGATTACTGGGTTATTTTCAATTTCGCTCTTTAATGTAGAGATGGGCAATAAATGCAGACCTGCCGTTAATGCCCACGTCCTGTGAAAAATGAACAAATGTTAACCTATAAACACCTGCAGTGACTTTAAAACACTTCACAAATTACTCAAATCACACTATATCAATTACTTATTGGAAAATGACTCATGTTAGAAATTGAAAACATAAAAAATTGAAGTACACTTATAAAAAGGGCTGATTTCCAAAAAGGAAACCATACTTTACAGATTAAACATAAGCTTTGTTCTATTCATATCTTTCCAGTTGTAGCCTGCAATGGTTTCTGTTTCTAATTTGGTATCATTGCCTCTGTAGTCTCCCAAAGATCTATCTCAGGTACTCTGCTCTTTTTCATGTACTCTGCTCTTTCTCATTTACATGCTGCAGCTCACGAACATCTGCTGAAGAAATGTTATCTGGCTTAACATGTATTCTAACGATGCCACTTCTGTCTCACCCTCTATCTCAACCACTTTCATTCCCAAAATTCTCAGACCGGGATGTGCTGCAACTTATTCCAGTGAAACAATGTAAAGATTAGAGTCATTCTTTCCAGCTTTTGCCTCAAACTTCTTTTCCTCGCCATCGGCTACACAGTCTTCCCTGACCATTGTCCTAGACTGAACCAGATTATTCACAATATAAACACCCTATTGGACTCTGAGCTGAACATCGACTCCCCACACCCCCTTCCACCCCAAGATCTTTCACTTCTACATCTCAAATATTGCTAATCCCTGCTCCTGTTAGTGCTTTCATATTGGTTTTCGATCTTCCACGGTCAATAAATTTGTGCTCAAAGTCTTCCCTGTATTCTAACCTGCACTAAATCTCTCTGATCTACATTGGCTCCCAGATCACCAATGTATTTATCCTCATCTTTATTTAAAATTTCTCCATGCCCTCGCTTCTTTGTTCATCCTTCCCTATCTTTGTCACTTCCTACAGTTATCCAAGAACCATGCAGTCCTCCAACTCTGACCCAGTGTGCATACACTATTTCTTTGCCCACTATTGACAGAAATGACTTTGGCTGTACAATTTCTTCCCTAAATCATTTTGATTCTCCACATCTCCCATCTTTTTAACCTCTTTCTTGTAACATATCTCTTTAACAGGCATTTGACTACCTCCTTAGGTCAATGGCAAATTCTGCCTGATGACACTTATGTGAAACACCTTGGGAAATTTTTCTGTATAAAATATGTTGTCATTGAAGTCCTGAAGTATTTTGGTCAGGATACCTGGACAATATTGCAAAATGTAAAATCAGTTAACCAATCTGAGGTCAAAAAGCAACTAAAATCATTACATTTAAAATTTTGACTTCTGTGTCTTTGCCAAATTGCACTCAATCTGCATATTTAATGTGTAGCTTGTTGATAGTTTTGATATAGATACTTGATAGAATTAAGTACTCCTAATGTAATCAGGAAACTGGGAAACAATTCCAGATTAAATTAGATTTTGATTAATTCTGAAAAACATTATTTAGTAAAACAGTTGATTTTTGAGGCAGAGTTTGATAAATGATTTTGTTTGGAAACTATTTTTGGGAAGGCTTATTCTTCCATTTTGCTTCATGCTTTATAGCTCACTAATGTTTATTATTTAAGATGAGCTTGATTACAGCCTCACCTATAAGCTAGATATGAAGTATATTTTGCTAGCTTCCAAATTGGCTTATGGTCTGAAAATTAAGTTGTACTACATTTGTGCAAAGATGATCAATTAACCAATTTCTGCACTTTATAGCAACAAAGGTTGCAAAAAATGAAACAGAGGACCATATCTGCTGCATACTCTGATCAACAAAAAAGGTGAGACCTTTTTAATATTCCATTTCCAGTGAATTTTTACATAGATGCTGCATTTCACTTTTAATTTGTAGTCATTGTAAACTGTATTGTTTGTCACTTTTGTAACAAAATAGGATCAAATGTTACTAGTAGTATGTATTTTGAATTCCAGTTGATTCTTTTGGAGGATAATTAGCCCTAAGACGCTGAGGTGGCAGAGCACACAGGAGTTACTAACAGTAGCTTATGATAGCTTGCATGTATGTTTTCTCAACTGTGCAGTTGGCTAGGATAATTAAGTGAGTCGGATAAAAAACAATCTGGGCCAAAATGGCCAATGTTGTCTAATAGCAATAATTGACTTGCATGTGAATTGAGAAAGGAAAAGTCAATCGTTTCTTGGTTCTGTTTGGTACCCTTGTGATACACTCAGTAGTCAGCCTACAAGAAGCAAGTCATTTAAACTGTATTGAGTGAGTGCTGCATTGCTGGGGGGTGCCATCATTTGGATAAATAGAGGTCCTACCACTTGTTCAGTTGGACATAAAACAGCCCTTGGAACTAGATGAGTGGTGAGTTTGGCCAGTAATTGGGCTAACATTCTCTTTAGCACTGCAGTGAATTTAACCATTCATGTTCAAGAAACTACAAACCTAATTTATGCAGCTTGTCCTCAAATTTAATTCCATTAGCCTTGGCATAGTTCTGGCATTCTCTGCACTCTCTCCAAGACCATTGTATTCTTCCTGAGATGCAATGCCCAGATATGAACACACTGCTTCATAAGGAGAATAACCAGTGCTCTGTCAAACTGCAGCATAACTTGCAACCTTTTTATCTCAAGAGGGCTAGAATACAAAGATCTACAATCCATTATTCTTTTAAATGATTTTCTTACTTGTCCACTAGCTTTGTAATTTCTGTACTGGGATCCCCAAATCTCTTCTCATCCACATTTTCTACCTATCATTATTTATTATTTAGAAACTATTCTTAACTATCTTTTTGTCTGAAATAAACAGCCTGCATTTCCTGACATTGAGTTTCATTTTTTACAATTTTGCCCAATCAATCTATCGATAATCCTTTAACTTGCTGCTCCAATCTATGTTAATGTTGGTGTCAGCAGACTCCAGTATATTTCAATATTCAAGTTATTTATACCTATATCGAAAAGCCAAGGTGCCATCATAGATCCTTGAAGAACAGCAATAGCCACATCCTGTTAAATTGAGCACATATCCACTCTCATCAAACTCCAAACAATGGCAGCAGGTAGCCCCCAATTCTATGTGCTTACTTTTGCTAAGTTTCATATGTTAACCTGGTTGAACACCTTCTAGGATTTAATAGAGATTAGATCCGTAGACACTGCCTGTATGCGATGTTTCAAAAATTCAAGTGTCACAAATAGGCTTACATTAACACTGCATTGAAGTTACTGTGAAGTCCCCTAGTCCGCTTGTTTGGGTACACTTAGGTAGAATTTAGCCTAGCCAATCCACCTAACCAGCATGTCTTATGGACTGTGGGAGAAAACCAAAGCACCCAGACATGACTTTCTCTTCACAATTCCTTGATAACTTTTTCTATTCAGCTATTTGTTCAAATGTTCCATCAATCTGCCACAAATAGCAAATTCGAGTTGCTTTTAAACAACTGATTTTAAACTGATAGGACTGAAATCCCCTGATGCATCTCTTCAATCCTAAATAAATGAAATTGGCAATTATCCAATCCAAGGGAACATTTCATGAGTTGAAACTTGTGGCAAATTATGATTAGTACAACAATTCCTGCACCTACTTGCAAAAACATGGAGTGGGAGCCACTGAAATCCTGGAAACTTGTCCAACTTTAATCCCATTGGTTATCCAGTATTGGTTGTTTAGAAAGTTTACATTAAATCTGGTTAGTTCCTTGCTTCAGTTTATTTTGTTTTCCTTGTATCCATATTGCTTTGTCGTCATGCTGATTCTCTAGTGTGAGGGGATACAACTAAACCAAATTAGTTTTTTAGTAACTCTGTAATTTTTTGATCCCCCAGTTCTACTTATAAGGCACTAGAATTCTACTGAAAGGGTAAGGTGAGCAAGTTCTTCTCCAAGCTACTCATCATCCTGACTCGGTTCCTTCGTTAGTGTTGGGCCAAAGTCGTGGAATCAATCCTCAGCTCACTGTGGATGTACCTGCACCATATGGAATGCAGCATTTCACTTTAATCTTTATGTACCCTGGACACCTGACAGGATTCCAAATGTAGAGATGCCGGCATTGGACTGGGGTAAACACAGTAAGAAGTCTGACAATACCAAGTTTAAATACAACCGATTTATTTGATAGTAAATTCACAAGCTTTCTACCCTATGGTCTTTGTCAGATGAATGAGATGTTCTGGTCTCCAACAGCACACATACCAGCATAGACTGTTTACAGGTTACTGATTAGAATGTGAATCTTTACACCTAACCTGCTATTCAAGTCTTAAAGTGGCTAACAATGTGAGTGGAAGGAGCACTGAGCACAGGTTAGAGAGATGTGTATTGTCTCCAGGCAGCACAGTAAGTGAAGTTTTTTTTGCTAACGCCGGCAAGCCATGGGGGTTACAGATAGTGTGCCAAGTTCCCCACACATTAGGACAGTCTTAACAGGGATCTTGGCTTCATGTCACACTATCTGTAACCCTCATGACTTACTTGGGTTAGCAAAAAACCTCACTTACTGTGCTGTCTGGAGACAATATACATCTCTTTAACCTGTGCTCAGTGCTCCTTCCACTCACATTGTTGGCCACTTTAAGACTTGAATAGCAGGTTAGGTGTAAAGATTCGCATTCTAATCAACAATCTGCTGGTATGTGTGCTGTTGGAGACCAGAACACCTCATTCACCTGGCGAAGACCATATGGTCGAAAGCTTGAGTTTACTATCAAATAAATCGGTTGGATTTAAACTTGGTGTTGTCAGATTTCTTACGAGGATTCCAAATAACAGCACTACTTCATTCTGCAGAAAAGATTTCCTTTTTCTCTGTCAGAAGCTATAATTGTGGAACAACTCTTTCGAGTCCTCTGACAGATAGAAGTCGGGGGGTGGGGAGGAGGTTCCGATCTGTGTAGTTGCTCACTCAGCCCCATTTTTTTTAACACTGCATTTATTCCTAGTGTCCCAGTCTTCCAGAAAGCACAAATGCTTGGAAGTCTTTTGCTTTCCTCAAATAAATTTTGTTTTCATACAATTTCATAGTGCAATCCAACAAGACATTGATTGACGGCTTGATGATTTTTTTGCACAGCATGTAGTGTTTATCTTTCCCTTCACGGTAGAATGCATCTGAATTACCCCCATTGTTCCTAACAGTAATGTTCACATAAAAGTGGGACTGAGAGTAGTTAGCTACTTTTGAGGTTGTCCAGGAGGCATTGAGAGTGATCAAGTGAGCGGGCCATTTCAAATTTTTCAGTCCATAAACCAGAATGAAGACCTTGACCAAAGAAATGCCTAAAGTCACTATGCCAAGAGTGATGTTCACGTTTCTTAGGGCTCGAAGGAGAAGTCTAGCCACTAGACTCCCATCCCAAGGGAGTGTGTCCAGGTCAACCCCTTGCTGCCATTGGTAGACCTCCCAACCACCAGGGACTCGCATGGGACCCTTTTTCAGCCATCTGGCAGCAACAGAGGCTCATGGTCACTGCACTTAGTTTCTTTTCTCCCTTTGAAGTATAAAGTACCAGGTCAGGGCCAGTGCAAGGTTGGAATGGGGGCACCGAGGGAGAGGTCCATCTGAGAGTGTCTGTCTTGTGGGGTGGAAGGTCCACTGAGGCCTCTGATTTGCAGGGGGGGCGGTGGCCAGCTAACCCTCATGCCAGCCTGATGTTGAGGTAGGGGGGATGGTGTGACTTGTTCTTTGTGCGATGGGGAGAGGTTGGGGTGCCCTTTCTCTGAACAACCGGGCTGGCTAATGTGTTTTTTACACTGCGTACATTTAAATGGTTAAGGCGGGCAAATCCCAACTTTGCAGCCGCAGTTATTGCAGGTGGCAAGCGCTCTGATTTTAATCTTTTGATTTGATTTATTGTCACATATATTAGTATACAGTGAAAAATACTGTTTTTTGCAAGCTATGCAGACAAAGCATGCTGTTCAAAGAGAAGGAAAAGAGAGAGTGCAGAATATATGTCATAGTTATAGTTAGGGTCTAGAGAAAGATCAACTTAATGTAAGATAGGTCCATTCAGAAGTCTGACAGCAGCAGTGAAGAAACTGTTCTTGAGTCGGTTGGTACACGACCTCAGACGTTTGTATGTTTTTTCTGACGGAAGAAGGTGGAAGAGAGAATGTCCGGGATGCATGGGGTCCTTAATTATGTTGGCTGCTTTGCCAAGGCAGCAGGAAGTGTAGACAGAGCCAGTGGATGGGAGGCTGTTTTGCGTGATGGATTGAACTACATTCACAATCTTTTGTAGTTTCTTACAGTCTTGTGATACAGCCAGAAAGAGCGCTTTCTATGTGCATCTGTAAAAGTTGGTGGGAGTCGTAGCTGACAGGCCAAATTTCCTTACAGTAGTTGTCAACTTCATTTAGGTGCTTAATATGAATATTTTTGAGGAACAAAGAAAGAAAGCCTTTTGAAGAAAATGGAAAGTAATCTTTATTCTTTAAAGTCTTTGCCTTGCTTTCCAACAAACAAAAGGATGTTAGGACATATAAATACAATTTGACAAATACTTGCATATTTTGGTATATTTATTCCGAAGAGAGGAAAATCAAATAATTGTCCAACAATTTTTTTTATTAATTCGTGAGACATGGGTATTGCTGGCTCGCTAGCATTTATTGCCCATCTCTAGTTGCCTAAAGACAATTGAGTCATCCATGTTGCTGACACATTGAGAGTCACACGTAAGCCAGACCAGATAAGGACAGCAGATTTCCATCCTTAAAGTGAACTAGATGGGTTCTTCCAAAAATGGACAATGGTTTTATAGTTATCAGTAGATTCTTAATCCCAGAATTTTTATTGAATTCAAATTCCACCATCAGTCGCTGTAGAATTTGAACGTGGGTCCCCACAATATTAGCTGAGTTTCAGGATTAATAGTTTACCGATAATATCACTAGGCTACCATCTCCCTGCTATTGATGCTATTAGTGAACCTGCTCATATGCACTCTTGTGTATAATATAGCACTGTAAATCCAGCTGGTCTAACTTTCCAATATAATAAACCCAATTTATTTAAAATAGTTTTTAACATTAACGTATCACATTTTGTTGTAATCATCTATTAAAAGTTCATCTTACAGTCTGGTTACCAATGTATTGCCAGGTTAGATTTGAAATATACCTACAATGTATTATATTTTAGCACAAATGTACCATCATACTTTCAATTGAATATTTATAATGCACATGCTTCTCAAAGTATTGGACGATTGAATAATGCAACCTATGTATAAAATCCATTCTTATCAGCAACACATCTTCAACTGAACAATAAGGATCAATTTTGCAAATTTGCATGCTATGCATGAAGCATTGCAATTCAGGAATTTGCATCAGGAAATCAGGCATGGTTTCATGTTTTCTTCATTAATTTTAAGTCATGGGGAACATATCCATAATTTATTGATTTGCACTTGAGGCTGACATATCTCCGTATTGGGTGCATTCATTCATAAATTCTAGATGTCTGAAGTCTAGTTGCATGTGACTAATTGGTTGTTATTTTTCTATCCTATTTTGAGCAGTGGGACAGGGGAAGAAGACTTTGAATCATATCTACAACATGCAAAGTCTCAATCTGAAGCTTTCAGAAACCAACACAGTAAGTTTGCTTATTGGAAAAGAAGGGTGAACTTTCTCCTATGGCTATCTGACACATTTTTTTAATGAATCACTGTTTTAGCAGTATACAGTTGAACATGTTCACTGGGCCAGGGCTCCATGCCAATTAAGTTCTCAACATTAGTTCAACCATTAGTTTTTAATTCTTGGGATATGAATGCACTTCCCACCTATTGTTAGTCTGAGAAGCTGGAGGAAGTCTGCTTGTTGAACGAGTGAAATTATTGAAAGTACTCCCACAGTGATGCTAAATAGGGAATTCCAGGATATTGGCTCAATATGAAGAAGAGACAATGACACATGTCTATGTCAGAATATTGGTGTGACTTGAATAGAAGCTTAATTCACCACAAAGCATTCAATTCACAAACTTGATCTTTTTCAACTGAGTCATTAATCCTTAAATCAAAGGTTGAACGTTAGCATTGTTTTGATTTTGGGGTACGTGCAAAATTACTGATTTGAGAGAGCATTGCAATTGTGTAGCTAGTCTACAAATTCTATCTTTTGTCTCGTAATATTTTATATTTTTACATGCATGCTTAGCCATCTAAACTCTCACTTTGGATGTATAATCATTGTATTACTTATAACAACACCTTGCTTGGTGGGACAGGTTCCAGACTCCTGGATCTGTGGAAATATAGTTTGTTATTTTGCCAGTTACTTTGCCCATCGTTCAAACTTTTCATCGCTCCCCTTGTTTTAAAAAGCCTGCAAAATGCTGTCACTTACTAGCTACATTCTTAAAATGTTAATTCTAGATACCTCCAAGCTTTTCAAATACCACCAATCTCAAATATCCCTTTCTAAGACTCAAATAAGAAATTGTTATCTATCGCCATTGCCTTTTTCTCATTCTACATTTATGTACCAGTTACAGCAGCAAGAATGTGATGGTTAAATCACCAATTATATCTGTATATTTGTGACCATTATGCATTTTTATCCTCCTCAACCCTTCTGCAGCCTTAATCACTACATACTTCAAAAGTTTTCCCCTATGGTTTCAGTCATATTAGCCCAGCTGCTGCTGTCACTACTTCTACAGGGGCCATTGAGTTATCTTTGGGCTGCCCAAGGCTCTATCCATACCTGCACAGTACCGCTTGGTAACATTGTTCATCGATCAGCCTCCATCTATTTGCAGCAACAACTCCAGTTCAGTCTCTCTTCCCTCCTCTCGCAACAGTGTTGATATAGGTAGTGCTATGCTGAATTTCAGATCCAGTGCTACATAATTCCAGCTGAGTGATACAGCTCACTTCTGTCCTTAACTGTCTCTCCGAAACTGCCATTGAAAATTCTTGTCTTTGGCACTTTCACATTAGACTTTGCCATCTCTTGTCTCCAGTTTATTTTCACATGTACTCCAGCACCCAAACTACATTCTCATTTTTATGAAGTCTGCTCACTTAGCTTCCTCATCTTCACAGATGGATCCTGGCTTTTTTTTTCCTCAGTTACATTGCTTTAAGAATCTTTTTGTAAAACTCCTGCATTTCCATATCACAGCCTTTGCTATTCTGATTTTGGTCTACAAGCTTTCTCCTCCTTTCCCCATCCCCTGACCTCCAATCAAATAATTGTATTGATCCTATAGCTACCACATCTCTGGAATTATGTTCTTGATTCCCTCTGTTTTGCTGCATCTCTTTGTATTTTCCAAAAAAGTCTTTGAAAGGATATCTTGGATCATGCATTTAATTCACGCTCCTAACTTATTTTCTCCCCTCTCTGATGCATATTTGCTGTTTAAGTTGTACATGACTACAAATTATTGGAGATATGTAAGAATTGGAAAATCATTGAGTTGATTTGAATACTGCCAGACTTGCAGGACCTTGACAATTGTAATATTTTTCAATTATTATTGTATTGTTCAAAAGCCAATGCTTGAAATTTTATAGCAGATTGGCGTGAAAAACCTGTTTTACCAATACCTGTGTATGCAAAACACTATACAAGATTAAACAAATCTGTTACTTATGCAATACCATAAATAGTTTAGACTGATGCATACCTGTTTAACATCCATGCTGCAAATGGGTGTAAAATGTTTGAATGCTTTTCAACCCAATACAAGAAATTTAAATGCTTTCTTTGAAACATCTGGGGGCAAACAACAAAATGCTGGTATTGTCAGCACCATCCCCATCCCAGGGGTATTTATTTTTAAAAGAGATTTAAATGCTTTCTTTGAAACAACTGGAAGCAAACAACAAAATGCTGGTATTGTCAGCACCATCCCCATCCCAGGGATATTTATTTTTAAACTGGGTGTGAAATACAGAAGGATAAAATATGGTTTATAGCAGCAGGTTACTGAGCAGGATATAATAAGCTGTTCAAATAGGCAAAATAAGATCTACAAATTTGAAAAGCCCATTATAGCGGATATCAACAACTGGCAATGTAACAATTGCAACAACTGGCAATGTAACAATTGCAACAACTTAGATTTCTGCCATTAACAAAGTGAAACATTCCAAGGCTCTTTAGAAGTACGTTACAAAACAAAATAAGACATTGTGCCAAAGAAGAAGACTTATGTGGCCAAAGGTTTGGTCAGAAGTAAAGTTTTAAGGAATATCTCAAAGGTGAAAAATGAGTTGAAGAGAGGGTATTCCAGACCTTGGACTTAGGCAACTGAAGGAATGCCATCAGTGATAGAGTAATTAAAATTAGACATGTGAAGGAGGCCAGAGTTAGAAAAGTACAGCAATCTGTAGTTTGCAAGGTTAGAGGAAAATAAAAGATATGAAGTGGCAACATAGTGGAGGGATTTGAAAGCTGGGATTAAAATTTAAAATCAGTACATTCCTTGATTGGAAGCCAAGATAGGTCAGCAAGCACAGGGGTGATAGGAGAATGGAACTTGCTGCCCCACAGGCAGCAAAACTTTGGATGACATCAAATTTATGAAGAGTAAAATGTAGAGACTAGTCAGGAGTGTATTGGAATAGTCAAGTCTAGAAGTAACAAAGGCATTGAAATGGGTTTCAGCAACAGATGAGCTGAGATGGGAGGAAAGGTGAGCAATATTATGAAGGTGAAAATAGCTGAATTTAGTGATGGTATGAATGTGAGATAAGAAGTTCGTCTTGAAGTTAAATGTGACACCAAGGTTGCAAACAGACCGACTTAATCTCAAGATTGTTCACAAGGAGATGGATCAAGTTTCTAGCTAGACCATGAATTTTGGAGCAGGTATTGAAAGCAATGGCTTTAGTTTTCCCAACATTGGGGGAAAGTTTGTCTTATTCTGTATTGGATGTTGTATAAACAATTTGCATTTAGCAACAGTAAAGAAGTAAGAGAGGTGGTTGTGCGTAGAGCTGGATATCATCAGTATACATGACAAAACCAATACTAATATTCTGCCTTCGGATGATGTCAGTAAGGTAACATCCATGATTGTAAACCTCCATAAACTGAATCATATTTTGAACGCATAATGCTTTGTATATAACCAAATCTCACAAATGTCAATAAGATTAATGATTGGTCCATCTGTTTGAATGATTGAAGGATGACTAGTAAGAAATCCTCTACTCCTTTTCAAATAGTGGCATTGCATTTTTTACATCCATATTGTAGTGTCAGCCTAGATTTATGTCCTCAAATCTCTGCATGTGGACTTGAGCCCCGTGGATTTCTGCCTCATTGATAGAAGTATTGTGATTGAGTAATGCTGACGATGGAAACTGGTTAATATTGTATTATATATTGGTAATTATATAATAGATTTTATATTATGAGGATTATAAATATATTTGATTATAAGTTAACTATATTATAGATCCACAAAGACATGTCTCCATTAGAGAGAGAGAGACGATGGTTATATAGCTTGAGAACCAGATGGGTTTTTATGACAAGTGACAATGGTTTCATAGTCATTGGACTTTTAATTCCAAATATCTTCATTGAATTCAAATGTCACTATTTGCCTTGGTGGGACTCGAACCTGGGTCCCCAGAATGTTCCCCTGAGTTCCTAGATTACTACTGCACCACCAACTCCCCATCCCACATCCTCCATCTAGCCAATGGAACTTAGCAATTGGAACATTGTGTTCTATTGAGAAGTTTAAAGCTTAACCTAAACTGAAATTTAAAGGTAGAAATTTTATAGTTATTATTACTAACACCAAAGATACTTATGGGCAATATAGAAAACGATATTGATGAAGAAGGAGTTTAAAATGAACTAAAGATGAACATGAAAAAAGACAAGCAGACTTTTTTTGAGTTTTTTATATGGAACCACTCCGATAGAGTGGGGGATTTGGAAAATAAATACAGGTAATGTTCAATTCTAATTATTCAAGAGCCAGACATTTTTTTATAAGTTGTCATGCATGACTTTTCATTTTTAGAGTAAAGTGATTTACTGGCTCATTTGGCTAGATATTACAGTGGCATGCCAAACTAGTTGTCAGTTTTATGGACTTGTCCTTTCTCTATGCTTTGAGTGTCCAAGTGGCCCTCGATCCAGCTTGCCTGATCACCCAAGATCCAGCAGGATCCGAAATACAACATGGATGTAGTTCTGAGGTTCCTGCTTTTGAAACCTGCTTAAATGTGCACATTATGCCATAGGACTGAACAAAACTTGTAATATTTCCTTCAAAATTCATGGACGTAGGTCTCACTGAAAAGCTAGAATTTTATGCTCTTGAGAAAATAGTGTTGAGCTGTCACCTTCGAATTTGAATGTCAAGGGAAGGTGATTGGATTCTCTCTTGTTGGAACTGATCGTTTCCTGACACTTGGGCGAGGCAAATGCTACTTGTTGCTTTTCAGCCCAAAACAAAGCTGTTGACCAAATCTTTCTGTGTGTAGGCACAAACTTATTTATTTAAGAAATGGTGAATGGAGCAGACACCCTGCAACCATCACTGAACACCCACATTTGTGAAGTGAAGGACTGGTGGTGGAGGAATCAGAGATGATTGGGCCTAAGGGGTTCCTGGAGCTCAGATGATGATTGACTGCAACAAAGACATATCCTTATTCCCGAGAGAGAGGAGAAAGACAGACTGGGTGGCTATAGCTCCAATGTCAGATGTGGATAACCTCTTAATGGTCTATTATATTTCAGATCATTAAGCATTTAAAATCATTAAATTAATTAAGGACAGCCAGGATTTATTCAAGAGAAGTTATATTTGAAAGATGTCATTTTCTTTTGGGTCAAAATACCCTAACCAATTGGATTGGTAAAATTTCAGACATAGTGCTATCATGGTGTGTTACAAATTGTGAAAGCTGTGTTTAATATTCCACAGTACTCGATGAAGAGCGATACCAAATGAAGCAATTCTTTGTCTGCAAAAACCTTTAGATGTTTAGAATAAAATATTGGCATGTTAATTTACTATTTGTAGTTACT
Source organism: Sphyrna mokarran (assembly GCA_024679065.1). Lineage (NCBI taxonomy): Eukaryota > Metazoa > Chordata > Chondrichthyes > Carcharhiniformes > Carcharhinidae > Sphyrna > Sphyrna mokarran. The sequence continues at coordinate 119,097,968 of JAGIQG010000001.1, read as the reverse complement.
TGGTTGATAAATCTCATCTACATCATCTCAGTAGAATATTCAGTTGTAAAATGAGTTTATGATTTATAGTGCAATGCAAACATAATTGAAAACTGTAGCCTACTGTTCAAGAAACAATCATTAAAATATGTTTTTCCTTAACCAAGCAATTTCGAACATAAAGTAAATGACTCTGTATATTGTTATTGGTGGATCAACCAAAATATTATAGACACCTAGGCTCTATATATCTTTGTGCCCTGACCATAAAGAGCATAACTTGTATAGGTTTTTAGGTTGACCTAGAGACTACATATTTTGAGAGACAATATAAATTCTTTGTTTAATCTCTTATTTTAAGAATTGTTCCTGTCTTCATGCTTAGGAATCTCTTCAGAGTCAACTATTCTGACACCAAACACTGAGAGCAGCTGTGACTTGACTACTAAAACCAAATCAACGAATGATGACAGTACTTCGCTGGACCTCGAATGGGAGGATGAAGAAGGTAATGCGTCTTAAATGTTAACTTTTCATCTCCTATTTTAATGCACTGAACAGGAGTAAGGAATCCCAAAAGAAAACAATATCAACCCTAATAATCAACCCATTCTTTCTTGAAATCATTGTCTTTGTAATGATTTTCAGCATCTAAATTGACCCATGAGGTGGAATTTTGCCATCCCACCTGAAATCATAGACCATGCAAAGGTCCGTTGACCTTGGGACAAGGATCGCCCAAAAATCCCACCCATAGTTCCACAAATTCTCACTCAAGTCTCCCAGGTTGGAACAAATGTGAAGCGTATTTGTTAAAGGGAGCCGGTTAGCTCAATTGACTGGATAAGTGATTCCTGAAGCAGAGTGACACCAACAGCGCAGGTTCAATTACTGTGCTAGCTAAGGTTATTCAGGAAGGCCTTGCCTCCTTAACCTTGGCCTTCACCAAGTGATCCTCTGGTTATGTCACCACCATAAGAAATCTCTCAACACCAGATTAAAGTCCAACAGATTAATGGCTACCAAATAAACCTGTTGGACTTAACCTGGTGTTGAGAGACTTCTTACTGTGCTTACCCCAGTCCAACGTCGGCATCTCTACATCATAAATCACCACCAGTCAGCTCTCTTCTTCGAAGGGAAGAGCAACCTATGGTCATCTGAGACAACAGTAACTTTATTTGCTGAACTTTGACTAAACAGTTCAAACAGTAATATACAGTTATGTCTGCAGCAAGCAGTCCATTATCTAACCCAAGCACATCACAACAGAAAGACTCAACCTAGTCTTTGTAAATAACCTTTAAAAATACATTGTTCTTATTTCCCCTTGAATTTCTGACCTCTTTCAGAGGTTGTATTAATCTAAATCATTTGTTGGATATACAAAGCCACTTTTTTATCTCTCAGGAGTTTCAGGCTGACTAGCTCTTTCCAGGATTTCCAAATTAATTTTTTTGTTCATGGTTGTTGAGACAGATAACTCAATCATCCCTCATAATTCAGAAAAAATACAGAATTAACAGACTTTCCTGAGATTTTGAAACCCACCATTTCAATTTAAAAAAAAATTACTTCTATGCCAGTGAAACCGATGTAAAATATTGTTTAATCTGAAATTTTCCTTACCTGTAACCATACAATAGTAACAAAATAAGCTTGTTTTAGGGATCTGAATTGCAACTTGTTTTTTGAAGGGATAGTATATTGTATAATAAAAGCAAAATACCGCAGATGTTGAAAATCTGAAATAAAAACTGAACATGCTGCAAACCTCTGCTAGCCTGGCAGCATCTGTGGCGAGAGTAACAGTTAACATTTCAAGTTCTTCAGAGCATATGCAATATAGTGTAAAAGCAAAATACTGCAGATGCTGGAATCTGGAAGAGAAACAGAAAATGCTGGAAAATTGCAGCAGGTCTAACAGCATCTGTGGAGAGCAAGTAGAGCAAATATTTCAAGTCTGGATGACCCTTCATCAGAGTAGAATAGTGCTGACAAAGGATCATCCAGGCTTGAAATATTAGTTCTATTTGCTCTCCACAGATGCTGTCAGACCTGCTGAGATTTTCCAGCATTTTCTGTGTAAGATACAGTGTAGCTGGATTTTAAAGTCACTAAACCCAAATTAGAGAAATGTATTGATTCTTTTGTTGCAAACAATCTCCTTGGGAAGGCTGTCTTTTCTGCAGTGATCCAGTTGGTCCCTGGCAGCTTCTTTAGCTGGCTTCCAGGCTGTCAGTTTGGTCAGTTACTAGTTGGGCAAGAAACTGAACTTTTGGGAACAAAAAGTGATTGTAGTTCTGCTTCTTAGTGCAGTTGGGCCTCTGTGTTCGTGGCTTTGCCAAATTGTCTGCCTGTTTTAGGTCTCTCTGCTTTATAATAAATCTTTGACTCATTATCTTTGAGCTATACGCTTCATTTGCTGACCCTTTAATGAAAGGTATTGTTAGAAATTAAGACTTGTTGTAATTATCTTGAATTCAGGGGCATCCGTTGATCTTTATGCAATTGGGAGTGTATTACTTTTATGGAAGTTCTCTTTGTAGATACTTATATAATAGCATCATTGTGTGACCTGGACTGAATATTTATGTCCATCGCACAAGTATTTCAAATTTCTGAAGGCAAATCAAGAAAACACTTTGGAAACTATGATACAAATTGTTGAGTTGTTTCATTTCAGAGTGATTGAAAATCGTTATGATCTGATTTGCTTAGTTCAATTAATGCAACATATGCTAGCATAATGATTTTTAAAAAATCATAGCTTTAGCTTTCCCATATTAGTGGATTGTCTTGCCCTGCTGTGACAGATAGTTTAACATGTATTGCCTACATTTACCACCTTCAGCCGGCCCAAACATTCCTCTTTAGAAATTGTACTATTCTGATGAATTTTCAATTTTTTTTTAAAATTCGCCACCACCCCTTCATCAAAGCCAATCCTTCCTTAGTCTTTGAGGGTACCAACTCGCATTTGACATTTTGGTCACTTTCCATCTGGATGCCTTTTTTATACCTGTGGAAATATACTTTGCTTTACAAACTGAACATTTCTTCCCAAATCTTTGCTACGGTAAATAGTCAAGAAATGCTCGAACCTAAAAGCATATTTTATATTTTCTTCAAAAAAGTATCAAATGATGTGACGTGGGCCCTGTCTATTCTTTCTTCATTGGCCTCTCGTTTGCAAGTTGCTTTTCTTTTTCAATGTAGTAGTATTCTAATTAATACAAAGCGTGCTGCCACAGCATGACATAACATAAATAGTAAAGTGTGGTTTAATCTTGCAGCTTCTCAACCCAAGTATAAAATCTGGTGCTTCTCTAATACCTGTATGGCCTCATCCCTCCCAATGACTGTAATTTTCTCAGCCTTTTTGCCTAATGAAATTTTTGTGCTGCTCAAGTTTGGACTTCTTGAGGAGCCCCTATTTTTAATGGTCCACCGTTAGCTGGCACACCTTCAGGTACTTAGACTACAAGTTTGGGACTTCACTGCTTAAAAGCTCTCTGCATCCGTACTCCTCTCACTTCTCCTTTAAGATACTCCTCAAAACCCACCTCTATGAAATCTGCCATTCTGTTCAGTTTTCCTAATATCTCCTTCTAGGGTTTGGTGCCATATTTTATTTAACATTCATATGGAGCACCTTGGTGTGTTTCATTATATTGAAGGTGCCTCACAAATACAAATTGTTGATTCAAGAAATAAATCACACTGGTTTAATTAAGGGATGACGTTTAAAGATTAAGATGTATGGCACTAAAAAGCTGAATAATAAAATGCATTACACCTTGTGAGTGAACCTTTTTAACACTTAAGATTTGTGACAGTATCTGTTGTATAAATTTTGATTTCAGCAGTACATAAGGGATGCCCATTTTTGAAATTCTACTTTATCTGGGTGAGTTAAATCCACATGAAATTATTTAAATGCCTTTGGGAAATTATCCAAGTATACAGTTTGGAGAATGGAGTTTTGTAACCTAACTGTAGAACCCCTAACCTCATAAAACAAATTATAGCCATTTGGAAGAGATGATCATCCATCATTACATTATAAATTGTAAATGTTCCCTAAGTCACTTGTGATCTAAATATAACCTAGACAAAAGCCTATGATTAACTGCATAAGATAATTGACTTGGTTCTTTTGCCAAGATAGAGTCATGAAACTAACAATATGTTGTAAGCTGTTCTAATTTTGTCAAGTATCACTTGGAGCATCCTTATTTTCTCTTCCCCTGAATGAAACACCTTTTTAACTAATTGCCGAACATTCTACAAGAAATAAAACTAAATTATCTGTTTTGTTAAGATTTGTGAAAAGGATTCCCAAGAAAACGATCAAGTTCAACACAATTTCAGAGTAAATACTCATTCTCAGAACTATATCATGTCATTTATATCTGGATAATCTCTTTGACAGTACTTGATTACAGATTATGATAATTTCATGACAGGCAGAATCTTAATTGGGGCAGTAGGCATCTTGCTGACTGGTTGGAGAGCTGGCAAAAAGCCCTATGTTGCCTCTTTTGACCAGACCTCAAACCTGTCAGGCCATGTTGAGATCCATGGTGGGCTGCCTTCAGGAATCAAAAGGCCAAAAGTAAAGGTTGTGCCTAACTAGGTCTGCCAGCAAATCAATGGCTGCAAAGTTTGGCAACTCCTGCTGTTGCAGTGCCATAGGGGAGGCTGTAACTGCTGCATGTGGAATACCCTGTGCAGTCTTCAGGGCTTTGCAAGTGGAGGGTCATGGTGAGAGGAAAGAGCTTTCAGCAGGATACCATCTTCCAATGTCCAATCTCTGAACAGAAGGATAAAAATACTAAAAGCTAAGGAGCTGTTGGACCAGGAGCAAGTTGAGTCAATGAGAACAGGAATGATAACTTCACATGAGTTGGTGCAAGTAAGGGCTTTTAGATGCACTCAACTTCATGGAACATCAGAGATTGTCTAGGAAAGCATTGGAATTGTCAAGTCGGGAGGTAAGAAAAGCATGGAGGAAAGTTTTAGCAATAGAAAAACTGAGATAGGGTGTTAAAGGGCTTATCCTTAATCCCCTCTCAACCCTCCACCATCTGAAAAGTCATCTTCAATTCTGGTGCTTTTTTGATTTCCTTTGTCCCACAACCGACTGCTAGGCCTGCAGCTGTATACCTGTAAGATTTGAAATTTTCCCTTCTAAACCTTTTAACCACCCCCTTGTCCTTTCAGATGTTCCTTAAAAAGCATGTCTTTGGCCAAACTTTTCGTCATCTACCCTGACATTTGTTCATGTGGCTCAATGATACATTTTGTCACTTGTTGTTGTGAAGAACCTTGATACATGCTACTTTGTTAAAGTTGCTACAAAAAATATCAATTATGGTTGTGGATTGTAATAAGATCGCAATCATATTTTATTGTTAAATAGTAAAATTATAGCATATAATCTCTTCTTGGTAAAAATCAAATAGCAGATAATTTCTTCAATGTATCTGCTTTGCTATTAAAACAGAGATTCCTAATTCTAGAAACTTTTTATTTCTGCTTAATACATTATACTTTTTCTTTAATTCAAGGAATTAATAGAATGATTCCAATGAGAGAACGCTCAAGAACAGAGGAAGACATACTCCAAGCAGCCTTAAGGCACAGCAGCCGTAGACCTGGGAGCAACCCACTATCTGCATCTGATGAGTCAACTGGACTTGAATGGGAAAATGATTTTGTCAGTGCTGAATTGGATGATAACGGGAATTCTGAGTATGCAGGTTTTGTGAACCCAGTTCTAGAACTCTCTCCAAACGGAGTGAAAAATACAGATGGTGATCAGCAGAATAGGTAGTAATCTTGCCACATGGTATGAATTGGCTGAGACTAACCTCTGAGGACATCGTAAGGATGTATTTCAACCCTGGTGATACTTATCTTTTTGAGTGGTGGTCTGACTACATAGACTGCAAAAGAACATGACTGCTTTGTATCGTGCTAGCACGTACAATTTATAATTAAGTGCAATTCTTGTAAACTCTCAGCTAATGAATGAATTTTTTAAGCCATTGGGTGTTGTTTGAAAAGGTGTTGTAAAGGGAAAATGTGATGTGAAGTTTAATTGAAACTTTCTAGCTACAAATGCATGTTTGTAGATATTCATTTTTTTATGAGTCACTGCTGTTCTGGTTGGGTGAGGAGCAACAAATAATGGATACACTGGATTATTAAACTGATTTATTAATCAGGATTAATTTCTGTTGTATTGATATGTAAATATCATAAAGGCTAATGAGATATTTTGTTCCTTTTCATAAATGAAACTTGGTTCATTTTAAGTTATACTATCACTGTTTTATTTATCCATCAGTATATTTATGTTACATTTTCAAACAAAAATATCCCAATATTTCAGGTCAAGCAAAATTAGTTTGACTATCCTAACTCATAATTCTGGTTATTTTCTCTTTCTGCTACTTTGTCTTCAAACTAGAAAAGTAGGTGGGATAGCAGGGATAACAACTTGTTGTTATGTAACTGGGGTCCTGACTGGCCTGAGCTGAAATAAAGCTTTCCTTTAAAAGTGAAGCACCTTTGCAGCCTGACCAAGCATTAAAGAGTTCACAATAAAGAATGTGTTCAATGTGATTCCAATTTGGGTCTCCCACATGTGGGGCCTACAAACTTATAACCAAGCTATAGTGATTCATGGTGCACACTGGTGGATTTACACATTGTTCTGCTGAATAAATTCAGGTATCTCTCATTAGATATAAACAGAAGCCTCATTTTTTGTTGACTGTAGAGGTCCTTGTGAAATTAGTTTTAGACAATAATAGAATGTAAGAAATAGAAATTTTGGCAGTTCAAACATGCTCCATCAATCAAACAGATCAGGCAGATGATCTACCTCAATTCCAGTTTCCCATACTATCCCCATATTCCTTGGTTGCATGAGTATCTAAAAATCTGTTGGCTTTTGTCGTGAATGTATTCAATGACTTAAGCATCCACAGCTCTTTGGGACGGAGAACTCCAAAGATCCTGAGGCTGGGACACCTAGTTCCAGATTCCCCAGCCAGGGAAAATATTCTCAGACCATTCACTTTGAGAATTTTGTGTTTCACTAAGATCAGGAACGTAGGCCCAGTCTCCTTTGAGGAATTAACCTATTTAGAAAATTTACAATAGCCCATAAGTTTGTCATTAAACTGGCATTTTCATTCAGAAGCTTCAAGAATTACCTGTTATAAAAAAAAAACTATAAAAATAGAAACATGCTAGTACTTTTCTGGAATTAAAAGTAACATCTTATTGCAGCAGAATAAACTTTACTTTGCACTTGTGCGAATTCTGGCCTGGGAATATTTGAGATTTGATATCCGTATTAAGAGTTCATTGTCCCATTCTCCAGTACTGGTATTCCAGCATAAACATTTCATCAAAAAAAAAATTCCTTCAGGTTCTGCTGTTTGTTTTTAACCAAATTGTAAAAGTTTAAGTTGTGCAGTTTTGTCATGAAGTGATGAAGCTGTTGACTTAAAGTCAGCAACAACAAATTGAAGTTCTTGTTTCGTTCTCAAATACTTACAGCTGATTGATTTTTTTTTAAGGCAGTCAAATAGATATTTTATCTTCCAAAACCTGATACCAGGCAATTTGTGAGAATACTTTTTTTGTGATTTATATTTCTCATTGTAGCCATGTTCAGTAGCCTGCCGGAAATCCAGCTGGCGGATAAGCATACACTGGATCTGGAATAAATACTGTGATTTTCTGAATGTGATGTGCATTTTTCCCTACAAAATTATTTGGAAGTTGGGGTGTGTTATTGGTAACACATCAAATTGGGATTTCAATGCAGCTGATCATGAACATCTTCCCCAGATGGGCTATGAATGATGATGATGCATATGGCATAAAAAATGTTACATTTCAATGTATTTTAAATTCTGCCACCTAAGGCATAAATGAGATTCATCTCTTATTTCATTAATTTTCAGCAATTATAAGATTAATTCTCGAAAGAAATGACCAAGAAACAAAATCTTGAGAAGTTCTTACTTTGAGGTTTCTGCTTTGAACTGAGTCCTGAATCTACCTTTCACATTCTGAGGCCTTGGCTTACTTGCCTTGGGACTCTAATCTTTGGCAATTCTCAAAGGACAAGCTAAAAGTTGACACTGGATTCCTGTGTTACTTGTAACCAGGATTTTTAGCAATTTCTATCACCTTGGGTTTAAAGGCTGTTGCATTGCTTGCTCTCTTCTCTGCTGTATTAATGATTAAAAATTTTAACTCGAGGCATTAGTATGAAGAAACCACCTTGCTGTTCTGAGAAACTTTTGTGTATGTCACATACCACATTTAATCTGGAGCAGCATGGTGCCACAGTGGTTAGCACTGCTGCCTCACAGCGCCATGGACCCAAATTCGATTCCTGGCTTGGGATCACTGTTTGTGTGAAGTTTGCACATTATTCCCGTGTCTATGTGGGTTTCCTCTGGGTGCTCCGGTTTCCTCCCACAGTCCAAAGATGTGCAGGTTAGGCAAATTGGTCATGTTAAAATTACCCCTTAGTGTCAGGGAATTAGCTAGAGTAAATGAATGGGGTTATGGAGATGGCCTGGGTGGGATTGGGGTCAGTGCAGACTCAATGGGCCCAATAGCTGCCTTCTATACTATAGGATTCTATGATTCTATTGATTGTTCAGACAGTTTACTTGAGTATCGCTCGTTTTGCTTGGTGGGAACCAACCAATCAGCTGCTCAAAATTAGGATGGGAACAGATCTTTGGTTGGATTTTCTCATTATTTTTGTCAATGAAAGATCACTTTGACCGTAGTGTTGTAAAAGCCTGGGGTGTATTACACGTTGAAGTAAATGCGATTCTTATGAAAATTGGGATACATTTTGTATTTAGAAAATTATGAGGTTCATGCCAAACCAATACAAAAGCAACATAAGGTGCGTGATGAAAATCTAAAATAAAAACAGAAAATGTTGATAATACTCAAGATCATGTAGCATTTCTGGAGAGAGCAACAAGAGTTAACATTTCAGGTTATTGACCTTTCATCATCTGAATATCTTCCTCAGTTGTGAAGTTTTTAAACCTTGTTTCAGATCCTACTAATAGATTTGTTGTGAGATGTACATTAGGTGTCTCATCACGCTTAAGCTGACATGGCAAAGCCTGTCATTCACTGTGTACATACTAAAGTCACACTAATCAATGGGTATTGTCCAATATAATATACTAGCTTCCACTAGGATTTAGACGCAAGTGTTTGGACATCTTTCTCAACTACTTTGTTTTCCTACTTAATTTTCACGAGAAGTTTGAGAAGTAACATTTGTGTACAAGACGTCTTTGAGCCTGAAAGATAAATTGTTGCACAAATTGAACCACTGTTTCCCCAGTTATATTCCCCTTTCCCTACTCCAATCTGCAAGTTAGTGATTTTTAACTCTGATTCAAACTTAGCAGAACACGTTTTGCATCCCATTGGTTTTGTAATGGACAGTGCTAGCCACTATATCTGAAAATTGACTCAATGATCCTGTGAAAACATTCCCCATGTCCTTGGTAATGGTAAGGTGCGACCTGTATGTCAGATTCATTGGCCTGGATCTTCCAGTCAATGACGATACGCGTCACTGACCCTGTTAGAAAGTGTGCTACTTTCTTTTTACAGAGGGATTTCCTCTTTTGGCTACAGAAAAGAATGGTCATCGAAGGAACTAATGAATGGAGAAGTGCAGGAGTGGTTTGATCACATATCTATTTTGAGATAATTGGAAGAAGGCATGTTCCGTGAGGTCAAGTGGTATTCTGGCACGTGCTGTTTTCAGCCTTCATCCCAACGACATCTGCCTCCAATGTTCTACTCAACCCTGCTCCCCATCCATAATATTGCTCATCTTGCTCCCCTCCAGTTCTGTTCTTCCCCCCCTACCTCTTCAGCACCCAAGGTTTAGTTCTCTCCACCTTCATTCCGCTCTGCACTCTGGCTTCTCAATCAGTCCCAATCATGTCAAAGGAGAGTTTGAGTTAGGAGGTGGAGAGGTGATAAGTAGAGCTGGGGATATGAATGTGCTTATGAGAGACAGGTGCTGGAGTATGGTGCTAGAGGAATTTCACAACAGCTTCATTGCAGTGTTAATATAAGCCTACCTTGTGATACATATATTTGACACTCCAGATTGAAAGGTCTGTGCTCCTAGAGCAGGCTTTATGTTTACCAGGAGCATCCCTAATACTACCAGACAAACATTCCAAAAGAACATACTGGCACATCTGGTGAGACTAGCAAAAGTGAATTGTGGAGCAATATCTGGCAGATGGCAAGTTCTGGGTTGCAGTATAAGTTGGCACCCTGGAACTTGTGGTTCTAGTGATACCTCCAAAAGACAAGGTCATTACATTCATTTACAATTTATTGGACAACAAATTTCATACAATTGTGAATACAATTAGTTTCACAGGTCCAGGTATCACCTTGTTGCAGATCTGTTGCTTCCCATCTCACCAGAGACCTAGTAGGGCAGAAGTGTGCAAAATTAAATCACATGAGATTGAGGGTAATAGATTGGTATGGATTGAGAAGTGATATGGATGGTAGTGTGTCGGAATGAATTATCTTTTGTGAAATGGCAGTAGTGACTAGTGGGGACCCACAGGTCCGTGCTTAGGCTCCTTTTTGAAAATGCAAAGAAAAATGAGCGTATGTTGGTTGACACAGCAAGGAAGATCTTGCATCTGTTCGTGAACGTATGAATGAGGAGCAGATATAAGCCATTCAGCTTTCCTACCTGCTCCGCCATTCGATAAGATCATGGCTGATCTGGCTGTGTTGCAGCTCCATTGTGCCCTCAACCCCCATCACACTTGCTTGTGCATCAAAAATCTGTCTAACTCTACCTTCAGTGATCTCCAGCTATCTTAAAATGCACCACACTCAATGAGTTATTGTTGTTTTGTAAGTAATATGGCAACTAATTTGCACAGTAGATCGGTTAAAGTAGCCAGTCTCAACCATTAGCAGCCAGTTTTCATGCCCTTTAAAGGAAACCTTTTATCTAGATACATACAGGGCTTGTTGTCTAATCTAACAGATGATGCAATACTCCCTCAGAAACACACTGAAATATAAGCACAAGTTCTGCACTTGGTTTGAAGAGCTAAACCACACTTAACTGACTCAGACAAAACTTCCCAACAACTGACCCAAGTTGACACTACAAGAGTGCTAAGAGTGGAATGTCATTTGTTCTAAATTCCAAAATATATAATCACTTCTTCCTCAGTTCAGTGGCATCATAGTTACGACACAAATTAAGATTAAGTTTTTATTTTTTTTAACCAATTCATTCATTAGAATACGCAAGTGATTGTTTGCTATTCACAATATACATCAGTAATTTAGATATTTCCAAGTTGGCTGGCAATACAAAATTTAATGGGCTTGAGAGTGTGAGGAGGATGTAGACGTGTCAAGTGAGTTAGATCAGTTGATTGAGTGGGCAAATACAATTAAACTTGGATAAATGTTTTACTGCTGGGTGGAGAAACAATGGTAAGTACTATTTTAACTAGTGATATATTGGAAAATGTTGACATACAAAGGGACCTGGTGCATCAGTCATTGAAAGCAAGCATGCAGGTACATAAGCAGTTAGGAAGGCAAATTGTATGTTAGCCTTCATTGCAAGAAGACTTGAATACAGGAACAAGGATGCCTTACTGCAGTTGTACAGGGTCTCAGTGAGATCACACCTGGAGCATCGTGTGCAGTTTTGGCCTCCTTATCTGAAAAGATTTGCTTGCCAGAGAGAATGCAGCAAAGGTTCACCTGATTTCTGGGATGGCAGGATTGTTGTAAAAGTAGAGATTGGGTTGACTGGGCCTATATTCATTGGCAATAAGAAGAATGAGAGGAGATCTAATTGAAGCATAAAGTTTTTACGGTCTGGACGGATTGGGTTTAGGGATGTAGTTTCCCCTCACTGGGGAATTTTGATTTGATTTATTGTCACATGTATCAACATAGTGAAAAGTACTGTGTCTTGCGCATGCTACAGACAGAGTATACCTTTCATAGAGAAGGAAGCGAGAGAGTGCAGAATGTAGTGTTACAATTATAGCTAGGTGTAGAATGGATCTACTGCAAGGTAGGTCCATTCAAAAGTCTGACAGCAACAAGGAAGAAGCTGTTCTTAAGTCAGTTGATATCCAACCTCAGACTTTTGTATATCTTTCCAAGGAAAAAGGTGGCAGAGAGAATGTCTGGGATGTGTAGGGTCCTCCATTATACTGGCTGCTTTGCCGAGGCAACAGGAAGTATAGACAGAGTCAATGGATGGGAGGCTGGTTTGTGTGATGGATTGGGCTAAATTCATGACATTTTGTAGTTTCCTGCAGTCTTGAGCAGAGCAGGAGCCATACTAAGTTGTGATACAGCCAGAAAGAATGTTTTCTATGGTGCATCTGTGAGAGTTGTAGATGACATGCCAAATTTCCTTAGTCTTCTGAGAAAGTAGAGGTGTTGGTGGACTTTCTTAGCTATTGTACGAGCATGAGGTGGGGGAACCAGAACAGATTGGTAATCTGGACACCTAAAAACTTGAAGCTCTCGGCCCTTTCTACTTTATCCTCTTGATGTCGACAGGGCATGTTCTCCTCTACGCTTCCTGAAGTTAATCACACTCTCCTTCATTTTGTTGACATCGAGGGAGAGATTATTGTTGTTGCACCAGATTCTATCTCATTTTTGTACTCTGTCTTGTCATTGTTTGAGATCCGGCCCACCACGGTGGTTTTGGCAACAAACTTGAAAATTCAGTTGGAGGGGAATTTGACCACAGTTGTAAGAGTATGAGGAGTATAGTAGTGAGCTGAGAACACAGCCTTGTGGGGCATCAGTGTTGAGATGATCGTGGAGAAAGTGTTGTCTATCCTTAATGATTATGGTTTGAGTTAAGAAGTTCAGGATCCAGTCACGGAGCAGGAACCGAGGCTCAGGCCACAGAATTTGGAGATGAGTCTCAGGAATACTGGTATTGAAGGTTGAGCTGTAGTCAATAAATAGGAGTCTGACATAGATATCTTTGTTGTCTAGGTGATTCAGGGTTGAGTGCAGGGCCAGGGAGATAGCGTCTGCTGAGGACTTGTTGCAGTGGAAGGCAAACAGTAGTGGACCTCAGCAGTCCAGGGAGCTGGAATTGATTTATGCCATGACTAGCCTTTCGAAGCAGTTCATAATGATGGATGTCAGAGCCACCAGCTGATAGTCATTAAGGCATGCTGCTTGCTCTTGCTTAGGTACTGGGAAAATGGTTATCTTCTTGAAGCAGATAGGGACCTCAGATTGTAAAGAGAGGTTGAAGATATCTGCAAATACTCCTGCCAGCTGATCCGCACAGGATCTGAGTGCTCATCTGGGCCAGTCACTTTCCATGCGTTGACCTTTGAGAAAGCTGCTCTGACATCTGCAATGGTGACCCCAGATATAGGTTGATCCAGGATTTCCAGGGTGGAGTGCATGCTGTCCCTGACCTCTTGTTCAAAAAGGCATAGAATGCATTGAGCTTATCAGGGAGAGGTGCTTTGCAGATAGTGAGGAGCATTGTCAGGTGATACAGCAGGACATAGGCTGGGTAGCTTGGGCAGATAGATGGTAGATAGAATTCAATCCTGATAAATGCGAGGTGATGCATTTCGGGGGAAAGAATATAGTGGGGAGGTAAATGATAAAGGGTATACCTATTAAGAGTACAGAAATGCAGAGGGACCTGGGGGTGCAGGTGCACAAGTCTCTGAAGGTGGCAGAGCAGGTGGAGAAGGTTGTGAAGAAAGCATATAGTATGCTAGCCTTTATAGGAAGAGATATAGAGTACAAGAGCTGGCCTTTAATGTTGCAGTTGTATGAAACGTTAGTTAGACCTCATTTGGAATACTGCGTCCAGTTCTGGTCGCCTTACTACCAGAAGGACATGGAAACTCTGGAGAGAGTGCAGAGGAGGTTTACCAAGATGCTGCCTGGTATGGAAGGTCTGAGTTACGAGGAGAAGTTAGGCAAATTGGGGCTGTTTTCCTTAGAAAGACATAGACTTAGAGGAGATCTAATAGAGATGTACAAGATTGAGGGTATAGATAGTGTATACAGGGTTAAGCTTTTTCCTAGGATGGACTCTAATAGCACGAGGGGTCACGGGCTTAGGGTGAGGGGAGTAAGGTATAATTTGGATGCTAGAGGGAGTTGGAGACGAGAGGCGCCTGACGAAGGCACAAACGCCGAAAGCTAGCAGGTTTACTATCAAATAAATCGGTTGGATTTAAAATCCAGTAAGAGCCAGACCTCTTACTGAGCTTATCCCAGTCCAACGCTGGCATCTCTACATCATTATTTCAGCTGCCAAATTTTTGCCCTGTTACTTAACATGAATATATCTCTTTGCAGACTCTCTGCCTCCTCTTGACAACTGACTTTACTACCAATCTTGGTGCCATCAGCAAATATAGCTATCATACATTCAGCTCCTTCATCTAAATCATTGATATAGGTTGTAAATAGTTCAAGTTCCAGGACTGATCCCTGCGATACTCCACTTATCAACTGAAAATGATCTATTTATTCCTACTCTTTGCTTCTTGTTAGCTGGTTAAGTTTAAATTAATTAATTTATTTATTTATTTGTGTCACAAGTAGGTTTGCATTAACACTGCAATGAAATCCCGTAGTTGGCACACTCTGGCCACGCTAAATTCTCCCTTGATGCATCCTAACAGATGCCAGTATATTAACTAGCACATCTTTCGGATATTAAGAGGAAACCAGAGCATTTGAAGGAAACCCATGCAGCAATGAGGAGATCATGCAAACCCTGCAATGTCCCAAGCCAAGAATTGAACATGAATTGCTGATGCTGTGAGGCAGCAGTGCTAGCCACCAAAATAATCCTCTATCTGTGATAAATCTGATTCTTTATGCTACAGACTCTTATTTTGTGTAGTAACCTTGATATGGCACTTTATTGCATGCCACCATCCACATCTACAGATTCCCATTTACCCATCAAGTATGTTACATCATGAAAGAATTCTAATAAGTTATTCAAACATTTTATTTTCTAAATGTCCTGCTATTACCTCCTTAGTGATTTCTAGCATTTTACTGTAGGCTAACTGGCTACTCATTTTCTGTTTTCTTTCTCACATCTTTTTTGAAAAGGTGTTACTTTAGAAATTTTCCATCTGCTAGAACTTTCCAAAATCTAGGGAATTTGGAAATATTACAACTAATACCTCTACTATGTGTACAGGCACTTCATTTATAACCTTTGTATGAAAACGATCAAGTCCAAGGGACTTGTCAACCTTTCGTTCTAACCATTTTCCCAATAGCTTTATCCTAGTGATCCTCTTTTACCTCTTAATTTTTAGGTATTCATAGGAGATATTTTGTTTTCTGCATCAAACCAGACACACAATCCCTGTTCCAATTCCTTGTTTTCCATTATTAATCCTCCAGTCTCACCCTCTAAGGAGCCAACACTCATTTTAGTTACATTTAGCTTTTTAAATACTTGTAAAAATGCTTATCATGTGTTTATATTTACAGTTACCTTTGTCTCATGCATTCTAATTTCTCCTTCATTTTTTAGTCATTCTTTGCTGATTTCTGAAATCTGTCTAACTTTCTGATGTGATGTATTTTTTATTGTCAATTTAAAGCTATCTTTAACTTCCTTAATTAACTAGGTATACCTCTTATAGAATCTTTCTTTTTCGATGGAAACATAGTTGAGATTATGGAATACCTACTTTATATCTGCCATTGTTTCTATAAAGATCTATCTTTAACCTATTTCCTTACCTGTGAAGTCACTTCTTTTACTGAATGTAATTAATATAAATGAAATAAACAAGTGAGCAACTTTAAGAACCTTGCTTTTTTGTTTATCTATTTCCTATCTTGAATGAAAGGAAAGGAAGTCCTGTAGTACAGTCAATAATCTTCCTGCCTCTGAGCCAGAAGGTCTTTTCAAGTCAAAGTCCAGAACTTGGTGGCCAAGAAAGGTGCATTCATAAGCAGCCAGATAGGTTGCATTTTAATCTGTAAATCCCTCCAACATATGCCAATGATAAAAATAAGTGAAATTCCTATGGTCAGACATAAAGAAATTTGAGCCTCTACCATCACTAGTCATTGCTCCAGACATAGAACATAGAACATTACAGCGCAGTACAGGCCCTTCGGCCCTCGATGTTGCGCCGGCCAGTGGACCCTCTAACCTAAACTATTCCAATATCATCCATATTCCTATCCACCGAACATTTGAATGCCCCCAAAGTAGGCGAGTCCACAACTGCTGCAGGCAGGGCATTCCACGCTCTCACCACCCTCTGTGTAAAGAACATGCCTCTGACATCCGTCCTATAACTACCACCTCTTAATTTAAAGTTATGTCCCCTCGTGTTGGTCATCACCATCCAAGGAAAAAGGCTCTCACTATCCACCCTATCCAGTCCTTTGATCATCTTATAAGACTACAACTTATATGGCGAATTTGTGTTGTCACAGCAACTCAGATATCTTTTGGGGGTAATTCAGTTAGGGGGAGTTGGTTGCACAGCCAATGTGGATTAGATTAGTGCATGGGGTTCAGTAGCACCTCGGCCTTTTGGCTAAGACCGAGCATCTGATCAAGTCCCAAGATGGAGGGGGATCTTGTTTGCCTCTTGTGTGGGGACAATGAATTGGATTTTGATTTTGGAATTTGGAGAAAGAAACAAATGGATTTGGGTCTGCTCGGTCCACTGTAAGCACTGGTTTTGTAACTTTAAGGATGGAGTAACTTTTTTAAAAAATGGTGTTCAATTCTCAATCTGGCTGGAGTGGATTCAAGATTTGCTTCCTTGTGGTACCCCTGGTGGAGCTTGTTATACCATAAATTGTATCTACCTTTGAGCAGAGAATTGAAAAGAATATTAATTAAAAGGAATGACAATGGAATCCTTACAATTACTGTCTTCCAAATGATATGAACTTTGCTACTTTAAATAAAAAGTGGATTCATACTGGAATTTGAACACAGTAATTAAACCAGAAATGAAAGTAACCGCAGATACACCAGTTCCCTTTTAAAGATGGGACATTGCCAATCCATCTGTTAGTGCTGCTCTCTAAATCTGAATATTTTTCAAAGCCATTGTCACTGATCTGGCCTGTTAAATATTGACCTCTAAGATCTGGAGTATTTACGTGTTTCATAGCTGATGGTTTTTTTTGGACTAGCAGTAATCCTCATATGACCAAAATGGGTCAAAATGTTGAAACAGTTTTGTGTCCCCTTGCCCAGCTTGAGGATTTTATTTTAATTTAAACACAATTTTCAATTGGATGTGGGAGATAGCTATGACAAAGTTATAAAACCAAACACATTGTTACTGCAAGAGTTCCACTATTTTTAGTATATGTTACCATTTAGCAAGAACTTTGTTAAGCTTCCTTAAGGAGTTAAAGACTATGTGAGTTCAGCTGCCTGCTACTGGTTGAGATTTTCCAGTTTTGTAACATTTTTAAAGTATCCTGATTCCTCCTCATGTTGTGAAATAATTTTTACCATATATCTTGTTTAGTTATTGTTTTATAGACTAGATTGAGTTCTAGTTCCATATTGCAATATGTAAGCTTCCCTTTACCAAGATCAGCACTATTTAAAGAATACTGCAAGTTTGTGCATCATATTGTTCAACTTGCCTAGGTCATGATTTTATCCCTTTTACATTTTATCTCTGTGCCATTTCATATACATATGCCCAGTATACTTGCTACTCTTGGGTTATCTCTTTTTGTTCCAGTTAAATCTTAGTGAATAATCCTGGAATGATGTTCAGCAAACTTTTGGTCTCAATGACCTCAAATTAAAGTTAGTTTTTAAAAAAATGATGGAACAGATCTAAATGAGGAACATTTACTGAGACAATGGATTTAATCATAGAATCCCCACAGTGCAGAAGAGGCTATTTGGCCCATTGAGTCTGCACCAACTCACTGACAGAGTATCTTACTCAGGCCTTCTCCCTTGCCCTATCCCCGTAATCCCAGACATTTACCATGGCTAACCCATCTAACCTACACATCTAGGGACACTTAGGGGCAATTTACAGGCCAAGCCATCTGACTTGCACAGCTTTGAAAACCGGAGCACTCAGAGGAAACCCATATAGACACAGGGAGACAATGCAAACTCCACACAGTCACCCAAGGCCAGAAGTGAAACTGGTAGCAATGTGAAGCAGCTGCGCTTACTCCTCTGTCACTGTGCCACCCCTACCAATTACACTACTGTAAGCTATTCTGCATAGAACTATTTTTATTTCATTAAAAAACAGAGTTCTAACTGTTCTATAAACATTACCTATAAATGTTACAAATTGTGTCTCTGACTGAAAAGTTGGTAGATTTCTGGTGGAAGTATTTAACAGTGTTCTGGTTTTATAAGTGATGTTTAATGCCCATAACAATCCATGACACAAGAAACTGGAGAAGGCAAAACACAGCCATTTTGTAGGATTGTTTTTGCAGTGATATCTAAGTACAAGTTGTTATATAATACTCTTCATACAACTATCCACAGCAAAATACTTTTAGCCACACATGCAAAATTCAGCCTGTTTCATAACTTCTGTCTACACTAATATAGCATCTGTAATAATAGCAAGAAACAACTTTTTATAATTGTATCAATAGTGTACTTTATTAAAAGAACTTGATTTGCAGTTTAGGAAGTTATTACCTTGAATCCTTCTGTAGTAGATATGTCATATTTGTAACACACCCATCTATAAAATATAATAAAGTTGATAGGGCTTGGCATAGTGACATAATGCAGAGCTTTCCAGTAAAGTTTACGAAAGTATTCCAAGGAAATAGTTGTAGAAATGTTTGTAACCCTGTCACCAGCTTCTTGTGAGCTTCCTGTTTCTCCATTTCCGACAAAGAGGGTTGGTGATGTGCCGCTTCTCTTCACGGTGCCCTCTAGCTATGAGCTGTACTATTTGCAGCAGCTCACATCCATTCCTGTCTCTTTTCCTTCCATTTCCCCTACCCTAGAGTGAAAAAAACCAAATCAGTGACTAATTATGATATTCAGTAAAGGAGATGCATGTGTAATGTTGTCTAAAGATTGGGATGAGTGGATGGATAACTTTGAGGTGGGGGGTTGATTTGATTTATTATTGTGATATGGATTGATATCCAGTGAAAATAATGTTTCTTGTGTACTATACAAAGTTCATAGAGTACATAGGGGAGAAGAAGAGGAAAGGGTGCAGAACGTACTGTTACAGTCGTCAGCGCTAGGATGTAGAGAAAGATCAACTCAAAAGTCTGACGGCAGCAGGGAGAAGAAGTTGTTCTTAAGTCGATTGGTATATGACCTCAGAATTTTGGTGATGGGTCGGTGATGAACTGGATTGAGAGTGAAGACTGGACTCTGCTGAAGTTGTATGGTTGGGAGAAGTGATGTGATGGAAAATGCTTAGCAAGGCAAAGTGGAAAGTAAGGTGTGGGCTTAAAGCACAGGATGCCATTAAATCAGCAATTGATTTAAAAATCAGCACTTTTCTTTACCTGTATAGAAGATTGAACCATTTTTGCACTGCAGCATAACACAGTGTTCCTGTTCCTCACCAATCTGACCAATTAATACCCATCAATATATTCTCCATTTTAGCAAAACAGTAGATAATTTTGTTGACCACATTTTAAAGCAGCATTTAAGCACCAGAAATTTGCCAACGGGACCAGTTTGGATTCTGCCATTTGACTCCAGATCTTGGTATAGCCTTGATCTAAATACAGCCAAAAAGAAGATGATTTTCCTCAATATCAAGGCACTAAGAAACCTGAATAAAATTGAAGTCAGTAGTGATCTGGGGAAACCCCTTCAGTGGCCAGCATCTTAGGAACGTGGTTACTTTTTTTTACTGCAGACTCAACATCTTAGCTTAGCCCCAGAACATTGCTGCATTGGTTTCTCAGGGGAAAGTCTTGGCCTAACTGTCTTCAGTGCTTTATCAATGACCTCACCTATATCATGAGATCAGAGTGGGGATGTTTTCATGATTGCACAGTATTCAATTCCATTTGAATTTCTGACTGTACCTGCATGCAACATGGCCTGGACAACATTCAAACTTGGATAGATAAATGGGAAGCATCATTCGTGTCACAGTGATGACTCATTCCAACAGGAGAGAAGCTGGCCATCTCTCCATGATATTCAATTGCAATTTCATCATCAAGTCACCCACCATCAATACCCTGAGGCTCCTGTTTATCAGAATCTTAACTGTACCAGCCATATAGCTATTATGGGTGCAAGAGGAGGTGAGAGACCCACTCCCTGATTCCCCAAAAACTTTCCACCACCTATAAAGCATACATCAGGAGTATAATGGAAAACTCCTCATTTGCGTAAATCAGTGCACCTCTGAAAACATTCGAGGTGTTCACAATATCATTCAATATCATTCACAACAAAGCAATGTGCTTGATTGACATTCCATCCATCACTCTAAACATCCAATCCAAGTACACTGTGGCAGCATTGTGTACCACCTATAAACCATAGTGCAACAGTAGGCAGCATAGTGGCACTGCTGCCTCATGGTGCCAGGCACCTGAGTTTGATCTCAGCCTTGAGTGACTGTCTGTTTAAAATTTGCACGTTCTCCCCATGCCCATGCATAGGTTTCCCCCAGGTGCTATGATTTCCTCCCACAGTCCAAAGATATGTAGGTTAGGTGTTTTGGCACGAACAGCCACTAAATTAATGAGGTAAACATGAGGTAAAACTGAATAAGAGTCAGTGCAGACTTGATGGGCCGAATAGCCTTCTTCGGCACCAGAGGATTCTATCATTCGATGAACCCACCAAGCCTTCTTCAACAGTTAGACCCTAGTTGCTCACAAGAAGGCTGTGACATTCAACACCTAGAAGGACAGAGCAACAGATACATGGAAACATTGCTGCTTCTAACTTCATTTCCAAGCCACACACCATCTTGACTTGGAAAAATATTGCAAGCACTTATCAATGCTGTGTGCAAATCCTGGAAGACTATCTAATAGTATTGTTGGAATAATTTCACCATATGGATTTCAATGGTCCAATAAGGTGGCTGATCATCACTTTCCCATGGGCAATTAGAGATGTGCAATAATTGTTGATCTCACCAAACCCAGCAGCGTCACATGAATAAATAAAGAATTGCATATCCAGCCTAACCGGCATATCCTGTTGGTACCACTTGGATCTGATTACAAAATGAGCATGACTGATATATTAATATTCCAAGTTATATTTATACAGCAGCTGGAAATTGAAAGAAACGAAATAGCATTGTTGAAGAAAGATGCTATTACATATTAAGAAAGGTTTAATTGGTAAGTATGTGCACGCAGTAAAATGGAGGAATAGAAAAAGATGTAAGACTTTGATGGAAGTCCTGTTTTGCATAAACACAGTTTAACAAATGGAAAACTTTTCATTTTACATACAATGCAGGAAGCTGGACAAAGAGGGAAATGGAGGAATGAAAGGGGAAGAAGGAGGAATTATTGGAGTAAAAGAGAGAGATAGGATGGTTGATGGAAGTAGATGAGAGAGAGGGGGAAGAGACAGAAAACTCCAACTGTTGCTGGTTTGAAGGTGTAATTGCTGCATTGGTGAACAGGGAAATCCCTAGACTAGGTTATCATTTGCTGGTTTTTGGTGTCACTGACCTTATACAAAAGATAGTTTAAAAAAAAACACTGGTGCATTAGGCCATAATAAGAACATTGACATGAAGCATCTGTCTCAATGGACTGAATTACCACTTTAATGTACTTCATCAAAATTCACAATCATAATAGTTCACCTGTGAGTAGCAGTGATTGGCTCTCTATCTGAAAAGCTAATAAATATCTGGTAGAGGTGTTTAAATAACATTTCTGGTTCTATAAATAATGTCATTGTGAATTGTGATTCCTGACATAAGACTCAGCTATACCAGAAGATTATTTCTACAACTATATTAATTTTAAGTGTATGAATTATGTCATTTTAAACTTCGCATCCATTTATTCACAGCTAAATATTTTCAACCATTCATGCAAAAT
The DNA here is from genome assembly GCA_024679065.1 of Sphyrna mokarran. Taxonomy (NCBI): domain Eukaryota; kingdom Metazoa; phylum Chordata; class Chondrichthyes; order Carcharhiniformes; family Carcharhinidae; genus Sphyrna; species Sphyrna mokarran. Next base: position 119,075,828 of record JAGIQG010000001.1, on the reverse strand, counting down.
TCAATACATTTCATAATTTCTGTCCACTTAATAATTATCTGTAATAATATCCTGAACCAACTATTTGTTATACATTTTAAATGTATTACAGTTGTAAAAAGAGTTTGAGGGCACAAACAAATGACTTACTGTTGCAGTTCATAAAGTTCTTTGAATGCCTCTGGTCATATGCAGCATATTTCTAACAGACCTATCTATAAACTACAATAAAGCTGACAATGATTAGAAACATTGATGTTGTTGTTTGACAACTATTGTCATTCCTTTGAGATAACATCAGCTAAGGGCTAGTTACCCAACTCCTGCACCCTAATCAGAATTTTCATGCAAGTCATGTATTTTCCATGTAATAGACCCTCATGAGTTCGCTTTAGCACAAACAGTAAGAGGGGCCACTAAGCTTGTTAGTGATTACATGATCATTCACTATGAAAACAAATCTGCAGATAACTTATTACACCCTTCAGGTACAACTTAAGTCTTACCTGTCTGATTATTTTGGTCTCTCTTGTTCAGATCAGGGCAAGGCTATAGAATCAGATCATTTCTCTGGTGCACTCATCAATACACACATAACGGCTGGAATTTTCTGGCCATTCACACCTCATTGTTACTGCAAGTGAGGGCAGAGAATTTGGTGCTCAGGTAAACCTCTGCTCACTGCAGTGGGACCTGAGAATCCCACTGGTGTGAATGGCAGGACAATTCCAGCCAATGTATTTACCCACTGAGAACCTGCTGAAAATTCAGTCTAACAAGGTTTACGAGATTGCAAAATGATTATGGCAGCATGCTTGTTAAAACTTGTCTTTTTATCATATGAGACTTCTTAAAATTTTAATCAAATGCTGTTGTCCTTTATAAGTGAGAAAGACAAGTTTAATTGTCCTGTTGAGGGCGAAATAAATACTGCAGTATTTAGTGAACAGGATGTGGTAAATGCTATTTTTCAATGACAGTTTTGCAGACACTTGCAAACTCACAAAATGGAATACATGGCAAAATCTGTGTCAAAAAGCATGAATTAAATACTTTTCTTTGCAGAATTGTAAGAATGAATCTTTTGAACTTTGTGAACAGCTGTGGAGAACTTATATGAACAAGAATCAGGAGTAGGCTATTTGGCCCTTCAAGCCTGCTTCACCATTCATTAAGATCATTGCTGATCTGATAATAATCTAAAACTGCATCTCACCTACCCCTGAATTTAGCCTCGACTTGCTTACCACAGATCTTACCACTCCCACCATATGACTCTGCTTCCAGTGTCTTTTTAGACAAAAAGTTCCAAAGGCTCCTAACCCTGAGTAAAAAGATTTTGATATGGAGATGCTGGCATTGAACTTGGGTAAATACAGTAAGAATTCTCACAAATTGAGTTTGTGTCTTTATATGCCATTTGTGAACAAAACTCCCACTTACTTGAAGAGGCGGTGCTCCAAAAGCTAGTGGCGTGTACTACCAAATAAATCTGTTGGACTTTAACCTGGTGTTGTGAGACTTCTTACTGTAAAAAGATTTTGCCACTGTATTATAATTGCTCAGAATCTTAAATGCTTCAATCAAGTTTTACTCTTTTAAACTCTACTGATATAAACCTAGAATCTCCAATCTGCCCATTTCAGGTATTCCTCTCAACTGCTTATAACACATTTACATCCTTCTTTACATAAGGTGACCAAAACTGAACACAGTACTCCAGATGTGGTCTCACAAGGTCTCTGTATAATTGAAGCATAACTTCCCTACTTCTGTATTCAATTCCCTTCATAATAAATGATAACATTTTAGCTTTCCTAATTATTTACTGTACCTGCATATTACCCTTTTGCAATTCATGCACTGTGATCCCTCTGCATCGCAGACCCTTGCAATTTCTCATCATTTAAATATGCTTTTTTACTTTTCTGACAAAATGTACATTTACACATTTTTTCACATTATTTCCATTTGTCAGATCTGTGCCCACTAACCTAGCTATATCTTTATATAGCCTCATATTCTGTTCACAACTTACTTTCCAGCCTTTGTGTCATCAGCAAATTTACAACTATCTCATCCATCCATTCATGAGTTATTTATGTAAATTATGAACAGCTGAATCCCAACCCTGCTCCCTGTTGCACAGCACTGGTTATATCTTCGTAACCTGTAAAAGCTCATGTATGCCTAGTCTCTGCTTCCTGTTAGCTGGCCAATCTTCTATCCATGACAATATGTTACCCTCTACATTCCAAAATAAACTTTGATGTGTTACCTTATCAAATGCCTTCAAGAAATCTTAGTACAACAACCAGTTCGCCTTTATCCAGAGCACATATGACTCTTGTGAAGAATTCCACTAGGTTAGGTATACAAGATTCCCTTTCACAAAACTATGATGACTTTGCTTGATTATGTTGAACTTATCAAAGTGCCCCATGAAGTTTTTTTTTTAATAACAGCTTCTAAAGTTCTCCCTATGACAAATGTTAAGCTAACTGGCCTGTAGTTCCTCCCTTTCTGTCTTCCTCCCTTTTTGTATAATAGTTACATTTTCTATCTTCCAATCTAATGGAACTTCCCCTGAATCTAGGGAGTTTTGAAAAATTAAAACTGATGCATCAATTACAGCCCTCAATAACTGAAAGAGAAAATATTACAATACTGACTAGCAATGGAATGGTCTTTAAAGACAAAGGGAGGGAGGGTAAATCTGTTTTTGTTTAATAATATTACACATACCATGTTTATGAATTTTTCATACAGTGTACAAGACATGTAATTCAAGAGTGGTAATTGACCACATTGGAAGTTAACACTACCTTGTGATCTGCTACTTCACAATACAAATGTACAGGAGTTCTACCCATTTGTTGAAAACACACTTAAAAAATGGGAATTGAGATGCTTTTTACAAACAAAACTACTTCCAAAGGAACCTATTGTCTGACTGGAGGGAATAATTTATGAAGTAAATTGTGATAATTTGAATTGATTTAACAGAAAATGATTATGGGCAGCAGCATTCCAACACAAATTAGCACCTATATCACTAGAAGACATTCACGGACTAAGAGATTTAAAATAAATGTTATACTCTGAAAGTTATTTTCATAAGTTGTACGTGTGAAATGTTATGTTGCAACTGGGTGAGAAGGTCTCGAATGGCAGCCAGGCTCAAAAGCTTCTACTTTTTTTTTAGAAAAATGGAAGAACAGAGTCACACAACTGCCGATTAGCTTTAAACAACAAAAAAATTATTAACTATGAACTATTTGACTATCTTCATAAATGTTCACAAATTTTAAGGATAGCACACATTACATCAGATATATGCTGCTATAATGGTCTCAGTAAACACAGTTCTTTTAAGCCCACTGGCTGACTGTGGTCAGATGTACTCCACTCTGAAGTCAAGTGAACTTCTGTAGATTTCTCCTCAGATCCACTCTTCCAGATGTTTTTTACCCCTGAATCAACTTTTCTCACTGGACTCTGGCTTCTGTACAAGTGATTCCAAAACTCCAATCTCAAAAAAATATACCTTGGAAGCTTCTTTCAAACAATGCTTTCTCTCAATTGTTCCCAACAAGGATCGCTTTCAAGTTTTACTTTCAATATTCCTTTGTCTTGAATGTCTTTGCATTTTTGTGCAAACTCTGAAATCCAGCTTCCGATTGTTTCACAATTGCTTCAATTCACAGTTCAAAGGCTGTATTAAGATCTCACAAACCTTAGAATTACTGCAGATATCTCTGGTTTCTCACGAGTGAATATTTTTTCAGCTTCTCAGTTCTCCCTCAATGAACAGTTCTTGTTTCTCTGCTCCTTTAACTTCAGGCTTCCGAGAACTTCCCCTTCATTCTGTAGTTTCCTTAATTAACTATTGTCTAGATTTCTAGCATTTGCATCTTTGCCCCTTATTCTATTATATGGGGTTTCTTCTCGCAAATTGCAAACCTCCTTCTATTCTGGTTCAGTTGTACTAAAAACATTTTAAAAAGCATCTTTCCTAAAATGGTCACTGGTTGCTAAGCAACATCTCATTTTTTCTCCAAATTCTTATTTACTTTACACGTCATAAACTCTAAGCACAACAGCAATATAGCCTGGACTGAAACCGATATTCTTCATACATGAATCTATAGAGTTGTACCATTTCTTACACAGAAATACTAAATTAAACAAACTTAAATCTAACCTTATGTCTAATATCCAACAATACAAAACCAGATCACTTAAAGTTATCTTTTCTTTCTGAGAATAGAAAAGTAATAAACATATGGAGGTTATCAGCATATTGTTTCTTTTCTCCTGTTCTTTAAAATCAGAGGGAAATACACAGCTGGAAAAGATGTACATCAGCAGAGTTATTTCTGGATTCCTCTACCAAGATGCTATATGATGAGCTGTAAAATTCTAGTTTTTATTCTAAATTTCAGAAACATCAATGTAATATAAAAGATTAGTAAAACACAGTTATGGAAAAGTAATGGTTAATGTCTCAAACTTAGCACTTGGGAGTTTACCTGTGGCATTACATTTCTGAATGTTTCAATTTAAAATTATCCTTAAATATTTGATGCCATGCACTTGCATTGAAAATGGCCTGAATTTTGTGGTGGTGATAATGATGGTGCTTTCTGAGATCATTTGACTGTAAGGCCTCACAATGACATGGTATATACACACTGCAGCAAGTCCAGAAGCCGCAGCAGGCCAACCTGTGTTATTCAGAAGACCTCACAACTGTAAAGACTGAACTGCAGAATCAAACAGTAGGTAGGGAACAAGAAAAGATGTGGGCTATAATTGTCTACAAATAACGACCTATTCACTCAAAAACATTTCTGAGCTGATGTTTTGCCCCCTGACCCCAAAGTTCAGGCCAATATATTCAAAAATATTTAATAAACAGGAAAATACAATTAATTCCATCAGGATAAAACAACAATTTCAGCGCTGGACAATAAAGTCATTAGTAATTTATCGCAGAAACATATATGGATGACCGTAACAGCCAACCTAATCCAGAATTGACAACAATTGAGTTGATTCATTCAATCTCAGCATTGCTCATCAAAATCAGTCTCATCAAATGATGTTTTGGTTGTCTTACATCGCTCTGCCCACAAATCACAGAATATTTGGACAACACACACAGAATAGCTCAAATTCTCCACTCAGGTTGTTTAATCTTACAGCACTAATTTATAAAATTTCATTTTCATCGACCTCAACTGCAGTCTGCAATTGGCATTGAGGAGCTGGAACATCTACAATGCCAATTTCAGCTACAGGATGTGCTAGGGTCTCCACATTGACCTCTTGACAAAATGGAAGTAGGGAAAGTTTGATGAAGATTTCAAAGTGTTCCCTGGCTTCTCCGTCATCTTTTTCCAGATAGAATTGATATTCACCAAACCGCAAAATACACTTCCTTGGTAAATCAATCTTATTGAGGTGACCCAGAATTTCATTATTGACACACAGTTTAGTCCTTGTGCTTGTGTTTTTGATTTCAAAACAGAGTTCTGTTCTCTCGCTGTGTCGAAAAGATTGAATGACAAACTGCATTCGAGAAGCACGTCTGTCTATTAGAGGAAATTGGCATACTTTTGAATCACGGCCAAACATTATCATTTCCTCAGCTCGGTACTTCAGTTTCCCAGCAAAATTCAGGGACTGGAACACTGCTGCATGGGGATGGTAAACGTTGATATGGAGACAAGTTATGGTCTCTTCAGTGTCATCATTTTCAAAGGACATTGTGCTGTTCATTGACATTTCTGCAAAAACAATAATAATTGTTATTTAATTTCACAAATATAACAATAATCACATCAATAGATGTGAAATACTTTGGGAGGTCTATGAATGGCAGAGTATAAATACATTTGACCAAGCAATTTAATATTTGAGCCATTTAAACTCAAAATCAACTCGCAGAATCATAGAATCCCTAAAGTGCAGAAGGAGACCATTCAGCCCATTGAATCTATTCCATACACAATCACAGCCATGCCTTATCCCCATAATCCTACATATTTATCCAACTAATCCGCCTAACACTAAAGGGCAATTTTAGCATGGACAATCAACCTAACCTGCACATCTTTGGAGTGTGGGAAGAAACCGGGGCGCCTAGGGAAAAGCCATACTGACAAGGGGAGAATATGCAAACTCCACACAGACTGTAACCCAAGGCTGGAATCGAACCCAGATCCCTTGTACTGTGAGGCTGCAGTGCTAACCCACTGTGCCTTTATGCTGCCCATACTCAGCACTCTTAATACAGTAAAGGCCCTTCACTGGAACAGCTAATGGCCAGTAAACAGCTCCTTTATTTCAGTTTAAGCAAATGTTACATTTTTACTACCACTTTTGTGAATTACCACAAATTGAAATCATTAATGCATACCTAAAAAACAGGCTTAAACTGAATGATAAGGTTGGTAAAATGAACTGTTTAAGCCTGTACACTATATAGGAACACAAAAGCAAACAAACCTACCCATATAATAATTATAAACAATATGCCTCAGTTAATGTTACCACATAATCTGTGGAATAGATCAAAGCGCCAATATAAAAGTTTCCTTTTGGCAGCAATTGATTAACAGTTCTAACAGAACTGGAACTAAAGGTTTGTTACTTTTACCATAGAAATAATTTGGAAAGATCAGATACAGATTAATAATAGCATGAGTATTGTGTTCAATTCTGAGCACCACAGTTTAGGAAGGATGTCAAAGCCTGAGAGAAAGTGCAAAGAGACTTACTAGAATGGTGCCAGGATAGGAAACTGATTTTATGGAGAGATTGCAGAAGTTGGGATTATTCTCCTAAGAGCAGGAAGTTAGATAGAAATCATTAATGATTTTGCCTGAATAAAAAAAATTATTTTCAATGACAGAAGGTTCAGTAACCAAAAAACATTTGCAGGCCATGAGAAAAGAGGAGAAAAGTGGGATTAATAGGATAGCCCTATCAACTTGCCATTTGATGGCTGACTGCTTCCCCCTCTGCATTGTCTAATTACCTGTTTTCTGTTTGGAAAGTGGAACAGTTTAGGTAGTGGCTGAATGAATTTCTAGATGGTAAGCGCTATAATTAGACAGTGTCATGTAATATAAATGTTAAATGCCTATGTTAGTTTCACTGTAGAACATAGAACTCAGTAGCAGGACAAGGCCATTCAAGCCTGACTGCCATTCCCTAAGAAACAAAAAGCATATAAATATAAAAGTGCTGAGAAAAGTGTCAGCCGGTCAGGTCGCATCTATGGAAAGAGAATCAGTTAATGTTTTGAGTCAGCATTTCTCTTCTTCAAGTTAAAGGGAGGGGGAAACGTGATGGATTTTATACTGTACAAGAGGGGGTGAAACAAGTAGAAGCTCAGTGATAGGTGGGAGCTAGGAAAGATGTGTGGGGCATAAGACAAAGTAAATGTTAATGACTGTGTTAAGAAAATATGAAGTGTTAATAGTGGTATAAAGGCGAAATAACAGAATGTATTAAAAGGAAAATAAAAGCTCAGTGAAAGCAAAACAAAAGGATCATGTGACAGATGGCCCTGTGAAGGGGAAAACAAGTGTTACCTGTTTACCATAAACGACAGTGCACTTTCACTGCAGAATAAATACTTTCTTCAGCAAAATGCAACATAATATTCCAAAGTAAAACAATTTACATAGTTAATAACATTCATTGAATTAATGATGAAAAACATGCATGCTTTCCACTAGAGTTGGCCAGAATCTAATGAATTGTTAGTGTGGGCCCACAGGATCTTAGAATCATAGAATTCTAAAAAGACCAGAACAAGATCATTTGACCCAGTGAGTCTACACTGACCACAATCCTACCCATGCCCTATCCCCATATTCCCATGCACTTATCCTAGCTAGTCCCCCTTGCACTAAGCATTGCTAATCACCTACCCCACACATCTTTGGACTACAGGAGGAAACCAGAGCACCCGAAGAAAACCCATGCAGACAAGAGGAAGGGCATGCAAACTCCACATAGACAGTGACCCAAGCCGGGAATCGTACCCAGGTGCCTGGCACTCTGAGGCAGCAGTGCTAACCACTATGCCACCCTCCTGTGGAATAACGCTATTATAACCAATGCTGCCTGTGGGGAATTCTCTAACAGAATTGAAGCAGAAGATTCTGTATTTTTACCATACTAGGAAAACATCTGGTAATACACACACACACACAAGCCAAATCTCACAATAAATGGTGGTATACCAATGCTCCGCGGTAACGTTAGGATTGCTATTAGCAATTATAATAAAACACTTCTGCAATACTTAGTATTTTAGAATACTGCGCAATTGTCCTGCAACGGCTCAGTGAACGAGCGAACCGCACAAACCATGTAACATTGTCGGCTTCGGTCCCGGGGTGGGTGTTGAATTTAGCTCGAGGAGTTCACCACGGCCTGGGGAGGGGTTGGTGAAGTCCTGTACAACTCCTGCTACTGATCACGATTCTCAAACCACTAATGCAGCTCAAACTTTCTCAGAGAGAATGAAACGCAGAGTTTGCATGGCTGGTTTCTTTCTGCGAGCATGGGGCGGTGGGGGGGGAGGAGGGGACGGGGGACGGGGGGAGGCTTAGACAAGATTAAAATTTTTCAAAACCAAACATTAAAGCTGCGATGATATTTTTAAAATCCGAAATTAGGCACGGTTACAATATCTGGCACTCCAGATGATTTAATCCATCCCGTGACAGTTAATTATAATTGATCTGATTATCATAATCTAATCAGATTTAAAAAACAATCCAGTAGTTGAACGAGGGACTACTGAGTGATCCTCGAGATCTAGCTGGAGTGCCGAATGTTTGCGCTGCTCTTCATGCTGTGGTTTGCACTCGCCAATACTAACCCTGGAGACACTGCCAGCCTCAGCACCAACCTGAAACACACTGCTAGCCCCAGCAATGCCAGAGGATTCACACAATCACAAACTACACCAATCACCCCGCGACTGATGCTAACGATACGAATCAAACATAAACCACGCTAACGAAGTGCACTGTAGCTCAGGCAGGGGAGGGTCCCTCTCTGAGTTAGCAAATCAGATGGGCCTGTTTCTGAGCGATAGCTCCCTGTCCCGGCTGCGCTCCACAATTCCTCCCTCCACAGCCTTCTTCTGCAGCACGGCCAATCGCACCACAGCGCCTTAGATTGTCAGGTCTGCAGTTTGAATAATCGCCTCTTTCACTTTGGAAATAACAGTTATTTTGATGCATCTATAGCTGCCTGTAGATGCTGATCAACAACTATATTTTGATGCATCTATAGCTGCCTGTAGATGCTGATCAACAACTATGGGACTCACACGCCAAGAGCAAAGAAAACGAGTTCGCTCTTTAGGGAAAAATATTTGAGAAAAAAGGAGCGGGAGAGGGAAATGAGGCAGAGAGTCTGAGGGAGGATGGGAAGAATAGAGAGGCAGGATAGGGGCGAAGAGGAAAGAAAGAGGGAGGAGGGAGGAAGGGGTAGGGGGAAGGGAGAGAGGAGGAGGTAGGAAGAGGGGAGGATGGGGGAGAGGGTAGGGGAGGGAGGAAGGGAGAGGGAGGATGAGGAGGGAGAGTGGGATGGTTGAGGAGGAGAAGGAGGAAGGGGGAGGGAAGTTTGAAGGGGGGTATAGGGACTAGAGGAAGAGGAAAAGTGACAGTGAGGGGGGAAAGTGGGAGAGAGGAAAATGAAAAAGTGGGAAAAGAAGGAAGGAAAG